>JARFIW010001143.1:35000-770000 GCA_036346225.1 Platerodrilus igneus
TAGAAACGGATATGATGGTATATTTCAAATTAAAACGTATCCCAGTAGGCTGATTTTTTATTAAAGTATATGATAATCTAACAAAATTCTGGCAAACTCATTAGTCGGTGACATCTGTTGCGATGTGCTGTTACTTATTTTTTACAGGATGGTGTAACTATTTTAAAGATGTTGATGTGGTTCACTTATTGTATTTCAGTGAGACCAAACACCATATAATTTATCAACGAACTTCGTTCGTTTATGAAATCTATTTGTCTGTGTGTCCGAGGCCTTTTTAATGTTCGGACATCAATGTGTGATACATCAATCGATTCAGCTCGGTGTCCAGAGCTTAAGTTTTGATGTCAGTTAAAATCGGGCCACGGGGACGCCGAGCCCCGGAAAATCCACAGGATAATTAAAATTTTAAATAAGTTTAAAATCAATATGCGACACATATTTGAACAATTTATGGCATTTCATGCCAATTATTCCAATATTATAGACATTGTTTAAACTTAAATTTTGATTACCGAAAATAATTAGATTCATATAAAAAAAAAATCTTAGCTTATTGATGAGAACTAATATATAGCTTTTAAAATATTTATTCAATAAAATAAAATATATTAAAAGGTCTCGTTTGTTGTTTATAAATTTTTGTATTTTATCTGAATACTTATAATTATTACAACATAATAATTTTAATTTCTTTAATTTGTTTTAAAGTAAGTCTACATTTGGAAGTTCGTTGCGACAATGCCTTGCATTTTCAACTTGTTTTTACTGCATTGGGTAAAATAGCAAAGATAAAAATACTGACAGCGAAGTCGCTGTACAAGAGGTTAATTGGGGGCGAGGTAAGGTAAGAACCGAACCACCTAAATTTCTCTCAGAAATTTAACTCTAGATGTTGTTTTATCCGTACTAACCATAAGTACTTCTGTAGACTTCCGGACCAACTCTGAACTCTACGTCAGCGGAATGAGGCTAACAAGAGGGTTTCTATAAATACGGATATGTCAGGCGCCATTAAACTTAAAGATTTAACATAAGCAAGGTAGCGTCACTAAAGAGAGCGTAGAAACTTTAGTAACGACTATACGCACCTAAAGCACAAAGACTAAGATTGTTATATTTATACCATATTATCTCTCAAAGAAAAAGTAATTATATATCAAATATCTATCAGATCGTCATTTGCATCTGAGCAAGAAATATGTGCCTATATCAATAAATATGAGTGTACGTAATATTGTATTGTAACAGTTCGTTTTCCCTCGCTAAATTAACGCATAAAAATTATGTGTTGTGTTATTAAATTTTTAAATTTACCATTATAATTCAATATAAATTGTACTTCTACAATTAATACAAAATTGAAAACAAAGCATCATAATTTCGGAACATCCCAATTATTGTCCTTCTTTATTTTTAATCATATAGTAAATAAAGCACATAGTTATAAATGTTCAGTTTCTATTGTAAAATTTTTACAACGTATCTTCAAGGTGATATCGTATAGCGTGTTTACACGCACCTGCTTGCTAAGGCGGTTGTCGACGAGTCGAATCAGTCGGCTTTTAATCATTACAACGTCAATATGTTTAAATTCATATCTAAAGCTGACTTGCGAGTCGCAATTTAGTTTCGATAAATACATCGATCCGATTGCTTAGAAACTCATCATGAATTTGTAATTTCTTTATCTAAATAATTTAAACTAATTTTATTTGATTTTCCTTAGCGCAACACTAAAACATATATGAACTGATGGACTAAAAATAAATAAAGCAACACTAAAACATAAAAGAACTGGTGGACTAAAAAAATATAAAGCAACACTAAAGTATGGAAGAAATAACGTTTAATAACTAAAGCAAAAATGGTCGAGCTAGACTGTTAAATTTTTACTGCGTATAAGATAAATACGTTCCTTATATTTCAACATGGAAATTTTGTTTTAATCCAGAAGCCATACTTAGAGCTGACTAATGGTTGTAGGAAGTTTATGTAATTGCGTATAAAGCGATTACGCATTGAAAATTTACAATGTGGATCTAGTTTATGAGGCGTTGTTATAACGACGTAGACAACCGCTTTTTCATCTGTTTATTCAATGTTGTAAGTCCACATGTGGGTTGAACTTGTTTGTTAAATGGTGCAAGCAGCCAAGCTTGAGGTCAAGGTGGTAAGTGATTTTTTTGTGTAAGGCAATCATCTGTTTGACGTTTAACGTCAGGTGTAAATCTAATCTTGGTAGTTTGAATTTATGGAAACTAACATCTTTGTGATAATATTTAATTGTAAATTTAAATTTTCAAACGTTGCTTCATATCAAAATCTATGCTTTATAAAATTGTCTATGTAACAAAAGCTTTACGAATTTGCATTACGAACAATATAGACATGTACTTGTTTATACACGATCACTATTTGACGAAGTTTAACTTTACTAATTTGAAAGATCTTATTACCAACTTATTTTGTATGTATGTGAGTCGTTTTGTCAGTACTGAAAGGATGACATAAAAAAATCTCATGATTATGTTAATGACATTTATAGTGCCTATTTGCTTTAGAGGCTTTTTCTTTTTATTTAAATTGTCCAAGGTTAATAATAAATATAAAAATTAATTGAATATTCAGAAACTTATAATAATTATTTGTCAAACTAAATCAGAAATAATTTTCAGTTAATATATGTGTACATACTTAACAGTCTTAATTTTTTAATAAATTTAAACAAGGTTAATTAAACTCATGAAAGCACTTAAACAATAGTATTTATTTTGTCCATGCTTAATACTGGATTCTATAAACAACATATAAACCAGATGTGCGTAAAATTTAATAAGTAGAGTGTCCATTCACTATTACACAAAAGAAAGAAATCATAAATGTACAAAATCTGGCTGATTTATTGATTTTATTTTGAGGCGCAAATTGCTGTCTCTAATATTATTTTATGTATTTTATTTTATTTCAGGATAAACGTAGTACCATCTAAAAATACAAAATCTTGTATTTTTATAACAGAATATACTCGTTGAGGTTCCTGTATTTTTCTTAGCGATATTTTTTGTTTTTACATACTATCTAAGTACAGTGGCGCCCTACCCATCCGTATTTAATTAACGACCCCTCTGATAATCTCTCTAAACCGCTGAAGATAGAGTTCAGAGCTAGTGCGGAAGTCTTCAAAAGTCAATTGTGTCAATACGGATAAAACAACATATTCTACGCGACTTTTGTAAAAAAAAATAAACATCCTTTTTAGAAAGTTTCACTAACGCCCAGTATAGTGAAGCTGTAATGTTTTAGTATAAGAACATAAATTCATCAATATGCACTACTTGTTTTTCATATTGTATTAGGTTTACTAGAGTTCTTGAATATATACTTTTAAATGAGAATTGTATCATGGAATTACTTTCATAATAATTTGTTATGTTAATGAATTAATAAAAAGTCTGAACAAGATAATGTATGCACATCAATTTAAATGAACATTATCCTCTTCGAGTTGGAGATATGTATAATTGACAAAATTAATTTTTTTATATTATCTTAGCTGACGGTAAAATTTATATCAAATTGTTAGGTTCTATAATAATGACAATTATTGTATTTGATAAATTTTATCATATTCAGATCTGAGTACGATGTTTTTAAAATATTTCATATTGAATTTGAATTTGAATTTTCAATTTGTTCACAAGATAGTCACATAAGATTTTAAAACAGATTTTAAATAAGGAATTCTACAGTAGCTTTTAATTTAATCGAAATCTTATCAACGCATAAAGTTTGTTTTAGAGTATCATTACTGTTATGATTATGTTCTCAAAAGCGTACCTTTATATTTTGTAGATAGCAATAATTGGAAACTTAATAAACATAAAAAATCCAAAATGATGGGAATTATATAAATAAAAATTGGACTTACCGATCAACATGACATTAATTCTAAATAACAAAAACGTGTTACCAAACTGTAACGCTTTAAACTGATTAATGGTATTTTCTTATAGATGAAATCATACCAACAACATGGCTCCTATATGAACAGCTCAGTGACCAAGTACGACAAAAACTGCTTCAATCCATATGCAATAAACTTATCAGTCAAAAACTTATATATCCATTATTTCGAAGCATCGCATGATTATAAAGTTATTATGTTTATGTAATCTTTAAATTGTAGAATATTAAGGATCGTCCATAGAATTAATCATAAAAAAATATCGTACAATAAATCGTAAAATAAATCGTAGAATAATTGTTGTGCTATAATATTTAAAATCAATTAGATATAAATTAATACAGATAGATTTTACAAACCATACTGTTCATTTCATAACACCATTGACGAGGACTCTAACAGAAATACTTTCAAGGGCAATGCGGAGGTCGCATTTCAACTTATTTATTCTTAAAGACATGTTGTTCACATAATGGTTGAAATACGACTGACCGTTTATGGAAAAGCTATCTAGCTCGAATACGACGCTAAACAAGGCACATGCAGCTTGATTATACCAGTTATAACTAGATAAGAATAGGTGTATTATAGCCAAGCGACGTTTTCTATTTCGATAAATAATTTTGAAGGTGCCTTTTTAATGCTTTTATAATTCTAAGGAAAAGGAATGACAAATGTTAATTTGGAATACTTGGATATGAAAACAAAATTTCCTTTCAACAAGTTATTATGTATATTTTTCTGTCAATCTATACCACAGCAAATTGTGGTAGATTAACATTACCTATCGAGAATTCTTATGTATTTGTATTAAGCCCAGGATAAGGTTTGGATGGAAATTGGCTTATAGTAAAAGAACACTCTAAAGACATTGAACTAGCTGGGTTTTCTGGCCCACGGTTGCATGAGATTGGGTCAGTGGGTATATTTGAATTGAAAGAAACAGAATAAAGGACGCCACCTAAATTTTTTATAAAGCAAGTGACTAAGTGAATTTGCTTAAAGGAAAATTTGGAAACCTATATTACTATAAACCACTTTGAATACAAAGTTTGATAGTCACACATATCATACTTACATCTGCTGGTCTTCTTCAAACATCTAATGTTGAGTGGGGTGACTCTGAAACATAGTTTCTACCAACATAGACAGCCTATATATATATATATATATATATATATATATATTACGGATCAATATGAATACAGTATCTTTAAATTAATTTCAATTGTGTCTACTATCTGGATACTTTTTTGGATAAGTTTACTTTGTAAACACCGTACCAATTTTTGAGAGAATTTAATATTATTGAAAAATGAACTGAAGTCCAATAAAATAATTCTGTATTCTTTTTAAAGAAAAGTAATAAACATCATGATAAATAACATTGTTAAAAAATTTTAATTCTTATGAAAATGATTTGTAAGTGAGAAATTTAATTATTGACATTTTATATTTTATAAATTAGTCTTATAGCGCTACGCGACCTCACAGTGTTTAAATATTGCTTAATAAACGTTTGGCAAAAATCAACAATAATCAGATTACTTTATATTCCAATTTACATGATATAGCTTTCAAGTGTTATAATTTAACATATTAATACTTCAATTTGTCAAAACAAGATAACTGAGGAGGTATATCCACACCTGTACAATCGGTGAGATATGATATATAATTTGAACACGCTATTAATAAGAAATTTAGGTTACGGTACTCATTGGACTTTATACTTTACAAAGGGATTTTTAAATTCAATTCACAAAACATTTATACAAGTGATATTAAGTTGCTTAAAGCAACGTAATGTAAAACAAGTTTCAAAAGCATATTATTGCATGCACAATTTACGCAGTGGACTTTGTAACGTCCGCCTTATGTTATAACAAATACATTCTTACCGACCGCGGCAATGACCTGCAACCTTGAATCGACCTGTGCATCAGTAGAACGTGCTGGTTACAAGCAACTTCCGTCACATGTGGAACACAGTAGTTTACGGCTTTGACTGCTAAACGAGTTTTATAATTTAAAGTAAAGTCTCCTCCAAAATTACTACAAGACCATCCTTATTTCGGTATCAAAGTTTTATATTTCTTGATTATAAAATTACACGGCATCAAAGCCTTACGTTCAGAATTATACGGGATCAGAATTATACGGGATTACAGTTGTACGTTATTAAAGTTGTACGTTAAAAGTAGTAGGTTAAAAATGTTGTAGGTTAAAAGTTGTAGGTTGAAAGTTGCACGTTCGCTAAGGGATTTGTACACTACATTATTACTATAGTTGTCATGGACAACTTCAACAGACTGCTCGTCGATTACGACGTCGTCGCCAGGAAAACTTGGTTTTCCTGCACATGTTGAGCATTTCCAACACGGAGCGACCTTTCAGTTTAACTACTAAACGAAAAGTGATAAACGATCGCCAATCTTCGGAACGATTTTAAAATCTTACATACTTTACGATGTAGGAACACGTTAACAAGTTTATATATATGAATGTTATCAAAAGGAATATGTAGTTTGTATATTTTACTTGTAATTAGAATTAAAATGTGCTTTGTGAGTTTATTGATTATTAAATATGTAATAATAACGGAATGAATTATGTAAATGTTGTTAGATAACAACTAAAATAACAGCTACAGCGCGTTAAGGTTAATAACAAAATTTTACCGAAAATTTATGTTACAAAGTAGAATTTAATACTGGCAATCTACATGGTGATATACCAAAAAGTATCAAATTTAACGTTTTGTTAACTACTTTATGCATTATAAAATAAAAATACTTCAGTGTATCGAAGTACAGATTTATTAATATATTGTAACAGGCTAATGTTAACGCGTTTACCAATTTAGAACAAGTAATAACAAAAGTCTTTATTATTCACTATTCGCCAGTTTAATTAACACTATATGCCTTATTTATAGATGTTTTCAGTCCAATTAACAATGAAGCACTATTACACTAATGCTATTGGCAAGCACTAATATCTTCTTAAACTAAATCCTTACCCATAAGTCTCCTTAACAACATTAACACTACTATAATTTGTTTATTACCCTTTTGTCTATTTATGTGCAAGCTAGCGGTACAATATGCACGTCCACATAGCACAAATTTATATTTACTATAGGACCTTCAAAACGAAATGACCAACTAACTATACACGATACGATTTATATACGACATTTGGATATAGACTGACTGTGATGTACACTCATCACCGATTTTATATATACCCTAAAATTAACTAGATGATTCATAGTCTGGTGTTTGCTCGAAAGTTCTAGACTTCTTTAGAATACACTTCGGCTATGCAACTTGCGTGTTTGACGGGTTGCCTAATAATTTGTAAGAATACGAAGAATAACCAGTTACAGTGGCAGCATGAACTGTTAAAGCTGTTTCACAAATTATGCGAAAAACCGAAGCAACTACAAATTTGTTTCTGTATAATAGATTCATAGCTTCATTTAGCAGCAATTTTAAGAAGGTTTACTGTAGGGAGAAATAACATCCTCTTGCATACACTGCGATCCTTCTATAGCATTAAAAGTAGTAGTATATGGGAATCCGCGGACAGATTCCCCTTATGGGATCTATCCATTGAATTCACTCGATCCACTTTTACATGTAAATTCCCATAAGGAGGATCTGCTAAGTCTTATTTTTAAGGAATTTCCTCCTTGCTCCCTCCTTGCTCCCCCTCCTTGCTCGGACACCACCACATCAACCATTTTGATTACGTCACGCCTGCCTTCTTTCCACCCGCGAGATAAATTTTTCACCACATTTTCACCCACGAGATAAATCTATCTTGTTTGGTGTCAATTAATATTCGATTTTGCTCAGCTACCTGAGTTTCTAGGAATTTTTTAGATAACATTCTCCCCCAGGGAGCTACCCTCATTTTAAGATTTTTTACCAGCAGCAATTTCTGACCTTTTTTATAAATTTTTTAGTCATGCAATACATCCAATCTCTTTTCTGTTACAGGTTACTTTTAGCTGCTTCTTCTTTTCCGATAATTTTTTTACTCCCCATTCCATCTTGTTAGTGCTTTCCAGAGAAAACGGAGGCTTAACTTTAACACCTTGCCTAGCGGAAACAAATCGGTTGAATTTTCCTCGTAGATAGCTGTTACTGTTCTAAAATTTTTATTCTGACATTATACCTAACGAAATTTAAAAATATTTAATACCAAGCATGGGACATTTTAAACTTAATTTTAATACAAAGTTATACAAGAAAACAGTCCTTTCTTTATATTTGTTAAGAGTGGTTTTAATTTTATCTAATTTTATTCACAGTTTAAAATTTAAATCGACCCAAGTCCTCTATCTCCTTTTCTAGCCAATAGTTTGATACATAGAGACCGTCCAGGTTTTCGAATTGCAAAATGTACCGAAGTTTGTCTCTATATATAAGGTCTTTGATAGCACCGACAACCAGATCCATTCCTTCGTGTAACTTGTAGCTTGAGACAATCTTTTAATTGCGGCTCTCGCACTATATCCTGCATACGTATCTTGTTAACTTAATCGACTTCTTCTTGTCGGTATTGGAGGGAATCCTTATTCTCCCACTCACTGTTACGTAGTTGCATGTCCACCACTTTTGGGAATATATGCTCGTTATAGGTTGCAGGACCCTCGGTTTAAATGATCCGAAAGGTTCTTTACTAGGCAAATATACAATGTTTAGCGGAACCCCTTTGCGTGTGGTATACGCCAAGGTTACGAAACCCGCATTCCTTAGTTCGTCTATGTTATCTGCCATTTTGATAAATACGTTTTTAGAATAACCTTTTAAAAAGTATGCGGATTTAGTACCATCCTTTTCCGCAAGGACGCTTACATAACTAAAAGAGTCTTTCTTACTAACCACAAATGCATACAGCTTGTAGAACCCGGATGTATCTAAGTCAGTCCATTGGCACATAAAATAATCTTTTAATTCTTCCTCATTTTCTCTAATAAGATGTTCTTTGTCTAACACATCTTTGTATTGTTCGCGTATTGTCGCGGTGTTTTCCATGTAGTCCAACTTTCGCTTTTTGCATCCATTTCCTCTAATTCCAGTTGTCTTTTTCTTCCACTTACAGCGTATGTCGTGTATAATGGGGCAATTTTGTTTAGCGTAAACGGATAGAGTTTACTACCAATATTTACGCATTGTCGTACAACCTCTGGACGAATGTTAGACGTATTTATTAACCCCAATTCCAAAAATATTATTTTTTTTGAAATTGTAGAATATGGTGTTGCAGATTGTGAAAAATATGTACTACATACTTTAATGTAGCACTTGTGTAAGATTTTTATTTTATCTTGGCCATCTTCCTCCTCTACTATCTTCAAATAATTTACAGATAAATAGTTAAAACTAATAACCGAAAGCATATACTTTATCAATTTTTCCCTTTCCTCTGGTTTTTCGGACAACTTAATTTGAAAGCCAGTCAATTTCTTTGTATTGCTATTCCCCCAATACACGTACTGTAGTAGGTTATTATACACTAAACAGCAGCTATTTTGCAGCTTGTCCGATAGCTTACTCCACATTTTGGCAAGTGTACCGAGTACATTGGCGCCTTTAGGAAATATAACTTACTATCTTCCAATATGGTTAAACAGTCTTTGAAGGGATTATATATCTGTTCCGCACTGACATAGTTTCCAATTGCACAGTTGCATATTATCGCTTCCAACCGCGTAATACCATGTTCTTTGGCCAAAGTAGACGCGAATGTTTCCCTTAAACGTGCATCTGGATAACGTAAAAATCTAGTATATGATTTCCAAGTTGTTTATTAACAGCAGGACTTGTTATCTGACACACATATTTGTTGTATATCTTAATTCTTGCATTGGTTATTAACCATGTTAAACAATCGATTCCCACAGTTTTATCGTTGTCAACTATAATATTGCAGTTTTCTTCGTATCCGCCTTTGTAGCAAAAGTTATGGTTTGTAGTTAAATAATTACACATCTCCATCTTGCTAAATATGCCAGCAAAATCTTGGGTTATATCCATGTCAAAAAGATAGTAATAATCTTTTTTGAGTTCGTCTAATATATCTGATAGTTCATCTAATAAAATTTCCAACTTAACATCTGATAGTTTCACTTTGTACGGAACACATGTAGGATTTTGGAATTTTTTATTAATGCTTTTATTAATGCTTCACGATTAAAATGAAAATACTGTCGTGGCCTATAATCATGTAGATTTCTTTTTAAATATGTATATCGGTTCCCTGTATGCCAATTTTTATAAAAAGTGTTAAGCGCCTATCGAAATTTCTCCGTTGTATATCTTGTTGAAAAAAATGAGTCCGCTTTGTTTGGTTCGGTAATGGATCGGGTAAGGAATTAGATTGGATTTCTGACAAGGTATATGCTATGCTTTGTAATAAATTTTTAGTAATGTTCATATTGGAAACTAATAAAACGAAATTATTCCGTAATTCCGGTAAAAGTCCTTGTGCAAGATAATCTGCAAAGTCTGAAATGGAGATAATAGGTGTCACATCCATAACTAGATTTTGAAGTGCATAATAATAATTTATAATTAATTCATTCGACAACTGATGTTTTGAGCGGAAGCGGTTAAAGAGTGTTGCGGTAGTTTACGTCCTCCATAATATTTCAAAACAATGTTATTTACGTCAGTCCAAGTTTTGTTACTATTGTCAGGATTATTAATAAAGTTTTGAATCCACGCTTGTGCGTTGTTTAGTAAAAAACGAAAAAAATAATAAATTTTATGAGAGTCATCTCAGGAATTTAAATTAGCGCATCCTTTAAAGTTCTTTAAGAATTCAAAAGAATCGGTCTTGCCTGGAGTAAAAGTTTTTGGATTTATATAAATAGGTGTCATTGGATTTAATGTAGAACGCAAGTTACATATCCCCCACATTAGGATATATATGTATTTAAACAGAATTATTAAAACTTAAGTTAGGGCAACAATGTATAATTGAAGGACATAATATAAGGTTATTGAAAGTTCGACAAGCCAGACATGAGAACAGATGTAAATACATTGCATTCCAGATGTAACTTGACACTGCAAGTGCAGGTCACAATAGATTATAAGAAACTTATTGTTAGAATTAAGATTACTAAGAAGTAATACTTTGTATTGTATAAAGAAAATAGCAGACATAAGCTCTGCAGTTTTCACAAGCTATGTGAGGGGCAGGGATAGCACAAATATTCTCAGGAGCCTAAGATGGCCAGTCAATCTAGACCTTCACAACTATAACATTGTTGGTAGTTTAATTAATTTAATTAGTAAAAAGTAACTTTAATTGTTAAACGTTAATGAATATAACGCAACCACTTATCAAATTCCATTGTAATATATGTTTAAATAAAAATTTGTTGGAAGAGGTTTTGGGAGAAGATTTTTTAAAAAGCCGCTCCAAGAGGCCCGAAATCTAACTCGCATTATATAAGAAAGTATATGCTTCGCCATTATCAGCTAAAATATAGATGTTCGAGATAAAAACTTTTTGGTTTTATTTGTTCGACGGTGATTCGCTTTTCTCTGTGGTTATGGTGAAAGAATTTGTGTTACAGGAAATTCTGGTAATGATAACTATTTTGGGTATAGATTAAAAAAAACAAGCGAGATGAAGTCGTGTTATAAAATTTACTATCGGTTTTGTAGTGTCTGAGATTAAATTACTTATCTATAAATTGTGTTTCTTGCTTCCCGTTATTTTAATTTAAATAAATTAATGCAATTTTAATGTTAGATAGCAAGTTAACTATTGTAAAATAATTAGAAAGTTTAAGATTGGAATAAATCTGAATTGGGAAAATAGAAAATGATGTAGCTTTAGTATCCTTGATAAAGGAATACTGTATATGGTCAATGTAAAAAGATATAACTGCACCGAAATTTAAATAATGATAAATAGGTAATGAGATATCTTCAAATATGGGTCCTTGTTATTGTCTTACGTTGTCAAACTCAATTAGAAGTAATCAAAAGTACTCTTTCTGAACTAGATAAATATTCATAGATACAAAGAATAGATTTTAAACGTTTTTTGTTTTAAGATGCAAGTCAGCCAATAGAAAACGTAAAAATTTAAAGCCGCGCTTCCACCAAATGTTAAATACGACCCCTCCAAAAAGTGTTAAATACGGCGCCTATACCAAATGTTAAGCACGGCGCCTCCACCAAATGTTACATACGCTTTCGACCTGAGTCGTGGTGACTACTGGAGAACGTAGTATCAGGTTTAGCAAATGCTGACTGCAGAGACCGCACAAAACAATGACTGGTTAGGCCACAGGATCGAGTTAATACAACTTAGGAATTAAAGGGACTAAAGAACTCGTCGCCAACAATTAACAAGTATAATAAAACATTAATAAAATATAATGGAACATAATAAAACATAACGGAACATGGTAGGACATAGACATAACTTAGTCTAGTATAACAGTTATATAAAAATAAATTTGACTTACATTGTGTTGTGATAGTTTGCGACTATCGTTGGACGTACGCGGTAGCTCTGACCCTTTGGCCGGGGTGAATGGTCTATGCTGGCTGGACCAGGACTGACTCTACTGGAACATCAGACCCGGATTGATTTACTATTAACTGTCGACAACTGACTACTGACTACCGATTACCTCCATCTCGCAATGGCTGTTGCTTATATAGCGATTCTTGAAGGTTATGGGCCATGCGACAAAGACCGGAAAGTTTCTATTAATAGTCTGACCGCATGTAATTGTATATCAGCAAGGTCCGAGCTGAATTACCTCAGCTTTGGGTATTTCAATAAGATTAGTTTAATGACGCAGGAAACAAGGGTTTCCTGTGCAAAGTACAAAGTGTGGTTTTTGATGTAAGAAAAATAGACTCTGAGTAACAGGAATTACAAGCTCCGGGTTTAAGATAATGGTAGTGGTACAATAATCAGAACAAATTTTCCGCAAAGAGGAATGGCATCATGTAACCAAATAAATCTTGATAAACAAAATAAAATATTGAAATGAGAATATGTAAAATTAAAAATTGAAAGTAAGGTAAATATAGCGATATATAACAATACCAACAATATCATCATCGGTTTCATCTTCATCCATAAGGTATTCTGGAGGAAGCACAACTACATCTAAAAACTCCAAATCCTTATAAAATACAGGATCATTTACTCCAATTCTTGTACCGTTAAACTTTTATAACGCATGATTATGCACAATAATTTTAACTGATAAACTAGAAGCTAAATTACAATGCACACTAAAAACATGCCGGCACTGTACTGAACGTAGCAACTATCGAGAAGAGACGTGTAGGTTGCAACAGCATGATACCGGAAAATACCAGCGTTCTAAAAATAGAACTTTAATTTTTAATTATACCATTCATTAGTTATACACTTTTTCGAACAAATAAATAGCAACATCGACAACTGGATCCTTTGTTGGTAAGTTCAATAATCACTTTTACGGAAAATGCATAGCAATCAGTATTATGTGTCCAGCTTCTAATAAGACACTAATATTTAAGAAATCGTAGGTATATTGATTAATTTGCATAATATTAAATTTTATGTATGTTGAATATCAAACTTAAAGTGTAAGGTTTACAAGTACACCAGTTTCAATAAAATAACTAAGTCACAACTGAGGAAAATAAATGTACGTTGTCCTATTTGTAGAACCCTAGTACACAATGGATTAGAAAAGAATCGAATTCAGGGCTTCTCAAGGCGCTGAAGTTATCCAGTACCTGCTACTACTTCCACTTACTGAGAGCCACATTTCTACGCCCCCCCCCTCCAATCGACTATGGGGATAAAAACCAATGTAGTTAATTGTGCTTCGATAGTGCTCCATTGTGGACACATTAGCGCCAATAGTGCTTCTCTTCAATAAAAGATATTTCAAAGAATTAATGGGGGCTGTGGAAACGACAGCCTCCCCCAAACTTTGTTCATACCCCAAACCCACTGGAATTATTTGTGCTTCAATACTGCTTCATTGTGCACACATTAGTGCCAATAGTGCTTCTTTTCATTAAAAGATATTTAAAAAAAATAATGGGGGGCTGTGGAAACGACAGCCCCCAAACTTTGTTCATAACTCAAACCCACAGAAATCAGTTGTGCTTCAATAGTGCTCCATTGTGCACACATTAGTGCCAATAGTGCTTCCCTTCATTAAAAAATATTTCAAAAAATGAATGAGGGGCTGTGGAACCGACAGCCCACCTCAAACTTTGTTCATACCCCAAAACCACTGGAAACATTGGTGCTTCAATAGTGCTCTATTGTGCAAACATTAATATTGAGAGTGCTTCTCTTTAATAAAAGATATTGAAAAAACTGCTGTGGGTGGCTGTGGAAACAACAGCCCCACCAAACTCTGTTTATGCACCAAATTCTCGGGAATAATTTGTTATTCGATAGTGCTCCATTGTTTTCGCATTCGTGCTGATAATGCTTCTTTCCATTAAAAAGTGTTCAAACAATTACCGGTAGAGCTGTAGAAACGGCAACCCCCAAACTTTGGTTATACGTCAAACTTACTGAAATCATTGTGCTTTGATAATGCCCCAGTGTACATTCATTAGTGAGGTTAGTACTTCTTTCCATTAAAAGGTAATTGGTGCCTAAAGCGCGTTTCAGTGTTTCCCCTATGGAATATTAAAAAAATTATGGTTGCGGAAAGGACAGTCCCTGTGAGGTGGTTGTATCCAAAAACAACTGGAGCTAGCCATTGCATAATATCACACCAATATTTTAAAGTATTTTGTTTATAAGAACATATCTTTTTAAAACATAGACATGCAATATAACTACCAAACAGAAATGAAAACTAAAAAATACTGAATTGACTTAACGCGATTAATATTAGCTTATACCGTGTAAACTAAAAACTGACTACTAATATTTGCACTTCGAGAAACCATCCGTGATTTATTCTTAGGCAATATATCGTCGTATTTTTCCCATTTGCCATTCGTCCTATATGAATAACTGACGTAGTGTCCAGTTGCATTTACGTCTAACGATCGAGGCGGAATGAAACTGATCACTACTCGCAACATATAGTTTTTTTTTTATTTACAACCAAATCCAGTGGTATTTCTAACACATCTATTGACATGGCATTACTGAAACTTTTTTCACTTTCAAAATAAGGACAAATTTCGATAAAAAGATGTTTTCCAAATTCAAAATTAATTGTAGCAGATCGTGTCCCACATCGTTCACAAACAACCTGCTCCGTTGAAGAGAACATATTACACACCACTGTTCTAAGCATATCTAATCCTTTTGAGTTTTGTGGTAAGTTTGCTACGACCGTTGGAGGCTCACGCACAATAACTGAATTACAGATAGTGCACGCTCTCAGGTTTGAGTACCTTAGTATCGGCAAACAATTGGTTTAACATATAGTTTGCAGTACAAGTAGCATCGATTTTATAATGTTTATTGCTTAACATTTTCGGATTAAAATAATTTAATAAAATGTTGGCCCGTTTCCTGTAGATCTGTGCATTCACACCATCCCTTATGGCATGCGATATTAATTTTAAAAAATCATTTTGCTCTTCTTGTACATATGATGCGTATGCTTTACTATCCGCATATGCGGTGCACATAATCTGTACAATTGAATCAAAAGCGCGTGTATTAGCTAATGTGTAATATGTTTTTTTGATACAAATACCCTTTAATGAACATGTGTTGCCATTTTTTAAAATCCCGATAACCCTACACTTGGTTTTGCTGTTTTCGTTTACATACAACAATGTTGGATCCTTATCCACATATGTTGTTTTGAACTTTCGGCTTTTTTTTTGCTGTTCTGCTTGTTCGCTTGTGAAATACATTGCATTTTCGGGAGTTTTACTGTTTATATTGTTACCCATAGTAAAAATTTTAACTAGATCTTTGGATGATCTATACTTCCTTTGAATGTAGCTATTTCCATCGTTGTGGTCGTTGGATTGCACCAAGCCTCTCCAGTTTTCCACTGCATGTTCAACACAAGCACCGATTTTGGGTTCTGAAGACATGACTAATGTTGAATCGGGAAAGTTATTATGAGCACCATACGCTGGATTTGCTTGTATTAAATTCTTCACCTAAAATAGCGTTAGTGTGAATTTTAATGAATCTGTCAACACGTATTGGCAATGTTTCGTGCTTTAAAATGCGATTTTTTAGTTCGTTAAATAAACTCTCTGACGTTGAACTACTCTCCGTTAAATTGTCGTAGCCAAAATGTGGCACCATTAAAGCAGACCAACATGAAATGAACTTACAAAAATTTAAAATCTTTCTTGCTTACGATGGATTATAATAGAAGTTTTCATTATCCTTATCTACTAACGATAGTTGTTTTGAACTTGCTAAACATTTTTTATAAATTTTTTCAATCTGCTGAAACAGTGCATTTTCGTAACTAGTCCTTTCGTCGTCAATTTTTTTTATTTCTTCTTCGTTTTCGGTGTTTTTAATATCTGTGTCTGATGATGTTTCGTTTGTGTTTGTCATACTGTTCATTGTGATTTTTATTCCTTGTACTTCTTCATTAGAATGCCCGATCAATAGTTTTAAGTGATTTCTTGAAGAGAAACACTCATTCTTTTCGCCAAGATCGTCTTCGTCGGTGTCATATAGAGCTACAATAAATATGTGGTGCAATAATATTTTGATATCTACAAAATTCGTGCATACAATAAACAATCCCATTGCATGTAGGTAAAATTTCCGTACGCGTTCTCTACTTTTTGCAGTAGGTAGTTCAGGCCACGAACTGATAAGATGCATTGTATGATTAAAATCATTTCCCAGCTGAAAGCTTGGCATCAGTTCATCGTTATCATTAATCTTTCCCAGTATCATACTAGAGCAAATGTATGAATATTGAGACAGAGTAGAATATTGGCTAAAACTCCTAACGGCCGTCATCATTAGAGCGAGTGAGTGATCAGTAACCACATGCTTGGGCTGTGGGATATCATTATTTACTCACCTTGATAGCCAGTATGAAATAATTAGATTATCGTGTTTTTCCGAACACATGTGGGCGACGCTATATTGCAAATGATTTTTATAATCCATCACACCAATTTCGTATAAGAAAATTGAATGAGTTTTTCTACCCGAACTTAATTCAAGTTTTTTAACCAAACCACCAGTAGCATCTGTTGAAATGCGCGGATGCCTTTCTTCTGCGTATATATTCTATATGTATTTAATTCTATTGCTGACCAATAATAAATATAGAAAGGTTCGTACCCGATGTCTTGAATTACTTGATCAAGTGGATACTCACCTTTCAACAAAACACATGATAAAAGTGAATTATCATCTAAGTTTTGTTTTAGAGTTTTTAGCATTTTAGAACACGCAAGACATTAGCGCTAGGTAAACTACTTGGTTCGGGGTCTCCATAGGCCATTATGTCTTTTGTTTCATTTTTCCGAATGTGTACAGCTCTCATTTTCTCGTTTATCATTTTATCCATGTAAAATTTACGATGTTCACCAAATAGTTAACGTTTCTTTTGTGTACTACAACATTCGAAAGCTCCTTCGTATCTACAATTCAATGTCACTACCGCTTTTTCTGTTGGCTTTTTGTCTAATGTAGCAAAAAAAAAAGACTTTTGCAGGATGTGCACTTTCCTACAATTTTCAAAAATACATCCACCGACGAAGGAAACACTTTTGCTCTTTTATAGGTGATACAACATGGTACTTTTAATATCCCATATTCACGACGATGAATTATGTTTGTCCATTGAAATGGACGGAGAATACGATAGCAACGTTCAGCACCTTCTCTATCTTTCCTAGCTGACACTTTTTTAGAGTCATCGTACATTGCATCCCATTCTTTCGGAGAAAGCGTGATTTTAAAGTTTAGTTCTTTACATTCTTCAGTGATAGGATTTTTACCAGAAGACGTAGACTCGTCAGAACTAATATCTTCATTAGGAAATCCTTCCTTTGGCGGACTTAACTTGCAGCGGTTAATTCCCAACTCTTCCCATATATTGTATCGACCTTCTATTACTATTGTATACATGTGCTTACAGGAAATTTCGTTTTGCAGACTATTTGCAATCATACTCCAGCAAGTGTGTGAAGGGCCATAGAATGTTTTAGCTCCTGTATCCCATATTTTATTTTTACGTTCTTTAATCTGATCAATTATTTTTGCCTTATCGACAGTTGGCTTGTGTGCCATTTGTCCAATATTCGTTACAAATGCCTGTAATTAATAATAAAGTCAAATGAAATTAAAAAGTGTATAAAACAACGCACAGTGTCCCAAATTGCTATGCTTTGCAGAGTATCTCGAAAACTAGAGGAGATAGAAAAAAACTAATAAAAATGTTATGACTTATTTTTTTGTCAAACTAACGAAGGTCCAACAAAATATTCACTACAAATTGTTTCGTTTTTGAGATACAGGGTATTCTTTGAAAATGGTCGAAAACTTGAATTTTCTATAATTTCTTTATTAAGACGAATATTTAAAAAACGTTAAAGCAACTTTTGATACATATACTAAAGTAGAGTTCAGTGGTGTGCGCCATTTTTTCTAAGGGGTTTCATTAAGGAAATACAGGATGTCCCACTGCATACGAATTATTCCTCTAGCGTCTTAACCATAAGCAATTTCCAAAAAGTTTTTTAATAAACTATACCCAGAATAGTAAGGATTGTATTTTTTTTTGAACATGCAGGGCGTCTCAAAAAACCGTGTCCTTTCAAAGTTGATATAACTGTTTTCAAGATAAATCGATTTTAAACAATTTTTGATACATTCGAGAAAATTCAATAACGGCCAAATTAATAGGAATAAATAAATTTGCTTTTTACCAACTTATTAAGGAACTTCTACCATACTTACGATAATTTTTACAGCTATGCCACATTATACAGGGTGTTTGTAAACAAGCTATTAATGACATAGTTAAGGTTACATAACTTGTTTAACTTAAATGGAACACCCACCATTTTTTTTGTGCGATGGATTGTCAACCTAAATACCTTTCAATCTGTATTAGGTGTGCCTATGCCTAACTACAGTAACGTTTGAAAAATTTTGAAATTTCAAATTTCGTTATTTTAGTGAATATTAATATTAGCAATTTATACACTACAATGATGAATTATAAAATTTTAAAATTTCTCAAAAGTACTGGAGTTAGGTATAGGCACAACTAATACAAATTGGTGTGTAATTAGCTGGGCAATTCATCACACAATAAAAATAGTGGGTGTTCTATTTAAGTTAAACAAGCTATGTAATCTTCACTATGTCATTAATGTACAGTTTGATTACAAACACCCTGTATAATGTGGCGTACCTGTAAAAATTGTCGTAAGTATGGTAGAAGTTCTTTAATAAATTGATAAAAAGCAAATTTATTTATTTTTATTAATTTGGCCGTTATTCTATTTTTTCGTATGTTCCAAAATTTGTTTAAAGTCGATTTATCTCGAAAACAGTTAAAGTTAGGGATAGGGATATTTGAAAAAATATGCATTATTTTTTAGTTTAGAATTTAACTATGCATAAAAATACAAGGTGTTCCATTCAAAAAATACCAACTTTAATAGGTTACGAATTTTTGTGACACCCTGTATATTCAAAAATATTTTAAAAATATAGCCCTTATCAATCTAGATATACTTTATTAAAAGTTCTTTGAACTTGCTTGTCGTATAGATGCTAGAGAATAATTCGTATGTAGTGGGACACCCTTATAATATAAACTTATGTTTTTTTAAATGGGACACCATGTATATTTTGACTTCTTTGTTTCCATTTTTAATTCTCTTTCATCTGATATGACATGTTATATGTCTATTTCAAGGAGTTACAATTACAGAAGTTAGAGTTAGAGAGAACTAAAATTTTTCTTTGATAAATCGTTAAAGATACTTTTAAAACGGAACACTCAGTAACATGTAACAACATTTTATAATGAAAATAATGTTTCGTCTTCATTTTCATTCTGAAAGTAACATCAATAACGTAATAACGAAAAATAGTAACAATAAACTTGAAACAGCAAATAAAAAGTAACATTATCTCCCTAGAGTTACATATTTGGCTAAAGTTATAGCAATGTCTTTCATTTTCTTGTAGTAGAAACCGACACCTTTTTCGTACCGATATAATGCCATTAAGTATGTACATACTGTACGTACTGGTTTTAAGTTTCATTTAGAAAAATAAAACCAGTGCACTTACTTGATTGAGAAAAATAAAATCAGCACATATACTTAAAGGCATTAGATTGGTATGAAAAAGATGTAATTTTGAACATTTGCTATAATTTTCACTTTATAGTTAAGTAGGTCACTCGATGGAGATTACGCTACTTTTTATTTGCTGTTTCAAATTTACTGTTGCTATTTTTCGCTTTTGCGTTGCTGATGTTATTTTTGAGAGTGAAAAATGTCACAACATTATTTTCATTATAAAATGTTGATACGTATTACTAAGTGTTCTCTTTTAAAAGTATCTTTAACGATACATCAAAGAAAATTTTTTAATTTGGTATACTTTACTCTATCGTTGGGACACCCTGTACTTGTATTAAAATTAAAACTTTCTCTGTTGTTATTTCAACAACGATCCTAGGACATATGGATCGAAATGTCATTAAAGATTACATTACAAACAATTCGTAGTTTTATTCCCAAAGAAGAGAAAAAAGAATATGTATATACATGTGAGGCCCCTAGATCTCAGAAACTGCGGAACTTTTTTTCATAAAATTTAGAATAAGGAGCCCTATCTAATAATGAACCAAACTCACAGAAACGTTAACGCCTGGTCTATACAAATTACAGCAAATTACTTGTAATAGCAGAAACACTTTCAAAAAATAACTAAAAACGTCATGCTTGGTAATAAAGATCGTGATTAACATTCATGAAAAATTACTAAATTTTTCTTACCTATAATTCGCAATTTATAGATGAGACGCACACTACAGCAGCCAAAAGGACAAGACAGACTAAACCTTAGACAAATATTTCCTGTCTATGTACACTCTTTTGGAATTATAGTGGAACAGGTAGCATGCCTTATATTTTCGCCTTTTCAAAACAATACCCGTTCACCTAAGTTTTGTATCAATATTCCGTTACTTATTCTTTTCTATCAGTAAAATAAAATCTGCACCACAGGGTGGCTAGTAATCACTTGTAACAAAAATTAAAGATTTGCTAAAATTATATTTTGATTTAAACATGCTGTATTCCTAACGTTATGCGTGATTTATGTATTGATATTCTTTCAGAATTATTCCTTACAGGAATATTGTTCAATAGCATTAAATCGTTGTTACCTGCGGGTGTTTTACAAAAAAAATTCTTTATTGTTTTCGCCACAAAAAGCCTTCTGAAAGACAGGAGCGTACTAGTCCGTCGGGCTACCGGGAGTTTGTCCGGTGAACTTCGCCGGTGGTACCGTTTAAAAAAAAACTGAGTATATTCTGTAAAATTTGTATAGTTTCGACAGACTACAGTGACAACATAAAAACGAATTTCTTAGAAGTTAATTACTTGACAATCAACAGGTGCGTATTCTATTTGTGGCACTTGTTACAGGCTGTGCATACTTAAGCGTAATCTCATTTTGAAAAAAGTCGTACAGATTCATGTTGTCAGTCGAGACCGGTCAAAATGCATAAAAATATTTTTAAAATACGCAGTAAAAATGCTTAAAAAGGATCAAATTCACTTATACCACCAGAAAAATATTTGACAAACTAATTTCATGTAAGAAAGTGCGTGCATGCTTGAAATTTGGAACTTTTTTTATAATGTAATATTCGAAAAGTATAGCTATACGCTTGCTTGAAGGTATCGGACAGCCAACAGCGCTATCACAAGTAAAACGATTTAGGTTTGTGATACTCTGGAAAGTATAAGTAATGTGCCATTGGGTCGAGTTAGGTAAAAAGTATGGGTTCATGGTAAGTTTGGTGGGGCTGTTGTTTCCACAGCCACCCACAGCAGTTTTTTCAATATCTTTTAATAAAGAGAAGCACTATCAACACTAATGTTTGCACAATGGAGCACTATTAAAGCACCAATGTTTCCAGTGGGTTTGGGGTATGAACAAAGTTCGGGGTGGGCTGTCGCTTCCACAGCCACCCATTAATTTTTTGAAATATCTTTTAATGAAGAGAAGCAATATTGGTACTAATGTGTGCACAATGGAGTACTATCAAAGCACAAATGATTCCAGTTGGTTTGGGGTATAAACAAAGTTTGGAGGTCTGTTGTTTCCACAGCCCCCCATTAATTTTTTGAAATATCTTTTAATGAAGAGAAGCACTACTGGCACTAATGTGTGCACAGTGGAGCACTATCAAAGCACAATTAACTACATTGGTTCTTATCCCCATAGTCGATTGGGGGGAGGGGGGCGTGGAAATGTGGCTCTTACTGAGATATATCAATATTCCGATTACAAATGCTAAATAAAACTCAGCATGCAACTACACTTAACCTATATTAAACACTGAAATTTTCATACAGTATTAGTTCCCAATCACACAGAAATAAACGATAAAAAAAGGAACCTACTGTTTTCTATTTTTTCATACAGCGAACCTCCACAACTTGTCTCAGCGTGCAGTTACACCCCTATATTTAATTTTCCAATGCTTGTCCCGAAGGTACTACATTGCCCAGGAAGCGAGTTTTTTACCTGGAATTTTGAATTTGGCCTAACCCTTGCTGTTCCGTAACCGTTCATTATTTACAATTCCCCTTGTATATATCATAAAATACTCCTGCATAACCTAATCGATTTTCATACATTATCCATACCTAATTGAACTAACCAAACACAAAGGAACAGATAAGAAAGGAGAGTGCTCGAGCAACCTTCAAGCAATCAACACGCGTCCTCCGATATGCCGTGCATCTAGTCGCGTTAAAAGGCATAATCAGTTAATAAATGTTACATTGAAGTGCGTGAAAAGTGAACATTGAAGCAACAGACAATTCATCATCAAGTGTAAGCCGTTCGCCACTTCAAACAACAAGAATATAGTCGAAACTACACCACATGTCAAATCAAGGTTAGTTATCCTATCATTTATACTACAAAACAATCTGTTATAATTATTATCTGATTATTCACTATTTTGCTGGTCATTTAGACTGTTAACCTTTCATTCAATCATCATACACAAGTCAACACCAAGCCTAGCTTGTTTTCAAATACGCATGCTACAACTTGGTATTTCATTATCTATACTTTTCAACCCCTAAACAACCACGCGTGTTTTCAAATACGCACGCGTCATCTTGGTCGCTTCGACAGCCAAATTCTGTTACCCCTCTAAGGAGATAACTCACAGTCCACACATCTATTTTTCTATTTTAAAACAAAACACTATTATCTTTTACATCAAGCCTGTTTTATTCCTTTAGTGGTCTTTAAAAGAATGCATAATTATTAATACTAAATACTCAGATTAATTCAATTATTGTGTTATTTCAGACATTTGAGTGCAGCATAAACAGCGTGTATTTATGTATAGTCGTTTTTAGCTTTACCGTACGTAGAATCAAATTTTACAACAATTTAAACATAGTAAAGTTCTTATTGTTGTGTTTATAGCCTTGCAAACATATGTTCTATGCTTGATTGTATTATAATAGGCCGTGCTTATTTATCTACAATCGACTAAACTTGAGTGTCCAACACCTGTTAATACGTGATTACGTTCAAATTCTAAATATTCACACCTCTTAAACTCAGATAACAAAATTTACGACTTTTGTAAAACTTTTGTTAAAAGAATTTTATTTCTTATTAAATTATAAACAAATCTTTATTTCATAATGAGTACCAAACGAGCGAACATTGCAAACTTGCAATTGTTAAAATCACGCTTACAGGAGACATTTGAACTTTCAGAAACACTGGATAACGAGAAGTCGCTTATTCCCCTGTGTTTAAAATTATATGTAAATTTGTGGATGATATATACTCCCAGATTACAGAAACGTATCTATTACTTGTTTCTTCAGCCTCTGAAGTCGAAAAAGAAACATACGAAAATATGCGGAAGTCTATTGATTTCCAATATTTTTCTATTTTAACAAAATATGAATCTTTAAAAAATCCAGGAGAAACCAGCAATAATACTGTTGCTACATCTTTGCCGTTAAACGGATTTCAATCAAATCCAAACATTCGTTTACAGCCGCTTACGTTAACTACATTTGGCGGTAATTATAAAACTTGGCAAGGTTATATTGATTTGTTTAATGCATTAGTGCATAACAATTTATCTTTATCTGACATAAAACGCCATAATTATTTAATTGGTTCACTGATTGGTGAACCCGTGAATTTGATTAAATCCATCCCTTTGACAGCGGGTGGATATCGGGTCGCATATGACGCGTTAATTGAGCGTTATTCCAATATTCGCCGCCAAGCCACGGCACATTGGCATGCCATAAAATATTATCCGTCTATACGATCGGAAAATCCTAAAGAATTACGTAAACTGTTAGATAACTTTTCAGAAAATCTAGCCATTCTTGGTACTCTTAATTTTAATACTTCCTCTTGGGATTTTAGTTTAGTAGATTTCCTATTGGAAAAAATTGATCCTCAATCGCGAAAACGTTTTGAGCTAGAAAACAACAGTAATGAAATTCATACGTTAGATAGCTTAAAATGTTTTTTATCTAAACAATGTGCATCATATGAAACTATTGCTAGTACATTATTTAATGCGCCTTTTGTGTAGGGATGGCCACGGACCCGGGCTTGGGCCCGGCCCGGCCCGAAGCCCGGCCCGAATATCAAGCCGAGCTTCGGGCCGGGCCGGGCAAATTTTTTTCGGGCCCAAGCCGGGCCAAGCACGTGTCGGGCCCGGGCCGGGCCGGGCCAGACTGCTCAAGCTTTTCGGGCTTTCCGGGCTATTCGGGCCGGCCCGAAGTTTATATAACGAAATATACAATTTATTGATTTAGTAAAAAATTTCATTTAATGATTTCTTTAGGTGCCTCTTAAACAAAATTATAATTAACGCTCTTCTTAATATATCACCCAGGTACAGTTACACACATATTGGTAAGTGTGTCATAATGGAAATAAATCGAAAACGAAAATGATTTGGTTTAAACCGATTTGTGAATTTCGATTTTTTTTTCGATAAGTAATATTCACTTCTTTCCACTTTTCAAGAACTTTGAAATAGAAATCGTCCGTGTTATATTTCATTAATCTGAAGAAGTATTGCAACGTATGTTAATTGAGCTGGTTTATTGTATTATACTTATTAATTAACTTATTATTGTGGCCTCGCACTAAAGATTATTTATGAATAAATCGAAACCACTCTGTATATGTAAAAATATTTTAAACTGCCCGATTACAAAAAACCAGCTTAATTAGATTTAATTGTTTGAATGTATCTTTTGTTGAACACCATACCGAATACAATGCGATTAGCTTTTATAGCTTTAAATAACAAATGGATATAGAAAATTAAAATGTAAATACTAAATAATATTCTATGTTGCGGCATTTTTTTTTCATAATAATTAAAATTTCCAGTAAAGCATGCGACAAAAAAATATTCATAGACAACAAAGTAATGTCTACCTGATACGAGAGACTTGAATAATCAATTCTCTGAACGGATGCTAGCACATTCTCGAAATGTAGACCTATACACCAGCAATCTGTAAAATGGAAATTGGCAACGTTCTTTGTTTAGAATATGAGGAAACAATATTCAGTCAAATTTTGAATACTTTCCTTGAAATATTTTACTATATACTAGTAGTAGTACATGAATTCTAAAATGCATTTTGTTACTTAAGGTTGAAGTTTGACGCAAACCACCTTCTATTTTGGATTGCCTGTGCAAGTGTGCATCATCTCCAAATACCTTTGAGATTCTTCGAGGTTAAAATGATACTATAAACTATAATTTATTAAGATTGATATATTCAACTTTTGTAGAAAAACATAATAATAGTAAAGAAGTATTTATATACAACTGAAAATACATATATTAACAAACGATACGTTCCATTTGGATGTTGAAAAATCTATACATCACTTAAGGTTTTAGTTACATTCCGGCCCGAATCGGCCCGGCCCGGCCCGAAGCCCGGCCCGAAATTCAAGCCGGGCCTCAAGCCGGGCCGATGCGTTTTGGTTCGGGCCGGGCCACCGGGCGATTGCTATTTTATTCCGCATCATCCAGTATTTAAAGAGGAAAACGGTAATTCAAAATTACGTGTTGTATTTGATGCGTCTGCTAAAACGTCAAATGATATATCTTTAAATGATACGCAACTTGTAGGACCTAAACTACAAAATGAAATTATTTCAGTTTTAATGAGATTTCGTTTACATCAATTCGTCTTCACCTGTGACATAAAGCAAATGTTTAGACAAATAAATATTTTTGAAAATCATAAAAAATATCAGTTAATTCTATAGAGGTTTTCGCCAAACGACCCACCTATAACATATCAGTTGAACACGGTTACATACGGCGTAGCTTCTTCTCCTTACCTGGCAATTCGTTCACTTCAAGAACTAGCTCACGAAGGAGTTTTAAAGTATCCTCTTGCCTCAACGGCTATTGATAAAAATCTCTACGTTAATGATTTTGCATGTGGATCAGACACGATTGATGATCTCATAGCATTACGTCATCAAATAGTACATCTTTTACATTCCGGCGGATTCCAACTTCGTAAATGGAATTCGAATCATCCATTGATACTTAAAGATATCCCTGAAGAACATCGTTTGTTTCAAAATCAAGATTTTTCAAAGGATGCAGGTGTCAAGATACTGGGCCTCCAATGGCAGGCCTCAGATGATACATTTTTATTTATTGTCAAACCATTAAACCCTTTATGCACAAAACGTGCGATCTTATCAGACATCGCGAAGATTTATGACCCACTTGGATTTATAGGTCCTTTGTCACTCTTTGCTAAAAAACTAATACAGCATTTGTGGCTGTTAGAATTAGATTGGGACAGTATACCACCCGATGAAGTTTGTTCTCAATAGCAACAATTTCGGCATGAGCTCCCGGTCTTATCTTCATTAAAAATACCACGATTTCTAAATAATGGCATCTCGGCTTCCTGCCAGCTACACGCCTTTTGCGATGCTAGTGAGGTTGGTTACGCTAGTGTCATTTATTTCAGATTTTGTTTCCCCAATGGGGAAATTTCTAGTAAATTGGTATTTTCGAAAACAAAGGTGGCACCTATCAAACGACTGTCCTTACCGAAGTTAGAGTTGTGTGCTGCGGTGCTACTAGCAGATTTAGTTCAATTTGTTCTTGCTACATATGGCAAGAATTATGCGATCACCGACGTCTTTACATGGAGCGATTCCATGGTAGCTTTGGCGTGGGTCCGGTCACCACCATATAAATGGAAAACGTTCATTGCAAATCGGGTTACGCACATACAAGAAGTTATATCGCCTACTTCTTGGCGGTACGTTAATTTCAAATGCAACCCCGCTGATCTAGCTTCACGCGGCTTGCTCCCAAACGATCTTCTTTCATGTTCACTTTGGTGGGCGGGTCCTGATTGGCTTAGCTTACCAGTTGAGAATTGGCTCACCGAGCCAATCCGACAACTTATACAATCAATTATAAACTCTGAAAGCAAGAAAATTGCACTCGTTGTTCAAATGGAGGAGCATTTCATAGATAAACTTTTAATACAATTTTCTTCGTTAAGAAAAATCCAAGGTATCATTACTTACTGTTTTCGCTTTGGAACTGTTTCAAAAATCCGTCCGGTAGTGTCTCCGACTGTAGAGGAGCTCCAGAAAGCACTTAACGTTATTACTAAACATATTCAGTCAACTTCGTTTAAAGCAGAAATACAATTAATTGAAACTAAAAATAAACTTTCTAAATCGTTTCGAAAATTATCACCATTCATCGATTCCGCAGGTATTTTACGAGTAGGAGGAAGATTAGGTCATTCAACACTTCCGTATTCTGAAAAACATCCTGCATTATTACCGAAAAACCATCGTTTTACTGAGTTGTTAATCAATCAAATTCATGAAAAATATTTTCACCCGGGAATTAACACCACCTTGCAACAACAATTTTGGATTGTCTCTTCAAAACGAGCAATCAGACATTACGTATCTAATTGTAATCAATGTTTTAAAACAAACCCCAAACCGGTGATAACGCCTATGAGTGACTTACCACAATTTAGAATAAACCAATTAAAACCATTCAGTTGTGTTGGTGTGGATTACGCCGGGCCTCTTACAATAAAATTAAGTAATCTTCGAAAAGCAAAACTCCTTAAGGCACATATATGTTTGTTTGTATGCTTTTCGACGAAAGCAGTTCATCTTGAACTTGCATCAGATTTATCAGCCAATTCTTTTCTGGCTGCCTTACGTCGCTTTATTGCTCGGCGCGGGCGCTGTTCCACTATTTTTAGTGATTGTGGGACCAATTTCATCGGAGCTAATCGTATTCTTGTCAGCTTTACGCGCACTGCTGCTGAACAAGAAAATATCAAATGGTTATTCAATCCCCCTTCTGCACCCCATTTTGGCGGACTGTGGGAGAGCGGAGTAAAATCTGTAAAGACACATCTTTTGCGCATCATTGGAAACCAGGTCCTTACCTATGAAGAACTAATCACAACCTTAATACAAATAGAATCGCTCCTTAATTCACGGCCTCTATGCAGTTTAAGTAGCGACCCCAATGATCTACAATCTCTCACGCCTGCGCATTTTTTAACAATGGAGCCGCTGACTGCGCCTCCAATGCATGATTTAACGCATTTAAATATCAATCGTTTATCACGTTGGCAATTGGTGCAGCGTTTGCACCAAGATTTCTGGTCTAGGTGGCATAGGGAGTATTTACATGAGCTCTATCAAAAAGGCAAATGGAATAACCATAACAAATTAGTTGGTAATCTAAAAGGTACACTTGTACTTATCAAAAATTCTATTTTACCTCCACTCCAGTGGCAGTTGGGCAGAATAATTAACACATTTACGGGCACCGACGGTATTGTTCGAGTAGCCGAAGTTAGGACTAACCAGGGTACATTAAAGCGACCTCTGGTGAAATTATGCATTTTTCCTAACCAATAATACTTCAATGTATATTATATGCCATTGCCCGGCTCAAAGGGCTATTTTTAATTTTCTTTTTCTTTTGCATTTTATGCAACATTGATTTTATTTTCTCATTCAAGATTGAACCAATTTCAATTTTAATTTTTTTCTATTCTTTAAAAAGGGCCTATAACTGAGGCTTTTTGGTGGGCGGTATGTTCCGTAACCGTTCATTATTTACAATTCCCCTTGTATATATCATAAAATACTCCTGCATACCTAATCGATTTTCATACATTATCCCTACCTAATTAAACCAACCAAACACAAAGGAACAGATAAGAAAGGAGAATGCTCGAGCAACCTTCAAGCAATCAACATGCGTCCTCCGATATGCCGTGCATCTGGTCGCGTTAAAAGGCATAATCAGTTAATAAATGTTACATTGAAGTGCGTGAAAAGTGAACATTGAAGCAACAGACAATTCATCATCAAGTGTAAGCCGTTCGCCACTTCAAACAGCAAGAATATAGTCGAAACTATACCACATGTCAAATCAAGTTTAGTTATTCTATCATTTATACTACAAAACAATCTGTTATAATTATTATCTGATTATCCACTATTTTGCTGGTCATTTAGACTGTTAACCTTTCATTCAACCATCATACACAAGTCAACATCAAGCCTAGCTTGTTTTCAAATACGCATGCTACAACTTGGTATTTCATTATCTATACTTTTCAACCCCTAAACAACCACGCGTGTTTTCAAATACGCACGCGCCACTTGCTATTCCAAGCAAGGTATAGACGTTTAACGTGCGTGACAACATTTACATACGGTTCCTACATTTCACCTCTCATTCGAACGAGGGCATATTTTGTAAGAAATGTTCGCCTAACGCTCTTTCAAGCGGCCCGTATGGGGAATCGAACCCGGGACCTTGGGTTTAGTAGTCATACGCAAGTCAACTATGCCGCGGAACCGCGGACGCAGTTATACTACTGAAAATTTCTTAATCTAACAAAAATATGGTTATACACAATGCGGTTTCTACTTCCACCGACTACTAGTTGAGTAGGCATCAGCTCTTGGTAATGCCATAATTGGTAAGACACAAATACATTAGCATCGCATGCAAATCTATAATAATCCAACAATAATATTTTACTTTCAATTTCCTAATTACATATGGACATTCTTACCGGATAAAATTGACTCGGTTGCTGTGACCTCTAAGTTACTCTATCTCACTTTCTGAGGAAGAATCCAAAGGTGCTCGTCAGATGTACACGTAATTTTATCATCTTTTCATATTTGCCAGGAAACTTTATTCCCGGAGTTTAGGCCGACGCAAATATTATTTCACGATTCATTTCGTGATTGAGACCTTTCTCACACCACAGGAGCAAAAGTTCATTGACCACGTCGTCTCTCGTAGCCTATTCTGTCGTCCTACATAACTCTTACATTACTTTACAATTCACTGACTCAGTATGTAAATGACTGACTGTCGTATCCTTTCCGTATTGTTTTCATGCTAATCCTATCCCTCCTTGGTAATGTTATTTTTTGGTCTACGTGTGGTAAACACGTGCTCACATAAAATAATTTTATAAATATCAACATGCGGAAGTTTCTAACAAGTTATTGACGCGCCAGTTAACCACTTGAATTATTTTATTTATTACTCCTACACAACATTTTTATTTTCTTTTTGAAATAAAACTGTCGGCTTAATTCATTACCCTACAATGTTTAAACGTATTTTCTGTTACAAGAAATAACCAATACTCAATTATGCATTTATTGCGTTTAAATGTAATTCTGAACTTTTATTTTCCTTCATGTATTCCAAGAAATTCGTATAACTACTATGTTAAAAAAATTGATTATAAATATGTCCTTATTCTCAAGCAATCATTGAACTACGACTTATAATAAATCAATACTTGTGCTGACAGATGTATTTCTAGAACTTATATTCTTAATGTTTCCTAGTAGAAGTAATTAATAATCACACTTTACCCACAACTCATTAGACGGACAATTATACTTTAGTTGCATTCCTATCGATTTTTCAGAGTTTATACTAACATTAATTTTACTGTTTCCAACAGCTTGCTGTAAAATCACTTCCTCATTATACGGAATTTCGTGACCTGCATTTGCATTAAAACAACAGAATTTGAAATATCACGTTCACTAGTATTAACTACGCGCTAAAACATTTAGGCCGTCGATATTAAGTTAATAACAGCATTCAATTCGCCATGTTTTTAATGTAAACTACCAGAGTTTTTTTAAATCTACAGAATGTATCCTTACTAAAAATCTAATCTATCGACCCTAAACTGATAGCTTTGCTCTTATTATTATAATTTGATCTCACGTAACGCCGGCACGTTACAAGCTCAATCTTGAATTTGATTGCCAAAATCAATTTTAATAAACTGTTTCGTCCGCCATGCACAATGGAACAAACTTGGTGTTTACAATTGATTTCCTAGCGAGAAAAATCTAGAACTATCACTTTTAAATTTTTAAATGGTTTCTTTAATCTATTCTCAGTTATTATTTAGAAAAATAAGAAATTGCAGTATTTGACATATCTTTTGAACCTGATATCTCACCATTCAGTTATTTAAAGAAAAATCCTAATACCCCATCTACTTTCCAACCTTCTAAAAGCCCCTAAAGTTACTTTCTTAAGCCCAAAGCTCTGAAAAATAATTTCTTTTATTTTGATATAGTTTACTTAAACGAGATTTGATTAGACTTAATAAAGTTGTACCTGCGTACCAAGTTTTTCAAAAAACGTATAGGCAAAATTGGCACTTTTGGTTTCATAAAGGGAGCTTATAATCTGCAATGTCTTTCAATTATAATATAATACACATACTTAACAACTGATTGACCTCTCTAAAATCGTATTGTCATATAAACGTTTTATAAAGAAATGTTTCATATAAAGTATCATTACTGGTTACCGAAAAGTATCTAAAGGTTGAAAGAAACTTTCAATTTTGTTTTAAGGTAAGAACGTTAAATTTAGTGAATCTACGTTGTTATAGCACTGTGCTACAACTAGTTATTTTTGTTTTTACTGTAGAATGTAAACCCAATCATGACTGTATAGAAATCAACCGTTATATATTTTAGAAACGTTGACCTGTTGTGGCTCACTTAGTTAAAAGAATAAAACACCACTACACAGCGACTGAACGTTTACTTCCAAACATGTATTTGAATAAGTAAAGTAATATTGTAAATTAATTAACTGAATTTAAATATAACATTTTATCTGTAAGATAACATTAGTTCGTGTTGAAGCGCGTAAATCTACTCCACGACTGGTCTAGTAAACCCACACAAACTCCACATTTTTAAGACTTGTCTTCAGCGTATTTAGCTAGGAAGCGGCTAACCTTGATATTACCGTTACTCAGCTGCTTCTTCCAGGGTGAATATCTTTTGGTTGGAGATTGGAATTTGAAAGATAAAACGAAGCTCTGAATTAAAGATGTATGCCTTGACATTAATGCAAAATAATCTTAACATAACCTCCCTTTTGAAAGGACAAACCTTTCAAAACCATAACTATGCCTAGGAAGAAGATTCTTTAGGCAACGGGCAAATTTTAACCAAAGCCCTTGTAATATCTCCGTTTACAGTACGGAGGTTTGCTACTCTGCTAATCTTGTCCTTGTCTGGTATTCAGTGAAGAACGCGGCCAAGTGGTGGAAGGTGATCGTCTCTAATTAACACGAGATTACCAATCTGAAGTTTATTGGCTTGATGGCGCCATTTTACTCGCACTTGTAATTCGCCGATATATTCTTTCGACCATCGTGACCAAAATCGCTGGTAGACTTGTTGAACGTGTTGAAAGTGGGATGAGCGATTTGCCGGAAGTTGGTGTAAGTCGTAATCTATTATTGCAGTGTGTTTTCGACCAATTAAAAAATGTGCAGGTGTTAGTGCTTCTAGATCGCCGAGGTCGGATGAGAGCGGAGTCAGAGGACGTGAGTTAAGGATACTCTCGATCTGCGACAGCAAGGTAGCATACTGTTCAAACGTAAAAGATTGATTACCGATGATTCGCTTTAAGTGAGCCTTGGTCGACTTAACTCCCGCTTCCCAAAGTTCCCCAAAGAGAGGTGCATAAGCAGGAGTAAATTGCCAGTTGATGCCTTCGGAGGCCAAGGTACGGTAAATTTCAGATTCATTTTTAGAGAAAAAATTAGTGATTGCCTTTAATTCGGACTGGGCACCTACAAAGGTGCGCTCATTATCAGAATAAACACACGCGGGTTTGCCACGACGGGAGGAAAACCTGCGCAAGGCGGCTAAGAAAGCTTCGGAGGTAAAATCTGTAACTAGCTGAATGTGCACAGCCTTAAAACCACAAAACACACAAAGAGAGCAATATAACACTTTATAAGTTTCTGATATCGGCCAAAGTTGCCCCTATATAAAAAAGGGCCTGCATAGTCGACGCCCACAACTGAGAAAGGTGGGGCCGGACTGACCCTAGACTTAGGCAAGAGTGCCATCATAGGATTTAATGGTTGGGGGGTTTGTGCGGAAGCAAACGACGCATTTACGTACAGTTTTACGAGCAAGTCCTGGCGGCAATTGCCCATAAAGTGTCTCTCACAGAGGCTAAAAGTGATTGTGGCCCGGCATGACAAAGAGCTTTATGTTCGTGTCGGAAAACGAGTTTCGTTAGATGATGCTGATTTGGTAATACTAAAGGATACTTCTTCTCTTCAGAGAATTCAAAATACTGGAGACGACCACCTACCCTTAATAAACCTTCGTTATCTACAAAAGAATTTAATTTTAGGATTTTGCTATCTTTAGGAACAACCTTAAGCTTGTTTAAAGATTTTATTTCATCTAAATAGTGTTCTTTTTGTACCATTTTGACTAACTGTTTAATAAAGAATTCTAACTCTTCTCTCGATAACTCCTCGCCTAGCCTGTTTTGAGGATCCCTCTGGGAAGCATTAAAGGAGTATCGTAAACAATATGCGATGACACGTTTTAGTCTGAGTAAAGAAGAATAGCCTTCAATAAAACTTGAAGTTACATTATTTGGTGCAAATAGAACAGAATTCATTCCGACCTTTAATTCAGGTAGAGTACTTATAATTCCAATTTGTGACTCGGGCCATTGGTCTTCTGGCTGTTGCAGCCATGAGGGGCCGTTCCACCAGAGCAAGTTTCTTGGTAATAATTTAGGCGACTCTCCCCTGGATGAAATATCAGCAGGGTTGTCTTCGCCTCTAATGTGTTGCCAAGCGGAAATGTCAGTGAGCGATTGAATAGAAGACACCCGATTAGCAACAAAAATCTGCAAGAGCCTAGGGCTAGTATTCAACCAATGTAACACTACAGAGGAATCCGACCACAATTTGTAAGTGTCAATGAATATGGTTAGTGATTGTCGCACCTTATTGATCAACTGAGCTAGCATTAGAGCCGCGCATAACTCTAACCTAGAGATAGTTAGAGTTTTTATAGGAGCAACACGACTTTTAGTACATAACAGGTGCGTGGTTATATTGTTGAACGCATCAGGGCTACGTACGTAGACGCAAGCACGATACGCTTCTTGGGATGCATCAGCAAAACCGTATATCTCTATCCTATTGGTTAATTTAGACAAACGTATCGTAGAATGACAAATTCATCTAAAATGAGCAATTGGCTTCTGAACTCGTGCCACTTAGTATAGATGCAGAAAGGGATCGATACGTCCCAAGATAGCTTCTCAAGCTATAGTTGTTGCAACAATATTTTTGCCGTTACAATGCAAGGGTTTATAAGGCCTAAAGGGTCAAACATCGAAGCTATGTCGGATAGTATAGTTCTCTTAGATACGAATTTATTGTTCGAAGGAGCCCTAATTAGAAATTGCAAGGAATCCCTTTTGCAGTCGCAAAAAAGTCCAAGCGCAGAAATACTTTCTCTTTTTCCAAAACGAAGTTTAATATTGTTATCGCCAAATTCCTGCTCTTGCCACACGAAAAGACAATTTGAAATCCATTTACTAAGCGGAAATCCAGCGGCTTGGAGTATTTTCTTGACTTGACTGACGGTAGAAGCTAACTTAGAAACACATGAACCGCTAGCAAACATATCGTCTATGTAAAAATTGTTTAAGATGACCTGCGAAGCATCTGGATATTTTTGTTTATTTTGTTCGCCTAGAAATTACAAACAACGAGTAGCTAAATAGCTCGCCAAGGTGGTGCCGTATGTTACGGTATTCAACTGATACGTGGCTATGGGTTCAAGGGTGTTATTTCGCCAAACGATTTGTTGGAGTTGCATTTGACTGGGATGAACAAGTATTTGTCGATACATTTTAGAAATATCTGCCCCTATTACAAAAGGGTCTTGACGGAAACGTAGTAAATGTGAAAAGATGTCATCTTGTACCGTAGGCCCAGTCATTTGTAAGTCATTAAACGATACGCCTGATTTGGAGGGTGAAGACCCATCAAAAACAACGCGGAAGCGCGTAGTTGCACTCTTTTCGTTGAGTACCCCATGGTGTGGGATAAAATAATTTGGTTTAAATGAGTTATCTTTAACGACCTTGGTCATATGCCCCAAAGCTTCGTATTCAGCCATAAATTGAACGTATAATACTTTTGTTTCTGGCTTGCGCTCAAATCTGCGTTCGAGGGCAAGCAGGCGTTTTATAGCTATACTTTTTTGAATTCCCTAACTCCAGAGGCGATCTTTTGAGAGGAATTGTAACTACCAGACGCCCTTCGGGAGTAGTAGTTGTAGTTTTAGTAAATATTGACTCGCACTCTGTTTTCTCTATAGACAGGGAACGCTTATTGTCATTAATTTCTTCTATAGCCTAAAACCTTTCCAGTTAATTTTGCGCATCTAGGTTTTCAACAAAATTGCACATATAGGCTTGTTTCTGAGAGTTGAGAGGCATGGAACCACACACAACCCAACCCAATTTGGTTTTTTGCAAACTTGAGGCATTAGGCCCCAATAAATGTTGGCCTATGCACAGCAATTGCCAGAAAATTTCAGCACCTAGTAATAGATCCACTGGACCCGGTTTATAGAAATTTGGATTCGCCAGACGTATATGTGGGGGTATTTTTATGTTTGCGACCTCGATTTCTATAGTTGGAAGATTAGCACCAATCTTGTCAATAACCAAAAAAGGCAAGGATGCTTGGAATTTACAATAAATGTTCTCTATTTTAATATCACATCTATACCGAAGATTCGATGCAACTTGATTGATACCCACAATTGATGCTGCAATGTTAATGAGAGGTAAGTTTAACCTTTTGCAAAGTTCACTTGTTACGAAATTTGACTGTGACCCTGAGTCAAAAACAGCTCTACAAACATGAGGTGTTTCGTAGGAATCATATATTTGTACAGTGACAGTTGAAAGTAAAACCCCGGTGGCTGCCAACGGTACTGCTCGATAGGGCTACTCCTTGATTTTGAGCAGGTGTAGATGGCACTACTGGATCACTCTCGTCAGAGGTTAGTGCTGCGGGCCCGCTAGGACATGAAGCAGAGTTAGAAGATGATTGCTCGAAATGTAATAAGGTATTATGCCAAAGGTTGCATTTTTTACATTTGACAGAATTCTTACATTTTTTAATAGTATGGCCAAGGCGCAACCAATTTACGCATAGCTGGCGTTGTTTAATTTCCTCGTAGCGATTTTTTGAAGAAAGAGCTAGAAATTTAGTACACGTATAGATTGTGTGATTTGCCCGGCAAAAGCCACAAGAGTTTTCTACTGTTGCATCGACAAGAAAAGAATTGTAGCCGCTCCGAGAATGCTTACTTGGAGCCTCGTTGTGAATTCTGGGTCCAATGATTCCAGAAGATCGGCCTTTGATTTTAGAAAACTATGTAGATCCTGTAACGTCGCGAGTTCATCTGTTGGCTTTTGTTTTTCTCAGTTTCTGAGGGTAATCCTATCCAACTTTCCACTGACAATAAAAATGATAAGAGTACCCCAAGAATCTACAGGCTGTTGCAAACTTTTCATAGCCCTCAAATGTTTGAAAAGACTGTCTACAAAGGTACACAATATAGCAGCAGATTCCTTGGATATTGTAGGTAAATTAAAAATTGCCTTTACGTGATTTTGTATTAAAAGAGCATTGTTGTTGTATCTTTCGCACAGAGCGTTCCATGCGATCTCATACGTGGCTGCAGAAAATTTGAGCGATTGTATAATCTGTATGGCTGGACCCTAAAGGGACGCCCTCAGTAATGATATTTTTGGATTGGAGGAATGTCGCTGTCATGGATTAACGACTTGAATATGTCTTTGAACTCTTACCAGAGGTCATACAAACCGTTAAAGACTGGTAGATTTATTTGTGGAAGCTTTGTGGCAATAAATTGATTTTGGGTAGCACTGTTATCAGGCTGTTTTGAAATGGAACCAGATACAGACCCCTCCCCGTCGCCTTCCTTATTAACCTCGCTACCAACCTTGCCTACCTCTCCTCGTATCATTCCCTTTGCAATAGCCATAATTTTATAATAAGTATTTTCAAACGATTTCCTTTCCAAAAGTTGAGTATCAAAATCTAAGTCCAATACCTTGATTTCTGATTGAACTGTTTCGAAATCATCAATAATATTTTCAAATTTATCTATACGCGTTTGTATTTCAATAAAAATTTCTAAATGCAAATTACCGGGGGAGTTAAACCTTTCATCAGCTTCACCTAAGAATTTCTTTAAGTTAGTACATTTAGCCTTTAGCACGGCACACTGCCTCATTAAAGCTTTTAATTGCTCCGACATTTTAGTAATTACTACGCACTGTCGCGGATTAAAATTAAAGGCTGGGTAGAAATACAATAGGAAGCAACAATTACAGAACAAAAGACTATAATGTAATGGTTTTATCTCACTCAACTGTAGTTTTCAGTCCACGGCGGTGTCTAATCTTGAATTTCCACAATAACTTTATGCCTGTTGATGGTTCTTGAGCTTTATAGCCGACCTTCCAGCAGATGAGGAGTAAATAACTTAAATCCCTTAGTATTGCACTACTGATTGCACTTGTGAAAACTGACAGTTAAATTTTAAAAAGGACTAGAATTCTTTTCGCATAGCAAGAGATGTGCAGGCCAATAATTGTATTAATTCTTGCTGCCGTAAAAACAATACTTTTTGTTTGAAAAACACCGGAACACTTTTCATGTAGTGAAAGACGAACCGGCTAATAATTGCATTGATTATTGCTGACGTATTAATGAACCTGCTAGTTCGTAAAACAATAAAACCCTTTTTTGTAGGACCAATTTTTATGTTATAGCACTGTGCTACAACTAGTTATTTTTGTTTTTACTGTAGAATGTAAACCCAATCATGACTGTATAGAAATCAACCGTTATATATTTTAGAAACGTTGACCTGTTGTGGCTCACTTAGTTAAAAGAATAAAACACCACTACACAGCGACTGAACGTTTACTTCCAAACATGTATTTGAATAAGTAAAGTAATATTGTAAATTAATTAACTGAATTTAAATATAACATTTTATCTGTAAGATAACATTAGTTCGTGTTGAAGCGCGTAAAGCTACTCCACGACTGGTCTAGTACACCCAGACAAACCCCACATTTTTAAGACTTGTCTTCAGCGTATTTAGCTAGGAAGCGGTTAACCTTGATATTACCGTTACGCAGCTGCTTCTTCCAGGGTGAATATTTTTCGGTTGGAGATTGGAATTTGAAGGATAAAACGAAGCTCTGAATTAAAGATGTGTGCCTTGACATTAATTTAAAATAATCTTAACATACGTTAAAGCTTACTCAAGTTAAAGTGTTCATATATAAACTCACCCACAGGCACGCATATATAACTTGAAAATGATATTTTTGGTTTCGAGAATGTCCAAATCTTAAAATTAATCAAAATATCAAAGTAGAGCCTTTAAACAATGACAATACTTTATCTTGTACAATTTTGCGTATAGGATAAAGTAAATAACAAATAATTTTTAAAGATTATCCATTGTTTTCTTTTGCGTCTTTATTGCCAATTAAGTTAGACATTGTTGTAATCATGCCGACGTTATATTCGGTTGATAGACGGTGTTGGTTATTCCACAATGCGTTTTAGTTTATAGAGCTTAGTCATAGAATGGGGTGTTGATACAAAGTAAGTCTAGGTCATTTTTATTGAAAAAAACAAAATCTTATTACCATACCAGGAAATAATGACTTATTGTAACTGTCACTGTAAAATCTTACTTCAAAAAGTTGAAGCATTACTGTGCTGCAAATTTTGGAAGAAAGCACGTCGAATGCATGTATGGAAATTACGAAATTAAAGTACCGAGCCATCACCAAAAACCTGTATTTGAAAGAGTTAAGTGCTAATGGGATTTACGAATACCCGTCATAAATTGGATTGTGTCGTTCAAAGAGAAAAACTTTTTTAAAGATGAGAAGCGACTAGGAAGACCGATTTCAGTGTCCACCCCCGAAAATATTGACGCAATTTGAGACAGGATATCAACAGACCGTTGAACTGGACTGAAACATATAGCTAGCTGAGGCACAAAAGACTTTATATCAACTCATTTATTAAATAGTTGGCGTCGATTTAGGCAAAACGCATTACCAAATGCTTGAACGCCAAAAACAAACGAACGAGAGTGAGATTATCATGGTCAATCTGTACCTGTTTTGAAGAAGATACAAATCTTTTGATGAACAGTTTTATGACTATGGATAAAATGTGTGCCCATTTTTATAATCCAGAAGCTAAACAGCAATTGATGAAATGATAATCTATGATCTAAAAAGTTTCGAGTTAAAACCCGCTTAAAAAGTTTTTGCTTACGTTTTTGGGGTATTCGTCGAATAATTAGGATCAGTTACCTAAAAAGAAAGTCAAACATTACTAAAGTTTATTATTCTAAATTACTAGCCATCCTGAGGGTGAAAACTAAGGAAAGAAAACGTGGCATGTGATACGGGTGTAGAAAGCGTTAAATTCTTAAATTTGAAATTGTTCAGAAGGGGCGTTGATCTCATAACAAAATAAGAACACATCATCCAACTATAGTAGTGCGGGAGTGTGTGCCTATAAAACAATTAGTGATATGAAATAAAAAATCGAATACTTTACCAATTAATTAGCTGCAATTTCAAGCTACCTTACGAATAATACTTATCTTACAAAAGTTTTCCGTCCGTCGTCAATTATCGGCGCCAACTCGTCTAGTCTAGTTGGAATTTTTTGAACGTTGAGTATGTCTGAGGATTTTAAATATCTTGACCTCCTAGTGTAATAGAGCTCTTTTCATAAAAATATTGCCCTATACGTGTACACAAAGAAAACAACAAATTTCCGCTCACTGCGTCACTAAATCTATTTTAACACAACATTATTTCATTATTTCTGTAAACAAGTATACATACAAAATTTTAAAGTTAGTTATAACAATTTAAACATTAGCGACATAATGATATTTCTATAAACAATTACACACAGAATTTTAAAATTTCACAATCAGTTCGTATTCAATTAACAATAACCTTGATGATTCAATTATAATAATTTGCAACACGTCTCAAATTTTCAATTAAAGCTTTTAGTGTCCAGATTTTATACAACTAATAATGTAGCACTATACTTTAACTAAGGATGGACGTTGTATAATTTTATCAATATTTTACGAAACAAGCATCATGCATAAACGCCACCAAGAAAGAAAACAATTCTAATGAGCTACGACTTACAATTCAATGGAGCTAAGGGTACATTAGTTTTCCATCGGGTTGTGTTTACAACTTCTTTTTACTAGAAACCAAACCGTATAAATATGTTGTGTTGTGGGTTCTGTCGAAAATCCGCGAGATCTTACCACGTTAACACCCATTTGTTAATTCATAACTAAAGAGGTTTACTCGACTAACCTCTCAACAATCACCATCACGTGTTTTTATTTATAATTCGCAAATAATTAAATTCATGCTTTTCCGTTCACTGTCTCGTGTCTGTCATTCTCTTCACTTTTTGATGCATGTCATTGTATAACATTCCTATAACGTGAATCAAGGGTGATATCATATGGTTCCATCACACGAAGATCGTGTGACCACGGCTATTGCATTTTCTCATTAATCTGAATAAATATATCGCAACATTTTTACTTTGTATTGAATGATATGCTTTAAATTATCTGTAATTTGACCTCTGTGAGTTTCATTAACTAAATATCTGTGTTTTTCAGTAATTACTATATTGTTCGAATGTGCGTGTGCTATTATCTGGGATTTACTTTGTCTTATACTTACACGTATGTCGCAGTAATATTAATTTTTGACCATTTTACTAGAATTTTGAAAGCTCTCCTATATTTGGGATAATTATGGTATGGAACATGCACATCAATAACACACCGTTATACGTCTTTTGTTTTCTCTTCATGTGATCTTGAAATAATTTATGGTTCTGAGTTACGTTCAAATATGTACTCGGCAGAAAAACTATACTTTCGTGAGTTTTAAATTTATGACCTGAATTTCGCTCAATCAAATTAAAAATTTGTCTTGCTTAACGAACACTACTAATCAAGAAATCAGAATATACAGGGTACATCTATATTAACCCTTAACCCGACACATGGGCCTGTGAGACCGCACGTAAATTTTACCAACTCTCCCCTCCAAAAGTAGACGCACGCCGACAGCAAGCTTTTCAGTACTTTTTAATTGGACCGTTACTGGTAGACTTACAACAGTATTATTTCAAACGCCCAAGAGGATGTGCGTAAATACATAAGTTTATAATAATCTACCGGACGCAACTACCTCGTGTATCAAATTACATAGTTTTTAGTAGGTCTGTGATAGCTTCCGTATCGAATTGTGTACTATTTAAATCCAGAAAGGTATGTTTTCTATAATCGTGTATGCTTATGCCACTACTATGTTTTGTATTATATTACAGTTTTGAACTATTAAAATCACTTTTAAATACTTTGCGTATATTTGGTTTCAAGTATTTTAACTTTTTCTGCTGGGACATCTCAACCAGGGCCTGGTCGAGCTAAAAATACGCGAAATGCTCCTTGCAAAAGAAAAGCATATCTATTTTTCTGACGAAGAATTGAGAAATGACGAGGAATCAGATGTAGACGATTCAGAAAATGATCCTGATTACATTGTAGAAAAAAACACGCAAACTAAGCTTTTTGATTCAGATTTAGAAAGTAACCAGTCAGACGAAGAGAAAAATACGGAATTAGATGATGAATCTAATATTCAATTATTTTCGAAAAACAAAGAAGGTCCAGACCTAGGTGCGAATAATGATCATCCTTTATATTATTAGAGTAAAACAATTTCAAATAGGAGACGTCTGAACCACCAAAGTATATAACAACACCTGCACATAATATTATTCGTGGCCTTCCGGAATTGACTGTTCATGCAAAAACGTTAAGTAATGAACCTTCAAAAGCAGCTATTTGGTATTTATTAATAAATGAAGATATGATAAAAGAAATCATATTGGAACTTGTTAGAAATAATATAAAATCTGCAAATAAGTCAAATTATAAACCAACGGATGACACTGAAATTAGATCTTTACTAAGTTTGTTTATGTTATCATCGATTATGAAATCATCTCATGAGATATGCAATCTTTGTTTTCAAAAGGCAGTTTAGGTCGACCTATTTTCAGAATGACTATGAATTTAAAAGGGTTTCAAATTCTGTTTGTATGTTTAAGATTTGATTTTAGTAACCAATTAGAGAAAATAGAACCGATTAGTCCCAATTTCAAATTTTAATGAATTTATTTTTAATTTTAAAACAGCTCTTTTTAACAACCAGACCTTCAATTCCATTTTAAGGACACTTTCCGCGACCGATTTACCTTTGAACGCCAACTTTTTCCGTCGAATTCATTCCGCACCATCGACCCAAGTAAACGATTGAAAGGCGAACCACGCATCCCCAGAAGTCATTTTAAAGCCCCATGATCTTCATTTAGTCACACCCATCGCACCCGACCTGCCCATTCCAGAGTTTAATACCGTTGTACCAAACCATTCCAGGCACGAAAACCCCAGGAATTTTTAGACCACCCACCCCCATGATTTAGCCGAGCGCAGCGTTCCATCTTTAGCAGCAACATTGTTTAAGCAAAACCGACACCCTGCAAACATTTAAACCAGGACCACCGCCCCAAATTAAACCTTTTAAATCACCAAAATTTGTTTCTCACATTCATTTTACAACCACCTTTCGGTTACCACCCGTTTAACATTTGAAGCTACCATATTTTATTTTACGCCAGACCACATCCCAGAGGCTACCAAAATTTATTTAACAGCACCTTCAAAATACAGCACCACTCAATTCGTCCGATTTTTCCAATCCCGGTAACAGCATTAAAGACCACAAATTAACCGTTTCCATTCCAACATTTTGTTTTCCACGAACCAAAATTTTTTCCCCCATTTTGAAAACCCTTTTGCAACATTTTTTTCCACTTTTTTAAATTTTTAAGAAAACGTTTTAAAAAAAAAAAAAAAAAAAAAAAAAAAAAAAAAAAAAAAAAAAAAAAAAAAAAAAAAAAAAAAAAAAAAAAAAAAAAAAAAAAAAAAAAAAAAAAATTTAAAACAATTTACATAATTTATTTAATTGTTTAATTTCACAAAATTTAAATTAACAAAAACCTTTAACAATTTTTTAACTTTTTTTATTTTAACCAGGAAAAAAGGTTCATAAAATTTAAATTTTGATTCAAACCAGACACCAATTTCACACTAATTTTTATGTTCTTAACATCATACATAATTTCCAGATTTACCAGACTCACATTCCCATGATTTCCAGATTCATCGACTTTTTTCACATCGACTTTTCCATTTAAACGCCAGATTCGCACATTTATTGCAGCCTTTTTCATTTATTAACGAATAACCTTTCCAAAGAACCGACATCATAGCGACACTTAGCCATTGGAACAGCACACATTCTACGCATGTGAGCGAACGCCGCATTTTTACAGCCAGCATCCAGCATGATTCACATTAACACACCAGCACACCGGTGCCAGCCTGCCGGCGGAGCCGAACGTTTACAATACCTGCCAGCCGTTTCGTTCGCAAGCGCATCGCGACAGTACAGCGAGCACGATTTGTCGACCCCGACCCACGAACAGCCTGAGCATCCCCAGCAGCAGCGCACCAGAAAGTTTGCAGAGCACCATTTTGCACAAAACATCGCACCACTAACGACTTGTTGCGAACTTAAAGAGTTTACTGCGCACCAGCGATGACCCTTAGAATGCAAACCGAAGGTTTCGAAGAACCGAACGAGTTGAGATTCAGCGAACCATATCCTCGCCGTCGTCACGATTTAGCGCCAGCACTGGTTCGCTTCGTCGATGGTGCGAATGCACGTTCAGAACATCGGAAACGTCTTCCATGACGGATGCGGATAGTTTAATGCACAACGCACAGTGTCGTCAGCCAGAGACAGCTAATAACCAAACACTTTAAACCTATTAAACAACACTGTTACACAGAATACTACTACCACCATTTCAACATCACGTTCATTGAAATGGCTTGAATATTTCAATGAACACCGCAGCAGCAGCATTATAACCACACCATTTACGACCGTCGTTAACGATTGTACACAGCACGTTCGAGCTCGTAACCAACATTATAGCACGCGCATAGACACGTCGCGCACGTTGTCGACAGAAACACCTTTTACGCCAGACGATCACCATTTTCTTATACATCCGCTTTTTCGCATGACACCACCGTTTCAGCTAGCACCGCACAGCAACGATTTTCAGAACCGACGATCCAGACGATCCGATGTCGTCAATCACTCGTAGCAGAAATCGTCATCACCATTTCAACCCCTGTCTGATATTTACAAACATTCAAACACGGCCGAGAACCTCCGAGGATCTGTCGTACACATCCGAGCGCACCAACATTTGCAGCAACCGTACACGCATACCCTTCTGCCACGTTACAGTTGCGAAAGTCCCCTCAGCTCAGCACCATTCCATACTTTCAGGCCATCGCACACTTTTTGCATCATTATGTTAAACACTTTGCTATTTAAACATCACGACCGATCAACACCGACTCACCATACGCCGCACCGTTCCGATCTGCACACACACTGACCTTTACCATTTAAACACCGCAGTGCGAGATGGTGACGGCATGCTAACCATACATACAGTCTGTTATTTAATCCAAGAAATTATTATTTTCAAACCCACCACAACGTTTGGTTCCATTTCACCACGACGCAGCATGGAAACTTTTATTGAGAGATTCCGCACCGTGCCGCATGCCTCGTTAGGTTACATCTCGGTTTACCACACCGAGACCCTTTATCAATCGTCTCGCCACACAGTAGATTCACATCTGACCCCATGACCACGTCAATTTCACCTTTGCGATCGCATTACTATTTATATTACGATCACACTTTAGACATATTTCAACAGTTTTAACCAGACACACACAGTTGCGTTTAAAGACCAAATCGCTCATCTATTTAACATTTTAACCTAACCGACAGCTCCAGAATCCGCAGCCACGTGACACGGAGAACACGTAGTCCAGAGCGAGATGAAGGTCGGAGAAGAATTAAATATAACAGATTTCACCACAACATAAACAACATCATATCTGTTCACGAGAGTTGTACATTAGAATGATGTCTTATCTCGTCGATAAACCACTTATTCATGCGCGCAAATCGCCGCATACGCAGCAGCACGATACCATCCAAAGACTGACGTGCATGACATCCGCTTCTCGTGCCCAATCAGCCGACCTGCGCATGCACCACCGCGCACGCGTACCCGCAGCTTTTTCGTGCAGCGTACAGCCTTTATAACAAAGAACAACGTTACATAAATGTTATCCCGACATTAACAATTAAACATTTAATGCCACATGGAGTCATTTAAACATTCACACAGAACAGTCCTTTCAGAGCCAGTGGTTTTATTATCATTTTCGCAGCTTGTATTCGACACCGTCTTCATCTCTTTCATATCAGTGCAACATCGTTCAGGCTCGAATTGTCAGGCCGAGTTGCTTTGATTCGCCGACCGATCCCCGCCTTCTGCAGCCAGACACCATCGCAGCCTCAATCCGCATTGCCTGTTGCTGATCGACCTTCTCGAGGTCCATCCACGCTTCAGTCCACCACTTTTGGGAACATGGTTGCAAGCTCGGTTTAACATCCGAAAGGCATCAGGTAACTTAGTTTGCGACTTCTGTGCGACGGCCAGAATCCGCATTCGTTCTGTTCATTCATTCTTGATAACACGTTTTAGAATCACCGATTAGACATCATCCTTTCGCAAGAACACAACCAAAGAGTCTTTCACACCGCAGACAGTAACCCGGATCTGTCAGTCCATCACAAATTCATTCCTCATTTTCCAAGATGTTCTGTTCAACATCTGTCGCATTGCAGCATGTCAGTCTCCATCCATTTCCATCCAGCATTAGTTCCTCCTAGCGCACAGCACTGGATGCACGTTTGACGGACCCGATCATCTGCCAATACGACGCACCATCCGATACTATTCTTGAATCGACAGTTGCAGATCAACACACCGTTATCAAGACGGTAAGATTTTATTTTATCCTGCCATTCCATCTCCAACAGCCGTAAACAGCAGCAATCGTTATCATTTGACACCATAGCGCACCTTCGATCACCATTCAGACACTCCAGCATTAGTAAACACGGTCAACGCAGTTTTGCGATAGCACATTGCACGCAGTGGCAATGCCTTTAGAAGCATACCATTATCTTCAGCAACAGTTTCATACCACGTTCCTGCAAGCAGCTTCACACAGTAGCCATAACGCATCACACGTGACAGACGCAACGTTTCAGACAATCGCTACCCAGCTGATGCCGTACGCACCAGCATATTGCCACGACACATTGTAAACACCCCGCAGTTTTATCTGTCAACTACACTTTCTGAGCCTCATTAACCGATTGCACATCAACAATCATGCCCTGTTACATCCACGTCAAAGAATCAATTCGACCGTTCAGTTCTCCAATCAACATTTGTTCCACAGACACAGATTTGAATTACGAGCCGATCTCGATACTTGCTTGCGCCAGAAAACGGAGTTGCACACCGCGGAACAATGGCGCAGATAGCACGCAAAATTTTAACACCTAGCGTCAGAGCGCGTCAAACCAACCAAACGTCTCACTGCGCCGTCAGCATCTCGACTCGACATAACAACCACCAATTGTCAACGCAAATGCTTCACCAAATTCCTCACTGAACGCACCTCAATGCCGTACCACACCACGAACACAGCCCCACGTCACAGCGCGAGATCGAAAGCGTTCCCGCCGCACCGGATCGCATGAACCGGTAATGACCACACACCACGGCCACAACATGACCAGACATGACCACGACACACACACAGAGACCAGCACGAGTTTTCAAACCCATTACACACCATTTTAAGCATGACAGTGACTCAGGTTACCAAGGTTAGCGCCGCGGCGCCGACCCAACCTATTAATTGTTCCTTTATCTAACCTAGGTCCACACTTGTTTTTAATGGAAAAACTCATTAAATGCAATTAGTGAAGGGTTTTAATGAGAAAACTCATTAAAAGCAATTAGGTCATATGGTCATGTGGTCATATGGTCATGGGTCATGTGGTCATATGGTCATGTGGTCATATGGTCATGTGGTCATATGGCCATGTGGTCATGTGGGGTAATTTCACCCTATGGGCAATTTCACCCTAACTTAACATCCTACATATATCCGGATATATGTTGATGCGCATCCCTGTTGGCTTAGATTGGATAACAACATATTCGACTATCTTCGGCAATATACGTCCTCACTCTGTAGAATACGTAAGAGAACAATTTTTTCGTATTCAATTTAGTATTCGATAGTAGCTAGAACGGTAAACATGAGCGTCTCCAAGGTGATTAACGTTTCTCAACTTCTTGGGAATAAAGTGAAACCGACAAATGAGCGATTTGGATTATGGCTGTTGACAGAAAATATGTGCAACAATAATCTGGTAAAAGATATTGGTAATATTTGTTATGTCGAAGGCGAACGGATGCTGACTGGTGGACTACACACATCAATTACAGAACCATTTTGTGACAATATAATGTTGGTTAAAATTTGCGACCTTTCTGACACCGAACAAGCATCTGCAAACAAAAGGATGTTTATCCTAAAAAGAAATTTGTGGTGCATTTAACAGCTATCTACGAAGAAAGTTCAACCGATTTGTTTCCGCTAGGCATGGTGTTAAAGCTAAGCTTCCGTTTTCTCTGGAAAGCACTAACAAGATAGGCCAGAGAGTAAAAGAAATTATCGGAAAAAGAAGACCTCGAATGCATTAATAAAAAATTCCAAAATCCTATATGTGTTCCATACAAAGTGGAACTAGCAGATGTTAAGTTGGAAACTTTATTGGAGGAACTACCAGATATATTAGACGAAGTCGAAAAAGATTATTTCTATCTTTTTGACATGGATGTAACCCAAGATTTTGCGGGCATATTTAGCAAGATGGAGATGTATAATTATTTAACTACAAAGCATAACTTTTGCTATAAGGAGAATACGAAGAAAAGTGTAATATTATAGTTGACAACGATAAAACTGGGGATTGATTGTTTAACATGGCTAACAACCAATGCAAGAATTAAGATATACAACAAATTTGTGTGTCAGATAACAAGTCCTGGTGTTAATAAACAACTTGGCAATCATATACTAGATTTTTACGTTGTCCAGATGTACGTTTAAGGGAAACATTTGCGTCTACTTTGGTCAAAGAACATGGTATTACGCGATTGGAAGCGACAATATACAACTGTTCAATTGGAAGCTATGTCAGTGCGGAACGAGTGTATACACCCTTAAAAGACTGTTTAACCTTATTGGAAGATAGTGTTATACTTCCTAAAGGCGCCAATGTACTCGGTACCACTTGCCAAAATGTGGAGTAAGCTATCGGACAAGCTACAAAATAGCTGCTGTTTAGCGAATAATAACCTGCTACAGTACGTGTATTGGGGGAATGGCAATACAAAGAAATTGACGGGCTTGCAAATTGTTGTCCAAAAACCAAAAGAAAGGGAAACATTGATAAAGTATGTCTTTGGCTTTTAGTTTTAACTATTTACCCGTAAATTATTTGGAGATAGTAGAGGAGCAAGCAGCCAAGATAAAATAAAAATCTTACACAAGTGCTACATTAAAGCAGGTAGTACATATTTTACACAATCTGCAACACTTATTCTACAATTCCAAAAGAAATAGTCATTTCGGAATTGGGATTGATAAATACACCTAACATTCGTCCAGAGGTTGTACGACAACGCGCAAATATTGGTAGTAAACTCTATCCGTTTACGCTAAAGGAAATTGCCCCATTATGTATGCCATACGCTGTAAGTGGAAGGAAAAGACAACTGGAATTAGAGGAAATGGATGCAAAAGGCGAAAATTGACTACATGGAAAACACTGCGACAATACGCAAACAATACAAAGATGTGTTAGACAAAGAACATCTTATTAGAGAAAATGAGGAAGAATTAAAAGATTATTTTATGTGTCGATGGACTGACTTAGATACATCCGGGTTGTACAAGCTGTATGCATTTGCGGTTAGTAAGAAAGACTTTTAGTTATGTAGGTGTTCTTGCAGAAAAGGATGGTGCTAAATCCGTATACTTTTTAAAAGATTATTCTAAAAACGTATTTATCAAAATGGCAGATAACAAAGACGAACTTAAGGAATGCGGGTTTCGTAACCTTGGCGTACACCACACGCAAAGGGGTTCCCAAACATTGTATATTTACCTAGTAAAGAACCTTTCGGATCATTTAAAACCGAGGGTCTTACAACCTATAACAACCATATATTCCCAAAAGTGGTGGACATGCAACTACGCAACGGTCTGTGGGAGAATAAGAATTTCCAATACCGACAAGAAGAAGTCGATCAAGCTTAACAAGATACGTATGCAGGATATAGTGGGAAAGGCGATTAAAAGATTGTCACAAGCTGCAAGAATTACACGAAGGAATGGATCTGGTTGTCGGCGGAATCAAAACTTTAAATATAGAGGCAAACTTCGGTACATTTTACAATTCGAAAACCTAGACGGTCTTTATGTATCAAACTATTGGTTAGAAAAGGAGATAGAAGACTTGGGTGTCGATTTAAATTTTAAGCTGCGAATAAAATTAGATAAAATTAAAACCACTGCAAACAAACATAAAGAAAGGACTGTCTTCTGTGTATAACTTTGTATTAAAATTAAGTTTAAATGACTCCATGTTTGGCATTAAATATTTTTAAATTTGTTATGTATAATGTCAGAATAAACATTTTATAATAGTATATAACATTGTTCTTTATTTATAAAAAGGCTGTAACGTTACCCCGAAATAGCACTCGCACAGAAAGGGTGCGCATGGGCGGGGTGCGTACGCCAGGGGTGCGCATGGCAGGGTGCATGCGCAGGAGTGCTCATGGGCTGGGATGTGTCTGGGCGTACACGAGGGAAGCGGATGTTAACAGTCACCAAGCATCCAATTTTTATTTGATGGTATCGAGTACTTGCCTGCGTATGTACCCGGAGTAAAACACGATTTGTACACGCAGATAATTAATAAAATTAGTTTATCGAGCGAAGATGACAAAAGGTACATCATTCCTAATAGTACAACAATCTACGCATGGGGACGTAAAGATATAAGATAGTTGTTTATATTTGTAAGGATTTTGTAAATCTATTGTATATATTAGTTTTAAGATTCCATAATTTTTAAGTTCTTCTCCACCTTCCAAATCCTTCCGGCTTCCCTGGTTGACAGAGTATACGTGTTATCTCCACGTGGTATTCGCGGGCACGGCGGTTTTAGATTTCTCGGGAGATGGTTGGCTAAGGCATATGTCTTGGGTAGCGAAAAAGGTTTTAAAATGGTGTTAAATAAAGATGAGCAAAAATTAGTAATTTGGGTCTTTAAAACGCATAACTTTGTATGGGTGGTCCTATTTAAAATCTATTTACAGATTTGGGGTCCCTAGAAAATTTAATATTAGTTGATACCTAGCAAAATATATTATCTTAAAAGAGTGACTACCCTGCGTATAATAAATAAATATAACACTTGTCAACAAAAAGTTGTAGGAAATTAAAGACTATTTAATGGGGGTCCAGTATTAGAATTTGTTGGTAGTAATGTTAAGTCCTACTGTATTGTAGGCGAGAAAGATACGATTAAAAAGATTAAAGGGGTCTCACGAATTGTAGTTAAGTAAAACCGAGGGTCTTACAACCTATAACGAGCATATACCTGCAAAAGGGGTGGGCATGCAGCTACGCAGCAGTGCGTGGAGAATAAGAATTCTCCAATAAGAAATTAAAGTTTCCATGTACGTTGCACCAGTCATTGGGTAATGGTAGAAATGTGGAACCTATAAAGGCGATTATTAATTGTGGATTAGAAAAATAATAATTTTCTTGGATTAAATAAAATAGCTTAGACTGCTTAATGTATATGGTTACATACTCTCGTACACATCCACAAACATCTGCTTACGTCCACAATGGCGATACCGGTAGTTTTTGTTTAACAAATAGTAGGAAAGATACGTCAGGTGTTAGTGTGCGGAAGCCCATAGGATTCAAAAAAGAACGGTGCGGCGGGATGTATGGTGGTTCCCGTTAGAATAATCGAAAGTGGTTAATCGGTCGTATTAGATGTTTAAATATGCAAAAGTGTAAAAGCCTACATAAACAAAAATTAATTAACCGACAAAAAAGTGTGCGATGTGCTACACTTATAAAGAAAGTATGGAATGGTGTTTTTTAGCAGCCCTAGCAGTAAAAAGGGCGACTGATTTTTCCAAGCAACTACAAGAATAGCAGTAGCGCAGAGAAGGGGGTATGCAATGTATTATACAGTTGCTGCAAAATATGTTAGTTTACGCGTAGTTCGGATGTGTAATTGATCACGACTTAAAGATCCTCGGAGGTTTAAAAATTCTCGGCCCATTGTCGTTTGAAAAATGTTTGTAAATTATCAGAACAGGAGCGGGTGAAGTTAGATGGATGATTGACTGAGTTTTTCTACCTTTACGAGGGAATTGGAAGTTGACAGACATCGAGCATCTAATTCTCTATTTGGACGATATCGAGTACTTACCGGTTCTAGAAATCATTACGTGCGATTGACCGCTATGCGAAAGTGTAAAAGCCTACAGAAGCAAATTTAATTATCATACGAAAAGCACGCGATGTGCTATAGAAAGTATAAAAAATGGTGCTTTGCATCGATCCTAACAGTAAAAAGGAGAGTGACTTTTTCTAGCAATTACAAGAATAGCAGTAGCGCGGCGAAGGGGTATGCATGTATTATACAGCGCATTGTTGCTATAAAATATGTTAGTTTACGAGAAGCTCGAACGTGCACAAATTAAATTTTAATCTATAATTAACGACGGTCGTAAAAATTGGAAATTAATGGTTAATTTAAATACCGCTACATATACTTTCGCTTGGTGATTCATTTAGAAAATATTCAAGCCTACCATTTCCTAAAGTATGACGTAGAAGTTATTTAAAATTAAATTGGTTTATTAGTAAGTATTCTGTAGACAAGTTTGGTATTCCCTTAGCAAAGGTTTAAAGTGTTTTTGGTTATAGTAGCACTGCATCTTCTACAGCACGACTTGCACACAATTTGTGTGCGTGTGCTATCACCCTTTTGGATTTTAATATGCACGCTATCCGTATAACATGGAAGACGTTTCCGATGTTTTTACTAACGGCATTCGCACCATCGACGAAGCGAACCAGGTGCATGCATTGGCGCTAAATGTATTGGACGAGCAGCGAGGATTATGACGTCATTTAGTTCCCCGCTGAATCCTCAACTTCGTTCGGGTATCTTCGGAAACCTTCGGTTTGCATTCTATAGGGTACATAAAGCAGGTGCGCAAGAGTAAACTCTTTAGTTAGTTCGCTTACACAAGTCTTATAGTGTGGATTTTGTTTTGTACTAAAATGGTACCTGCAAACGTTTTAAATGCGAGCCCTGTGACGTCTACTTTACCAGGAGGGATGCTCTCAAACGACACCAGAACAAATGTCGTGGTGTAACATCGTCCAGCGTTGCTTATACATCCGTCAGCAGCAAAGTTCTTAACTGTGGGTCTTGCGGTATCGCTTTTACGAGAATGGGCAACTTACAGCGACACAAGGAAAACAGCACGGTATGTCATTAAGCCGTAAACGTTCAGCTCCGCCAGCTGTTAAAGGACCTTGTACGAAACAACCACGAATTATGTGTAAAGTATGCGACATGGATGGAAAGTCTGCATACCCCAGTCATCTACGGAGCAACAAACATAAAAATGCAACAGTTATCACTACTAACGACGATGGCGTAGAAATGGTTAGCACTGCGTTTAACAACCGCATGGCTAGCTATCGCATAAAGAACGCCAGTGTCGACGATGGAGTGCCCGAGTTTCTTTGGAAGCAGAAAGAGCGATTTATTCGATTAATAAATGAAAAAAGAATACAACATACAGCAATAAAAGTCTATTGCGAACTCTACGGCGTTTATACCAAAATGGAGGAAGAGAAGTCCGATGTGAAACCTTTAACACAAAAATGTGGTTATAACGTCTTCTAGTAATCTGGAAAATATGTACGAGGTCTTAAGCGAAACCATAAGAACAAAATCAGAGGAATTTGAAACATGCGGGTCCGGATGGTCTTTGGAAAAGGTGCTCTATTTAGAAATAAATATTAATAAGTATAGCCCGATATGAGTTCTAGGTTAAAAATAAAAAATTGTAAATATGTATTTAGAAATGTTGTTTACAAATTTAAACTGTATTAGTAAAAATTGTTTGTAATAAAAAGTTTTAAGAATTGTTTTTAGATTTTCTTTTAGGTGTGAGTTGCAGGAAATTTATAATTTAAAGGGTGTGTGTAAAATGGTAAGGGGTGGTCCCTGTTTTAAATCTGTTTGCAGATTCGGATTCTACATAAAATTCTAGACTAACAAGATGTGCTACATGTATAAAAAAATTTATAAGGACGCTACAGGTAAGAAAACTTAAAATCAGGGTAGCTCTCGGGGGATGGTGCTATGTGAAAAATTTAAAGAGATTTGTGTAGCTGAGAAAATTCTAATATTGATTGATACCAAACAAGATAGGTTTATCTCGAAAGATGCAATGGCTAGTCGAAGAAAACTATTTGGTTCAGATGTGGGAGCAAAGAGCAAAATTTAGAAGATCAGGACTTTAAAGGGGTATAACTTTGCAGGGCGTGGTTCGATTTCAAATCTGTTTACAGATTCGGGTTGTGCGTAAAATTCTAGACTAACAAGATGTGCTACATGTATAAAAAAATTTATAAGGACGCTACAGGTAAGAAAACTTAAAATCAGGGTAGCTCTCGGGGGGATGGTGCTATCTAAAAAATTCCTAAAGATTCGGGTAGCTGAGAAAATTCTAATATTAATTGATATCAAACAAGATAGGTTTATCTCGAAAGATGCAATGGCTAGTCGAAGAAAACTATTTGGTTCAGATGTGGGAGCAAAGAGCAAAATTTAGAAGATCAGGACTTTAAAGGGGTATAACTTTGCAGGGCGTGGTTCGATTTCAAATCTGTTTACAGATTCGGGTTGTGCGTAAAATTCTAGACTAACAAGATGTATCGCATGACTAAAAAAATGTTTAAGGACGCTCAAAAGTCGCTACAGGTAAAAAATCTTAAAAATGGGGTAGCTCCCTTGGGGATGGTGCTATCTAAAAAATTCTTAGAAATTTGGGTAGCTGAGAAAATTCTAATGTTAATTAATACCAAACAAGATAGGTTTATCTCGTGGGTGGAAATGTGGAGAAAGATTTATCTCGCGGGTGGAAAGAATGCGGGTGTGACGTAATGAAAATGGTTGGGGTAAAAAATTCCACAAGGAGGTAATTCATCTCCTCCTTGTGGAGATTCATCTAAATTTCATCTCCACATTTCCTCCTTATGGGAATTTACATGTAAATTTGGTCCAGATGAGTGAGGAAATGAGGGATTCTGGAGGAAATGAGGTCCTGGTTCGTCACTAAATGGTCTACTCGTATATATGCCAAACAAACCGGCAAAATACGGCATCAAGGTTATGTGTTTGGCTGATGCACGAAATCGTATATATACTGTGGAAAGGATTCTGATGAATTTGAACTTAATGAAAATGAGAGACAATTAAATAAACCATCTCAAAATGTTATAAGACGTTGCAAGCCCATTGAAAAGTCCAAGCGTAATATCGCAGCAGATAACTACTTTGCTTACCTAGAACTCGTTGCTAAATTATCGAATCGGAATCTAACCTATGTTGAAAGATTGAAAAAAAAAACAAGCGCGAGATACCACCGGAATTTCAAGCTAATAACGTTGGGAAGGTTAACACAACACTTTAAGGATTTACTAAAAAAGAAACCTTAATTTCATATGTCCCCAAAAAAATGAAACTGTCATACTTGTCTCTTCTATGCATCACAGTAAATCGGAAGATCCAGTTTCTAAAAAACCAGAAATAATACAGTTTTATAATGCTACAAAATCTGAAGTCGAAGTGTTGGATATGAAATGCGTTAATTACATTGCCAATCGGAGAACAAGACGCTAGCGTTTAGCTGTTTTTATACACTCATCTACTGTAAATAGTTTTATAGTTTATTTTTGTTTTAAAGGCAATGCTATTATGCCTCGTTTTTAATTTGTGAAACACTTAGCAATGGAATTAATTGAACCTCACCTTAGAAGACGACTTAACTCCCAACAACTTCCTCAAAAAATAAGAAAACTTATTGAACACCATTTAGGGGAAAACGTACACTTTCAACTCCAACAGGATGAAAATAGCATCCCATCAGATGAGCTGCAGAAAAGAAAAACGTGTGCCATCTGTTTTTCGATAAAACAGAAAAACAATGTATAAATGCATACTTTGTAACAAACCATATGCTTGGAATGCTGCAGAAAGGTGTGCGTAGAATGTTCAAAAACTGTTCAATGTTAATAATTTTCTTTGATATAGTTTAGTTTTAATAACGTAGTAATAATCGTTTAAATGTCATTGTATTTTAATTAATTTGAAAGAAAAAAATAACACATAGTTGTTCATTCGTCTCTCAGACCTCATGTGTCAAATTATGAACAAAAAAATCATATGTCGGGTTAAGGGTTAAATTGTCCGTTTAAGATCAGTTTTCCTCTTTTTGCATATGGTTTTTATTTAACGTAACGCCAATACACAACACATGTTAGCGAAAAGTGTGTTACTTTGTCAAAACAATGCCCCCTGCACACAAATCGGGTATTACCATGAATTCAATTCGTGATTTACGATTCAAATTACTGGAACACCCATTTTATTCCTCAGATTTAGCCCCCTCAGACCATTGCCTGTTCCAGCGATTAAAAAAGAGTTTAAAAGGGCATTAGTTTATGTGTAACAGAGAGATAATAGAAGCTGTGGAAGGCTGGTTTGTAAATCATGAAAAATATTTTTAAAGGATTAGAAGCGTTGCAGGGTCGTTTTATTGAGTGTATTAATGTAAGAGAGTAAGAGGAGACTGTTGAATAATAAAGTATTCTAAGTTACAACTTTTATTTATTTCAATAGTAGGCTAAGAATATATCAATACCCCCCTTATATGTTGGTGTATTACCCAATATATGATGTTGATTGATGTCCTTATGAAAGAGACTTGAAAGAACTAGTGTTGGAGAAACAATGGGAAAATTTACACTAAGCGTGAAACCCCAGATTATTTCCTTAGAGCAAGTGGACTGTGCTTGGGGGTAGTATTGCGATAAAATACTCTTAGCGGTAAATCAAACAATGATCATGAACTTACCTTAATGTTCATACTGTTGGCTTCTACGGAAGTGGTTGACAGCATCCAAACCAGAACAAATCTCCGCTGACGGAATTATGTAGAAGCGCAGTAACACACACACACCAAAAAATGTATATTGTTTTAATACATGACCGCACGGGCCGAATGCTTCGAAACGAGTGTACAAAACCAGTGCTAGATAAGACCGCCTGGTTTATCGCAAAACAAAACCTTGATTGTTTAAAATAAATAACATTGAAATTAAGAGTGGCTTTCTAACCCAATTTTGAACATACCCCCCACCCAAAATAATTAAATTTTGATAGCTAAAGGGGGTGAAGAAAAGAAAAAAAAGGAAAAAAGGGAGAAATTAAAAAAAATGCAAATAAGCTCTATTGGTGTAGAATGCCGTCACTTCCAGGTATCAGCTTTGTTACCCTTGCTAAAGGCCAACACGCAGGGAGTGTACCTGGGGTCAAGTACAACACCAGATCGCCTTCTTCCAACTGTTTGGCCGGGGTAGTCCATTTGGGCCTATGCTGAAGGGTGTGGAGGTATTCATTTGACCAACGCTTCCAGAACCCCTGGATTAACTGTTGACAAAGCCGCCAACGAGTGAGTCTGTTAGTAGGAATGTTTGTCAAATCTACTTCGGGTCGTGCCAGAATAGGACCGCCTGCCAGGAAATGTGCCGGCGTCAATGCATTAATTTCATCATCGGGTGAAGCTGGTAAGGAGCAAAACGGGCGAGAGTTTAAAATGCCCTCAATTCTAATAACAATTGTGTTAAATTCTTTTGCAGTAAATTGGTTGCTACCAATTATTCTCTTTAAATGGAATTTAACACTTTTGATTCCTACCTCCCACAATCTACCGAAGTGGGGTGCGTAGGGAGGATTAAAGGACCATTCAATGCCCCGAATAGCTAAATAATGTGCAATCTCGGGCTTAGACGAGTCAAAAATTTTGAAATTTCAGAAATTTCTAGCAGCTTCGCGGAAGTTCCGTCCTTGATCGGAATAAAATTTCGCCGGAAGTCCGCGTCTAGAAATAAATCTGTCTAGTGCGGCCAGACATGCTTGGGAAGTTAATGAGGTGACGAGTTCGATATGAATGGCACGCGAGACCATGCATATAAACAAAGCAATATATGCCTTCTCATACCTAGCTGTGCGCAGATTAGGTACTTTTACCATAAAGGGTCCGCCAAAGTCAATCCCCGTGTGTGTGAAACATTTTCCCGGTTCGAGTCGGTAAGCTGGTAGATCCGCCATAGGTGGTTGGATAGGTTCCGCCTTATATCGGTAACATGTAAGACAACGAAATATACGATGTCGAATTAAGTGTCGAATTGAAGAAATCCAAAATCTCATATTTACGAGGGAATGTACCAGGCGATTTCCACCATGGCCCGAGTATATGTGATAATGATCGCATATCAAGATAGCTAATCTGCTGTCCCGCGGAATTAGGTAGGGATATTTAGTAGCAATTGGGAGCTTCGACTGGCGCAAACGTCCCCCCACCATGATTAAACCCACAGGGGAGAGAAAAGGGGACAAATGACGATAATTTTTTGTGCAAGGTTGACCTTTTCTAATACCAAAATTTCGTTTCGATTGTGTTCGTACTGAGAAATTCTTATAATAAATAACAAAGCGTCATTACATTCGAATGACGTTAAGTTGCCAGTACGCAGCTGATCGTTTAAAGCATCATGAATGCGCGCAAGGCAATTGAATTTGAATCTAAGTATATAGGCAAAAATTGTTTGTACTTTAACAAAACTTGAATGTCGTAGTAAAATGTCTGTAAATGGTTGAACGTCAATTGAGGACAACAAAGCTTGAAGTGTCATAGGGGTAGAAACGTCTAACCCTTGTGCAGGCGAGTATTCAAATGTACTACCTGGCCATTCAGAAATGTTCCGATATATGAAGTCGGGCCCTTTCCACCACAAATCACAACAAAGCAGTTCCGACGGCATTAACCCGCGACTTGCCGGGTCAGCGGTATTATCTGCACTAGGTACATGCCTCCAACGAGCTGTGGGTTGATTTTCGTGGATTTGAACAACCCTGTTGGCAAAGAATATTTTTAATCGATGCGGAGGGGTGCGAATCCACGACAGGGTGTTTACTGAATCACTAAAACAAATATGTTCCTGAAGGTGTAACGAATCAAATGCTGGGAAGTAGACTTCATAAGTTTTGATAGAAGACATGCCGCCCTTATTCGAGACGTGGTATCGTCCACGTTTTTAGTGGAGCCACGCGAGTTTTGAAATTATTAAATTTATGAAAATTTGGCCATCAACCTCTAATCGTAAATAAATAACTGCAGCCATGCCAAGCTCGCTAGCATCAGCAAAACCTACCATGAAACCTTTTACTTCACCAACTTTCCATACACAACGCGGAATAGACACGTTTTCGAGAAGTGGTAATTCGGCTTGAATTTGATTCCACTTCTGTAACACTACGGCACGGAGTTCGTCATCCCATCCTACTTTTAGTAACCACAATTGTTGAATAAGAGTTTTAAGTATAAAAGTAAATGGACTGATGTATCCATTAATGTCAAAGGTTCGCGCAATACGGGAAAGAATTCCTCTTTTCGATGGTGTATCAGAGGCATTTCGAACTTTGCATTTAAGTACATCGAATCTTAGATCCCAACAAAGCCCTAAAACTTTATTAATAGAATCAGGACTGGAATTAGGTAATTGTATCGTATATGAAGAATTACCAATCACATTGGCATGTGAACTGGCCCATTTGCCCAGTTCAAACCCACCCAGTTTTAACAAATCAATGAGTTCAGTTTTAAGAAGTAGAGCATCTTCAATGGAATCTGCTCCTGTCAAAATGTCGTCTACATATGTAGAAGAACTGAGAGCGCACGAAGCTCGTGAAAATTTAGAACCTTCGTCAACCAATAATTGTTTTAGAACACGAAGGGCAAGGTAAGGACTGCAACATGCACCGAAAATAACGCGTGTGTGTTCTAGCTCCGTTAAAGGTTCATTTGGATTAAACCTCCAAAATATGTGCAAGAATTTCCGATTATCAGGGTGTACTAAAATTGATCTGAACATTTGACGAATGTCACACATAAGGGCCACTTGTGGAATTCTGAATCTTGTGATAACAAGACCTATATCCGTTTGTAGTTTCGGACCCGGCATTAGAATATCATTACGGCATTTATTATTACAGTCTTTATCAGTCGGGTTGAAAACTACACGAATCTGGGTATGTGATGCGAGATTCTTTAAAACCCCGTGATGAGTCATCACATACTGGGATACGTCAACCGCAGGTTTGAGGTGCTTCTGTGATAAATACTCACTAATGTTTTCCGCATACAATTTACGAAAATTTTCATCGCGTTTGAAACGCGCTTCAAGCTTTAAGAACCTATTGATTGCATGTTCTCTAGTCGAACCTAGAGCTTGGGAAACATTGTCTTTAAACGGTAATCTGACCATATATTGTCCTGAGGCCGTACGCGTAGTACTAGATTTGAAATGCTCTTCACAAGCATTCTCCTCCGGGGAGGGCAAAGGTGGAGAAAATATTTCTTCGGATTCCCAAAATAAACGTAAAGTTTCATTTAGAGATTGCGTTTCCACCCTACTAGTAAATAAAGCGACGTTCGTAGGTGAATGTATCATTTTAGGTACTTCACCCATGATTACCCATCCAAAAGAAGTAAGAAATGCCGCGGGTTTGCCTTTCAAGTATGAAGGCTCACTTGGCGTGATATCTAAAACAGCCGACACCCCTAATAAAATATCAACTGGTGCGGATACGTGGAAATCGGGATCAGCTAACTTAAGAGAGGAAAATTGTTGTTTTTAACTGTATGGGTAACGTAACTGTAGGGAGATTCGTGGTAATCTTTGGTACAACTACAGCTTCACAATTTAAATAAAAATTGCTGTCGTATAAGGAGCCAATTTTACAGTCGACTAGACCCTGAACTTATGTTAAATGCGACTGTCCTACACCACGTATTTCAAATGGGCACTTTCTTCGTTTGAGGCCTAACCTATCAGCTAAATCGATAGTGATAAAATTTGAATGCGAACCTGTATCTAAGATTAGGCGACAGCGCTGCCAACTACCATCAGTCGAGAGGACTTGTACTTGTGCTGTGCCTAAGAGCGCAACTGGTCCGTTTTCGACAGCGCAAGAATGTACAAAATTTACTGGCATAAAAACTTTTTCTATTACAGTGGTATTGGCAACAATCTGTACATCGGCGCCTGTACATAAAGGCGTAGTATTAGAGGGGCTCTGTACAGGGCTAGGATTATCAAAATGTAGTAAAGAATTGTGCTTTTTACTACCGCAATGTAGACATCGAAATTTGGATTGACAAGAAGAAAGCGGATGCGGATTTAAACAAGCAAAACATCTACGGTTATTCTTGACTAATTCATGTCTATCTTTTGGTGACAATGCTAATAGTTTCGGGCATCTATTAAATTTATGCGCTTGATTGCATGCCGGACAAGAAACGGAAGTCATTGTGTGTACAGTAGGACCTTTAGATGCGACTTCTTGCGAAGTCATAGAAATGCGTTTGTTACTAGCATTATTGTAGCGATCGTCAGATTTTGCGGCCCATGACATTGGTATGCTCTTTGAAGCAGAGGTACTACCAACTAATGCTGAAATGGAGCATTTATTACGTAAAAACTGAATAAAATTTTTAAACGTAGGATATTCGTGTTTTAGGTAATGCTCTTTTTCAAATTCTTGTTTTTGTTTTGGAATCTAACAATCCAAGAGAAAAATGTAAAAATATATAATCGGCTAAATCGGGAAGTTTCATATCGGTTAATGCTGTAACATTAGCTTGCAGTGTTTCGCACAAATCATTAAGAGCTTGAAAAGAATCTGTCTTTAGTTGAGACAGTGTAAAGATTTTAGATAGATAATGATGAGCAATTAAGCGTTTATTTGTGTAGCGTTGGACCAGCAGGTCGTACACTACCGAATAATTTTCTGGTGAAAACCGCACGCTTTGTGCTAACTTTAAAGCGGAATTTTCCAGGTAGGAAAGCAAGTATGAAAACTTTTTGATGTCACTCAACGTATTGTTTGTGTGAATCAAAGTGTCGTACAAAGATCTAAATGCGTCAAATTTTTCAGGATTACCTTCGAACTTATACAATTTTAATTCAGGCAGGCGAACATTCGAATCGCTGTTCGATGTTGTATTACTGTTAGAACTAACGTTCGTGGTTGTGGTGTATCGACCAGCAACGCTTAAAATCTCGAAGTATAAACCGTCAAAACTGGATTCTAATGATACTGTATCTGTTGTAAAGTTTGCATGTACATTCGATAAATCCGACAATGCATCTAAAGTTTGTAGAAATTCATTTCTAACTGGCATTAAATAGCCAACACGACTTTTAAAATGATCTAATTTAGCAGGTAAATCTTTGATCAAATCAAAACAGTCCTGTAATCGCCTAAATAACCTTTCTTTACGATTGTGTAATCTCTTAAATTCAGCAATACTTTACTGATCGGGTTCCATATTAAAGCTGATAACCAGAGTTGAATGAAATTACCGCTAAATTATTTATTGTTTACAATAACAATAACACGAGCCGTAATTTATAATTTCGAACAATGAACCTGGCAACAATCACAATTGGCGATAAGGTGAACTATATTATTTTTCAAGTTCAAGAACAAACTTTGAGCTTTGATTAGGGTTATGCACATGTATCAATGCAATTAGTGAAATTGAATATAATAGTATTTTATCTCTACACAAAATTTACATATGGATCCGTTCTCAGAAGTGATCACAAATGTTTATGTTGGAGAAACAATGGGAAAATTTACACTAAGCGTGAAACCCCAGATTATTTCCTTAGAGCAAGTGGACTGTGACTTGGGGGTAGTGTTGCGATTAAATAATCTTAGCGGTAAATCAAACAATGATCATGCACTTACCTTAATGTTCATACTGTTAGCTTCTACGGAAGTGGTTGACAACATCCAAACCAGAACAAATCTCCGCTGACGGAATTATGTAGAAGCGCAGTAACACACACACACCAAAAAATGTATATTGTTTTAATACATGTCCGCACGGGCCGAATGCTTCGAAACGAGTGTACAAAACCAGTGCTAGATAAGACCGCCTGATTTATCGCAAAACAAAACCTTGACTGTTTAAAATAAATATCATTGAAATTAAGAGTGGCGTTCTAACCCAATTTTGAACAACTAGCTTCAGCTTTTAACTGGAGAAATCATCAGCAGAGTTATATAATGAAGAGTTGTGGACAGATATAACTAATTTAAATGTGTCTATTTCGTATACTTGTTAAACTGCTATAAAAGTTGACGATATAAAGTCAAAATATTGTAAATAACCTTTTTAGCCAAAAAATTAAATTTATTGGTATCTTACTGTACCTAAAACAAATTTTTGTAAGCAAATTTTAAGCATCGCATAGAGTATATAACTGATTGCTGGAATGTTGTAAGGTTCAAGAACAATTCGAATTGTTTACTATTGTATAACTGCATTTACAATTTATTAATGCAGTTTTGAAATATTTATTAGTTTAGAATTTCTAAGTTGAGTTCAGAGAGAAATATAAACTGAAGCATACTTTCATGCATAATTAAATCGGGTTGTTACATAATGGTATGATTAAAATTTAAATCCTGTTGAGTGTAAAACTATTTACATACCGTCAATTTCTCTAGACTGGGAATTGAACAAACACGGCAAGCTAACAACTTTTCACAAATTTAGATGAAAACGTTTCAATAATTTTGATGAAGTACTTTACTGTTGGAATATTCTTGGAATAATTATGATCAATTACCTAAAAAAAGGGTCAAACCATTATATTAAGAAAACAATACGTGGCATGTTAGTGAAAGGTGTGTTGTTTTTGTAAGACTTCACCTGCACACAAACTGCGCATTACCATGAATTCGATGCGTGATCGACTATCGACTATTTGAATCACTGAAACACTCCTATTCCCTCGCATTACTCTCTAGTTGTATTACCTGTGTGCTCGACTGAAAAAAAAAAAGATAAAGAATATTTTTAAGGGTCAGAGGCGTCACAGGATCGCTCTATTAAGTGTATTAATGTAGAATGAAATTATGATTAATTAATAAAATATTAGTAGCACAAAAATGTTCTGTTGATAGTATAAAAACCCGCCCATATACGGCAATGCAGAAAAGAAAGAAGTCCTTCCCATAATAAATACATGTAGATTGTCTCAATATGGACTATACATGGGTAGATCACTTTACCATTACACATCACTATCTATCTATGTTTGTCATTCAACCACGTAACCGATAATGTTATTAACACTTTCTCTAAACTTGCTTGACAAATTTTAGCACACGTGCGCGGGTGCACACACACACAAACGCACACACACGCAACACGCACATACACACACACACACATATATACATATATATATATATATATATATATTGCTGTGATACTTCACCAGCCCCTACGAGGGTTTAATTTATTTTTAGCCCCACGGTTGGGCATGTCATAAAATGCTGTGATATACCCCTATATTAGGCCCCACGGTTGGGCAGACTATTAAGTGCTGTTTCACTTTTGGTCCCACGATTGGGCATACCATAAAATGATGTGTTATCGCCTTTTTATTAATCAAGCACCAATGATGTGAAATGTTAAGTTATGGATTTTCTTTGCCTCAACTAGCTGGTTCAACTAAATAAAGCAATTCTACAATACACAATATACTGATTAAATATTTACAACTTTTTTAAAATCTTCCCCTCTTTCAGAATATTTACATATACCAGATTTAAGAAATTGAAGCCAGCAAAACGAGCCTTTTGTTTATATTTGGAGACCTTTTGAAGCGTTTCAAGATGCCTATTACCTTTCATAAATTGATCAAAGAAACCCCGGTTTTGTTGGCTTTTACATTTGCAAAAAATATTGAATTAAAACAGTTTACAGAAATAAATTATATCAATATAGTTAACCTGGAATGGTTCAGTAGTTTCTCTGCATTCCCCAAGAGTTTTCGTGTCCAGTCTGAATATTTAGAATCGAATTTGGAAGTCGACATCAAACCAAAATACTATCCAAATCGTTATTCAAAATACCATAAGTTAATTCAATTTAAGATTCAAATTGTATATCAGTAAATAAAAGATTTTCCATCCCCGTAATCAACAAAACAGTAATAGAACATTTACCATGTCAGGGATTACCAAAATTAGTTTAACAGGAGGTGATTAACCAGAGTAATCTCCAGAGTGGTCTCCAGAGCCCTGTTTTATTTATGTTAGAAATTGTATATTTTTACTAAATTGTTGTTTACTTACGTCTATAATAGATCGGCTCACTTGCACAATTTTTACACTTTTATAAAATGATTTTTATTTATTTTCGTGTAAGTGGTTACGTAAATAATTTAGCACTTCTGAGTATCGTGATTCCCCAGTTTAAAATGTATACTAAACTCGTCGCTCAATTGTTATCGTATTTATAGGCCTTGCCTCTTGTTTTCTATTCGTTGTTTCACTTGTCGGGTCGACACCTTCTGCGATTATCTTTTGTGTACACCGGTAAATTTTACCAATTGTATAGTTCAAATACTTGGATGAACGCTTAACTTGTCACGTATTCATTTACATACCATGGTGTTTAATTGAGAAATCCCACGAATTTCTGAGTAAATTGTCACGTACTCATTGTTATTTGCTTATTCTATTCTAAACCGAAATAAATTTGGTGTTTGTTTATTTCCTAGTTAAATTGGATTTTTGAACAAATGTAATACTTTATGTCACGTACGATTTATTCAAATAATGCATAATTTTAGCCTGCGTATACGATGATATATTTAACGCATTTGTTAAATATTTATCAAGCCAATTCATATAGGTTTTCCGTTGATTTAATTTTGATGCATTTCGTTACGTTTTAAATCTTGTCTTTGCTCGTAACTACTCTTGGATATTTCTATTTCTTATGCGTTTAATCTATTGTACTTTTATGTACAGTGTGCTCTTAACTAACAATATGTATAGTGACCTATTTACTCTTATAATATCTGTAATTTTGTGCTTTTGTTAACTGGAAGTTTCTTTTATTTATTCTACGACCCCTGTGACTTAACCTAGCCCTAAAACTACCCTATAATTATAGCAATATATATATATATATATATATATATATATTGTTGTGATATAGTTGCAATAACTCAGTGCCCCCTTTTTGTAAAATTTATATGTTAAAATTTCTTCTTTGACAGATTTTGATTTTTAATTTTGAATTGCCTCGGCTAGCTCAGCTTTTACCACGCACGGGGCTTGCAAAAAATACGACAAACAAAGTTTTTATATTTTTAACCTTCTACCTTTGCTTCCTGTTTCCTTTTAAACCAAAAACACCATTAAGCACAATTATTATAATGTTCTCAATATTTACAATTTATGAAATGTTTAAGCATTATCTAAATATGACTTCCTTTTTAATAATTGAATTAAATAATTTCAATAATCATCATTTCGAAAAGTTAACCAAAAAGTCATAAAAAATCTTTCTTATTATTTATTATGAGAAGCCCTCTGAACGTTCATTAAACTTCATGTAATGTATACGTAATTTGTAACGTGTGCCAAACGATTTTTGTTGACCCTCACATCCAGTTTATGTAAGCAAATTTTTAAAATATTCAAATAAATAAAGATCCCCAAATAAATGTTCATAAATAACTTCACAACAAACATATACAGATTGCTAACCTGTTATCTTCCGTTTGAAACAGCGCCTGCACCAACTGTTCTACCGACTTCCGCTTACTGATTTAGTATCGTCCCAACATTAAAACCAAATCTGCTTTTGATATAGTCTGAAATTGTAGCTTCCTTCAATTAATTGCAGCATTTAATGCTTAAGTTAAATACTCTTAAAATCTTCCACATTGGATCTAGTAATTTAGCAGTTCATCAAAGTCCTTATCATTATTTCTTTAGGTTTTCTCAGAGTTATTTAGAGTCGTTTTTGAGGATTAAACGACGAAACCAAAATTTAATTATTCATTATCACCATCGTACAATTAATTATTTATAAAATCACTTCAAATACTTTTCACGTGAATATTTTCACTTAAGCGTCGTGGACTAAGCCTTTACTTATGATGAACTTTGCTTTTAATACCATGCCGTGTTTATTTGTTATGCTATCAGGTGTTGTCTTTTCCTTCCTAGTCACGTACACAAAATATAATTTATATATTAAATTCCATGCGTTTTCTATTTCGCATATTTGAAACCACTTGTTCAATTGAGCTTCTTAGTGTGACGATGATGCATTATTGATGCGTACTGCGTTTCAACTACCGTTCATGTCGCCTTATGACTTGCCAAATCGTTTCTTTAATCAAATCTTTTAAAGTATTTATTGTTTCTTAAATTAATTGTGCCTACTGCTTATATACAGGGTGCTGTCTATAACTTTCCCGCCTAATTTTATTAATTCTTATTTTCTTCGTAGAAGTGTCTGGTTTTCGGTGCTCTCATGTTGTCTTAATGACGTGCCGTATATTAGGGTTCCTAATTACCCCTAATTAACCTTATTAACACAGCAATATATATATATATATATATATATATATATTATGCTGTGATAAGGGGTTGCTTAAGGGTGCACGTTATAGTAAAGGTCGTTCGGGAAGGAGTAATTAGAATAGGCAGCAGAAAACTACACTTATTTAAGGAAATAATTAAGAAATAGACATAGTTTGTAGGTAGTAAGTAGTCAACACCCTGTATATAAAGTAGAAAGGTTTTGGGCGACGCAGGTAAACATAGGAAGACGCATAGTTGGCGAAGGAATGAGAAATACATTCATTAAATGGATAGTAAACATTAAATACCCTGTAGATAAAGTTTAGTTAATTTAGGTAAAACAAATAAGGACATTTTTCAGTGGAAGTACGCGTATATTGAGAAATAAATGATAAAGTGTAATTAGACACGCATTGAGAAAAAGAGTTCCAGACAATTAAATTAATACGGATATAGAAATAGAGTTTCAGGCAGTTAATATAAATGCGTACAAAGATCTAACCAATTTGATAAGAGAAATGATTAAAAATTGCGTGAATCACATGTAAACATGAAAATTTAAAGTCGGGTTGCATCAGTTGTTTATAGAAAAGCAAGTAATCTATCAAAATACAGCATGTTGATAATGAAAGACAGCTGCGGGCAGGTTGTGATTATGGGAAAGCGTGGAGCATTGCATCAGAAACTGCTCTAAAAGCAATTATTTGATTGGTCAGAGACAAGCGACGAGTTCTAGACCAGACCCACGGATGTAGTGGGAACTCGAGATTATATTAGCAAGCACTTTGATAAGAAAGTCAGTTTTGAACTCAATGAAGGCCGAAGTGCATTGCCATTAAATAAAGTAATACGTAATAAGTATAAAAGTGAAAAATAAAATGAGTGCGAATATGAAGATTACAATTGCCGTGTAAACGTAAGTACGTTTTTAATGAATTTATTGTAAACTAAGACATAAAAATAATAGGGTTTCGAGGTCTGAGGGAAATAGACTAGGATTCTGATGTTAAGAAGAAAATACAGTAATACAATTTAAATGTCAAGGGGAAAGGAAGAATAATACAATCTTGAAGTACAGGGATGAAACAAAATACAATTTTAAGTCTGGGGCAAGAATGATAAGAGTCTAAGTTTGAGGAATTGAAATAAATTGGGGTATATAATTTAATGGTGATGGTCCATAGTGTAATAATTTGAATGGAATCCAGAATTGGGGAAGATCATTTTTATTGGAAGCGTCGATGTGGAAAAGATAAAACCAGGTCAGATTTTTAGTTATAAGACATTTGTTTTTTCATATGAATTTTTATTTTATTTTTAATAATGAATTTGCTAAATATGATATGCGTGTGAAGAAGTCAACAAAAGAGGTTGCATACATATTGAATGAGTAATAAGAAAACAGGTTTAGAATATTCTACACTTGGTTGGTAAAGATAATAAATTTTCTTTGGTGACTTTGGGTTTTTGAGTACATACTAGATGGTTGTTAATAAATGAAATTTATAAGAAATGCATTACAAATAATTTCAAAAGCTGTACATAACATATTGGTTTCATTATATAAAATCTAAATTTACTGAATTTTATAATTGCAAATAAATGCTAGCCGAGGTCATAAGATTTAAATAGTACAAAGGCGGAGCCACAAGTTGAATAGGAAAGTGATAGCCCGCAAGGCGGTAACGTATCGAATTTTGCCATTGGTAGATAGAGTTGTTTAATGATAAAATCCAGTTGATAGCAATATTAAGAAAACAGCTGGAGGAGGAGATAATTACACTTAATCGTGAATATTAAAATGGTGGTCCAATAATTTAGATTACGTAAATAGCATAGCAAATAAATATAACGGCCCAACGTAGGGGGCATGATAATTCTTCTAATATCATAGCAAAATAAATATGATGCAGCCCAACGTAGGGGCTCGATAATCCGCCAGTAGCATAGCAATATATATATATATATATATATATATATATATATATATAATACTCAATTCTTGAACGTAAATCAATAGTTAAAACAAAGGTTGGTGAACTCTTGGGATACACTCGTTCAACAATGAATAGACTACTAGGTCAAATCGTAATTTAATTCAACGTTTCGACAACTAAATTTCGTGCCTTTTTCAAAGACTAAAAAACATAATGAGGTTAGTCACAGTTCTAAAAAATACACACAACGTTACTTACATAATTACTAACACATAATTCGGTGGCAATATCTACTAAAATCAGCACAACATATATAATAGTCCATTGCAATATAATCTAACACAACACAATACTATATCCAAAAGGGGTTATAAACAACAAGTCAAAATAATTAATGCAGTGAGTGAAAGGATCAACTACAATACAATACAAACTTCAGTCACCTAGTTAAACGTTTATGTGCTAAAAATTAATTGAAAAATTGACAGAAACATTTGATGAACGTATATCAAACCGGTGTGTAATTAAATTTTTAGTGATAACCACCAAATACTAGATAATTCAAAATTTCAAACACTATATTATCATTAACATAACAATACAATTTAATATGTATACCTCATTCTACAATGAAATTATATAGGTTTGTGCAATCTGTACAATCCTGAATCAACAGCACTCAAATTCTTCACATCTAACTTAATTTTTTAATGGGTCCCGTTGTTGGAGAATGTAAAAAGATTCTAGGAACAATCTCTTATGATAATTTTTTTTCGAAGTCCAGGATTTTTATTCCATCTAAATCCGCTATAGGTTTGGTGGTAAAAAGGATGAGAAGACAAGGCGCAAAAAGATTTTCCTATCCTAGCATCGCTCTTGTGCGTATTACACGGTTCTTGACCCTCTGTTTCGTCTGACCCACTTTTTTTATAACTACAATGTACCTGGTAAATAACATTGCTACACAACGATTTCTCCGTTCTGTCCTTTAGTTTTGTAAATAACCTACCAATCGTGTTGTCATACGTGCACGCTATAAAAATATTGGGTTGTTTAAGTATTCTGGCGATTCTAGAAGTTAACTGCTGAATATAGGGTAGTTTCTTAAATTTAATGGTATTTGAAACAACCCGAGAAGGATTCTGCAAAAACTTTGAAAAAGAACTCTTTTTAGCAGACCTATGGGAAATGAATTATTCAACAATGTACACTCCAATTGTTTAAAATTCTTATTACGAAATTCCGGTTCACATATTTTAAGAATACGTTGTTTTAGATAGATGATTGTGTTTAACTTATGACGGAATCAATGACTGGAAAAAAATTTATATACCTACCCGAATCTGTAAGAATCTGTAGGACAATCCCAATGTCTTAGTTACAACGGCTGATCATGGATAAACAGGATTATGTTTTTAAATCTTATTAGCTATTGGAGGATAGGAATACTTACAATAATAAATAATTATCCCGTGTGTAAAGTATCCACAAAAAAGCAATGCAAATCTTATTGTATATTGTCAAACAAACCCTTATTAAATATATGTATAGAATACATTAGAACACGTTTTATTAACAATTATTAAGATGCAAATCTTTTTGCATTTTGCAAAATCATACAGAAAGTGGAAGCTTTAATTAGTTAAATCGACTTCCGTATGTGTATAACACATTCTAGAAGCTTCATGAGTTTTAAATAAGTATTAATCCAGAATTTACGTAAATAATAAAGACAAACGCGTCATCTTACTGGGACATAACGTATAATTTGATAAAATAAGTAAACGTTTATTTGAGGGACCCGTAAAATCGATTTTATAGATTTCGCATTACTATAATATAAAATGGTAGACGACATTAACTCCGTATGTGGGACAAAGGTAAGCAATGCTTGTGCTGCTCGTAAATCTAATCGACTGCGGCGGTTTGACACTAATTAAGCCATTAAAACCGTGGAGTTCTCAGAAATATTACATCACATAGGGGACAAAAATTTGAATAAATCACGTAAAATTTAGAATCATGAAGTAATTAGATAATTTTAATATAAAAGCGGGTATTTACTAAAAGTATTCGTCCATCAATTTGCGTCGATAAGCAATATGTAAGAGTTCCAATTTACGAGATTAATTCGCGATTCGTTTACGATATGAAATTATACGTATCAATAGTTTGAAATATGGAAGTTGTTAAATGTAGTTATTTGATTTGTAAAAATACAATGAAAATTCAACCTTCTTAGATACGAAAGCTACTCTAAAGTTAATTTAGATAAAATATGCACTTTTGGTAACTAATGTCCTAAACAGACATTTTAAATAATCTGGACAATTTTGTAAGCTTAGTTTTGAGGAACAATTTTGGTGTTTGAATAGACTATCTGTCAAAGATTTTTGGCCAAACATTCATACAAGTGTGGGAGTAAAAGACGTATAAGACGGGTAAATTATCTACAAGGAAAGAGGCTTGAGTTCTGTAAATTTTAACAAAGATTAGGTAAAGAATATTTTAATGACTATGACTATGACTATTACTTCTATTGAGCTAGCCAAGCAAAGAAAAGTTAGAAAGGAACGTAAGTCAATAATTTAGAATTTTACAATTTGCTGTATCGTGTCACAGCACTCTTTTAGCGTCCACTTCAAAAGAAGACAGTAACACTGCAGATTTAGCGGCACGCCAACGCGAGGCTATGATGTTTGATAAAATTGCCTTGACTAATAAAAGAATTCAATGGATGCTTGCTTAATAGAAAATGTGAATTCGTGCCCTTTATTTTGTTTGGCTATCTCAGTGATAAATATGCTGTAGATTTTGCGATAATGAAATAAAACAAAGTGGGACTCCTTGGTGATAGAAAATAGAATCTTGAAACGACGCCTAGAATGTAAAGAGGGCACTGAGAGACTCCAAGTGATAGTGCCGAGAAACAGAGTGCCAGAAGTGTTGCAGCACTTGCACGACGGTATTTCCGGAAGGCACTTTTCCGGAAATGTGAGTTGTGTGCCTATGCAAATGGCCCAGTCACAAAACTGAACGCCCCAATGAGACAGTATAACGTGGGGAATCCTTTTTAGAGGGTAGCCATTGATATAGCTGGTCCGTTTCCTGAATCCGAGAAAGGAAATAAATACATCTTGGTTGCAATGGATTATTTTACCAAATGGCCGTAGGCATATGCTATACTTAACCAAGAAGCCGAGACGGTTGCAGATGTACTAGTGAGGAGTTGTTTTGTCGCTTTGGAGTTCCGTTGGAATTACATTCCGATCACGGTCGGAACTTCGAATCAGCGTTGTTTCAAAACGTCTGCAAGCATCTTGGAATCAGGAAGACTACAACCACGTCACTTCATCCTCAATCGGATGGAATGGTTGAAAGAATGAACAGGGCGTTAGGAAAGTACCTAGCCAAAGTTGTCTTTGAACATCAACGAGACTGGGATCAATATTTACATTTGTTCCTACTGGCGTACCGATCATCGGTACATGATAGCACAGGATACTCTCTCGCTTGCGTGATGTTAGGACGTGAATTGCGGATACCATGTGATCTTCAGTTTCGATTTAAATCTGGAGAAGAGATCGCAGGTGAAGATTACGTTAGTAAACTTCGTGAAAGATCAAATAGCATTCACGAAAACGTCCGAAAGAATATCCAGGCAGCAAGTGATCGAATGAAATCACAATATGACACGAGAGCTCAAGACGGTGGTTATCAACCTGGAGATTTAGTGTGGTTGTATAATCCACAAAGACGGCGTGGGTTGTCGCCAAAATTACAAAGACAATGAGAAGGCCCGTCCGAAGTGTTAACAAGAATTAATGATGTAGTGTACCGGATCAGAAGACCTCCCCGTGGTAAACCGAAAGTGGTACACATTGACCGATTAACATCTTATGCTGGCAACAACCAGGGGGACTTGAGTAATGAGAATGGTGTTTGAAGAGTTAATAATCGTAAGCTAAATGTAGATTTTGAGAGTTTTATGGCGGCGTATGGTGGTTCCGCTAAGGCGAGATTTGTCGTTGTTGTTGAAAAACAGCGAGATCTGTTTAGAGCACCAGAAGAGTATTTCCTTGCACATTGCGTAGCTCAGGACTTGCAAATGTCGAAGAGGGATAGCAATTGTTTTCAAAAAAAAATTTGGATGTGTGGATGAATTAGTACAACAGCAGCCAACTGTAGGAAAAGCTTTGGTCCTTCAGGATAAAAATCGTTATGTTTACTATCTGGTCACCAAAAATTCTTCATGGAAGAGACCTAGTTATGGGCATCTTGGTTGTGGACTGGATCGCTTAGATTGGAGGATAGTCCGAAATATGCTAAAAGTAGTTTTCCAGGGAACCAACGTCCAGGTCCTTGTTAGTTGTTATCAACCGGTTGTCTACCAAGACCAAGAAAAGAGTGTTGACTGTTATTTTCAGCAACGCGGTGAATGCACCAGAACAGATAGCTGCCGATACCGTAATCAGTCATCGAATTGGCGTCAAAATGTATTTACATTTACGAGACGTAACGGTTTTAAAGAGGGGGCAGTGTTACGAGTTACTTTTAGGCAACCCGTCAAATTTTCAGGTAAAAAAAACTCGCTTCTTGGCCAATGTAGTACCTTTGGGTGGAGCATTGGAAAATCACATATAAGGTATGTAAAGGGACGAGGCGGCTCCGTGGCGTAGTGGTACGTGTGTGACTACTACGCCCAAGGTTCCGGGTTTGAATCCTGACACGGTCCGCTTAAAAAATGTTAGGTGAGCATTTTTCACAAAAATAGACCCTCGTTCGGATGAGAGGTAAAATGGAGGTCCTGTGTGCGAGTGTTGTCACGCAGGTTAAAGATCCCTACCTTGCTAGGAATAGCAAGGGATCGGCAAAACTCCAAATTTTCCAATTAAAACAAAACTCGCTTCCTGACCAATGTAGTGCCTTCGGGTGGAGCATTGGAAAATCACATGTAAGATATGTAAAGGGGCGCCCAAGGTCCCGGGTTCAAATCCCGACACGGTCCGCTTGAAAAATGTTAGGTGAGCATTTTTCACAAAAATACACCCTCGTTCGGATGAGAGGTAAAATGGAGGTCCCGTGTGTGAGTGTTGTCACACACGTTAAAGATCCCTACCTTGCTTGGAACAGCAAGGGTTCGGCAAAATTCCAAACTTTCCAAGTAAAGAAAACTCGCTTCCTGGCCAATGTAGTACCTTCGGGTGGAGCACTGGAAAATCACATATAAAGTATGCAAAAAGGCGGGAGGCTCGGTGGCGCAGTGGTATGTGTGTGACTACTACTCCCATGCTCCCGGGTTCAAAGATCCCGACACGGTCCGCTTGAAAAATGTTAGGCGAGCATTTTTCACAAAAATACAACCTTGTTCGGATGAGAGGTAAAATGGAGGTTTCGTGTGAGTGTTGTTACGCATGTTAAAGATCCTTATCTTGCTTGGAACAGCAAGGGTTCGGCAAAATTCCAAATTTTCCAAGTAAAAAAAACTCGCTTCCTGGCCAATGTAGTACCTTCGGGTGGAGCATTGGAAAATCACATGTAAGGTTTGTAAAAGGGGGCGACACCGTGGCGTAGTGGTATGTGTGTGACTACTACGCCCAAGGTCCCGGGTTCGAATCCCGACACGGTCCGCTTAAAAAATGTTAGACGAGCATTTTTCACAAAAATAAACCCTCGTTCAGGTGAGAGGTAAAATGGAGGTCCCGTGTGTGAGTGTTGTTACGCACGTTAAAGATCCCTACCTTGCTTGGAACAGCAAGGGTTTGGCAAAATTCCAATTTTTCCAAGTAAAAAAAACTCGCTTCCTGGCCAATGTAGTACCTTCGGGTGGAGCATTGGATAATCACATGTAAGGTTTGTAAAAGGGGGCGACACCGTGGCGTAGTGGTATGTGTGTGACTACTACGCCCAAGGTCCCGGGTTCGAATCCCGACACGGTCCGCTTGAAAAATGTTAGGCGAGCATTTTTCACAAAAATACACCCTCGTTTGGATGAGAGGTAAAATGGAGGTGCCGTATGTAAGTGTTGTTACGCACGTTAAAGATCCCTACCTTGCTTGGAACAGCAAAGGTTCGGCAAAATTCCAAATTTTCCAGGTAAAAAGAGACTCGCTTCCTGGCCAATGTAGTACCATTGGGTGGGGCATTCGAAAAAATTACATGTAAAGTATGTGAAGGGACGCCGAAGGTCCCGGGTTTGAATCCCGACACGGTCCGCTTGAAAAATGTTTGGCGAGTATTTTTCACAAAAATACACCCTCGTTCGGATAAGAGGAAAAATAGAGGTTCCGTGTGAGTGTTGTCACGCACGTTAAAGATCCCTACCTTACTTGGAACAGCAACGGTTCGGCAAAATTACAAATATTTCGGGTAAAAAAAACTCGCTTCTTGCCCAATGTAGTACCTTCGGGTGGAGCATTGCAAAATCACATGTAAGGTATGTGAAGGGAAGGCGGCTCTGTGGCGTAGTTGGTACGCGTGTGACTACTACGTCCAAAGTCCCGGGTTCGAATACCGACATGGTCCGCTTGAAAAAGGTTAGGCAAGCTTTTTTTTAAATACGCCTTCGTTCGGATGAGAGGTAAAATGTAGGTCCCGTGTGCGTGTTGCCACGCACGTTAAACATCCCCACCTTGCTTGGAACAGCAAGGGTTCAGCAAAATTCAATATTTTTCAGGTAAAACAAAACTCGCTTTTTGGCCAATGTAGTACCTTCGGGTGGAACATTGCAAAATCACATATAAGGTATGTAAAGGGAAGGCGGCTCTGTGGCGTAGTTGGTATGCGTGTGACTACTACGCCCAAGATCCCGGGTTCGAATACCGACACGGTCCGCTTGAAAAACGTTAGGCCAGACTTTTTTTTTAAAATACGTCCTCGTTCGGATGAGAGATAGAATGTAGGTCCCGTGTGTGTTGCCACGCACGTTAAACATCCTTACTTTTCTTAGAACAGCAAGGGTTCTGCAAAATTCAATATTTTTCAGGTAAAACGAAATTCCCTTCCTGACCAATGTGTACCTTCGGGTGGAGCATTGGAAAATCACATGTACGGTATGTAAAAGGAAGGCGGCTCCGTGGCGTAATGGTATGTGTGTGACCACTACGCTCAAGGTCCCGGGTTCGAATCTCGACACGGTCCGCTTGAAAAATGTTAGGCGAGAATTTTTAACAAAAATACACCCTCGTTCGGATTAGAAGATAATGGACGTCCCATGTGTGAGTGTTGTCACGCACGTTGAAGACCCCTATCTTGCTTGGAACAGCAAGGGTTCGGAAAAATTCCAAATTTTACAGGTAAAACAAAACTTGCCCGCTGGCCAATGTAGTACCTTCGGGTGGAGCATTGGAAAATTACATGTAAGGTATGTGAAGGGAGTTAAGCAGACTGTAGCTACCAAGATCCACCAACACAGATATTTGCGGAATTAATAATTTTCCAGTATATCCTATCACACAATCAACAATAGTTGAGAATTTTACAAAACCAACACATGTAGTTGCTTATAATCATCATCAGGTTTAAGTAGAATTATTTTTATCGCCATAACGTTTTCCATCTAGGAACTTGTTGGACGAGTACCACCTCTGAATTCTATGCTAAGCTGGCACACACATTTCCCAGAAATTTCCACAGCCTACATCTTTCACTATCCGTGTGCAATATTCTAACCTAGGTCTACCTCTACCTCATTTTTTCTTATCTCCACTTCCAATATATTTCGCACTATTCCCTCATTGTTAGTATATGACCTATCATCCTATTTTCTCTATTTTTTACTGTTTTTTTACATATTTGTTTCTTTCCCTACCATTTGTACAACCTTTTTGTTCTTAACTTTGTCTCTCCATGATATTTTCATCATACATCTGGAGCACCACATTTCAAAGGCTTCTATCTTTCTCCTGTCTGCTTCTCCTATTGTCCAAGTTTTACAGCCATACAGTGCCGTGCTCCACACATATACTTTCAGCAACCTTTTCCTTGTTTCTTTGTTTGTTGTCTTTGAACACAGTAATTGCTTTTTCTTGTTATATATAACACGACTTTGAGCTAATCTTTGTTTTATATTTTTTGTACTTCTCCTATCTTGCGTTATTTGGCTTTCTATGTAGCAGAAATCTTTAACCTCTTGTAAGTTTTCGTTTCCTATTTGTATTATAGTTTTAAACTTATTTTTTCCTCCTTTCCATACTAGTAGTTTAGTTTTATTTTTTTAAATTTTCATACCGTATCCCATTGAAATCTACTAAATACCACGTCAAGAAGCCATCCATCGGTGGCCTTGACAATATTTTCAGATTATTCTATATTTTAACTGATTCAAGTTACTTAAGTATAAATCACAAGCTGTGCACGCAACTTGTGACAAGACCAAGCTTCTCTGACTAACCAATTAAAGATATATAATCGTTAGCAAACCATTTACCTATTCATGGACGCACAAACATTCATCTTTATAGAAGTAAAAATTCGTTTAGTTTTCTTATAGGATTTAAGATTTTAATGAAATATTCTTTCACTATTATATTAACATTCTTGTATATTTTACGATGAATGAAGCCAAACTTCCATTCGTGTGTAAATAAGTATTCTCTAGAAAAATATCTTAAAAACATGTTTAAATCCATGAAAATAAAAACAGGAATTTCATCCATGCGTTAATATTTACTCTTGGAAATACCTTGCAAAGTAAGTTTTATTGCGTAATGCAGACTGAAAAACATACACTTTAAATAACGTTGATGTCAATCATTTAATAAACGTAATACACAAATATATATTTATCCATTAAAAATACTAATATATTTCAATTTTAAGAAATATCAGTTGAAACGGGTTTTGTGAAGCATTCATCCTCGTTAAAATGCCATTTTTATAAGATTTTATTAAAAAGTAGCCTTATTTTGAAGAAGCGTATGTGGAACAATTCTGGAATAAATTATACTTACGTTATTTAATACAAAATAAAAAAATTCATTCATTCGAGAAGGATTCTAAAAGCTATCAAGCATCAGAACATATCTAATTATTCGAGGAACGTTCCTACTACCGGAAACTATAAAACAGATAACACAACGAGTTTAATAGCTTTAATTATATTACAGAAGTTTGATGGAGAGAGATAGCAGCTGCTCATTTATTCACAAATAAAAAATGGGAGATTTTTATGACCGCAATAACTTTAAACTGGCAGCCCATTAGAGATAGCAGCCCCCGAAATCGCGGTTGATTATTACATCATGTGTAACTAATACTTTGAGAACATAATCTAGAAGATAATCGAACTTTATACGTATTGAAATTATTTGTTATATATAGAGGAATTTAAGCGAGAACAGCGGTCATTTTTCCTTCGGCATGTAACATGAAAATTTATTCAAAATTGGTAATTCATTCTGTTGGCGTTCCACATGTAACATAGAAGTTTGAACATAAGTGATGAGGCATAATTATTGCATAGAGTACAATGACGATTTTATTGTTTCAATATATATATAATATTAATGCAAGGGCAAACGCTAATTTTAATCTGTCAAAAATAAATGTACTTTCAAAGACGTATACGTCGATGAATCGATAATTAATTGAAATGGAGCTCTAAAAACTTGGAACCAAGAATTTTTTAATGCAAGTAATTCCAATGGAAACGATATTTTTATAGGAATACAAAAAGTCATAAAGAAGAATTTAACGATACAAACTATGAGTATAACTTTGCTTTGTAACCTAACAAGATATCTGAGCATTAATAAGTAGATTAAGCTAGAATTAGTTTTTATTTTGCGCATAAAAATTATTTGCAAATGGATAATTTAATTTTAGCAATCTTGAGGTCAGAGCTCTACGGGTTTTGACCCTTACAAAAAGTTTGTTTTGCCCAACGTCGTTGATCAACCACCTTGACGCGGTTAATATCAGAATATTTCAATTATCCATGAGAATTTTAAAGAACCTTTTGTGACTTACACATGGAATATTTTGGGATTCTCTAATAATGAACAAGAATTAGGTGAAGATTGTTTTAATAAGTAGGTAGTAATAAGATAATTTTTCTTTCTAAACTTAAACTGTAGATTGCCTTTATAGGTGTTATTTTGTTTTGCTTTTCATTTTCCTGAAGTGTAGGGGAAAAACACTGTCTAATTCCTGTAACTGAATGTAAAGGGAAAAGGATAGCTTTCGAATTAACCAGGGATCTTTTTCTGTAGTGGCAAGAAAATGCAAGAGTGGGTCTATATTTGTTAAATACAACTTTTCATAACTTTAAAACGTCTGACAAGGCACAACCGCATTTAAAAACATAAACTATTAAAGGATAAGGTAGAAAACCCTTTACCAAGGCATATATTTTTGTCTCTTGAATATTTTTCTATTTAACCTTACAGGTTAAACTTCGACAAAAAAAACCTTAAACTCAATCTCTAATACATGTACACAAATTTTAGAACATAATTCTTATCAAATGGGAGCAACTGTTTATGTCCCGCCAAATCATTAGGCAATATACAAACACTATGTAATTAAAGATTGTATCACACTAAATCATATAATATTCACTTGTTTAAATTTTCTACAATAGATAAGTCAACAATATCTATATACAAGTGTCAATCCTTTCGTTTCAAATTATTAACTCAATTTAGTAATGTAACATATCTTTTTATGATAGAACAGACGACCCTCACCTGTCGTGAATATACGCTGCGCCGTGCCGTGTGTGCTATCAGTTGTATTGAGTAGTATTGTTTAAGCCGTTGTGGCGTGAGAGCATTTTGAAGCGACTCTTGCGTGCTTACGTGTTTCGGGTATGAGTCGACTTCTTTTGTATATTAAGATACCATACAAACTATTATTGTTCATTATTTTTGTATAAAGTTTATAGTTTGTTAAAATGTGTAAACACTGATCTAAGTTTTGTATGTTTAACGGTTGAGTTTCAATAATTAAAAATAGTTACTACGTGAGTGCTTTATTTTAAAGATGACCGAAGCCTACCCCTGGGATTATCATAATGCTAGCCGAATAAAATACTCTACCGTGCCCTTAATTAATAAAAACTCTCACATAAATTTGCCACCCAACCCGTGGCCATTTAAAATAAGCGCATATGTTCGTGGATAAACTATTAAAAGAGTTGTGTTTTGATGCAAGGTCAAGATGCAGACGGATATAAAGATTTGGTTTGTAAACACCTGCTTACCTGGTTTTGTAGATAAGGATGTATACAACATGAAATAGGTATTTATGTATCTTTCAGTGGCTTTAACTGTTTTAAGTTGTATTGCTTATAAAACAGCTTCTGTTTATGTTTTGTTTGAAGTATGTATAGCAATTTCAAAATGTTCGTATTAGATAGAACTATAAACAGTGCTTTATGAAACTGGTAGTGTTTCTTAATTTAATGACTGTTCTGAAAATATTTTGTTCGGTAAACGTGTACATTATACGTATTCGCGATCGCGCTCGCGTTTTGTTTCAACCAGAAGCATACCTGAGATTGTGGTAACCAACCCCTTTGGAAGGACAGCTTGGTTGAAAAGCGTTTTTACGGGTTATAATTATTTTAATAATTTTATTTACAAACTCGTATGCCACACGATATTTTTTAAGAAGTAAACAAACTTCCACAAACATGAATGATTCAACGGTTGAATCTGTGACTTTGTCGAAAGAACAGTTTGATGCGTTAATACAAAGCATTCGTAGTGTAAATATTAATAACGTTAACCCTCCAGCAGCGACGGTGGGAAACTTTTCACAGTGTCTTCCGCGTTTTGATGGTAAAAAAAGGCACAGATGTGAACGCATTTATTGACGCAATTGAAGTTTATAAAGATTGTTCGCAAGTAAACGATTCTAATGCTCTTCGTGGACTTTCTATGCTTTTATGTGGATTTGCATAGTCTTGGGGGCAAGGAGTGAAAGCTGATGTAAACAATTGGTCAGATGCTTTAGCTATATTACGTACCACGTTTGGACCTAAAAAACCTCCATATCGTGTTTATAGAGAATTATTCTCTCGGGAGCAAGATGATTGCATTCCGACGGACGTTTTCGTTTGTCAATGTCGTAATATTTTAGCAAATTTACCGGTTAACGCTTTAAGTGAAGCTATACAGTTAGATATGGTGTATGGGCTTTTAAATATTCAGATACGTGAGAAAATTTCTCGCGATAGTGTTAATTCTTTTACTGAACTTTTGAAACGCGCGCGTTTGATTGAAGAGACTTTCGTAAAAAAACGTATTGATCGCGCTGAAAATTATAAATCAGTGGATAAAGTAATTTCTAAAAACACGAAATCAACCCACAATGTTCGATGTGGTTACTGTAAGACATTTGGTCATAAAACAGATGATTGTCGTAAATTAGCTCGCAAAGAGACTGCTCAAGTAAACAATACAATTAGTGCTAACCTTATTTCGTGTTTTGTTTGTGAAAACCCGGGTTATATTCGCGCTAACTGTCCGAAATGTAGAACAGAAAATACGCAAGAAGTGAATTCTATAGAATTCTGTGGTATATATTTAAAAGATAGGCTGGTTAAACCCCGCCCTCGTCCTACTTTATCTGTGCAAATATTAGGTATGTCTGGCACTGGTATTATAGATACTGCTGCAAAACAAAGTGTTGCTAGCGACTCATTGCATAAAGCCTTGTTGGTAAAAGGTCAAAAATTTTACGAAGATCAAGTTACGGTTAAACTTGCTGACGGAAGCACTTCGTTTCAAAATATCTTAGTAACCAATGTAAATGTTTTTCTAAATGGTCGTTCCATTAACACATCTTTCATTGTTTTACCTCGTGCTAAGAACAACTTGACCTTATTTGGCATAGATTTTCTCGAGGACGCAAAACTTGTTTTAGACATTTCCAACCGTACGTGGAATTTTGCAGACAACGCAAAACGGAAATTTGTGTTAAATTTTGAAATAGTGAACTGCCGCACATTGCTATAAATTCCATTAGTGCGTTACGTTCTAACGAAGGAACCATGCTTGATGCTTCCCAAGTTTCTCGTTTAGACCGCTTACTTAAAGCAAACGAAAATACTTTCCGACTAGGGGGAGGGACTACCCCATTTACGGAACACAGAATAGAAACAGCGGATCACCCGCCTATTGCTGTCCCCCCATACCGTATGCCGCCTTCTAATAAGGAAATTATGCGAAAAAAAATCGATAGAATGCTTAGTGAAGACGTAATTGAAGAGTGTGAAACACCCTGGGCCGCCCCAGTGGTCTGCCAAAGAAAGACGGTTCAACTCGTGTTTGTGTAGATTACCGCAAACTTAATGCTATTACTACACCGGATTCGTATCCATTGCCTCGTATGGATGATTTGTTACTTGCCACAAAACGTACATTTTTCATATCGACTTTAGACTTAAGATCTGGTTATCATCAAATTAGTGTTCGCGAATCAGATCGAGATAAAACTGTTTTCGTGTGTCCTTTTGGTATGTTTCGTTATAAAGTAATGCCGTCATTATTATAATTATTATTATAATTCTGAGGAGGATGGGGATGAAACACAATTAGTGGTGCCTGCTCATAAACGAGCCCGCGTTCTGAAAGAGTACCACGATGCACCAACTGCTGCCCATTACGGTGCTGAACGTACCTTACAAAGAATTATGAAAGTGTACTATTTTGTTGGTATGCGCCGATATATTTATGATTATGTTAAGTCGTGTTTGAAGTGCCAACGGTACAAAGCGAGTAATCAAAAACCTGCTGGTTTACTTCAAACACCTGTGTATAATCAGAGGTTTGAAGTGCTGTTAATTGATCTGTTTGGACTTCTTCCCGAATCGGTTAATGGGGAGAAATGGATTTTAATTGTAGAAGATCCTAGCACCAAATGGGTCGAGCTATTTGCTCTAGTGCGTACTACCGCGCAGGAATGCGCTAAAGTACTTGTTAATGAAGTTTTCTTTAGGTATGGAATACCTCGTAAAATAACAAGTGATAACGGTACACAGTTTGTATCAGCTGTTATGCAAAAAGTTTGCCATTGTTTAGAAATTAAACAGCACTTGATAACTATTGTATCATTCTGCCGCAAATATTGTGGAAAAGAAAAATCGAGATTTACAGCCTCGCTTGGCTATTCTTGTAAAAGAAGACCACGCTTCATGGGTTGATAAATTGCTTGTGATTCGGTTTGCTATGAATTCGGTTTATAGTCAAAGCGCTGGCTATACCGCTGCTTTTTTCACGTTTGGTAGGGAGCTGAGAACTCCAGATCAGGTTCAAAACGATCTTCGCGTAGTGGTACAGTCAGAAAATTTTGTGCCGCAGATCACGCCCTTTTAGATAAAATGGCTCGAACCTGGGTTGAAGCCAAACAAACGCATGAAATGCAACAGGATCGTCAGAAAATATATGCTGACAGGAAAAGAAATCCAAATCCTGATTACAACGTAAATGATAAAGTTATGGTCACCACTCATACTCAAAGTAATGCTTTAGAAAAGGTTACTTCAAAATTGCATCCACGTAAAGGTGGGCCTTATGTAATTATAAAAAAGGTTTTGCCTACTTCGTATTAAATCGCTGATTTGAAAAACCTTAAAGTGCCCCTAGGTGTATACCATTTGTCAGCGTTAACGAATTACCATGGCTTAGAAGATGCACGACCAGTACTTCCAATTCGGAAACGTGGTAGACCTAGAAAAAAGAAATGTTCTGTTGTTGTTGACCTCTCGCCGAGACGGCTTAGAGGTCAAAGGGGGAGAGTGTAACATATCTTTTTATGATAGAACAGGCGACCCTCACCTGTCGTAAAATATACACTGCGCCGTGCCGTGTAGTGCGCTATCAGTTGTATTGAGTAGTATTGTTTAAGCCGTTGTGGCGTGATGGCATCTTGAAGCGACTCTCGCGTGCTTACGTGTTTCGGGTATGAGTCGACTTCTTTTGTATATTAAGATACCATACAAACTATTGTTGTTCATTATTTTTTGTATAAAGTTTATAGTTTGTTAAAATGTGTAAACACTCATCTAAGTTTTGTATGTTTAACGGTTGAGTTTCATTAATTAAAAATAGTTACTACGTGTGTGCTTTATTTTAAAGATGACCGAAGCCTACCCCTGGGATTATCATAATGCTAGCCGAATAAAATACTCTACCGTGCCCTTAATTAATAAAAACTCTCCCAGTAACTTAAAATTAAAGCACGTACAACTGTACTTTTCAAAAACTAATAATAGTGTATTAAATTTCCTAAAGCCTCAAGCAAAGATCTTTGTTTCACTAACACATGGCTATTTATTAAATTTTCAACAGCTTAAAAATTATAACTTTTATTCATGAATTATTTTAAGCTTTACTAATCAGAATTATGTATTTCTTTCTTCTTAAACAAATCATATTTAGTTAACATAATCATTCACTGCACTTACTGAACTAAAGTCCATCATAAAAATATTAACAAATAATGAATTAGCCTCTACATTTGAAGACGCATAACTCTTAATTATTAATTTTCATATTCTCGTAACATTTTATTGTACTAGAATTAAAAACAATATTCTATTTAATTTGCTCATTAGTTATGATACTTACGCATCGTTGCTAATAGCTGTGATGGTTTTTGGTCGCCGAGCGGTATGCCGTCCAGTACCTTCCGTAGTTTTGCCTCTCTCGTGATCCCATATATCCGCAGTATATCTACTTTCAAATCAGTATATGGCTGATCCTTTGGCTTCTCTGATAGTGTTGTGATTTTAGTTGATAATTGTTCTAACAAACTAGCGGGTAAGTTTGCTACTAACAATCGATATCGTGTTTGTTCGGATCGTATACCCTATGTGATTTTCCAATGCTCCACCCGAAGGTACTACATTGGCCAGGAAGCGATTTTTTTTACCTGAAAAATTTTATTACTTTACTGAGTAGTAGGAGTAATATCCTACATGATTATTATGTTGTTTTACTATTTATTTTATTTCACATATTTACCACAATACAACTTTTCTTACAGTCGCGCACCACAGACTGTCGCTCGTCTCCTACAACCCACCCCTACTCTCCCACTGAGCCCGGTACCTGTTGTTTTTGTCGATTGTATTATGATTTACGTAACAAACTGCATAATAATAAGGTTAGGAGCAACCGTTATATGATAAAAAATTGGTAGACATAATATGTTTTTTTGCTTTGTAGAAATTGTCATTTCGTTGACAAAACGAATTTGAAATGTCAACAAATAGAGATCATTATAGAAAATTACTGCATTTATTTGCAGAAAATAATGGTCAAATACAATGGCACTTAAAAACTTGTACAGTTTTTAGTGGAGAAGCTTTCGCAATTCAAAATTATTTAGTCAAAGCTTGTAATGAGCATCTGATAAAAATTATTAAAAAGAAAGTTTTAGAAGCAACATTCTTAGCTATTATTGTCAATGAAACTAGACACATTACAAAAACCGCAACATTCTGTAATGACAATTTACCAATGTCAAGGTGACATTTTATGTAGTTATGTTAATTGTATGCCTACTACTTGTTATACCGCTTTTTTGGTTAATAAATACACAAATCGAGTCGGCCAAACAGCGGTATAAATTAGCGCGCTTTTGCGAGAGAACCTAGTCTGCTTTGTCGACTCGCTCTAAAAGGTTAAAGACTCGTTTACTACTGCGCCCATAGCCAGTATTAAATAGTTAGTACCTACAGCACCGTGCCCATAGCCGGTGCTCCAAACCCATAGACGTCGTACCCATAGCCGACGTCTACTCTCCTATCTCGCTGCGCCCAAAGGTAGCTATTACCACTGCCGTGCCCGTAGCCGGCATTCAGCATCGCCCGGTGTCGTGCCCATTGCCGACACCCATAACCCCGGTAGAAGGTTCGCCGTGCCCACTGTCGGCGCCCTTATATAGTCGTTCACCTACCTAAGTTTCCTCTTGTCACAGAGCACATCGGTAGACCTAGACTCGCACAACGGAGCCGGTAGGTCTAGCAACGACTTGACCACTGTAGTATCATACCGGATACTATCATACCGGATTTAGTGACCACTGTCCACTGCCCCGCCGGTGACTTAAGACAGGACATTACAATTTTACTATTTTCCGGTATGTTGATGTAAGTGGTACGGTTTAGAAAAGGTTTATCAGATTCTTAGACGTTAGTAATGATAGAACAGCTGAACAGACATCAAAATGTGTGTTTGACCATTTAGTTGAATTTAATTGTAGTGACAAGTTAATAACTCAAACGTACGATTGTGCATCTCCCAATATTGGACAATACATCGGTCTTGCCACTAAAGTTAAATTGGAACGCCCACAAGCACTATTAACCATATGTTATGTGCACAAATTAAATTTAGTTTTACAAAATTCTGTAAATTGCAATAAACAGTGTGAGGTATTTTTTTGACTTTGTCAGGCTTTGCAACTTTTTTTCAAACTCGTCGAAAAGATCATATGTTCTTGATAAAATTGTGTACAGTCGTTTCTTTTCTGTTGCTCATACTAGATGGCAGTATAACAATTGACTTGTTGAAATCGTTTATGGCCATAGAAAAGAGCATATCGAATTGTTTAATTTTATTTTAGGAAATGATTCTACATTCGATGCTAATTCACGGTATTGTGCAAAAGGTTTTCGCAAAAACCTTTTCAATTTTGAATTGAATTTCCTTTTATAATCATTTCATTTAGTGCTGCCTGAGGCAGAATTTTTATTTAAAATTCTATAAAAAAAGGCATGTGACATTATGTTTTTCTGTAATGAAATACAAAATTTTAATAGTTTTGTAGTTTGGTTGCGTAGTGATTTTAGAAGTTTCTGGATAAAAATGAGGAATTTTGAAATAAACCATAAGGAAGTTTATACGTTCAAAAGAATTAAAATTCGCGATAATGAAGAAGATTTTTATCGCACATTTACTTTGAAATCTTAGATAACTTAATTATGTATGTCCATATAAATTAAACTTTTCAGTCTTTTGCAATTTAATAAATTTGATGATTACGCTTGTAAATTCCCGGTGGAATTGCTCAGAAGCCTGACGAATTCTTCCTATGGCCAATATTCATGAGACGGGTTTAAATAACGAGTTATCCCATATAAATGATTCTCCATCATTCAAACATAATCCCGTTTCAAAATTATAAGATTACTTGGTGTCAAGTAAGTTAAACGAAACGGTGTCCGAATGAGCAAAATAGTAAACCTATTTTGTACGATTCCGGCGACAAGTGATTCGAGAGAACAAAGTTTTTCGACATTGAAGCGTATTAAATCGTACAATAAAATTACAATATCACAAAATCGTTTATGTAGCTTGGCATTAATATCAATCGAAGAAGAATTATTTAGAGAGTTGAAGAAAACTCCTAACGTGTATAATTCTGTCATATATATATTTTTGCGGCAAAATAAGAGAGAAGAATCAAACTGACATTCAAGTAAATAAATCAGACTATAAGTCAGTTCTACTTTGAGTTATTAATTGAATTATATTATTATTAAGTAACCTTTAATGGTAGAGTAATTATGGAAATATATGAATTTTTTTGTTGTGTGGCGTTAGTGACGTACTTGAATTTTTTTTTCTAGAGTAGATTCGTACAACATTTTTTGTAATCCACGAATCGACATTGTGATCTGGTTTAAACTGAGAAGTTTTCCTACATTTCATCATCTAAATCTTGAGCGTATTGTCCTCTATGATTGACAATTAATATTGTACTACTCCCAAGTTTAACTTCAAAAGAATTCTCTTGTAAGTTTAAATCATCGTCTGTTTTTGAAGCAGGGACACTTTCAATGTTTTAGATCAAGTCGTAATTTATAATATCATTATTATTATTATAATGCACATCAACACTTGTTGTGCGGTTAGTTGCACCACTGGTTTTGTGTGCACACCGCTGCGAAATAAGTTGAAGTGAGACAGCGCGTAGTGTAGAGGACACTTGGCGTTTTGATCTTACAGCGGTAAGTAATTTTGAAATGTAAAAGCGGTTTTACAATCGATAATTTTTATTTGTTAAAGAAATTTAGAATAGTTTCCACCTTTTGTAATTCACAGTTATTACATTAAAGTTTCCTTTTAGTTCAGCATAATTTTGAGTAATTTATTTGGAAGGAAAAAACACTCAATGTACTAGTCACGACCCTATAAATCTCTTTGAAAAACTAAGAGTTTCATGGCCAATTGGCACCCAATTGGGGTTGGTACCGCGGAGAGTGGGGGGATTCGCTTACATACCAAAAAGAAACAAAAACCACATCCCCACAATTATCTATTAACAAATAAAAATAAATAAAGGAATCTGTACAAACAAGCAAAAGCAATAAATTAAGCATTACTATTTCAAAGCAAACAATTATGTGATATGAACAATTTAGTACTTTAGATACGAAATGCGCATCTCGTATTTTACACAAAATAAAATTAATCAGTAGTAAATAAACATGTGAGAGCTTTTGTCAAGCGTTTTTAAAATTGCACCTAATACTTTTTGTAAAATAAACTAATCAGTAGGAAAGAATTAAAGTGTGAGAGCTTAAATTGTAAATAATACCGTTTGTAAAATAAACCAATCAGTAGAAAAGAATAAGCGCGTGTCTGTCAAACATTTTTAACAATGGTGCATCACACCTGTAGAGTAATAATATCGATTCGCAGCAACAATCAATAGTTCTACAGTGTCACGTTTCTTATCGCGTAACTACACCAAACACTAATACGGAATATGCCATTGATATACACAAAAGGAAACAAGTTATATACCTGTATGTGTCTGGATAAATAGCTTGCAATCCGTCGGGGGTGAGTCAGCACAGCAACGCCAAGGTAATCAGGATCCATTTGCCCTGCCACCGTAACTGCAGCAGCGGTCTACAGACAAAAGCAGTTGGTCTACGTCAACGAACAGTTGGACCTACATAAAGAAAAACCCATTTGGCATCCAGCTAAGAGCTAAAAAGAGAATCTGATTAGAATGGGTAAGTGCGGAAAAACTCACCAATACACGCAAGATACCTCCTACTTGTCGAACAAAAAACGTGCATTGCTTTTGAAGTACTGTGACGAATAATGTAGAAAATATTTCAACGCACAAGCTGCAGAATCAAATTCAAAATTGGTTCAAATAACACAAGTTCGAACTGCAGTCCTCGCGTTATCGAAGCACAATTAGCAAACTGGAAAACCGCTATCAAATAATAGTAAGATCTATTATTTCGACAAGTCTTTAAATGGGAAACACGAGAGAAAGCAATTATACGTTATCGAAATGTTTAACAAATTACCAGATACCTACAACAAGGTATTGACTATTTAATTTATTAAATAAATTTCTGTTTTTAAAAACAACATGAATTTGAGTTAACATTATGTTAAGCGGGTTAGTGAACAGGTACACTATATAGAGTATTGTTGGAGAATTTAAGAATAGAAATGGAACTTATTCAAGCGGGTAATGACCTAACCAAGGAAAAAAGGGTATTTAATTTAGAGAGAAAAATAAACGTAACAAACCGAAGAATTAATGCCTATTCTATTGAGAAAAAGATAAATATAGGCTTTCCTTTAGCATCGGCTAGTTAAAGTCGACCAACGATAGGTTGTTTATCTTGCAGCAAAATTTTAGCACCAAGGTGAAAAATTAGCAGACCAGCTGTAAACCCAGAATACAATGTGCACTGTGCAGCATATGTTTTTGCAAGGCTGCAAGGGCAATCGACATTTACCTTCTGCAATCAAACAATAGCAGTTTGCACAACTGAAGTTTAATCTTGTTTACGTAAGTAAAGAGGTTTATGGCTTGTGCTATTTATAATTGAAAAATCGGAATAAAATATAAAAGTGCATTTAAAACAGGAATAGTGAAACCGTTAAGCTACTTTGTTATTATTCCGCGAATTTTAAAATACCTAAAGAAAAAGAAGCTGAAGGCATGGACGCGGACATACTGACATTACAAAATTTAATGGCAAATTTAACGCTGAACATGTTAAAAATGCGGGATAGTATAAGCGATTTAGCAGAATCCCTTAGGGTAAAATCTGACCGTAGTACATCGCCAATTAATGTTCAAGTAGTGCCAAGCGATGTAATTGTAAAACCCCAACAGCGAAATTATGCATCAATTTGGCGAGTTATGGGAAATAACGAGTTAGCGTTCCGACCCAATGGTAATATGCATCCAATGCAATTCTTAAGAAGGTTAAAAAAATTATTCACCGATACGGCGGTACTTGATAACGTTAAAGTAAATCTAACCTTGTTGTGTTTAAAATCATCGGCATCCGAATGGGCCGCAGCTCGTAAAAAGGAATTATTTTGAGCTAAAATATTGTCAGTTTAGAAGGGTAGCGCGGCTGATTATGCACTAAATTAGCTAATCAAGCGGATTTCTATCCGCAAGCGTGGATGATAAAATCTTGGTTCCATGGTTAGTTAGCAAGGCATTTTTGTGCGGTAGTCCAGCGAGGAATCCTCTTGCAGGGGATTACTGATAATAGACGATCTAGAAAAATTTCTCAGAAAAATGGACTTAACGTATGTGTAAAAGCAAAAGCGTGCAACCCGTGATTTAAATCGCTACGACCGTTATAATCGTAATACAGGTGCACGTTCTAATACTTTACATATGATTTTTCCAATGCTCCACCTGAAGGTACTACATTGACCAGGAAGCGAGTTTTGTTTGCCTGGAAAATTTTAAATTTTGCCAAATCCTTGCGCAAGGTAGGGATCTTTAACGTATGTGACAACACTCACACACGGGACCTCCATTTTATCTCTCATCCAAACGAGGGTGTATTTTTGTGAAAAATGCTTGCCTAACATTTTTTTAGCGGACCGTGTCGGGATTCGAACGCGGGACCTTGGGCGTAGTAGTCACACACATATCAACTACGCCACGGAGCCACCGCACGTTCGAATACCACCCAAAATAGTACAGAAAGAAATGACCATCAAACAAATGATAGGGAGAATTGGCGTGGCAAGAATCCGGAAAGTAGGAAAACTGACCTTGCGAACAGTAATCGGGAAATTAGGGCTATAACGGCTCGTTTTGTGTAGTTCGAAGGATCTATTGAGTGATGTAGATGCAGGCACGTAACTAGAACTTCTCTAAGAAGGCTAGTGATGGGCCACTCAAAACTTAGGGGCGGCACAAAAAATTTGTTGTAGTAGTTGTTGCAGTATATTTTAAAAATAAATTATTATACTAAAAAAAATTTTTTTAAATAGTGTGTGGTCCACATTTATTGATGCATCGTATAAACCTTCCACAAGAGTGATTACATAAAAACGCTTTTAAATAACAGAAACCTGATATAATAGTTTATATATTTTCGCATTTATTTTCACACAGTGAGTAGGAAAGGCCGGCAACTGGAATAGAATCTATCAACGCTGATAGCATCAAATATTTTACCAATATTTATTTCAGCTAGAATCTTTTATAAATATTTAAGTAACAATAGTACTATTTATTAAATATTCAAATGTAATATTTTAAATTCAATGTTTCATATATATGTATTATATATTTACGAAGCGGTTTCTACACACTGTTTTTTTAAAACTATCACAATAAAAATGTTGCCATAAACATCAGAATTATCAAGATTCCGGAGATAAAATAGTCCCCCATTTAGATCTCCGGGACGGGATTACTTCAGAAGATGTAATCGGAAAATTTAGAAAAAGAATCAAGAACATTCTGCGAATCGGAGCGTGAAATGTCAGAAGTATGAAGCAAGTAGGTAACCTAGAGAACTTAAAAATTGAAATGGATAGGTTAGCACTAGACATAGTAGGGATCAGCCAAGTTCGGTGGCCAGAGGCGGGGGATTTGTGGAGTAAAAATTTAGGGTAATTCATACAGGATCAGAGTATTAGGAATATATGTTAGCATATTCCTTGAAACCTTCATCTGTTCTCCGTTCTTTAGATGTTTTCATAATATACATTATCAAATCATTACTTGAACTTAGGTCAGCAGTAACTTTTTGCGAATAATCACTAACACCTTTGAGTACTAACAAAATTTTCGAAGAAAGACAAATATTGAAAACAAATTCGAAATTTATCTGATACAACAATACAGTTGCCTCGGCTGAACGATCTGATCCCTCATTAATCAATAAGTTGAGTAATACTAATATTTTACTTAAATTTTTTTTACACTTAAACATGCAAAAACTTGGGCCGACCATTTTGTATAACAAATTTTCTTTAATTCTAATAATTGCCGTCTGTTTGGATAAAGTCTTTTTTGCAAGTTAATAAATCTCGTATGAATAGTCGATTGCGAAATAAAAACATTCAGAGTTTTTAATAAATTAAAAAACTTATTGCTCGTACCAGTCTTTTTGCAGACATCTATTATAACCAAGTTTAACCGATGATTCAGCAATGTACATAAATTGCTTGATTAATCTCATTACTAAAAAGTTTTTGAACTCCGGTATTTCTACCACTTATTACATTTGCACCATCATATGTCTGTGCTACGCATTTTTTATGTCTACATTTAGTCGGGTCAATAGCTCCTTAATATAAATAAGCAGCAAACTAGCATCTAACTTATTTGCAGTTTTGAAACCTATAAATCCTTTATAGATTGTCCCATCTAAATAACACCTAACCACAACTAAAACTTGTTTAATTTTTGTGACGTCTTTTGTCTCGTCACACATTATTGAAAAGCAAGTTACATTCTGGAGGGCTTTACGTTTTCTATCTAGCACCATCTTTGAAAAAATAAACAAAATTTCATTCTGAGCATTAGAGCTAGTATATTTAGCGTTTGCAGCAATCTCTTTACCAAGTTTTTTCTTAACTATCTTATTGTAATGAATGAAAAGTTAAAGAAGTTCTAAAGTTACCTCTATTAGAGCTTTCTTCAGTTACAACATCTTCTCTTTGAGCAATATTCTAAAGACCCGTATATCGCAAAATGTCGACGATTACTCCAACATATATTCGGTTTTCTTTAATGAAGTTTAGATGTGTTTCACTTATTTGTCCGACTACTGAGGTAGCTGTACTTGATGATTTAATGGCTTTATAGGACGATCATTTAACGAATGAGTGTTTACGTTTTAAACTATTTTTGTGTTTTTTAGTTTAGCATCTTTATTCGATGCATTTTTCCAATTATTAAAACCTATTCCTATAAATACTTTGTTAGAGTTCTTTTTTTTATTGTAAAATGACGACACACAAAACAATAAACAGTCACTTAAAATACTAGATTCCAACCAGAAAAAAAGTTAGTACCAACTTTTATTAAAATGTCTTAATCTACCACTAAAATTAGTTTGCGGGTCAAAGTTTAAAATAGGTTAAGATGGGCTATCGATTACAATTTGTGAAAGATCTTACGGTCCTGGCGTAATATTTAAAATACAACAGGGCACAATTTTTTTTAGAAGAAAGTGATGCAGTTTCGGCAATTCTGTAACTTTTTATTGACGCCAGTCTTCAAAAATTAAATCTGGCTCATCGTCGTTTTGCGATTCAGATTCAAATATAAATGCATTCAGTTCGTTATCATTATTACTATCACTATCACCTTCTAGACTTTGTAAATCATCTAATTCTAATACATCTAACTCAATGTTTTTAATGAAGTTAAGTTCTTGTTGGGTTTGACTTTCATGTAAAATTTCATCACTTTTTGATTCTTTAGCAGCTGGAACTGATTTAAGTAATCTAGTGACGAATGTTTTTTGCCACTCATTGTAAAAACTGCTGTTACGCAATCAAAGGAAAGACTTCTAAGAAGGAAATAAAGCAATTGCAAAAAGAGAAGAGTGGTAAGTAGAAAAAGAGATAAAATTAAAAAAGAATAGACCGTATTCACTATTACTAATCTCAACCGAGTGTTTTAATGCACAATACTACTTAAACTCATTTATTAATGTCACTTATTTTTAAACTACTGGGGCAAGGATATCTGAAGTAGCAGTAGCACCGAAGATTTCCATATGCAATGAACGTGCATGAGTTTTTAATTCCAAAAGTTCAATTACTAATATTATTGAGTTAAAACTATTAAAATGGGTGTACAAATAAGATATACATACAGAATAGCACATTTATGTAAACAAACGAATACAGCATCTAAGTCTCTTCCCACTTTTAATTCTCAATCGACTGGTATTGTTAGTACAGTGGACCGAAAGAGACACAATGCACGATGAGTCAATCGAGGCTACTAAGTGCAGTCCGACACAAAGCTCGGCGCAATGCGCATTTCATATACCGGTTGAGTTAGATAACGTGACCACCGCAAACATCTCCGAAGCTATTAAGAATAGCAAAAATGTTATAAAGAAATGTTCTTTGCTTACTTAGCCCTACAAAAATGTCATATGCAAAAAAAAATTTTGCATCCTTTTTTACGGGGCGAGGTGACTATTGAATTATAAATGGTACCTTAACTTTATATTGATATTAATATCATTGGAAAGCTTTAATTTTCTATAATTCAATGATGTACACTCATATGGTTTGGTTTGATGACAATTTTTTCAAGACAAATCAATTTCCTTGCAGAACGGTGTTAATCTAGTACTCCTTGAACAAACACTTTAACCTAAAGTTGATGTAAAACAATTGATGCAAAAAATTAAGTTTGTGTTAGTAGCGTTAATTTAATACCTATAAATGTATTTTTATAATGATAAGGTGAAAATGTTCGAAATGCAGTGCACGCGACAGCTATGTATCACGAATGTTTTCTTAATAAACCAATAAAAGTTTGTAAAAGTTATCATCAATCCGTTCTACTGTATTAATTATTAATGTCGTGATCCAGTTTATTATTAACGTCGTATTCCAGTGTATTATTAGTGTCGTGATCCAGTTAAAGCTTTCCGATGATGTCAATATCAATATAGGGTATCATTTGAAATTCGAAAGTCACACCCTCCCTTTAACAAAGGGTGCAATAAACTTTTGTCCATATAACATTATTATATATTATAAGGATAGTAAGCTCAAGACATTTTCTTTATAACATTTTTTGCTATTGCTAATACCTTCGAAGATATTTACGGTGGTCAGATTATCTGACTCGCCCGCTATATTTATTACGAGAGTCTCTCCACAGTATGGACTTGGCATCTGACCTTGATCTGATGACAACTTGACAAGAAATTATAGTGCATATGAAGTTTTAGTACATCTAGGCAATGGCTATACAAGCCATCACAAACCTTTAAAATTTGTCAAGAATACAAAAATTCAATATCCTTGGTTATTTTTTTATGCAAAATGTAAATTGGTTAGTAATTGCTAGAACAATCAAACATGTTTGAGTTTAGATTCTCAAAATTTAAACGAAATGCTTATGGGAGAACATGCAACTTTTCCTACATTCTAAGCATTTCTGTAAATCAAAATTTAAATGGTACGTTTACTAATATTAGTGTCAGGGCATTATTTTCAAACCTGCTCTTAACCACGCTAAGAAAATGTGTTGTTCACATGACATACATTCAAGGTCAAATGCCAAGTCCATACTGTTGGAAGACTCTCGTTATTTATTTGCTTAACTGGTTCTGATACAAATAACCTCAGAGGAATATGCGCATTAGGCTTTTTCTCAAACTACTAGTAGTGTTTTTTTAGCTCGTGAACTGCAATGATTGGGGACTATAAAAAGGTATAACGGGCAATGTAACTTTCCCTTATCAAAATTGCCGTTCTGTATAAATATAACTCCAATTAATAATATTAATTATTATCATTAAGTCTCCCAAAAGGTAAATTTGCTAAATTCACATTTCAGCAACAATTTCAAGCCTATAACGGTGATAAAGTAATATAGAATTTCAATGCAAGCTGCAGTCCTTTTACGCATAAAACATTCTAATGAAACAAATTATTCAATTTTGCATGCAATATTAATTGAAATTGATTGACATTCTTTAATAACGAATTAGACAAGATTATACATTGTGCTAGAAAAACTCACCTATAAAATTAATTTAAATGGAGCAATCACATGTCACATGTATGTACAACACGCACACAGGCACCATTATTTTACTGAACAATAACTGTATACTGCACACAACAAAAATTACTACCTTGCAGTATCACTAAATTTCATATTCCATGAAATGTTCTTCACCCCCTGTTTACAGCTGACCTACCCAAATCTTAACAGATGCGGCTACGCTACCTACCTGCCGCGAAAAATTACTCATCCCTTGTGCAGTAAGTACCTTTGGGATCTCGATACCATTGTACTTGTACACAAAAGCGATGATTAAGCTTACGTTAAATTATAATGGGGTAGGTATTTTTAAGATCTACTTTATATGATGCTAGACAATATAAAATATTTTGAAAAAATAAAAGAATGTGCTTCAATACTTGTATGCACTCAACGCGAGATTTCTGACCACTGATCTAAAAAGTATAACTTTATTATGAATTACATATTCTCGATTTTACAGACAAATAAAGAAATATCCAAATCCTATTTTTATTATCAGGAAAAGTAGCGGGAACATAATAAATAAATGTCAGTCATGATTGCCAAATTAACCGTTACCTTTTACGTTTCATTCTACCTAAAGATAGGCGCACTTTGATCTTATTTTTTGGACATTGTTATTGCCATTGCATACAATTACACGATCGAATTATGTATACATCATATATATCATATTTTCGTCTGGAGTTCGTTTACAGTAGTTGTATTAAGTAATAAACATAAATGTGAGCAGTTGGTTTCAGACAGGGTTGAGTTTTGCATTTCCAATAGATACATATAATAATTATTTTCAACTGGATAACCTTTTTTATCCTTCTTTATGTGTTTAATGGCAATATGTCATACTGTAGTGTTAATTATTGCACGTTTTGCAACTACATTTTAAAAAATAGTACATACTTTTTTCTATGAGGTAACAATGCTTCCGTATAGCATTTCTGTATATAAATGCCAGTGACAAAGGATGACACTGCTTAGCACTATTGCATCTTTTTGGGTGGGCAAGTGGGGGGCCATCATGCTTATTGGGGTGGCCAGGACATTCCCCAGCCCCTATAGTTGTTACGTTGCTGTGTAGAAGACACATCTACATCCTCTAGTCAAATTTCACCGATGATTCAAGCGCAGGTAATGCTGGAAATTATAAATGTATTAGTTGATACATGTAGCCAGGTATCTGCAATTTCTGAGCTATATTTTAAACAGTTACAGCATCAAAATAAAATGCACGTATTTCCAGTATCAAATGTGCCTGTATCAGTAGCGATTGGAAAAAAATTGAATAAAATAACCAAGCAAGTTTTCCTACCGATAATGTTAAATAATGTTACGTTTGAAGTATCATGCGTTGTTACACTTAAGCTAAATCATAAAGTGATTTTGGATTGCGATTGGCTCTCCGAAGTAGAGGCAACTATTGATTTTAACAGTAAAATGATAATATTCCCGGAAATTCAATTGAAGTGAAACTTTAGTGAGGGAACTTTTAACCACAGTTTTGTCGCTTAATTTAAATGAGTACCAAGGAATTTTCTTTCGTCAAAGGTATACTCTGACGTACAGCTCAAACAGGCTCCGTTCAGAGCTGAAACGTTTGATGAAAATCATAAAACTAAATTATACGAATTACTGCAAAACAATAACCAAGTGTTTTCAGACACCACGGACAGGACCCAAATCTACCAACATGAAATGATTATGTGTGACGAAATTCCGTTTTTCAAAAAATTGTACCCTATACCCTTTGCACTTCGGGATGAAGTCAAGAAGCAAATAAATGAAATGCTTCTAATATCCCCATGCAAAACGGAATATGTATCGCCATTAGTAGTGGTGATGAAAAATGACAAGACCCCCGCATCTGTTTAGACACTCGTTTTCTCAATTCGAGAATGGTTAAAGGACATGTCATCCCTCCACCTCCCAAAGAATTCCAATCGGGCCAAATTTTGACCACTATGGACATGCTCTCTTCTTACTGGCAAGTATCTATACGCGAAGATCACCGTAAGTTTGCGGGATTTCTAATGACAATTCCACTTTCTATTTTAATGTGCTTCCATTTAGTCTTTCTACAGCAGTAGCTAGCTTTATTTGTTGTCTGGGTAAAGTGTCGGGTCCAGAATTTGAAAGTTTTGTCCTATCTTACGTGGACGATCTATTAGTATTTTCACCCAACCCAGGAGAGCATTTGAAGCATCTCAAACGGGCACTAGAAAGATTCCGTGAATGTAATGTAACAATTAAATTTTAAAAATCTCACTTTGACAAATTAAAGGTTGAATTTTTAGGCCCCTATATGTGATTTTCCAATTCTCCACCCGAAGGTACTACATTGGTCAGAAAGCGACTTTTTTTACCTGAAAATTTTGAATTTTGCTGAACCCTTGCTGTTCCAAGCAAGGTAAGGATATTTAACGTGCGTGACAACACTTACACACGGGACCTCCATTTTACTCTCATCCGAACGAGGGCGTATTTTTGTGAAAAATGCTCGCCTAACATTTTTCAATCGGACCGTGTCGGGATTCAAACCCGAAACCTTGAGCGTAGAAGTCACACGCATACCAACTATGCAACGGAGCCGCCAGAATTTTGAGACCTTAAATGTGATTTTTTCAATGCTCCACCCGAAGGTACTACATTGGCCAGGAAGCGAGTTTTTATTACCTGGAAAATTTAGAATTTTGCCGAACCCTTGCTGTTCCAAGCAAGGTAGGTATCTTTAACGTGCGTGACAACACTCTCACACGGGACCTCCATTTTACTCTCATCCGAACGAGGGCGTATTTTTGTGAAAAATGCTCGCCTAACATTTTTCAATCGGACCGTGTCGGGATTCAAACCCGAAACCTTGAGCGTAGTAGTCACACGCATACCAACTATGCAACGGAGCCACCAGAATTTTGAGACCTTAAATGTGATTTTTCCAATGCTCCACCCGAAGGTACTACATTGGCCAGGAAGCGAGTTTTTATTACCTGGAAAATTTGGAATTTTGCCAAACCCTTGCTGTTCCAAGCAAGGTAGGTATCTTTAACGTGCGTGACAACACTCGCACACGGGACCTCCATTTTACCTCTCATCCGAACGAGGGCGTATTTCTGTGAAAAATGCTCGTCTAACATTTTTCAAGCGGATCGTGTAGGAATTCGAACCCGGGATCTTGGGCGTAGTAATTACACGCATACCAACTACGCCACGGAGTCGCCGGAATTTTTAGACCTTACAGGTGATTTTTCAATGCTCCACCCGAAGGTACTACATTGGCCAGGAAGCGAGTTTTATTACCTGGAAAATTTGGAATTTTGCCGAACTCTACGTGACAACACTCACACACTGGACCTCCATTTTACCTGCCATCCGAACGAGGGCATATTTCTGTGAAAAATGCTCGCCTAACATTTTTCAAGCGGACGGTGTCTGGATTCAAACCCGGGACCTTGGGCGTAGTAGTCACACGCATACCAACTACGCAACGGGGCCGCCGAAATTTTTAGATCTTAAATGTGATTTTTCCATGCTCCTCCCGAAGGTACTACATTGGCCAGGAAGCGAGTTTTTTTACCTGAAAAATTTTGAATTTTGCCGAATCCTTGCTGTTCCAAGGAAGGTAGGGATCTTTAACGTGCGTGACAACACTTACACACGGGACCTCCATTTTACTTCTCATCCGTACGAGGGCGTATTTCTGTGAAAAATGCTCGTCTAACATTTTTCAAGCGGATCGTGTCGGTATTCGACCCGGGACCTTGGGCGTAGTAGTCACACGCAATACCAACTACGCCACGGAGCCGCCGGAATTTTTAGACCGTGTATTTACATTTCCAATGCTCCACACGAAGGTACTACATTGGCCAGGAGGCGAGTTTTTTGTTGCCCGGAAATTTAGAATTTTGCCAAACCCTTGCCGTTCCAGACAAGGTAGGGATCTTTAACGTGCGTACAACACCCACACACGGGACCTTTATTTAATCTCTCATCCGTACGAAGGCGTAATTTTTGTGAAAAATGCTCACCTGTCATTTTTCAAGCAGTCAGCCGTGTCGGGATGAAATTTTTAGACCACATTGTTTCAAACTGGAGTACTGATATACCAACCCTAAAGAAATAGAATGCATTTAGCATTTCGCAACACCTCGGAATATTAAAGAGCCCCGAGAATTTTTGGGTTTCGTCAATTATGAGCGCAGATTTTGCGATAAATTCTTTAATTTAACACTACCAGTTTTAAAATTTTTAAAAAAGAATAATAAATGGGAGTGGGATTCCGTATGCATAAAAACCTTCAATAAAATAGACTTTTCTGGAAATGACTACTGTGTCACATTCGGACTTCAAAAAAGTATTTTATATTCAGACTGACAGCTCAGATCGGGCTGTAGACACAGTGTTGTTTCAACTAGACATCAGTTTTAATAAGTGCATCCTGGCGTTTGCTAGTAGGACACTGCGTGAAGCAGAAGTTCGGTATAAAATCACCGAAAAATAAGCGCTAGCAGTAATGTTTGCTTTAAAACAATGTCGTACTTGGTTTTAGGGCAGAAAATAGTTATAATTACCAATCACAAGGCTTTGGCTTTTTTATTGAAATTGACAACAAGCCGCTTGACACATTGGGGTATATCCACACAGGAGTTTGCATTTGAAATTGTTTATTGCCCCGATAAGGACAATATGTTGGCTGATACATTATGACGCCACCCTTGTCTCCACAAGGATTTTATAGATTGCAAAAATATTACAATCGAGATAGCTTTCATGCGATTAACCCAAGAATTTAAACGTGTAAAGGAAAACATATGAACTGTTCAACAAGACCAACAGGCTGAACCCTGAATGAATCAAATAATGGCATTATTAAAGGCAGTCAATTGTCAAAAAAATAAAAAACTCATTTATGAATGGTATATATGGTATATATATACATATATATATATATATATATATATATATATATATATATATACACATATATAGTGCTATGATAAGAGGGTTATTTAGGGGTATATTGAGTCATAATGGTCACATAATACATGTAAATGGTTCTAGGAGTTAGAAAACTACATTTATTTAGCATGAAAAATACGTAATTTGCAAATCATGAAAAGAGCAAACATTAGACACCCTGTATAAGAATCGCAGTTGATTTTAATTAATGCCGGGAAACATATTTTTCAACAATAGACACACATTCAGCAAAAGAAATAATTCTACACGCAATCAAACTTGTCTTAAACAAAAAAAAAGCATTCATAAATTGTAAATTGATACGCGCTAAATGCAGTAAAAGCTAGAAAATCATGATACAATTCACATTAAAATTAAACATGCGATAGTAAGTGGAGATAGCATAGCGTTCTGATAAGAAACGGATCTTTTGAAATAAATACGCTTTGAAAACGCAAGAAGTAAAAAGAAATATGTTAATTTACGTCATATCGTCTACGTGATTTTCTACATGGAGTTAATACAAATCCCAAGGTATTATCTAGACAAACAAAAGCCATAAGATAAATTATGTGCCAAGGCAAATTAGAAATTCCTGTAATAAAATCAAAACAGACGGTCAAAAATAAATACAGAATAGAAATCCACTGGTATCCTACGTGACCAAGAAATTGTTCCGGCGAGTTATTATCAAACGTATACCTGTAAAAGCCCAAAATATCCAAAACATCCTATGACTGGTCGTAAACTTTTAACAAACAGCACCGATAACCAATAAATTTTTAAATGGTGCGTAGCTTATATAACACGCGAATTTGATAAGCAGGCAGTCTTGATTCGAACTGCGCACAATCCACATCACTTCTAGTCAAGAATCTACGCAACGAGTGAATATTAAAATTAAATAATCAAATATTTGTGAAAAGTGGTGTTAGAAAATTTTAAAATAAATGATAGGAAAATGTATGAGACAGTTTTGCTGTTTGCTGGAAAACGTAAGTAAAAGTTTATTAGTTAATTAATATTAAATATTTATAATTTAAAGCTCTAAGTAAGACGGGGTAAACCTAAGGGAGATTAAGAAAATCTAAGTACGGGTAAAAGATAAAACTACGAAGGATTAAGAAAATACAAGTAACTATAAGGGAGATTAACAAAATACAAGATTATTGATTAAACGGGGTAAAATTTGGAAACTAAATAAATTGAAAATATCGGGAGGAAGTCCGAATGAAAATATTGGCAAAGGCGCACAAAACGGAGGATAGTTTTAAGCATTGAATGGAGCAACTCAACTGAAAGTAATATTGAGGTACTAATCCACAGCACGCAGTAGCAGATCCAGAAAGACGCACAATTTACAGGTCAGAACTATCTAGCATAAGGCACTATTTTCTCTTTTTTTTTGAACATTGACTATATTTCCATTTCGAATAGACCTGCACCTTGCCAAAATTCTAGATTACTAGAACAGGTAAAATGGCTTGCGTGTTCTAATGAGCTAAAGAGCCAAACTACAGGTTCAACCAAAGTAGTAGGGTCGTTAGTAAGGAACCAGACTAAGACAAGTCCCTGAAAGAAGGGAGCAGCTCTTTCGGTACTTAAATTGACAGAGACAATAGGGGTCGGTATGGCAGTTTAAAACACACTACCGCTATGTGGAAGGAAAAGGGAAACCACCACATTACCTCCCAAGTACACAATGTTGTCTGGGGTAAAAGATTCCGGAGTTCAAATAATCCCCCATTCGGATCTCCGGGAGGGGACTACTTCGGAGGGTGCGATCGGAAAGTGCAGAATAAGAGTCGGAAATATCTTGCGAGTCGGAGCATGGAATGTTAGAAGTATGAAGTAAATAGGTAAGTTAGAGAACCTAAAAATCGAAATAAATAGGTTAGCACTAGACATAGTAGGGATCAGTGAAGTTCGCTGGCCAGAGGCGAGAGATTTTTGGAGTGGAGACTTCAGGGTATTTCATACAGGAGCAAAAGAAGGAAATTTGGGCGTGGGGATAGTTATGCGGAAAAAGATAGTATCCTGTGTACGAAATTACTTACAAAAGAACGAAAGAGTACTCATGGTTAAATTAGAATCCAAACCGGTAAACACAGTAATAATACAAGTATACATGCCCACCTCGAGCTACAGTGACGAAGAGGTAGAAGCGATCTACAAAGATATCGAAGACATATTAGGATACGTAAAAGGACATGAAAATTTAATAATTAAGGGGGGTTTTAATGTAGTGGTAGGTGCGGGTATGGAAGGAGCGGTAGTAGTTTTATTTGGTATAAGCACGAGAAATGACAGGGGAAACAGGCTGGTAGAATTTTGCAACAAGAACAATTTAATCATCACAAATACATTATTTCAACATCATGCTAAAAGACGATATACGTGGAAGATGCCAGGAAATATAGGAAGATATCAAATAGATTACACTCTTGTTAGACAACGGTTTAGGAATGAAGTAAAAGACTGTAGAAGCTACCCAGAAGCAGATATAAACACCGACCACAATATCGTAACTATGAAGGCCGCACTTAAATTTAAAAATTTGAAGAAAAAAAACGAAAAAAGTCACTTTGAGTAGATAAAGACATTCAAGAAAGATTCGAAAAAAAAGTCAAATGAGTTGCTGAAAGATATCGGGATAATATCTGATACTAAGGAAGTAGAAACAGAAGGGAATAACATTAAATCCAACCAAGACATGGCGGCCAGAGATATTCTGGGGTACACACATAAAGAAAACAAGAAACCATGGATAACAAAGGATATCCTAAATTTAGTAGAATAAAGGCGAAAATACAAAAATAAATCAGACGAAACGGGAAAACAGAGATACAAAGCCATAAAATGGAAAATTATTCGCAAATGCAGGAAAGCTAAAGAACAATGGATTGATGAAAAGTGCAAAGAGGTTCAAACCCTGATGGATGTATGAAAGACAGATGAAGCTTACAAACTAATTAGAATCAATTTTAGGAATATAATACCGTATAGCCAAAATATAAAGGACGCGGGAGGAAACGTCATTATAGAAAATGCAGAGAAAGTGGGTAGATGGCAAGAATATATAGGAATTTATATGCAGGAGAGAAACTAACTGCATTAGAACAGGAATCCGACATTGAAAATGATGACTTGGAATATCTTATATTTAGAGATGAGTTTGAATTAACATTAAAGGGTTTGAAAAATGATAAGACGCCGGGTACAGATAAGGTGCAAGCAGAACAGGAGAACAGGAGAGGCTATTTTAGCTCTGAGAGTGATAATGGAGAAAAAGCGGAAAGCGTGTATATAGGGTTTTTAGATCTGGAAAAAGCATTCGACAGTGTAAAGTAAAAAAAAATGTTCGAAATACTCAAAAAGATTGGAATGAGTTATAGAGATAGACGAATAGTACATAGCTTATACAAAGAGCAAACAGCAGTAATAGAATTAGAGCACGAACGTAGAGAAGTAAACATTAGGAAAGGGGTGAGACAGGGATGTGCCCTATCCCCATTAATTTTTAACTTGTACATTGAAGAAGCAATGAATACTGTCAAATGCAGGAAGACATTTGGAATTACTATGCAGGAACAAAAGATTGATATGCTCAGATCTGCAGATGATACAGCGGTATTAGCATCTAGCAAGGAAGAGTTAGAAGCTGCTCTTAATGAAATGGAAACGGTTCTAGCAGAGAGATACGGTATGAAAATTAACAAAACAGAACTAAAGTAATAGTAAGCAAAGGAGGGGAAAATAAATCAAAAACATGAATACAAACATATAACACGAACTTACAAGAGGTTAAGGATTTCTGCTATCTAGGAAGTCAAATAACGCAAAATGGAAAAAGCGCAAAAGATGCAAAACAAAGATTAGCACAAGATCGTGCTACATTTAACAAGAAAAAGCTACTACTGTGTTTAAAGACAATAAACATAGAAACAAAGAAAAGATTGCTTATGTGTGGAGCACAGCACTGTACCGGCTGTAAAGCCTGGACAGCAGGAGAAGCGGACAAGAAAAAGGTAGAAATCTTTGAAATGTGGTGCTACAGACATATGAGGAAGATGTCATGGACAGACAAAGTTAAGAACAAAGAGGTACAAAAATGGTAGAGAAGAAAGAAATACGTGGAAAACGGTAAAAAATTGGAGAGACAGGATGATAGGCCACATACTAGTACATGAGGCAATAGTGCGAAATATATTAGAAGCAGAGATAGGAAAAAAGAGAATAAGAGGTAGACGTAGGTCAGACTACTGCAGACAGATAGTGAAAGATGTAGGTTGTAGGAATTTCAGGGAAATGTGTATGCTAGCTCAGAATAGAAATTATTGGAGGTACGCATCCAACCAGTCCCAAGATGGATAAATTAATGACAAAAAAAATAACTATACTTAAACATTATGATAGTTATGAGAAGCTACAGGTATTGGTTTGGCAATATTCTGGAATACTGTTAATTGTGTGAAAGGATTTACTGCAAAACTATTAATTCGACAAATGTCTAAGTGTGGGGGAACTTTGGCAGCCACAGGCTGCTTAATCCTCTTCACTGAATCTCGGTGAAATAGGGCATAAAGTTAGAAGACAATAGAAAGGAAACCGAGCTGTATACAGGCTGTGTGAGAATTTCAGGAAACTGTCTAGGCTAGTCAGAAATACAAATAAGTGCAGGTACGTGTCCAACCAGTTTTGAGACGAAAAACCTAATGACGAAAAAATAAGCGTAGATAAATTTGATGATTATTATAAACAACTACAGGTGTTGGTTGTGAGATATCTGCAACTAATGTTAACTGCGCAAAAAGATATATTGGAAAAAATATTAAATCGGTGAATGTTCAAGTGCTGGTAGAACTTGACAGCCACATGCTGCTTACCCCCTCCCCCCTCCACACCACTGAATTTCGGAGAAATAGAGTATATAATTATAAAACAATAGAAGTTGACCGAGCTGCATCTAATAAGAAAGAACAGCGCCTATGATGAAAGACAACAAACATAAAAACAAGAAGAAAATTGTTGAAAACATATGTGTGGAGCACAGCACAGTATGCCTATGAAATACGGGCAGTCGGAAAAGTAGACAGAAAAACTACGGCAGCCGTTTGGAATGCTGTGCTTCAGATGTATGAGGATGATAGCATAGACAGACAAAGTTAAGAAAAAAAGGTTGTACAAATGGTAGGGAAAGAAACAAATATGTGAAAAACCAATGGGATATAGAAATAGTAAGGGAACAAGGATATCTGTGAAAAAAAATAGGGAGAAATAGAAAGGCAGAATACATTCTAAGGCATTTATGGGGAATAGTAGGGGATATATTACAAGCAGAGATAAGAAAAAAGTGGTAGATGTAGACCTAGATCAGATAGTGATAGATGCAGACTGTGCAAATTTCAGGGAAATGTGTAGGTTAGTTCAGAATAGGAAACAATGATGGTACGCGTCTTAGCAGTTACAGGACTGAAGACCTAATGATGATGATGATTGACTATATTTATTATACCTGAATATTTTATGTAAAGAGTCATAAAAAATTTCTTTTATACGTGAAAATTTACGTAAAAAGGGGAAAAGTCTTGAACGTTCAAAGAATTTTCAGTATAGTACAGTGTCATTTTGACTGGCTTTAAAATAAGGAAAGAATGCTTTAATTTTTAGGGATAAACAATTTAAAAATTATTTTTAATTGATTCAGGAGTTCATTTTTGTCATACAGTAAAACAGATTAAGTTGTGAAGTGTACATGATTTTTTACTTTCTCATTATAGGAATATTAGTTGACCTCGCTTTTATCATTCAGAGCAGGAAAGGTATTCGAGAAAATGGGGTAAATTGTTTGATTATCGTAACGCTGTGCACTCTGTGTGAATTGGAATGAGCTAGCTGAGGCATATTTAAAGTTTAGAATATTAAAAGATACAGAGCGGTGGTGATCAGCAGGAGACTAAAGATATAATTACGTCGGCGTGCAGCGTTATCATATCAAAATATAGGGTACAAGAATTAGTGGACTGTAATCTTTTGAGGGTTTGAGGTAGAGAAAAATAAATGCAGTTTATGTTTACGGTAAAAGTCACTCACCAAATCTGTAGCACTTGTTGTTCTAGCTAGAGCGTTGGATGCATCACTGGAACTGGTAGATCTGCATTGTCTGTGTATAACACTAACCCGTATCACATAAGGGGCTGGATAGGGTAAGAACGAGGAAAATAATAAGAGGATTTGAGAGAGTGCAACTAAGTTTGTTGTATCCTCGCGCACGTCTCGTACAACAGTCCCTAGAGGCACGATATTATCGGGTCGCTTCGCGAGTATTCGTTTTAAACTGAGAGCGGCGCAAACATATATATATATATATATATATATATATATATAAACAAAGACAAGTTATTTGCAGTCCGCAATAAGAAAATTGTATATGAAGTAAGATGTATCTGTAAACAAACTCTTATGAAAATAATAAGAGCCATTGACAAATACAAATCGGGCTGGTAGTTATAGCCATTAACAAAACATTAGCTTTATTACTTCACAGGGAGAAACATCCACTGACCAATGGTTTCGGTTTTAGCCTCATCAGAGTGGAATAGTTCCCAAGAACCCTATGAGTAATCGAAGCTATTATAATGATATAATTTCAAAACAATTACTGTACTATGGCAAAAGTAAATAAAACCGCCATCGGTGATAAAACACCAACACTACTAAAGTGTGGAAGTACAATTGAATCGAAACTACATAATAAATTTTATAAATGACTATAAAGTACATCTGGCCTTTGAGATTTGCGGAATGTTACAGCAAAATTTATTTGCAAACGTAACAAACCTTCTCGTGGCGACACCGGTTCATGCCCCAAAGGCAATTCAAATAAACAAAGACAAGTTATTTGCAGTCCGCAATAAGAAAATTGTATATAAAGTAAGATGTATCTGTAAACAAACTCTTATGAAAATAATAAGAGGCCATTGACAAATACAAATCGGGCTGGTAGTTATATAGCCATTAAGTAATAAAGCTAATGTTTTGTTAATGGCTATATAACTACCAGCCCGATTTGTATTTGTCAATGGCTCTTATTATTTTCATAAAAGTTTGTTTACAGATACATCTTACTATATACAATTTTCTTATTGCGGACTGCAATAACTTGTCTTTGTTTATTTGAATTGCCTTTAGGGCATGAACCCGGTGTCGCCACGAGAAGGTTTGTTACGTTTGCAATAAATTTTGTTTAACATTCCGCAAATCTCTAAGGCCAGACGTACTTTTATAGTCATTTATAAAATTTATTATGTAGTTTCGGTTCAATTCTGTACTTCACACTTTAGTAGTGTTGGTGTTTTATCACCGATGGCGGTTTTATTTACTTTTGCCATAGTACAGTGATTGTTTCGAAATTAATCATTATAATAGCTTGATTACAAGGGTTCTTCTATCATGAGGATCAAACAGTAGTGATCTATATGAAGTATATAAAATCATTTTATGTAATGGCTTATTCAAGCAACAGCGGCGATTTGTATTCAAGGCTCATTGTTCCAGTTAGAGTTATGTGTTCGTCATCTTCATAGATATATATATAGTAATCATATTTATATTACCATTTCTTATCAAAGGGGATACCACCGTCATTTTGGTTAAAAAATGTGTGACTTCAAGTAAAGGCATGATTTTATGGATACAGCTTAAATGTATCTAAAATTATGGCCGAAAATGTATAAAATCCGCAAATGTAAAGGCTTACGAGTTGTGTCAAAGGACCAAACAGCAAAAGGACCATGGGTACAATGAATTCAGTAATTCCAAAGGGACCTGGCGAATTGGTTTCCGTTGACTTGATGGTTCCTCCTGCTTCCATCGAGAGGAGGGGCTAGTTATATTTTCATAGTAATCGATGCATTTATCCATTACACCAAACTTTATTCATTAAAAAGGGCTACCACCAGATCTATTTTGAATCGTCTCACTATAGATTAATTTGTTCAAGTACAAATACACGGCCGTGTTGTTTGATAATGAGACTTAATTTAAATCTAAATTATGGGCTCGCCAGAATTTAATGTTAAATTCAAATTTACGTCATTTTATTTTCCCGAGACAAACATGACTGAAAGAGTTAACAATGAGATTGGGCAATTAATGCGGACTTTCTGTTACGATAACCATACCCGATGAGCATGCGTGTTATCTAAGGTCGAGCATCTTGTTAATCATAGTATTCATTCAATTACTAAATTCTCTCCTGTATTTTTATAATTTGAGGAAAATTCTGCAAATAAAATTCAGGGCCTAATTAGTTTCCCGGACACCACCACGCAAGTGTATGACAAGAAATTATTATTATTATTAATGAACGGTTGGCTAACAAAGCTCTGAAACAGAAATTAAAATATGAGCAAGAAAAAGCTCCCGTGCAGTTTAGCGTCGGCGACCAAGTACTGGTTCGGTCCTTTCGTTTATCGTCGGTGAATTCTTCATCCGCAAAGTTTTTCTTGCTTTACGACGGACCTTATGTCATCCAAAATATTGCGGGAACAAATTCCTACGATCTTGTTGATGGGGAAGGACGTTCTAAAGGACAACACCATGTCAAAAACCTTAAATTGTTTCATGTTCTCCCGCAAATTTGAATGTAGGGGTATTGTTAAATATTTTGTTAACCTGTTTAGATTAGGGAGCAGTTTATTTTTTATGGTTAATCAGCACTGTATGTAATAATGTATTATTAGTTTTACAAGTTGTGCATTATATGTGCTGATTGCCACTAGTATTTAGGTATTTAGTTTTAGGTTTTTTAGAGTTTAGAGTAGTATTTCGCTTACCTGTTTGTATTAAAATATTGTGTTATGTTAACTCTAATTTTAAAAGAGGAGTAGATGTTGTACGGTTAGTTACACCACTGGTTTTGTGTGCGCCGCTGCGAAATAAGTGAAAGTGGGGCAGCGCGTACTGTAGAGGAAATTCGGCGTTCTGATCTTACAGCAGTAAGTCAGGATTTTGAAATGTAAAAGCGGTGCTACAATCGATAATTTTTATTTGTTAAAGAAATTTAGAATACTTTCTAACATTTGTAATTCACAATTATTACATTAAAGTTTCGTTTTAGTTCACCATAGTTTTGAGTAGTTTATTTGGAAGGAAAAAACACTCAATGTACTAGTCACGACCCTATAAATCTCTTTGAAAAATCAAGAGTTTCATTGCACATTACTACTATTGATACTACTACAACTCGGTAGCAAATTTATATCTGTATTATTAAGGAAAATATCAGTTTTCGGTAACTTATTGACAGATTGTTCCTTTTCACATTCCATTTTACGTTTCTGAGCACCACTTAAGTATTTCGGTTTATTTAAACTGATTTCAATAATTTCCTAATATCTGTTCGATTAAAACGTGAAATAAAGAAAAACAAAAAGAAGATATTTTTAAACAAATTAAAATCACACAAATTATGTAATTTAACAGTGACAACGTATTTTTTGCAGTCGTACAAAGCAGAAACTATAAACGCACAGTTTCTGTAACAATTTATCTCTTTTATAAAAACTTGTTGGGAGTACAAGTAGATGTCAAAGCCTATACTCCAACTCTCTTGAAGGTATACTATTGGTGGTAGGATTATCCGTTCTATATATAGAACCTTCAGGAGACTTCCGGTCTAGTCCTAACTCTAATTTAGTGCGGTTTATAATAAGACACAGGAGTGGGGGAGTGAACGGAACTCAAGCGCCACCGCAATTTCGTGGTAGTTGTGCAAGCTTGAACGTAAGGAAAAAATGTAGAAATCCTAACGCTCAAAAAGTTCGTTTTGAATAACTCTGAACCTTCTAACAGATAAATCTAATTTGAAGCTGATAGAAAGAGTAGGGTTAGGTATTATAAGTGAAACAGCAGGTTGCGTTCCGAATAGGTAACTTCATATAGTTTCAAAGTATTACTCTTAAAAACAACTCACTAATCTTACATTTTGAATTTTGAGCCAGTATCTTTAGATGATTATTTTTTATTTAATCTTTACTTCAAAAAGTCTACAGTCAACTTACGTAAACTTTCCTATAAGTTTGCCAGATCTTTGTGATGTTCAAGAAATAAAACATCGAGATTGTTTAACCAATTATATTCTTTTTTGACAACGAAAAATTTGTAATAGTCACAAAAAATATATATTTACAAGTATGTGGATCAAATAATTCAAATTAAGAGTTCATGTAATTCTTAAAAGTCACTTGGTAATTGACAAAAATATCTAATAATTATAGTTTTAATTAATAAAACCAAATTCAGGCTTGTGAATGGTTTACATGATCTTAGTATCATATACCCTAAGCTAAAGCTTAAATTCCTTTATCTTACTTTTCATATAAACATGTAAATTATCATAGTTAAGCTCTTCTTCAATTAAACCTTAAAATTCATAAGATATTATTTATGACATCTTTATAATTCATCTTGTAAACTTGTATTTAATGTTAAACAAAAGCAATGTACCTCTACACATCTTACGGAAGAACGGAAAGCATATTGTTCTTACACGACGTAATTAATCGAATAGAATTTAAAAAACTTACCGATGGTAAAAGTTTGTAAATCTTACCCGTCCTTATAATTACTCAGGAAACAGATTTTCTTGGCAATTAAAATCAAGGGTCTCAAAAAGGAACTATGTCTACCTGACGTGATGAACGATGCCATCTGCACGTGTTGTGGAACTTGTTAATTTCATCGTTTAAATTCCAAGCGTTTTCTAACAACTTTCCTCTTACTGCAGGTTTTATTCAATCCATTTGTCTAGTTTCTTCTAAGATCTCTTTTATTATGAACTTATTTCATGAGGTTGATTGTTCTAATCTAGTAGGTTATTTTTCAATTACTATGTACATATATAATATACATAACTATAAATATATATATATATATATATATATATATTTGTTGTGATATCCTCCTGTGTATGCGGGAACTGGGTCCTTTCAACAAAAAAATTCTAGTCCCACAGATTGGGCGTCATAAACTGCTGTGATCCTCTTTTCGCCTCGGCTGCTCACCTAATTTTATAAACCTCCTCATTCATAAAATTAAACAACACATTCCTACCACAAACATCAACGTTAACTCTATTTACATCAATATTCAGAATACATTAAATTTTCAAATTAAATTTCAGCATAAAATTCAGTTTTAAAAGAATTTCAAGATTAATTTTATCATCACTTTAACGTGCATCCAGAATTAAAGTCCTTGTTGGATGCCTACTAATTAATATAACAATATAAGCAGACCGGAGTCTGAGTATAAAGGGAGCATCTACCACCCCTTTACGTTAATTAACCAGGTTCGTCTAATTGAGCTCAAAGACATACCTAAAATTTCATCATAATCCAGAACATCAATACTAAATATCCCTTTCTACTTAAACAAGCAAATTTCATCTTAACATTAAAATTTTATGGTTAGTACAATTTCACTAATGTCCATTTAAAGTAAATCAATTATAAAGTAATTCAACACACACAAAAATGTCAAACAAAATAGTATAATTTACCTGAAGGTTACTGTCCTCGTAGCTTCAAAGTACCTCGTCCCTTTAGTTAATCACACCATTCCAACAGGATTATATTTACGGCTTCTAATTCTCAACGCTTTTAAAATTTTCTCCATCACCATTTATTTAAAGTTGTTTCTGGGCTTTTCCGGAACTCATCTGTGTATATCTGACCCTTGTTTCGTGGATCCAGACACGTATTTGAACCATTTAATTATTAACACCCCCGAAAAATAACAAAGAAATTCATACTTCTTTCACCAATATACGCCAAAACTGCCTACTTTTGTGTATACATTTGTCGTTGTAAATTTTGCTAATTGGTACAGTGATACTAAATTTTATTACCTTGTATCTAAGTGCACTGAAGTACCTTCATGTTAGCACGTAAATAACAAACTATTTTGAATCACTAAAATATACGAGCAAACTTTAAATTATTTTATCAAACTAAAATGCACTGTTTAACATCTTCAATCAAGTCGCGGATGTAAGAGCTTTTAACGCATCGAATAGTCAAAAGTCTAAGAGGCCGAAATTCATATTACCACCGGTATATATAGCAAAAGCCTGTCTGTCGGTCTGTTCCCCAAAACGGGTAATTCTAAAGAATTTCTCATGCTATGTTCCCAGTCCGTCGCTCGCGCGTCGGTTTTTACGAAATTTTCACTTGCCCCATTTAAATCTCAGAAATTCTCACACGGCACGCAAACATGTCCGAGAAAAACTAATTAATTTTGTACAGAAATTGTTGTTTCTACCTCTGATATTTGCATCCTATTTTCAACCAATTGTGACCCTCGTGACGTTGCTTAAATCACGCCTTTTACTATATGTGTCTTTGCTTGACGCATTTTCTCTTTCCTTTTCTAACCTGTTCGTATTGGTGCAAATTGATATTCTTTATTATCGATTATATTTTAGTCCATGTGGACTATCTGGGTTAAATAACCCCGTATCGCACATTCTCGTGAATATTAAGCCACGGTTTCTCCAAGATTCTTTGAAACCATTTGTTATCTACACAATTTTCGCCGTACGTGATATTTAAACTACGCAGGTGTTCAAAATAATATTAATTCTCAGAGCTTTTAAATAAACCCTGTTTTGTATTTCGTGCTAAAGCATCTGACCGTTTCCAATATCGTTAGAATCGACATGTTTATCTAAACAAATTAAACTGAAATTGCCTTTTAAAATACGCAGATGTGTTCAAACATCCTACTTCTAACTAACACTTCTAGGATTTGCTTTTATTGGGTTTTACAAGTTTCTATAGATATTATCTGTTAGTAACGATTCAATTAACTTCAATTAAAATTGACTTCTATCCTTTCATTTTAGCGAATACAAGTTAAATATTAATTATTATGTGTACACTTTGTTTTACTACCGGTTACTTAAAATAGGGTTAATTAATATAAATTTTGCACGTAATTTTCATTTGTTTAGAATAATTACATTACACGCAGAGCTTTTACTACTGCTTCTTTTGATATAAAGCGTCTTGTACATGATTTAAATCTCTTATGTTTAATGAAACTAATAAATTTTATGCTTCACGGTTTTAATAATGCGTATTATCTAATAATATTCATTATACACGGTGATTAAAATTATTTGATGTGATTATTTAATTTTCTACCCTGGTCTAAATATGAGTAATATATATATATATATATATATATATATATATATATATATATATATATATCGTATTGACGGATCTCTTAAGTATTTTTAGGTTTTAGCGCCTAAAGCTAACAAGGAAGCACATCTTTTCTCTAAGAGTGAAGATGGCCAACTGAACTAAACTGTCGGACGTTCTTTCTGAGTACTATGCGCCGGAGTGTTCGTGAGCTAAAGATCTTTTGCATTTAAATCTCTGGCTGAGTTTGAACTAAGAATCTGTGTGGTGTAATTGAAATCTGATTCGTTCTTTTAAATATCTTAAATACTATTTATGAAAAGTCATGTGTATATCACTTTCACTTTATTATAGAGTGGTTAGTTAGCTATTGGTCTTATTGTATTTATTTATGTTACAAAAATTAATAAGTTTCATTCTAATCTGGATTCTGTTCTGATGGCGTGAAACGTGCTACACCGAAGTACGGTCATACAACAAACATAAGTACCATCATGGCCAACTATTTCATTTCTTAAATGTAAATGAAGCAAACCAAATCTTAAAACCGTTGACTTTTATAAGACAATTCATCGTTAAGTACTCGTCTTTTCAGTATTTCATTTAAGTTTCTTGCAAAACAAATACTAAGAAAATATTGTATTTGCTTATTATAATACAAAATAGCACTTTCCAGTTGTCAGTTATCATAGGCACGTTAGCCCTTCCTATTATATCGTATAATGCAAATAGGCATTATTAAGTCATAAACTTTCCAAACAATTTGACATGTGTTTTTAAAGATTAAAAAAATACAATGATACGCGTTTTTCGTTCGTCTTCTTAGAATCAGATCTTTCAGAAAGAGAAATTACTTGTTTATAGAGAAAGTGTAACGAAAAATTGCCATATGGTAAAATTAAATATGTTTATGGATTACCTACAGTAATAGCCACCGCACGCATAATATGGGCCCGCAGTTCCGCTTCTACTGCCAGCAAGCAATTCTATGATAGAATGATTAAAACTGAAATGAATTGACGTTAAATTCTTTCAAAAATTATTTGAATAATTAAAGAAGTTACATGTAGTTAGGAGCATTTCACCGGCACCCCCACTTTCAAGTGGGGGATTAAAAACGGGTGCGTTCATTTGTGCTACCTTTGTGCTGGTTTGTGCTGCAAACCCTATCGTTTGTGCTTCTTCCGTTCTCGAGATATTCAAAAAACAAGTTGGAGGTGCTGCTGAAACGTCTGCACCCCCACTCTTTCAGAGGGCAATATAAAGTGGTGCATTCGTTTGTGTTACGTTTGTGCTGGCTTGTGCTGCAAACCTCATCGTTTGTGCTACTTCCGTTCTCGAGATATTCAAAAAACAAGTTAGGGTGCTGCTGAAACGTTCGAACCCTCATTTTTTCAGAGGGGAATATAAAGTGGTGCATTCGTTTGTGCTACGTTTGTGCTGGTTTGTGCTGCAAACCTCATCGTTTGTGCTACTTCCGTTTTCAAGATATTCAAAAAACAAGTCGGGATGCTGCTGAAACGTCCGCACCCCACTTTTTCAGAGGGGAATATAAAGTGGTGCATTGATTTGTGCTACGTTTGTGCTGGTTTGTGCTGCAAACACCATCCTTTGTGCTGCTTTCCTTTTTGCGATATTCAAAAAGCAATTTGGGGGTGCTGTAAAAATGAAGTGAATGAGAGTGAGGTGTGTGGTTGAAAGTTTATCAAATTTGTTAAAGCACTTGTAATCGTTTGTGTTCCGTTTGTGCTACATGGTGCACTGATTTTTTTGCTTCACCAGTCACCTCTCTGGTTAGGGTTGTCTTTTTTATCTAAAAATATGCAAATACAACGGGAACTAATTTTTCCGAAACCAGCCGTAAGACTTATTAAGAAACAAAAATTTCGCACCGAATCCGAAAATCATATTTATTTTTAACTAGCCCTTGACTGTGTGGGGACCCCCTCCCGCCCCTAATTTGCTAGATGTAAAATATCCCAAGTTATACATTGAATTTTTGCTCCAAATCCAGTAATTATTAATTTTTTCAACAAACGTCTATGGAATTTTGATGGACGTCTATAAATACGTTCTTCAACTAAAGTGGTATAGACGTTCTTTGGCAAACGTCCATTAAACGTCCGTTTTAGTTCTATTCAATGTACGAATATCCAATGGACTTTTCCCAAAGGACGTACACACCACTTTAACTGAAGGACGTCCAATGGACGTCCATCAAAAGTCCATGGAACTAGAACGGACGTCCACGGGATGCCCATTGGATGTAATGTATTATATGAGAAAGAGGTGCATTCGTTTGTGCTGGCTTGTACTACAAACCTCATCGTTTGTGCTACCCGCTTAACTAGATATTTAAAAAACAACATGGGGTGCAGCTGGACTGTCAGCGCGGTACCATTACGGAGGTGCATAAAAAGTCTGTACTACGTTTACGCTGCAAGCCCTATCGTTTGTGATACCCCTTTTTTGGGATATCCAAAAAACAATTTAGGGGGCTGTAGAAATGAAATTTATGAAGGTGAATTAGTTGGTTGACATTGTATCACATTTGTAAAAGTGCTTGTTATCGATGAAATTCAATTTTCTACTAAATTCCAAATTATGCAATACGTAATTTGAAACACCCCGTATATTACTTAAACACTCAAGTTTCTTTTTTCCGGCTATCAAAACTACGCTGAACACTGCAATCTCTAATTACATAAAACAAACGCTTCCAAACCTTTTTTTTGAGTGCGCAAAACGACGTTGGGTTCTTAAAGTAAAATGCCTCTACAGTGTACACCATTTGTTCATCAGCAGAACACCTGTTACTTTTAAATTAACAACTTTTTTTCAAAAATTGCTGACCACCATGTTTTGGTGAATGTTTAACATTATATCGTTTTCAATATAGCTATACCTTACTTAAATTTGGTGTTTGATGCGTTTACTTCTATTTGTGCTCTTTTGCAGAAGTGTAACTGGTAAGTATTGTTACGAACTATTGGGCAACCCGTCAAACACGCCAGCTGCATAACCGAAGTATATTTTACAGAAGTCTCGAACGTTCCAGCAAACACTAGAATATGAGTCATCTATTTAATTATAGGGGTATATATAAGATCGGTGATGCGTGTACAGAGGTGAGTCTATATCAAAATGTCGTATATATATCATATCGTGTATAGTTAGTATGTCATTATAGTAGTGTTTAGTGCTGTTAAGAGAACTTATGGTTAAGGATTTAGTTTAAGAAGATACTAGTGCTTGTAAATAGCATTAGTGTGATAGTGTTTCATTGTAAATTGGACTGCAAACATATTTAAATAACGCATATACTGTTAATTAGACTTGTGAAGAGTGAGTAATAAAGACTTTTCTGATTATTTGTTCTAAATTAGTGAAACGTGTTAGCAGTAGCCCACTACAGAACGTATTTCTTCTGAACAAAACAACCTGGCAGCTACCTCTGCTATGCCTACTAATGAGTCAATTGGTGAAGGCAACTGTGCCGATCCTTCTGAAGTTAACGTCGAAGAATCCGTAGAAAATTGGAGAGGTAAAGGAGTAAAAAGTACTAAACTTAATAAAAATACTAAAACAAGTGTCTATCTCACAAAGGATTCTACTATTTTGCACTATAATGACCTAAGCAAGTCAAAAGCATCAATAATAGACATTCTGAAAAATGGCAATACTCTTTCGCTAAACCTATCAAGAAAGGCGGAAATTTTTACACCTTTATCAATACTTGCACGTTTGATAGTGCAGTACATCTAATTTGTACCGCTTTTGCAGACTGTCAACTTTACGCATCATTTATTACAGAAAATTTATCATTCAAATTTTTTGAATTAATCAGTAACATCTTGCGCGATGGTATTACTGCACAAAGTTATGCTAAGCGAGGACAAATTCTTATTGAACTTCACTTTCGCGATTCATCAAATTCTATAAAACCTACCGAACAATTGACACATATAAATTCTGCTTGTACAGCATGCTATCTGTTGGAACAATTATTAATAAACTATCCTTCGGTCGAAGAAAGAAGTGATGAATGTCCAACATGTAATCGCACAAGAATCTTTTTGAGTGCGTATTTACTGTAAATATTGCAAATAATGACATTACTCAGCTACAAAAAGTTATAGATGAAAGGTTGAGTAACCCAAGTACAAAATGTACGACTTGCAACATTTCATCAAATACAAGTCTCATTTTGAACACCCACCTGTTTATGTAACTATGGCCGTATATGCGACAGGACAATAAAGGACTTCGTCCTTTATTTAACGTGAGTTTAAATGTGATTCCTTGTCACATTGAAATTGGCGAAAAAAATTACACCTTAAGAGGAGTTCTTGCATTCAGCCCTGTTGCAGGAGGAGATCCTCTATTGATTGGGCATTACACCGCGTATTGCTGGCGGGAGAAGTGCCTGAAATGGAAATTGTATGATGATCTCCAGGACAAATTCTTAAATGTTAGGTCGCGAAAGACGGTAAACTGTCACATGTCGTTATACACATTGTAATTTGTTCGATACAAGGAAGAAGTTTATTGTAATCAAAGTTGTCCTAATAAAATATGCACTTCAATTTAAGTTTTTACCAATGAAATGTTTTTTTTTATTTTGAGTTTTTACAAGTTCTTTTGATTAATTTTAAGTTGTTCCTAATAAAATATTCGTTCAATTTTTCCGAAAAATAAACTTTTATTTCAAACTTTGTTAACTTCAAACCGCTCTTAAACCGACCCTGGGTCTTGACAATGTGAACTTATGGTCTATTGTACCAATATAAATAATGTCTATAATTATTATAAACATTGCTAAAACCTAATTAGCTGACTTTTACAGTTGTCCTATCTTATCTGTTCACAGGGGTGGATTAAAATTGTTCAGAGGGCTCGTGAAATTGAGGTCTCCTTATTCAACTTCTTCTATGGTCATAAAAGGCGGATCCGGACATTGGGGCGTGGCCGTAAGGGCGCGGCCGATAGGTCCCGGGTCATTTGGAGGCGAGGACAGTAAAGCACGAGCAGTTAGGGCGCCGCTGATAAGGCGCGGGACATTAGGGCGCCGCCGATAGCGCGCGGGATATTAGGACGCGAGGACAGTAGGGCGCGAGCCAAATTCCAAAAAACTCCAAAAATAAAAAAAATTTGGTCGTAAACTTTTTTTTATGTTTTATTATGTTCTAATTGTTTTCGTATTGTGCTCCTGTATGTGTGTTGATGAGAATGGACAGGCAAAATTTTTGAAAATGCTTCCCCAGCAGCAAAAATACTGATCCACGCAGAAGCAAGCATTCTTTAAAAGTAATAAAAGAACAATGTTTTAGCCGTCAAGGGCATCTTCACAAATTCAACCAATACATTTTCATATAACCACGCACAGGAACACCATACAAGAAGAATTAGAACAATAAACAATACAGAAAAAAAGTTACAGCGACCGCTCAAAAAACCTTTAATATTTTATTATAAGTTGATTTAATATTTTTCTGTAACCCTAACAGTTTCACAACCTATCCTTTTTTGTGTCTTATGATCCCGACTGTCCCGCGATATAACAGCCTGCGTCCTTACTACCCTCCCGCCCTGTTGTCCCGCGCCCTAACGGCAGCGCCCTAACGACTCGCGCATCACAGTCCTCGCGCCCTACTTTCCTTACGCCCTAATGACCCGAGCACTATCGGCGGCGCCTTAACGGCTTGCACCCTACTATCCTCGCGTTCAAATCACACGCGCCCTAACGACGGCGCCCAGCCGGCCGCGTCTTACCAGCAGCGCCCAAATGTCCTGCAGCGAAAAAAGGGTGCTAAATTTTACAGGTTTAATGTTGGGAAAAAATTATTTTTGGATTTGGCGCAGCAATTCAATATTGTTCAACTGCTTGCAGGACAAATTTTTTAATATGTAGGAGGGTGAGGGGGCGAGAATCCACGGAGTTGAGGGCTGGTTAAAAATAAATATGATTTTTGGATTCCGTACGAAATTTTTGTTTCTTAAAAAGTCTCACGGTTGGTTTCGGGAAAAATTTGTTCCCGTTATATTTGCATATTTCTAGATAAAAAAAGGCAACCCTAACCAGAGGGGTGACTGGTGAAGAAAAAAATTAGTGCACCATGTAGCACAAACGGAGCACAAACGATTACAAGTGCTTTCAACAAATTTGATGAACTTTCAACCATACAACTCGCTCTCATTCACTTCATTTCTACAGCACCCCCAAATTGTTTTTGACAATCACGAAAGGGGAACCAGCACAAACGATGGGATTTGCAGCACAAACCAGCACAAACGAATGCACTTCTTTATATTCCCCTCTGAAAGAGTGGGGGCGCGGACGTTTCAACAGCACCCCCAACTTGTTTTTTGAATATCTCGAGAACGGAAGTGACACAAACGATTGGGTTTGCAGCACAAACCAGCACAAATGTAGCACAAACAAATGCGCCCCTTTATATCCCCCTCTGAAATAATGGGGGTGCGGACGTTTCAGTAGCACCCCCAATTTGTTTTTTGAATATCTCGAGAACGGATGTAGCACAAACGATGGGATTTGCAGCACAAACCAGAACAAACGTAGCACAAACGAACGCACCCATTTTCACTCCTTCACGTGAAAGTGGGGGTGCCGGTGAAATGTAGAACCTTCGGTCTTTATTCAAATTATAACGCCGGTGAAATGCACCTTTAATAACTTACTGATCTACTAAAGGTTGGTGTTAAAATTATTACGAACTAAAGAAGATAACAATCTCATAAATACTGCAAAATTATTCACGACTAGAATAAGCGCAAGAGTGATAGAGCCTCTATAGCACATACAGACATAAAATATTCAATACAATACATAAAGCTTTCCCATTTTAGCATGCGTCAATTCAAAACTATCAAACAGATTAGCGTTTTGTTTTAGTTTAAGTTGGATATCAGTTTGTAGTTCTTGTACGAAAACCGCATTACCGCTAACCAATATTACTCAATTATAAAAAAAAATAAACCATAGATTTCTGGACTAATATTTTGATCTTCTGAAATCTTAATGTCCTTACTGATCTAGCAGACTGTGTATATTTCATGTGCTGAAAGCAGTCAAACATTGCGTTATATGATAATTAATTATTCAAACTTTTAGCTTATGTTTGTATTTTTAGCGTTACAAGAAATTTATTTATGTAGATATCAAGATGAATTGGTATCCTGAACTATTAGAAAAACACATTCAAGTTAACTAAAAAAAAACTAAGCATTTTTGAGGAATGCTTTACCGCCTTACTCTATATTATAAAATGATCCTTTTAGAAATGCTATGCTGGGTTATTGCCATAGCTATAGCGTATAAAGGAAATAACGAGGTTGGCTGCCGTCAAGGGCGTAAAGTACAATGGGGAGCCCCTGGGCGCCCCTTCATTATTATTAGTCTAATTAGCTTTTAGTTATTAAATGAAAACTGCAGCTGCCTACAGCGTTTATAAAATACATTTCCTATGTTCTATATAGCAAATAGCAAGTTTTCGCTGATAATTAAACTTTATACATCGCAAACTAAAATTTTATGGAGTGGATAAACGATAGTGAGTTGTTCGGATCTCAATCGCAAACAATATGTACCGTTAACAATATTTTATTATTAATTGTACTTACATATGCAGGTTACACATTATGTGAGTTCCTTATATTATTATTTACTACCAACGCTGCTCCAGGTTGATCTATATTAAGAGCGTTAGGTACAAAAAATGCCAAAACCAAGTATTGTAAAGTTCATCCAAAGGCGCATCAAATTTGTGGCACCGTGTGTTACACCCGTCAAATACATTCTGAACATACAATGTCAATGTGAAAAGAATATCAAGTAGAAGTAAATACCTACTTTATTTATATAAACAAAAAGGTTTTGTTACAGTGTTCTGTGCGGTCAAAAAAGAAAAACAAAGTAAGCAAAAAAAATAATCCTCACCGAGTACCGCAACAAGGAAAAGAAATCTATAGATTACCGTGCTAGCTAAAACATCGCAGAGTGCCGTGGGGAATAGCTTGTCCAAGCGTGGTCTTGAAGATTCTAGCAATTTCACGGTTGGTCAGAACAACTTTTTGTAGTCCACATCTACTGGTTCATATTTTACATTATTAGTAGTAACTGAATTTATTTTCAACCAAAATTTGTTAAGTCTCACTTCTAGGTATTAGAGCTGCCATCTTATTATAAGAAATAGCATATTTCTAATTTTACGTAAACGGAAACTAAAGCTGTTTTTTATAAGGGAATTCAATAGATATGTATCGTTCAACCAACTTATGGTTTCATTCTTACTAGCGAACTTCTCTCAATAAAGGAAAACTCGATTAACGTCTGTCTATAGAATCAGTCGTAGCGTTCTCAAACACTATGTATATCAACGTGTCTACAACAAGATAAACAATATATACAACCAACCTTGTTGAATTATAAAGACGCGTAGGATGAATTGCCTAACTTTGCGCATAAAATTATAGAAATGTAGCATAAACCAATTAATAATTTATATAACGTAAGGTGTAGATACAAGCAAACCGGATATTTAAAATACGTGATTTGAAAACAAGCTTGATAAACTCAAAGTAAATATTTGAGAAAGCAAACGCTGCATTTCTAATGCTATAACAAAATAGAATAGATTTGCGGTATTTAAATTTATATCTAAATATTTTAATAAAATTCCTACAGAGTGATGGATAAGCAAACGTTTATAAATACGCAAATAAATGACTGTGAATTCAGTAATGAATATGCAATTTTAATTAAGTACTCGCAAAACTATTTACATGTATTGACGCAAGGTAACAAACCTCCCGCAAACAAAATTAAGTGGTCGGGGCAGGAAACAGAAGCATTGTACCAAGCAATACACTAACGGGACGAAGCAAAAGAAAATTCGTTTTAGAAAACTCAAAAGAAACCAAAAGCAACAAAAAAATTTTTGATCCGGCTCGAAGAACCAATATATCGGACCAAGTCAAGAAACGTAAAGGATATATGAAAATGAAAGGTATAGGGTAGCAAGCAGAGGACAAAGATGAAATGGCCTAACACTGCAAAAGTCGTCGAAAAATGGATATCTCTAGTGAAGGAATAACAGAGTTTTCCAACCTCAAGAATAGGATTGGTTTCTCACAAAACATCAAAAAGTAAGAAGAAAAACGACAAGGAAAACCAACAATAAAAGTCAAAACGAGACAATAATTGTCAAGCCTCAAAGTATGCAAGGGAACAACTAGAATGCCATATAGAAAAATTGAAGTGATTCAAGCTGTGGTAACATAAAATCGTTTTAAACAAACAACGGACGCAAGGAATAGCTACCTAAGCCGAAAAGTCGACTAAGTGATGGTTTTCGAAGAAAAGAAGAAAGGTCTAGGAAGCACCTACCACAGAAAGTGAATCGAAATTAAACAAGGTTTGTATGAGGACTGACAGTAAGAAAAACCAGCCAAGAAAAAGCAGAAAGGATATAGAATAAAAGGAAAGAAGAAACAAAACTGAAATCAAAAAACCACTAAAAAACAACACAAGATCCGAAAGAAGAAGCCAAAACAAAAGAAAAGAAAATACAACCAAAAATATGTGTGTATATAAGTATGGAGTGTGTGTAGGTGCGCGCGTGTGTGTGTTTGAAGCGCATGTGTTGAGAGAGTGTGTTGTACCGTTTGCCTCTTACGACAGGCAGGCCGTACCGTGGGACTATTCTAATCAGGACCCACACGGGATTGCGTATCAAGAGAGAAACAAAATAAAGCAAAAAAAACAAACAAAACAAGAAACCAACCAATACCGAGCACCAAATCCGGGAATCAAATAGCAAAGGAAAGCCAAGTCAGCATAGAAATCTGTGGACGCAGAGGACTAGAAGCAAATTCGGAAACTTCAGGGCTGTTGAGATGAACAAGTTTAAAGTTTCTGACGTGCCAGAAACCTAGGAATGTGTCGGAAAGAAAAGCAAGTTCATAGATCTAGGGAGAAACAACTTTACGGATGAAGAAGGGACCAATGAATTTAGGAGCGATATTAGCATTGAAATGACGTGAAACGTCGAACACATCGAAATTACGACGCCAAAAAAAAATCGCTTAACCGGAAAGAAACAAGACGACGACGGAGGTTACAGCGGTTATGGGTATTACGATAGGCGGTGGAAAGTTTCTTGAGGATATAGGAGCGGATATCTTTGAAGTGTTCGGGATCAGGTGAATGATGTTCGAGAAGGGATATACGTGTGGTTTATGTCAGACAGTTGTCCAAAATAATTGCCGGAAAGGATGTGTTCACAACCACAAAGGAAAGAAGAGAGAAAACTTGGTAAAGTAATCGGCCACTACAAGGATATAGGAACTGACCACGGTTCTACAATGTCACGGGAAATGACTTGCCAGGGATAGGATGGTTTGGCCCTGGGAGTGAGGGGACCAGAAGGGGTACTGTTCATTTTGTGAGCAGCACAAACCGGACAATGTCGGATGTGGAGAGCGATGTCAGTTCTGAAACAGGGCCAGTAATATGTTTGGAGGAGACCGGCAGAAGTTGTGATCACGCCACCATGACCGAAAGTAGGAAGATCGTGATGAAGAGGTATCAGATGTTTATGCTACTCAGAAGGTACGGTAATTTTCCAATCGTCCGGAGAATCGGCAGCGATCAAAATTTTGTGACGACGGAAAAGGACATTGTTAATTACGGACCAAGAAAGTAACGTCGAGAGGAATTTAAAACTTTTTGTACTATAGTATTATACCAAGGATCACGAGTAGTGAGAGTGACTTTGAGGGCGGTAATGGTAGAAGCTGAAATGTGTTCAAAGACAGAAACAGAACGAGAAAAGATATCAAAGACCAATGAATTTTGCCCTTGCGGTGGATAATGGAAGTCACATTGTTAGAGGCGAAGGATCCAGCCGGGTAGGCGAACGGACGGACTTTCGAGTTTGTTGAGCCAAAGTAGGGAATGGCGATCGGCAATGACGGAAAAGTGGGTAGCCTCAACGTAAGGTCGGAACTTCTCCCACAACACTGCCAGGAACTCCTTTTTAGTAACTGAGTAGTTCCACTCAGGCTTAGAAAGCAAACGACTAATGTAGCTTACAAACTTCTCGCCGTCGGGAGAGGAATAATTTGAAGTGGGAGCATGAGTTTGGATAGTAAAAGGAAAGTCAGGGCAGGAAAGGAAAGGAACAGAAAGTTAGTGTTGTTTAATGGAAAGGAGCGCAGACTGACTAACGGGAGACAAGAGAAAAGTGACATTTTTTCGAGTAAGGTTAGAAGGTAGAGAAGTAAGGGTAACGAAATTCGGAATGAAACTTCAGTACCACAGCAAGGCTTTTGATTCAAAGAGGTCGACCGCTGACTCGAACACTTGGGATTCAGACACATTACGAGCTTGCCTGAACTCTTCAACTCTTTCAAGAAGGTTATGTACAATATGTACATTAAGATCTCCACTAAATTTTAAATTACACTTTAGCTCAGGTTGCAAACAGGATTTGCTATGTGGGCTAAGTACCATAGGGTTAGAACTTTCTGAATGAGGGGTGGTTGACATATCGAGAGGCTTCAATATTCAACGCAGTAACCATGGCATCTAAATTACTGGGTTCGGACAGGGGTTGCTCTAAACTATCGTGCAAAATATTCATTTTTGTTGAAAATAACACTATGAGTTTTAAGTAAAACGCATGAATTCCAGAATATTCGTTATTTAATAAAATAATACGTCATTTTATTAGAAATATTTTAAAATTTAATTAATTTAATCAATGAACAAACGTCTGGATTCAAAGAAACGCGCGGTTATTAGGAAGCCATAAAATAGATAAGATAAGAGAGTTTAATAGCTTTACAGATTACAGGGAAAAGAAGATAGCGAATATTGATTTTGTTTATTGGCAAAGGTTGAGACGTTTTACGATCGACATATATTTAATAATGTGATTACTTTACACTTAATTAGCTCATTAAACAAAACACCCTCATAAATATTACATCATACAGAATGACTAACGCTTCGAAATAAATTTGGAATCGAATGGAAAAATTACGTACTTAGAATTTTGGTATATAAACGTAAGTAGTTAAGATTTGCGATTCATTCATTTCACGACATCAAACATGTAACTTTTGAGTAATGATTAATTCTTTGAATGTGTAAGTTCGAGTAATTTATTTTATTTTATGACATGCAGTAAGTAACAGAACTTTTTATAATAATGAAGCATAATTATTTTGTAAAATACTACAAAAAATTGAACGTTCTTCGACATAAATAGTCTACATAAATAATCCAGATACAAGAGTTACTGCTAAATTTAATGGATTAAGAATAAAAATGCACTTGGTAAACTGATATTCTAACTTTAAATGGATCCAGGAAGTATTTAATGCCGTTGATGATGAGGGAAATGAGGTTTTGATAAGCGCTTTTTGACAATTACAATTGCAAGTATAAATTTTGGTTCTTTGTTTGTACTTTATAAAAATATATAAATATTTGTAACATAAGCTAAAATAAGTTCTTATTTTTATAAAAAAGAAATTATTTGTTACGGGGATAATTTCCAGCAAATTTTTAGGTCGGAATTGAAAGTATTTTGCATTTACTAAATTATCTGTTCAACGTCGTTTGTCAATTACACTAACAAACGGAGTAATAAAAGATAGGTGAATTATCCACATCCAAATTAAAGTGAATTTTTGTAACTCACAGAAAAGAGGTTTAAATTTTGTAATTGATAACAAAGATTAGATTAAGTTTATTTTAATAAATAAGTAACTTTTTGGAAACATTTTCTGCATGAGCTTAAGCTATAAACTGTTCTATAAATGTAGAGATTCTTTTGTATAAAGAAAAAATATTTTTGAATGCATAAATGTTTCTTGAGATTTCTGTGTTTCATTTCATTTTCGTAAATTCTACAGCATAATTTCTGTTGAACTAGTCAGGCAAGGAAAGAACACTGTAAGATGATAATTTCATATTTTCGATTGCATCCTCATTAATAATACAATTTGCTGTACCTAAGTTACAGCATTAATTTGGCCTTCCCAAGAATTAGGCCTATAAAGCAAAATTAGCGATGACTTACGAGAGGCGACCTATCACAGCAATGTATATATATATATATATATATATATATATATATTGATGTGAATGCTAGCTTAAGCTGCCCAATCGTTGGTGGGAGTCAATAAATTTTGCTGTAAATGCTGCGGAATAAACATTGTAAGCCCTTACGTTAGGCGTCAATAAATTACGCTGTGAATATTCTGATACAACTGTCCAAACCAATAAAAATGCAATTACTATTAATTGAAACGATAAAATGGTATGATGCGGATCCTTACCTGAATATGCCCGTATTATCTTGCTAGCTCAGATATAAATATGCTGTGTAAAATGAAATGAAACAAAGAAATCTCAACATCACAATTGTAATTATATAAAACTTCAATGAATAATCTTTCGGATCCTGGTACTAGATACACAGAAAACATCTTTCTTCACCACACATTATCTAAAAAATTTACTTACGCACGCAGATATAAAGAAAGCTTATAAATGCAATATATAACTTAAGTTTAGAAAGAAACATTTTATCACTTCTACACATTAACGCAATCTTCACCTAAACCTTGTTTATAATTAGAGAACTCAAAACTTTTCACGCACTCTACAAAATTATCTTTAAGAGTAATTTTGATAATTTTAATACTTTCCTATTATTCCGTCTCGGCGTGACTGATCAGTAACCTCTAGGAAACCTTTATAAAAGTCAAACCACCTTGAGATTTAAGCCTAAAATAAAGAAATATCCACTCACAAGTAATTTTCTATACGCAAAAATCTTATAATAACTAGATATACTTAATAATAGTACATATTGTCTCTCTGTGGGTTTAAAACAATGTTATACTTGCGTTCCTGGACCTTCAAATTGTAGGATTGATAGTTGGTTGATTAAATCTCAATCTCCAAATTGCTTCAATAATTTTGGCCATACAGTTATTCGAAAAAATAAAATTCTTTTATTGTATACTTCTATTTACTTTAAATAAAGATGTCGAAGTTTTACTTCATAATCTTCAAAATATATTATTTTTAATACATATAACTGATGTGCCCTTGCACGACAGTTTAGCATTCATTACAGTATCGTCGACAGGTATTTGTATAAACAAACAATTCGTAACGTTCCCTCAACTATTGGTGAAAAAATTATATAAAATGAATCCTCATTATTTACTGATCTTATATAATAAAAATCTCATTACGTCACCATTCCCGAATGGTTCTATCATATTCTAGCAGGTCTGTCTTATCATATAATGTAATAATTAACTGTAATTTCATCTGATTTTATCTTAGTTGACCGTCAGTTTAGGATTTATTGCAATCATAAAAATTTTGCTATCTTTTGTTAATGTATGGAACTGATAGTTGGTTATTTTCTCTATTATAATTTATTGTCATTAAAAACATGTTATCATATCTGGTTGATAGTTTTATCGGTGTTATCGCGTTTCACAAATACACTTAATTGATGTGTATTCATTTATGTTAGTCGTTTGCGTAAAGATAATGGGTTCTCAAACAATCCAGAAAAGTAGCTTTTTTTAAAGAAGATACGTTAGATACTTGCAATTGTGTTATAACATTTTCAAGAGGAGAATATAACATTGAAGTTATTTTTAAGGTGGATGAATATTTACACCATAGAACTCGCTATACGGTCATTTTAACATGCACTAAAATGCAATAAAAACTTGTTTTTAAATTGGATTTATCATCAAGGAACTTAACTACTACAAAATACTATAATAGGATTATCTTACTAGAAATATTATAGAGGATAGAAATTAAATATTTGATAATTTTATTTTCTCAGCTCTGGGGTGGTTTTTCTTACAGAATGTGATACTCAATAATCTCTTCTCACCTCCTTCATCATCATCATCATCATTAGGTTTTCAGTCCTAAAACTGGTTAGACGCGTACCCTCATTGTTTCCAATTCTGATCTAACCTACACATTTCCCTGAAATTTGCACAGTTTGCATCAATCACTATCAGAACAAGGTCTACATCTACCGCATTTTTTATCTTTGCTTGTAATATTTCCCGTACTATTCCCTAAAAATGCCTTAGAACGTATTCTGCTCTTCCATTTCTCCTATTTATTTTCCACATATATCTTTATTTCCTTACCATTTTTATAACTCATTTGTTATTAACTTTGTCTGTCCATGCTATCATCTTCATATATAGAAATACAACATTCCAAAAGGCTACTACCGTTTTCTGTCTGCTTTTCTTACTGCCCGTATTTCATAGGCATACTGTGCTGTGCTCCACACATATGCTTCCATTAATTTTCTTATTGTTTCTATGTTTGTTATCTTTGATCATAGACGCTGTTTTTTCTTGTTAAATGCAGTTCGGTCCCCTTCTATTGTTTTACAATTATATACCCTATTTCTTCGACATTCAGTGGTTGTGAAGGGGGGTAAGTAGCCCGTGGCTGCCAAGTTTCCGCAGCACTTGAACATTTACCGATTTAATATTTTTTCCAATATATCTTTTCGCACAGTCAACATTAGTTGCAGATATTTCACAACTAAAACCTGTAGTTGTTTATAATAATCATCAGATTTATCTGCGCTTATTTTTTCGTCATTAAGTTTTCCGTCTCAGAACTGGTTGGACACGTAGCTGCACTTATTTATATTCTGAGCGAGTCTAACAGTACCCTGAAATTCTCACACAGCCTATATACAGCTCGGTTCCTCTTCTATTGTTTTATAATTTTATGCCCTATTTCACTGAGATTCAGTGAAGGGGTAAGCAGCCTGTGGCTGCCAAGATCCCCCAGCACTTAGATACTTGCCGAATTAATAGTTTTCCAGTAAATCTTTTTACACAATTAACATTATTCGAGAATATTGCACAACCAATACCTATGGTTGCTTATAATAATCATTATGTTTAAGTACAGTTACTTTTTTCGTCATTAGTTTATCCATCTTAGGACTGGTTGGGTGCGTACCTCTATTGATTTCTATTCTGAGCTAACCTACACATTTCCTTTAAATTCCTACTGCCTACATCTTTCACTATCTGTGTGCAATAGTCTAATCTAGGTTTACATCTACTTTCCTTTTCTCCAATCTCTGTTTCTAATATGTTCCGCACTATTCTCTCATGCCGTAGTATGTGGCCTATCATCCTATCTTTCCTATTTTTTACCGTTTTCCACACATTTCTTTCTTACCCTACCATTTTTAGTACCTTTTTGTTCTTAACTTTGTCTGTCCATAATATCTTCATCATACGTCTGTAACACCATATTTCAAAGGTTTCTACGTCTTTCTTGTCCGCTTTTTACTGTCTAGGCTTCAGCGGTACAGTGCTGTGCTCCACACATATGTTTTAAGCAATATTTTAATTGTTTCTATGTTTGTTGTCTTTGAACACAGTAGTTGCCTTTTCTTGTTAAACGTAGCACGACCTTGTGCTAATCTTTGTTTTATATCTTTTGCGCTTTTCCCAGTTTGCGCTATTTGGCTTTCTAGTAGCAGGAATTCTTAACCTCTCGTAGGTTGTTGTTACCTATTTGTATTTTTGTTTTTGATTTATTTTTCTTTTCTTTGCAAATTACTTTAGTTTTATTTTTGTTAATTTTCATACCGTATTTCTCTGTTAGACCGTTTCCATTCCATAAAGAGCAGCTTCAAGCTTTTCCTTGCTAGATAGTAATACCACTATATTATCTGCAAATCTAAGCATATCAACTTTTTGTCCTGCATAGTAATTTCAAATGTCTTTCTGTATTTGACAGTATCCATTGCCTCTTCAATGTACAAGTTAAAAGTTAATGGGGATAGAGCACATCCCTGTCTCACCACCTTTCTAATGTTTACTTCTCTACGTTCCTGCTCTAATTCTATTACTGCTGTTTGCTCTTTGTATAAGCTATGTACTGTTCGTCTATCCCTATAAGTCATTCCAATCTTTTTGAGAATTTCGAACATTTTTTCTATTTTACATTGTCGAATGCTTTTCCAGACCTACAAAACCTACATACCCGCTTTCCCCTTTTTCTATTGTTTTCTTCATTATCACTCTCAGAGCTAAAATAGCTTCCCGTGTTCCCTTGTTTCGCCTAAATCCAAATTAGTCTTCTCCTAGTATTTTTTCAGCTGGTTTTTCCATTCGTTTTTGTACAATTCTAGTTAATATTTTTGACACATATGTTATCAAACTTATTGTTCGAAAATTTTCACATCTATCCGAGACTTTCTTTTTTGGTATAGTTACTATGATGTTACGTTTGATATCTTTGGTTATCTCGGCTGTCTCGTACATATAGCTTACAAGTTGGAGGAGATGTTCTGTTACTGCTTGTCCAGCGGATTTTAGAGTTTCTGCTTGCACCTTATCTGTACCCGGCGCCTTACCATTTTTTAGACCTTTTAATGCTAATTCAAACTCATCTCTAAGTATAGGATATCCCTAGCATTCATTTTCAAAGTCTGATTCCTGTTCTACTGCTGTTAGTTCCTCCCCTGCATATAAATTCCCTATATGTTCTTGCTATCTACCTACCTTTTCTACATTTCTTATAATGACGTTTCCTCCCGTATCCTATATATTTTTGCTATACGGTTTTATATCCCTAAAATTCATTTTAATTAGTTTGTATGCTTCATCTCTCTTTCCTATTTCCATCTTAGATTGTACCTCTATGCACTTTTCATCAGTCCATTTTTCTTTAGCTTTTCTGCATTTGCGATTCTTTTCCCATTTTATGGCTTTGTATTTCTGTTTTCCGGTTTCGTCTGATTTATATCTTTATTTTCGTTTTTTTCCTATTAAACTCGTGATATCCTTTGTTATCAATGGTTTCTTATTTTCTTCTTGCGTATACCCCAGAATATCTTTGGTCGCCATGTCTAAGCTGGTTTTAATGTTATTCCTTTCTGTTTCTACTTTCTTAGTATCAGAAATTTTCCCGATATCTTTCAGCAATTTATTTAACTTTTTTTTGAATCTTTCTTCAATATCTTTATCTTTTAGTTTCTCAAAGTCAAAGTGCCTTTTTCCGTTTCTTTTTTTCAAATTTTTTAATTTAAGAGCGGCCTTTATAATTACGATGTTGTGGCGTGTCTATATTTGCTTCTGGGTAGCTTCTACAGTCTTTTACTTGATTCCTAAACCGTTGTTTAACAAAAATGTAATCTACTTGATATTTTCCTATATCTCCTGGCATCTTCCACTTATATCGTCTTCTAACATGATGTTGAAATAATGTGTTTGTGATGATTAAATTGTTCTTGTCGCAAAATTCTACCAGCCTATTTCCCCTGTCTTTTCTCGTGCTTAAAATAAACCTTCTACCGTCCCTTCCCTACTCTCACCTACCGCTGCATTAAAATCCCTAGTAATTATTAAATTTTTATGTTCGTTTACGTATCTTAATATGTCTTCGATGTCTTTGTAGATTGCTTCTAGCTCTTCGTCACTGTAGCTAGAGGTGGGCATGTATACTTGTATTATTACTGTGTTTACCGGTTTAGATTCTAATCTAACCATGATTACTCTTTTGTTCAATTGTAAGTAATTTTCTACACAGTGTCCTATCTTGTTTCGCATAACTATCCCCACACCCGAATTTCCTTCTCTGCTCCTGTATGAATTACCCTGAAGTCCCCACTCCAAAAAACCACCGCCTCTGGCCACCGATCTCCTCTGATTTCTACTATGTCTAGTGCTAGCCCATTTACTTCAATTTTTAGGTTCTCTAGTTTACCTACTTGCTTCATACTTCTAACATTCGACAGACCGACTCGCAAATTGTTCCTGACTTTTATTCTGAATTTTCCGATCGCATCTTCCAAAGTAGTCTCCTCCCGGAGATGCAAATGGGGGGACTATTTTAGCTCCGGAATCTTTTACCTTAGAGAATGCCATCATATTTACTACAATTTAAGTACGCTGTGTACTTGGGAGGTAATGTGGTGGTTTTCCGTTGCCTTCCACATCGCGGTAGTGTGTCTTAGACTGCCATATGGACCCTTATGGTCTCTGCCAATCTAAGAACCGAAAGAGTCGCTGCCTGTCTTAGTTTGGTTCCTCACTAACGACCCTACTACTTTGATTGGACTTGTAGTTTGGTTCTTTAGCTCATTAGAACACGCAAGCCATTTCACTTATTCTAGTAATCTAGAACTTCGACAAGGTGCAGGTTCATCCGAAATGAATCACCTCTTTATCACATTATTATATATATATATATATATATATATATACAAAGGCGTGTAGGTAAGGAGTAGGCAACAATTTCTACTTCTAATACATATATCTGTATCTAACTTGAACTAATCCCCGGTGTTAAGTTGGCTTTTCTGTCTAACTGACCGAACGAAAACAAATCTGGTAACTTGTGCTTTGATTGGAGTTGTGCTGTGGCGATTATGTGAGAGGAGGTGGGGGGAGTAGGCGCGTCCTTGCGCTTGTACGTGTGCGTATGTGTGTATGTAGCGCACATGCATTTGTGCGTGTGTATGTGTGTACGTGTACGCACGTGTGTGAATGTTTGTGTCTTACACTCATACAACTGTCACTTACAAACAATTACATACAAAAACCCTCTTGGAGTAGTTCTTGCCTTACATATTAATTTTTCTGTAAGGAACTGAGAAGGCAATACAGCTATAGACAGCAAATGCGGATGGCAAGAAACAGAGTTGCAGTATTATAACAATATTTACGCTATCAACTTGTACTATAATTTAGAATGTTTTCTGATTGGTTGTTGTAACTTTTCTGTATACCGTTAATGTTCTTATTGTTTATGTATTGTTTTTTGTGCGTATATCGATTTGAAAGGACCAGCTGAATTTTTGAAAAGGCCTTTAGCACCAAAATATTGTTTTTTATTTTTAAAGAATGCTTTTCTGTAACGAACAGTATTGTGCTTGACAAGGGGGCATCTTTAATAATTGAGCCCATCCATTTTCACCTGTTTACACACAGGAATACTATACAAATGAATTTAGAACAAAAAACACAAAGAAGTTACAGCGTCCGCAAAGGAGAAAACATCTTTTATAATACTGTTTTCTTCCGTGCGGACGCTGAATACTATCCTTTGTTCTGATACTTTTTGTATTGTGTTTTCCTGTGTAGATAAAAATGGACAAACTAAATTTTTAAAAACTGTACGTATTTTAGCATGCGGGTCAAGTCTTTGAGGAATATTTCTTCCGTGCGGACGCTGTAAAGTCTTTCGGTTTTGCTCATTTTTCTAATTCTTTTTGTATCGTGTTCCTGTGCGTGTGTAGATGAGAATAGACAGGACTAAAAATGTAAAAATGCCATTGGTATCTAAAATTATTATTTTTAGGAATGTTTTCTCCTGCGCAGAACAGTATTTTGGCTGACAAAGGGACATCGTTCAAAAATTCATTCTGTCCATTCTCATTTACTCACATCCAGAGACACGATATAAAGAGAATTAGATCTAGAACAAAACACAAAGTTGTTGGGGAAGTCGCAGTCTTATAAAAAATATTTTTCTTTTGCGGGCGCTGTAATTTTTCTTGTTTTTTATTTTTAAGTTCTAATTCTTTTTGTATCGTATTCCTGAGTGTATGTGGATGAAAACGCACAGACTGAATTTTTGAAAATGTCTCAATGGCAGCAAAAATATTGTTCCGCAAGAACGCATTCTTATAAAATAACAAAAGCACAATATTTTGGCTGCACCGGGCATTTTCAAAAATTTAGCCTATCCATTTTTATCGAGACACGCGCAGGAACACAATACAAAAAGAAGTAGAACAATAAACAATATACAAAACAAGTTACAGCGCCCTCTCAGAGAACATCCTAAATTATATTATAGTTGATAAGAATATTATATTACTTTAGCAATTCGTGTTGCCCAGTAGGCATGAATTATCGAAATAATTCGTATTGTATTAGGGAAAGATACTCGAATTAAGTTAGCATCATTATCCACTGCAGTTACTACTAATCTTAAATAAAGTTGCAACGATTGATTAGATTGTTAATATTCGTTTTTATTTTTGATATTTTTTTCTAGTTTAACAGATTGTATAAACGGAACAATTTTCAACGTTCTTGACATACCTCAGCCTTTTATAAATTTTACTACGTTTTGGAATCTTACGAAAAGATTTAGAAGACTAATAGATCCTACACAAAGGTTCCTTCCCATGCAATCCAATATTACAATATACAATTCTTCCTACCTTTATATTAATTTAGACGGATGCGTAAACACTCTAAAAGGAGAATGTAAAGAGTTTCTGCATACTCATGGAAAAGATGGACGTAATCAAACTGCTGTGTCTCGATTTCCATGCTTCTACAGAAGGGTATAACATAAATCAAAACCGTTTTAACCAATTTACATTTTAATTTTTCAGAACGATTCTTCTATGGTACTTGCTCGACACGACCTGAACAAAACTTGGTACGATTTTGTAATGGCACTTTGTGTTCCTGCAGGTGTATTTATAGTTTCGCTTATAAGTTTATGTACAATTATGAATATTGTGAAGGTAGGAGACGATACCAAAATGCGCTGCAAGTACTGCGTAGACGCAAATGATCAAGAACAGTGCGAATTTATGATATCTGATAATAAATATGAATTGTCTTCTCTATCGTACTGTGACGATTTAGACAGGAAAGAAGAAACTTCTTTGGTAAAGTGTTAAAAATGTAAAATTTTATAGATTTATCAAACACTGATTATTTTTTATACATTTTATCATACATAAGATTTAATGACAAATAATTCTAAAAAATTGAAAAATTTGATATCAACTAAAGGGTCCTATTGCAAGGTTTCATTTAAATTTACCGTCATTTTGATATGAAAAACATTACAAATAAAATATTTAAAAATTTATAGAAATGTAACCTAAAATTGCTTTTAGAATATCCAAAATCGTCCGCAGGGTGACACTATAAGATGTTTTTTAACATAAACTTAATTTTAAAACTAAATAGACCTCACCTGCATGACGATATTCATGGTATGGTAAACTTAAATCACACACAAAGCATATTACACAAAGTTTGCAAAGCATTTGTTTTGACATAGTAATTTAATCAATATATGTGATATTTTAAAAATAAGAAATCTGTGATCAACATGAACCTAAATTAAAAACCATCATTGAATTATTAATCTTGTACTAAGTATAACCAAAATTCAGATTAAGAACAAAATCTAGTCAATCATTTTATTTGATCTCCAAGTTTTTCGTAACGTTTATAAGACATTTTCATAAATAACATTATTTTTATATGTAGTATATACAAAACGACATAAATCTATTTTATCTGCAACGAAATAGTTTTTGTTCTATTTACACTGGATACAACCTAATTCAGGAATATCTCATAAAATACTTTCAAATGATTCAAATATTTCCTTGTATGCGCATGTGTTGTGTGTGCTCGCTCGCGCGCGTATGTGTGCGCACGTGTATGTTTGTGTACGTCTGCGTACGTAGATTTGTTTTGATTCGTGTTTTAGATAAGCGGCGCATGAGTATGGAGCCTTGTGGAAAGTCTTGGATTATTATAGGTTTGGTTATGGAGTGAAAATTGTTTTGTAAGGTTACTACTTGCGAGATTTGAAAGGATGGAAGGTTAGTTCGCCATCATGCTCAGAATATTATACCACCAAAGTAGGTTGAATGCTGATTGAAAGTCTAGGTAAATGGCAATAACATATTTGGAAATAGAGAATTCCTCGTTTGACATTATGAAGTCGATAGTTAATTTGTCACCGGATCCTTTTTTAAAATTGTATTGAATTTTAGAAGTAAAGGAATTGAAATCTATGTGAGAGTTTATTTTGTAAAGTGTAGTTTACCCTAGAAGAATTTTTGGAACACGAAATTAGTAATTAGGTCAGGACTAGGTGCTTTAAGGGTGTTTAATTCCATTAATATAGAATCGGGAAAGTCGTCGTCTAGGTTGAAGTCGGGAGTAGTATTTGAAATTATGGATAAGTTATCTATTACAGTTTGTCGGCATTGTGTATATACGTAGGGAGTTGGAAAGGGTTTGAATGTAAATTAAAGATATTGAAGGTGTGTTGGATACAGTACAGGAGTTTCTGTTGGAAGATCACGTAATTATCGGAGGGTGGTTTAACTAACCAGTGGTATGTTCGTCTGAAGTCACTTGCTTCCTGTTTGATTACGTATATGATATGAGCACGTTTGGTGTTCATTTGCAGTTGTTTATAGTTAACTGTTAATTCCATGAGAGAAAATAAAACTCAAAGAGAAAAGAAACAAAAACCCAAACAAGAAAAATTCGCTTAAGAACTAAAAGAAAATTCGTCACGGAAACGAAACAAAAAGAAAACAGAAAAAAGAAAAAAGAAACACCCCAAAATAGAAAAAGAAGAACTCTCGTCCGGTTCAAAGAGCCAATAATAGAAGACAGAAAAACGAAGGAATGAAGTGAAGCAAGCAACGCGAACTAAGATGAAACGGCATTGACACTGCAGGAAAGTCGTCGGAAGACGGACATTTTTAGTGAAGAAACAGGAAAGCCTTCGACTTCAAAAAAAGAAAAGGAACGAAGAAGAAAACCTCAAGTAAACAAAGGGACAACAAGGGAGAACGAGAGGAAGAGAGGAGGAACGCTGGTGAAAGGAAACGGTGTACTGCAAACTGTGGAAACCAAAAATCTCAACCAACGAAGGACCACAGAAAAGAAATGCCGACTAGTCCTAAAGTCGACTAAGTCGTAGTTTCCGAAGAACGAAGAACAGACTAAAAAGCACCTACCACAGGAGCGGATGGACGAAACACAATCGGACTAGGGACCGACAGCAAAGAAAACCAGCAACAGGAAAAAAGGAGAGGAATGTGGAACGAAAGGAACAAGAAATAAATTAAAAAAAACCAAAAAGAATAACACCAACACCAAGTACAAAACCCAAAAGAAAACTTAAATTGTACAAAAGAAAATAAAACAGAATCCCAGTGTAGTTATGTATAAGTAGATATGAGCGTGTGTGTATGTGTGGGGGGAATAAGGGTATGTGTTTGACCGCTGCAGTCGCCTCTTACGACAGGCAGGTCGTACCATGGGACTATTCTATTCCCGGACCCACGCGGGGTCAAGAAGTACAAGGAGAGAACGAAAGAAAAAAGAACCAAGAAGAGAACGAAAGAAAGGAGAACTAAGTAGAACTGTGTGTTTATGAAATGTGTGGATGTATGTGTGTGTATAAAGTGTGTGTGTGTGTGTGTGTGTGTGTGTATGTGTTGGACCGCTGTAGTCGCTTCTTACGACAGGTAGAACGTATTGTGGGACTATTCTACTCCCGGACCCACACGGATTAAAAGAAGCAAGAAAACGAAAGAAAACCTAGCAAAGCAGGGAAGTAAAACAAAATCGTAAAGTCCAAAAATCAAAACCTAAGGAAAGCAAGGTCGACATAAGAAACGGACGCAACGACTGTGTATTGAGCTTAAGACGTTTACGCCGCCAGAAGAAGAACGAAACGAGATCAAGGATATTAGAATTTCGTCGACCAACATCTTCAGGTTCTGCATCAGTATAGACAAATTTCTGCCTCTTATGGGCAGTTTTCCGCAAGGCAGGAACAGCAGAAGATGTAGCAGTTGTAGCGCGCGATATAGGAGGTGGCGAGGGTGGTTTAGGAAACTCGAAACAAGTTAAGGAAGAAAGTTGTTTGTTGTTAGGGTTGGAGGTAAGAAAGTCAACGGTAGAAAAGGAAACATCATGGGTTATCAGAATATCCACGGTAGAAAGAGGAAAGGTATTGGCTGTACGAGAATCAACCTTATAAAGAAAAACACAAGCAGAGCACACTTCAGTTACGTTCACTAGAGGGACAAAAGTAGATAAAATTTTAACTACGTTAGATAAAAGACTAGAAGTATCACAGTTAGGACAGAAAACAGCATTGGCTGTAGGAATATCAACCTTAGGAAAAGGAGCAGAATCCGCTAACACTTCAGTAACATTACATAAAGGAACAGAATCAGGTAGAACTTTATCTACCTTACAAAAACAAACAGCATCAGGAAGAACTTCAACAACAGTAGATAAAGGAACATCGGCTAGAAGTTCACTAACCTTAGCTAAAAGAACAGAAGCAAGTAGAAGTTTGTCAGCATGAGATAAAGAAGCACAATCAGAAAGAATTTTGTGAACATTAGAAAAATGAGTAAGAGCAGGTAACGTTTCATAAACGTCCGATAAAAGTGTAGAATCAAGTAAGACTTCATTACTGTTAGACAACAGAGTAGGAACAGACAAAACTTCAGTCACAATAGAAACTGATTTCTTAACAATAGTAGCTAAAGAAACAGGTAAAAGTTTGACGACAACAGCAACAGGCATCACAGTTACGGGTTCACTAACTTCAACATGACCTTCTGTATCCGTATTAGAAGCTACGGCTGTTATTGCAGGCACGATAGAAACTTCTTGAGCAGAACAATTTAAGAAAGCAGGAACATGTAGAATTTTGACAGCAACAGTAACAGACATTAAAGATACAGGTTCATGGACTTCAACAGGACCTTCGCTGACTAAATTAGAAGTTATCGTCACTTCCGCGACATTTGTGCTTGCAGACACGACAGGAATTTCTTGGGTAGAATCATTTAAGAAAGCGGGAACAAACTCTTGAGAAGCTACCTGCAAGTCACTAATTCGAAGTATGGGTTGCAATGGTGGTGAAGGCACAGTTTGGGGTGACAGTGAATAAGTATGGCGAGCAGAAGGAGGAGTAGAATAGGAGGTAGAACTAGAGACGAAAATAATTTTGTTCGAAGCTGTATTTGCCGAAGAAGGGTATGTTGTGATAGGAGTAGCAGGGTGACCTGGATCAGGTACAGAAGAAAACGTAGAGTGAGAAGCACAAGAAGTTTGGCTCTTAGAGCTGAGAACAGAAGTTGAAGTATTATTTGAATACCTATTAGTAGTATGATGACAGTTTGGACAGTTGCGGCGGGAAACTCCCTTATGTCCGCAACCATAACAATGGAGTACTTGAGGACGAGTACAACGTGTCGAAACATGACCAGGTTTGTCGCAATTAAAGCATATGACCTGACGAGTAGAAGCAGAACTAGGAAGAAGAACTGTAGAACGTACGAAAGAAGTATCGTATATACTCGTAGGCGTAGGAGAAATATTAACAACTCATTCATGTGAAGCGAAAGTATTTTCCTCAATAGCAAAATCCCGGGGTTCAAAATGCTGGATCAGTAAATTGGGCAACGACTCTCAGTCAGAAAACCTATGCCGGTAACCACGATACCAAAGTAACGCTTTAGCCTCGAACAAGTCCACTGCAGACTCAAATGACTACAATTCTGACACATGGTGAGTTCGTCAGAGTTTTTTGACCCGGCTCAAAAAATTATGTACGGTAAGAGTGTTTGGGGCACCAGAAAATTTTAAATTCCACTCCCAAACAGGGAGACCTTGCTAGGAAGCCGAAAAAGAAGTCATTTTGAATATGAACAAAAAAGAAACTGGTAGAAAGTAACTAAATAAAGGCTAACCGTAACTCGAGAAAAGCTAAAAGAAAATAAAATTGTTGCGAATACAGGACAATCTAAAACATATCCGACGGATAAACTTCGGGAACACCAATAAGAGCGAAACAACAAAATAGAAATTAGAATAGGGCGGTAGAATCAGAGAAAAATCGGAGGAAAACCAACTCTGAACTTCACGGGAAGAACAAAATGTACCGAGAGGAATGGAAGAAAAAAGAAAAATTTTGGGCGTTAGCGTTTTCAATGGACTAGGATTAATGGCGAAAACACAAGTCCAATAATCTGGCATGAGCTAACCAAGGATATTTAGCAATTAAGAAGGAAAGGAGAACTAAATTTTAAGAAAATCGAACCCAGACAAGAAATAACAGAAAGAAATAAATACTATTTTGAGCGTAAGGGAAGAAAACATAAGTAGTATCAGGCCGAGAAGCAAAATAAAAATAGGGGCAGAAATTAAGCAAAACAAAATCGAAACGAACGCTAGCCAAAATCAAAATTGAAGCAAAAGTTAAGCCAACGTTACACAAAACAAAATCGACGCATACAAAATTAACTAAAACAAACTCGCGGCCCCACGCCAGGGCGTCAGAAATTATGCTACGTACCAAGACGTAGCCGGAAGAAAAATAAACACTAGGCTAACTACCAACCGCGGAGAGTGGGGGGATTCGCCTACATACCAAACAGAAACAAAAAAACACAAAAAAATTAATAAAGGATTCTGTACAAACAAGTAAACAGAAAATAAATTAAGCGTTACTATTTTACAGCAAACAATTATATTATACGGACAATTTAAAAATCTCGATACAAAGTGCGCATCTCGTATTTGCACAAAATAAAATTAATCAGTAGCAAATAAAAACTGGGAGAGTTTTGTCAAGTGTTTTTAAAATTTCACCTAATACTTTTTATAAAGTAACTAATTAGTAGGAAAGAATTAACGTGTGACAGCTTTTGTCAAACGTTTTTAAAATTTCACCTAATAATTGTTGTAAAATAACTAATTAATAATGGGAATAAACGTGTGCGTTCTTTTGACACGCATTTTTAAAAATAATACATCACACCTGTAGAGCTGCCATTAGAACACACAAAAGAAAACGAATTGCATACCTGTAGGTGTACAGATACTTAGCTCGCCTTCCGTCGGAGGTGAGTCAACACAGAAACGCCATTTTCATCGGCATACATTTACCCTGCTACCATAATTGCAGCAGCAGTCTACGGACAAAAGCAATTGGTCTACAGACAAAAGCAGTTGTTCTACATAAAGAAAGAACCTATTTGGCCTCCAGCTAAAAAAAGGCAAGACACCTCCTACTGGTCGAACGGAAACAAGTGCATCGTTTTTGAAATACGGTGATGAACAAATGTAAAAAAACACTTTGACACACAAGCTGTAGAATCAAATTCAACAATGGTTCAAACAACACGGAGTCGAACTGCAGATCCTAGCTTATCGAAGCGCGGTAAAACTGGAAACCCGGATTATATCGGATAGTGCGCGACCTTATTTCAACAAGTCATTACATTGGAACAATAGAGAAAACCATTATGCGGCGGTCGCAAAGTATACCAAGATAGCGGGTACCTAAAAACAGGATATGATTACTTAATTGTAGCATAAACTTGTCGTTTCGAAATAAATTAGTTTAAGATGAAAATTTGTAGAAGCCTATTAATTATTGTAAACAGGATGTTATTGAAGAATTTAAGAGATTACGGGATACCTAAAACAAGGCATAGACTATTTAATTTATAAAATAAATTTTCGTTGTAACAGAAAAAGGATTTGGGTTGAGGAATTTATTCAAGAGCGTGTTTATTATTAATTATGTTGAGCAGGTTTATACTGAACAGGTACACTATATAGGGGGTTGTTGAAGAATTTAAGGATTGAAACGGAGTTTATTCGAACGAGTAATGAATGAACAAGGGAGAAAAATAGGGTAATTAATTTATACGGAAAATAAACGTAACAAGGTGTAGCTCTATTTACACGATGTTTGTGGGGGGTAGTATGGGTTGGTGTAGTGTGATTGTTCTCGATGAGTTATGTGGTTATTGTGTATGGGTTATACTGACACATACTATAGCAGGTATTACAGAATTAAATTTGGAGAGGGTTTCATGGTGCAGTGGCCAGTTTGCTTTGTGAATGTTATATGAGAGTGTGTCCGATGCGGTCGGCTAAAATGAATCTTAATGGAGATTGGACTGTAATTAGTGAATTGCAAACAAGATAATGAAACCAGCGATATTACCGTAAACGAGGTCCGTGCTCTGCTTCCCTCAGATTATAAATGACACCGATACGATTGGTATACAAATGTAATTTTCTTAATAGCCCTAAAAGTAGTGTATAGTGAAAAGTCAGCTTGTGAAGGTAACCTTATAAGCGATTTTCTAGGCGAGCGAGTCGAACACTTTTCCACATTCTCCAGATCTTTTACGTTTAACTGTAATTGTCAATCTGTGGATTCCTTATCACGTGCGCTTGCAATTTAACTAAATACAGTAATCAAACTCGATATTGTAGACGTATTATGAGCTGCAGAATTGGGAAATTTTAATTGAAACGTCTTTCTCTCGTTCGTAAGATTTATAGGCGCAATAAATCTCAATAATAAAAACACATTCCCTTTTGCTAAATGGCGTAGTTGATACAATAGAGACAAATGAATATTAGACTGACTAGCATTAGTGCATGGGAAGAACATTTTAACTCTTAAAAAGTGTTAACGTTAAATGCAGCGTTTACTTTAGTGAAAGCGTGCTACGTTTGCATATAGGTTAAATGAAGTAAAGAACACGAAATGTACATTCAAGAGGCTTCGTCTAAATATATGCTCATCAAGATTTGATTGCCTATTTTCTTTAAAAACGAATTTGTTTGGTGTCATGATGTGTCTCGGAAATATATTTTTTTTATGAAATAAAACTTGTGAAAGAAAAGGAACGTTAATTATTAAAAATGAAGTAAATTCCTTGAGTTGATCGTGATTCTGGTTTTTCACTGTAAAATATTACAATCTACTAATGTAATTTCAAAATATTTACAACCTTCAATTGATTTGTGTACACTAGCACCACTTTTACGTATAGTTCAAAATAAAATGATCGAATTAAGAAAACAATTTTTCAGCGATATTTTGAAAGAAACCAAACACGTTGCAAATACCTCCAAAATAGCTTCTAGATTTATAACTAAACGACAGCGCCACACTAAAAATTTTTTTGATGAATAGGCGGTAAATGAACACATAAAGAAACCAGAAGAAAAGTTTAGAATTACCGTGTTCAATGTATGTCTAGACGTCATAATTCAGCAACTGACAACACGTATTTTTAGCAAGAACAATATTTCGACCAAATTTGCAATTCTAAAAAAGACCATCTCAGTGTTTGACCCGATGAAGAAATTATCAAAAAAAGCTAACACTCTGTAAATGTTATCCAGATGACTTGTCTTCTGCATTTCCTTAACAAATTCTTAGTTTCCGAACGATAATGAAAGAGACAATTACAAATCTTTCAATAGTAAAAGGCCGAATTAGTGATTGTTGAAAACTGTTCTATCGCCAGTAGGGTGCCGGATTTGTGTAGGGTATTACAATTGTATTCAAGTTTGTCGGTTACTATCGCTTCTACCGAAAGCTCGTTCAGTAAGCTTAAGCTCATAAAGACGTACTGGCGGACCACCATGTCCCAAATGAGGCGTAGTTCATTGGCACGCTTTTATATTGAAAGGGAGCGAGCTAAATTATTGTAATGGAAAGTGTAGTTTATAAGTTTTATCAACAAAAAAATATTGTTTTTGAAAGTTATTGTGAATAATTCTGCATAACTAAAAATTTCGTTTTATATGTTTACTATGTCTTATATTATAATAAAACCTTAGCATTTGTATGTATAGAACTCTATAGTATTTCAAGTATTGCATAAAAGTTCTTTAAAATTTTGCAAGTTAACCAAGCGGGGCTGATTTAATATTTCTTGCAGGAGGCCCATCAATTCTTAGTTACCTCACTACCTGGAATATACAGGGTGTCTAGAAAATACGTGTACAACGTAAGAACGGAGATTCTTTGGCTCGAAATAGATCGATTTGAGCCAACTTACCTATTATACAAGTTGCTTCATTTAGCCGCTAGAGGGCTTCAAAAATCGTGAAAAATATTTGATATTTTAAAATAACTCGAAAACGCGTCGATAGATTTTAACCATTTTTGGGGTGCGAGTTTCTACTTTCAATTGACATCTTGTGGTGGTGTACGCAACAATTTTAAAAGCATACGAGTGTCCCAAAAATGATGTATTGTATATATATCCGACCATTACCTTTTTCCTGTTTATGCAATAACTACCAGTTTTTTTTTATGAGTAGCCGACTTAATTTGGAAAATTTTTTGTCTCTTGTAAAATTTTGATTAGACAAGCGGTTTGACATAATTTCAAATGTCTGTTTTTTTATTATTATTTTATTGTTTTGTATATTTTTTATTACTATCATTGAAAATTAATAGCGCGGTACAAGTGTTGGACCATTACAATAAATTTTCAAAATGGCCGCCATTTTCTTCAATGCACAAATTAACTCTTCGTAAGAAGTTTAACTGAACCCTCTGCATTGTTTGTGCATTATTTTTTAAAGAGTTGGCTGCATTTAAAATTCGTCTATACAATTCTTCTTCGCTATCAAGTGGAGACAAATAAACCTTAGATTTTAAGGTACCCCACAAAAAATAATCACAGGGCGTCAAGTCCGGCGATCGTGCTGGCCAATTTGTAGGAGCATCATATCCCCTTCCGATCCATCGATCCGGATATTTTTCGTGTAAATGTTGTCGAACAGCTAGAGTAAAGTGGGGAGGAGCACCATCGTGCATGAACCACATGTCTTGGCGAGTAGCAATGGCAAATTTTTTAATAAATTCGGCAATGTTTGTTGTAGAAAGTTGAAGTAATTGTTTTCGTTTAATCGATTTGGTATCACAACAGGACCGATAATAAAATTATCAATAACTCCAGCCCAAACATTAATCTTAAATTTATGTTGATAGTGAGTCACTTTAGTTGCATGAGGATTTTCTACAGCGTAAACATGTTCATTATGTATGTTAGTAATACCAGATCTTGTAAAAGAAGCTTCGTCTGTAAATAAAATTTTGCGACTGAAATTTGCATTTTGAATTCTCTGATCTTGAATAAATTGACAGAAAGCTAGACGCCTCTCAGGATCGATAGGCAAAAGGTCTTGTACCTGTTGAACGTGGTATGGGTGTAATAACTGTTCCTTTAAAACGTCATGAACAATACTTTTAGGAACTTGTAGTTCAAGTCCTAAGCGTCTAGTGCTTATTTTTGGGTCTTCTTTAACTCTATCCAAAATTTGTTTCTCCAGATCCGCAGTTCTTGTGGTACGTTGACGTCCTCGATCCGCATTTCTTGACTGAAAGCTACCATTTTCACGAAGACGTCTTTCAATATTTGCGAATGTTTGGTGGTTTGGCATTCGGCGATTAGGAAATCTTTCCCTATAGACTCTGACGCTTTCACGACCATTGCCTTGACAAAATTCGAAAACCAAAAGCATATCCACCTGTTCGTTGTTTGTGTAAGTACTCATAATATAAGATGAAAGATGCAAACTTTTATTGAATTAAGCAGAAATTCACGACTTGACAGGTAAACTGAGGTTAAATGACAGTCAAATTAAATAACAAATAAAAAGCAAAGCCAACTACTAAACTATGCTTTTTGATTTGCCCCGTTTTATACTTAATGCAGAAATGAAAGTATGCAGACATTTGAAATTATTTTTTTCTGTCAAACCGCTCGTCTAATCAAAATTTTACAAGAGACAAAAAATTTCCAAATTAAGTCGGCTACTCATAAAAAAAAAATTGGTAGTCATTGCATAAACAGGAAAAAGGTAATGGTCGGATATTTATACAATACATTATTTTTGGGACACTCGTATGTTTTTAAAATTATTGCGTACACCACCAAAATATGTTAATTGAAAGTAGAAACTCGCACCCCAAAAATTATTTTAAAATATCAAATATTTTTCACGATTTTTGAAGCCCTCTAGCGGCTAAATGAAGCAACTTGTATAATAGGTAAGTTGGCTCAAATCGATCTATTTCGAGCCAAAGAATCTCTGTTCTTACGTTGTACACGTATTTTCCGGACACCCTGTATATTATGTTTAATAAATTGTAGTTAGGTAATTATCAGAAGATTTTATTTATTGTATAGAGATTTTTCTAATAATAACGCAATCCTATTAAAATCTGCAAGAAGTGTTAATAAGTGATTTTTAATTATACAAAGTTTATATTTTCTTTTTGAAAACTCTAGTCCTCATTTATGAATGACTTTTAGTCAATATTTGTGTAATGACTTTACTCAACCTAAAAATATACACTCGCGTCCACTATTGCTATTGCGACAATATTTTTAATAAGTTTCCAATATTTACGGTGGGTATACAAAAAAACATTATAGAATCTAACTGCGAGGGCAATCTGACAGTTCTCGGTCTAACACAGATGTCGTTAAAAACTGTAAACGAATAATTGTATTGGTAAGTCCTATCCTTAATATAAATGCACGCAAAATTTTAGTTTAATTTGTCAATCCATTCAAGTAGAAGCAACTGTTTAATATTTCTGTGTCATTAACATTCTTAAAATGGGAAAATTTGAATACCTTCCGGTAACTAAATTCCTAGTCTTTCATAATTAGTATCATCAAAAATACATCCGAAATTGTTCATCACCTTCACTTTAAACTTTGAAAAATTGGTTGCTTCTTCTAAATATGGTTGTGCAAGCCTCAAAGACGATCTGCGAAGGTAGTCCAAAAACTGCTACAACACAACAAATTATGTAACAATTCCATAAAATTGTCTTAGATGACGATGACTAAAGTGCGTAAAATAATTATAACCATCAACACCTCAAAGAACAAATTGCAAACATTTTGCGACAGAATTACACATGAAAAAGCTTTATGCAAAATAAATGATGTATTTGCTAACAATTTATGAAAAATATATGTGATTTTGAATATTTCTTAAGCACGTTTGAACGGTTTTAAGTAAAATGAAATAGATTTGAAATATTGTTTCATAACTTGGATCAACTACTTGTTACAATTTAAATTTAAATTTAAATAACGCAAACATTGTGAAAAACTTTGTTATTAGATTGAAAACTCTTGATGAAACTAAGATAGAATTTGAAAAAATAAATGAAATAAATGATATTGAGTTATTATTGGACGATGAATTTAACCCCAACTATCAAGGTGTTGAAGCACTTAACGAATTATATTGTAACATTTTGGTTGCAGCTGAAGATGTTCGTGTGAAGCAAGCTTCAGGTAGAACTCAGGCTTTAGATCGTGATTCGCATGCATGTGTTTCTCAGCTTCCGAAGTTGTCGTTACCACATTTTTTCAGAAATATTCGTGAATTTCCTGTTTTCGACGAATGGTTTAAAAGCCTTTTATGCATGATAATAACAAGTTAAGTGATCTCGATAAAAGAATTATTTGTTAGGGCACTTTTCAGGCAAAGCTTTAAATATGTGCGCAGGGTTACCGCCGACAGGAGCAAATTATAAAATTCTTTGGCAGTCTCTTATCGAAAGATATTATAATTCGTGAGCTTTGGCCTCCAGTTATTTAGAACAATTTTTAGAGTTGAAACCTGCAGTAACGCTTTGTTAATGGATTAAATAACATTTTAGAAAGATGCAATTCAGCATATAGAGCGTTACAAAAATTGAATATTGATGATTTGTTAGATTTTACTTATGTCTACTTAATATGGTCGAAGTTAGATGTGCAGACTAGGAATCTTTTTGAAAATAATCGGAGAAAATCAACTGTCTTGACTTATAAGGAAGTAATAGAATTTATAAAGGATCAAGCTCAGATTTTTGCTATGACCTCGGCTCAGAATAGAGCGGGAATAACATCTAATTATAGTAAAAGCAAGTCGTTATTTGTTAAGGATAAAATAAGCGGTAGTAAATGCGCTATTTGTCAGTTGCACCATAATATATCCCAGTGTAGTACATTTTTGGTTAAATCGCCGCCTGAAAGATTCAAGGTTATTAGATATAAAAATTTATGTATCTTTTGTTTTGGACAACGCAGGGTAGTTGTATGCAAAAGTCGTATTTCTTGTAATTTTTGCAAATGTAAACATAATTCCGTCTTACATTTTGGTAAACTTCAATCTTATTATACGGGGGACTAAACTAATTCCCAAGAGAATTATCGTGTCGTTGAGGTAAAAGAGGACCATTCCAAGCTGGTCTGCAATGTTCTTGGGACATCATACGATGTACCAGGACTGAATCAATGCAGGGAAATCCAAACATAGCATCGTTTTACTCAATTTTGGATAATGTCACAGACAATTGCACTGTGATTTTGTCGACGGTTATGATAAATATTTTTGGTAAAAATGGCAAGCAATCTAAGGTTAGACTTTTACTCGATTCGGGCAGTCAAGCCATTTTTTTTACCTTAAATTGCGCTAAGTTGCTTCAATTGAATATTGATCCTTGTAACTCAATCGTTAAAGGCATTGGTAGTTGTGGTAATATAGTAAAGGGTGTTACTACAACAGCAATTTCGTCTCGATTTAATTCAGGCATATATTATAAAATAAAGGTTTTGTTGGTTGATGAAATTACAGATAGATTTCCAGATTGCAAGATTCGTCGCGATTTATTGGAGTATTTAAGTGATTTACCTTTAGCTGACGATAAGTTTGATACGTCGAGTACTATTGACGGAATAAATGGAGTGGAATTGTTTCTTACTTTGTTAGGTTCTCGAAAGGTATCTGGGTCTTACATTTGCCTATTGCCATTGAAACTAAGCTGGGATATGTAGTTATGTGATCCGCACCAACAGTTTGTCCGCAAGCAAGAAAGTTTCGGACGTTTCATTCAGTTGTCGAACCTACATTGGATTCCTTAGTTAGAAAATTTTGGGAAATCGAAGACTTTTCGAAACAAAGTTTTGATCATCCCGATGATCGGAAATGTGAAAAAATTTACTCATCGGCGGTGCACCAAGATTTATGTGGTCGTTATATGGTAACGTTGCCATTTAAGTACAGTTATTCGAAATTAGGAGATTCTTACTCGGCGGTACTTAACAGTCTTCATTATTTAGAAAGAAAATTTGACAGATAGCTGCTATTTGAGGTTCAACATTCAAAGGTTATTAAAGATTATTTAAATGAAGGAAACAAATATCCGCTGGCACGTACAATAATTCAACAATATTTTTACATTGATGATTTGTTATAGTCCTGCGCTAGTTTGGAAGAAGCTAGAACGTTATAGTAGTTGGTTCGGCGACTTATAGTTAATTTATAAGTGCCTTAGTTCGCGCCAAAAGTATCGTTGTGTATTTAAAATAAACAATGATAGTGCGCGATAAATAGAACCAAATTTATCTTGGAACGAACACCTGGTCCGCAAGAGTGCATTATTATATAAAACGTGGATCGTGTGTGACCGCAGAGTACTCAAGAAGTGCCAAAACTTTTGTTTTACCGCTTAAAAATATATTATAAAACGCAACTGTGTGTTAACCGTGAATTGTGCGTGCCGAAATCACCTATAGCACCGAAAGCCAAGAAATTCTGGTGAGTTTTTGACTTTTGTTTATATGAATTTGTGCACTTAATTAACATTAAACATTTATTTTGTAACTTGTACAAGCCAACCAGATTACAACCGCTTTATCGCTTCCCAATTTAGTCCCGCAATATTGTATCCTGATAATTTCTTTACACTAAATTGTTTAATCCATCCGCTTACTTAATTAATTACGTGGAGGAAGTTACGCCCCTCCAGTAGTAACTAACTGATATTTTTAAACTTGGACAATTTCATTTGACAAAGTGGACTAGTAACTCGGAGAAATTACTGCATATAATTCCCGATACAGATCGTTGTTCGAAGATAGTGAATTTTGACGACAATGGTCTTAAGGTACTAGGTCTACACTGGCATCCCCACTACGATGTTTTTAAATTTAGCTTTAATATTGAACTTAAAACTTGTACTAAACAGAATTTGTTATCTACTGTTGCTAGATTATTTGATCTTTGTGGATTTATCGCTCCTGTAACATTGTTAATTAAGATATTTATTTAAAAAAATGTGGATTTTTCGTTTGTATTGGGATGAAGTTATGGAAGAAGATTTGTCCGTGCATTGGCAATGTTTACAAGAGGAATTGTCTCTTCTCTCTGCTTTTAAAATGCTTCGAATGTTAATTGATAATCCTGATGGAACTATCTTATTGGTGGGTTTTTGCGATGCGTGCTTAGACGCTTACGGAGCGGTCGTTTACATGAAAACCATTCATTCTAGTGGAGATGTTTATATCAATTTGGTTTGCACTAAAAGCAAGGTGGCGCTGTTAAAGGTTCAGTCCATCCCAAGGCTGAAACTTTATGCGGCTCTTTTATTAGCTAAATTATTGAAATTTGTAAAGACTACTCTGGAACCTCGTGTGCAAATTGCACAAATTTTCGCTTTTTCCGATTCCACTGTCGCCCTGATTTCGTTGTCAACCTTATCGGTGGCAAATATTTGTTGCTAACGGGGTAGCTCAAATACAAAAATTAATCACTCCAGAGTCCTGTTATCATATTGAAGGCGAACAAAATTTCAGTGATGGTTAGTCTCGTGGTATTAAACCCTCGCAGTTTATGACTATGAACGCTTGGTTATGTGGTCCCGATTGGCTAAAATTGTCGTCTTCATTGTGGCCAATTAATCGCTTCCTGCTTATGACGGAGATCTACCCGAAAAAAAAACTGTTTCACTCCTGGGAACTAAGCCTGTTTTGCATTCTATATATGACTTAATAATACGCTGTTCGTCTTGGAATCGACTATTGCTATCGACGGTGTACGTAATCAAATTTTTCTTCAAGAAAGATTGATTATAATGGGAGGGGCTATGTAATTCTAAATTAGGATTTGGTCAACAACATCCCTCTCTATTGCTCGGTAAGGACAATTTTGTTAAACTATTAATCGATTAGTGTCATCGGCAAAATTTACACAGTGGTCCGGACCTAGTTTCGGCAATTTTGCGCCTAAGGTTTTGGATTATTGAGGCCCGGAATGTTATTCGTTATCAACTAAGCAAATGCAATCATTGCTTTAAATTTTCTCCCAAAGGTTTATTTTCAAAAATGGCCAATTTGCCTTCTGTAGGAGTTACAGAGACGAAACCTTTTTTACACTGTGGCGTTGATTACGTAGGTCCGTTTTTTGTTACTCCTATTTAAGGACGTGGTATTCGAAGTCATAAAGCATACTTATGTCTTTTTATTTGTTTATGTACTAAAGCGTTACATTTGGAATTAGTTTCCGACTTGTCCACAGACATGTTTTTGTCTGCATTTTAAAGATTTTTGTCGTGCCGAGGAGCGGTGCCTACAATATATTCTGATTGCGCAAGAAATTTTATCGGAGCCAAGAATGAATTTGAAGACTTGTACTTATAATTAAATTCCGTCGAATATAAAAGGGCGGTTGGACCCGAATTATTACCTCGAAGAATTGATTGGAAGTTTCAGCCACTTTTCAACCCACATTTTTCAGTGGTTTGGGAATTGCAAAGAAAAGTAGTTAAAACTCATATGCGTAAGACCATAGGGTCGCAAATATTGACATATGAAGAATTTTCCACGGTTTTAGCTCAAATAGAAGCTTTGTTAAATTTGTGGCCTTTATCTTGGCTTAGTACAGATCTTTCAGGTCATGTTCCATTAACTCCAGCTTAACTCTATTATCTTTGTTACCTGTATCCTTGGTTCCAGACCCCCCAAAAAAACTTATTCGCAGGGAAGAAATTGTTGGATCACATTTAGTTCAAGCGTTTTGGAAAAGATGGCATATTGAATATTTAACGCAATTGCAGCTGCGCCAAAGATGGAATGTTCCCGGTACTGTCATTAATAAAGGTACATTGGTCATTATCAAACAAGGTAACGCGTCGGCCCCTTCATTGGTCTTTAGGAATTGTTGACTAAATCTTTCCATGAAGAGAAGGAATCGTTAGGGTAGTGAATGTTAAGACTGGTACTGGAACGTATAAACGACCAGTTGTACGCTTATGTCCTCTTTCCACTCAATGATATAGGTTTGATTTCGGTTTAGCTTGATTTAGACAAGTTCTCTTCTAGAAATAATTTTATTTTACTTAAATTTTACAACAGATAAATTTTATGGTTAAATTTTTTACAAAATTAAGTTTCGGTTAGATTTACATTTAATTTAGTTAGGAAAAAATTTCGGTTTTATTTTCGGTCATTCTGAAGATGCTTCAGGGTGGAGGGAATGGTAACGCCATCGTTTGGCTGTTGCGTATGTTTTGTTTAACTTGTGCCGATAATGATTTTGGGATTGCAGGTCGTTATCGGCGTTGTATTCATTTTAGTAGTCAGTCTTGCTTAAGTTTCGGTCTCGAATGGTTTAAATTGTAAAGTGTTGTGTTTAAGTTGTTAAAATTTATAATTATATATACGTAAAGAACTTGGTGTTTGGTGGCAGGTAAGACTTATCTTAGATCCTAATCCTACAACCCTTCCTTACTTGTCCAAAGGTGAGTCGAGGAGGCCTATTTTGCTTCCATGCAGGGTTTCGGTAAGTGATATTAATAATTATTATTATTTATTGATTATGAAAATACAATCTCTTATTGGTTGAATTAATATTTTGATAATTTGATATTTAAATATAAACCAGAAGTTAGCGAACAGCTATAACACTACCCATTTTATAAACATATCCGCACAACTTGGTTAGATGGCTCTCTCCTGCTGCTTGTTCTCGAATAACTGAAGATCAAAAGCTTGAATGCTCCCTCTATTATTGTCCGTCGAATTTTATATTACAACGTTCCAGGAAATTGTCCAATTTGTTTCGTTTACATGGATTGTGCGTTTGAAGCTGTCCTATTGTCGTGTTTGTTTACGTTCGCAACGCATTTCTTTATGACTGTAGATTTATGAGCTTATAATTATTGGGGTAATATACCATAGTTTCGGTTTCTTTGAATTCATGTTAGCTCCTAATTCCTATTTTGTTCATCTGTTGTTTTCAGAAAGATCAAACAATTAAATATATATATATATATATATATATATATATATATATATATATATATATATTTATACTACTTCCGTTCGAGAAACTACATATATATATATATATATATATATATATATATATGTGTGTGTGTGTGTGTGTGTGTGTGTGTGTGTGTTGTTTGTGTGTATGTGTGTTGCTTTAAAATGTAGCGTTTATGCAAATGAATGGAAATGAACCCTTCATGATATGTGTCAATAAAACTGTCGTAAACCATTGATGCCCGTATTGTCCTGGTAGAAGATCCAACATCAAATTTATAATAACATCAATGATAAGCAATCGTTTAAATCATAATACTTACTACATCCACACACATCTTTTTTCAACGCACTTTATCCAAAAGGATGGCTTACATACAGCATTAAAATCTACAAATAAAGAGTGCATCTTTAGTCTAAAAACATTTCGCAACTACTACATACAAATATAGAGTTTATGCAGTCTTTTTTCTTTATAATTAATATTTCCAAATATTTCCTTATATAAGTCACGCTAAGTACAAATTCCAAGAAATGTCTATGATAATTTTAATTAGTCTTTTCCTACTTCCGTAAAGATGGGCGTGGCTAATAATATACATCCAAAACCTTTTGCAATGATCAACTTAAATCAGATTTGGACTTAAATAAAATCTGAAATTATCTATTTACAAGAAAACATTCATATGCCAAAATCTTACGCATTTTAGCCCTACTTAAAATAAATAGAGCAAGCAAAATATGCTTCAAAATATTTGAAAACAATGATATACTTGCGTTTCTCCATTAAATTGCGCTGGGACTCATCAGTTCATCCATGACCAAATCGTTGATTATATTTCTATGTTGTTCTATTTTTAAAAGTATTTTACCAATAAATGCATCAAAAATTAATGTCGTATTTCATTCTTATCGAAATTTCTAATATCATACAGGAATTTATTTCGTTAACTCTATTAAACCAACTTCTAATTTCAGTTATTAATATTTTAATACAAATTACCTTGGACGTCGATCTTTATACTTCATAACTTTTAAACATATTGTTACTGACAACTATTTTAAACTAACATAAACTTGACTTTATTTATTGAGAAAATGTCAGTTTTGATTTATTAGGTCTTAAAATCGCATTATCGTTTCTTGATTGGTGTAGTTTAAAGAATAGATGTAAAATACTTATTGGTGAGCTTATGATCGCTGGTTATCTTATCTAATTTATGGGTAGTAAAACGCTTTATCCCGCTAATTAGAATGTTTATTCATGTTATTCTTCTAATTACCTGTTACGGTTGTGGTTTAAATTAAAATGCCCGAAACGAAATGGAAATGCTTTTAGTCTTGTTTTAAATGATTTTAGTGAAGAATTTTAAAAATACGGGTTTTACCGCGTTTTTAAATAATGTTTTGAGTAGCACAGATATTTGCACTTTAATTACTACTTTTTAGTAGAAGATTCCCGTGGATTTTTCAACTTACACAACATGCCATAGAATGCGCTTTAAATGGCATTTTGTAACAAGGGATGCTTTGCATTTTCATGGATTTTACTTTCGTACCATACTATTTAAAGGTACTATTATGTAACATATATAAAGCTCTAAAGTACTATATACAGAGCATTTCTACACTGAAAAGAAGCATTAATATTAGAAAAGTTTCTGTAATTTTTGTCGGGTTTTGGGATGTTGTATGAATAGGGATATGGTGCTCAATGACTCCTATATGACTTCTTATCACATCAGTATATATATAGTGTCAGTGTATATATATATATATATATATATATATTATATATATATATATATATATATATATTATATATATATAAAACTTTTTCCCACCTATACGTTGTGAGCCAAAAATTATGCCGTGACTTGGGCCCAGCCGAATTATATTAATAAGAATGTAATGGCAAATTTAAAATTACTATCTTACCGTGTCTTTTTCCTTGCCTGGCTAGTTCAGCGGTAAGTATGTTGTAGATTTCTTTCAAAAGAAATAAAACAAAAATTTGAAGAAACATCTATGAACAGTCTTCTAAGCATTCAAAAACATCTATCCCTTATACACATTATCTAAAAAATCTCTTATATTCAATATAAATAACGCTTATAAAAAACAATTTACAGCTTAAGCTCAGACAGAAATTTTTATCTAATAATTAGTTACTTATTAAAATAATCCTCACCTAACCTTTAACAATTACAGAAAACAAAGATCTCCTATGTGAGGTACTAAACTCTGTTTAGAGTTTTAGGATAATTTACCTATGCTTTTATTACCCCGTTTGTCAGTGTAATTGGTCAATGACGCCGGACAGATAATTTAGTAAAGATCAAAATGCTTCGAACCCTGACCCCAAAAATTGCTAGAAATTATTCCCTTGACAAATAATTTTTATATAATTGAAATCTTATTCTAGTTTAATTTACTATTAGTTTACAAAAAACAAAAAAAAAGTATACTTGCAATTGGTATTGTCAAATACTTCTTTATAGCACTTTATAAAAATATCATTTCCATTGTAAATAATGGCATTGAATTCTTCTTTGTTCTATTTCAAATATCCAATTCCAATCAATATTATCGTAGAAATATCAGCTAGCAAATTGAATTTCTTTTAATAGATTAAAATTAGCAGTTGCTCTTGTACTAAGATTATTTATGTCGAAGATCGTTTAAATTTAGAAATATTTTTAAAAATAATTATACTTTAAAATTATGCAAAGTTATATGTTACTTATGGAACGCCGATAAAATAGATTACAAATTACTCGAAACTGTTGCATGTCATAAAATAAATTGAAAAATTAATTTTTACTCGAAACTTACATGTTGTTTCACGTAATCATGAATGAAACATTAAATCTTAACTACTTCCGCCTTATATACTAAAATTCTAAATAAGTCTTTTTTCCATTCTTTTCTGAATCACGTTCCCGAGGATTAGTCACAGATGATGTAACAATTATGTTGATTTCGCGATTTAGTGAGCTAATTAAGTGCGGTTTGTATAATTTATAGCTATCGTAAAACGTCTTTAATTTTTTTATTAATACATTAAAGCATGGCCGTAGTTATCTCTTTCTTAGAGCTATTAAATACGTTATCTATTTTATTTTATGATTTTTTGATAGCATCTTTTCTTCGAATTGGGACGTTTACTCATCGACACAAAATAATTAGCTTTTAGAATATTTCTAGTAGAATGAAATGTATGAATATGACTCTTTGAATTTTCTCGAATATAAATGCAGTGTTCTTTTATTAAATAATCTAATCATTGTTAGAACTAATTCAACTTAACTTCTTTGAAAAAAGTTCTTTATTTAAACTCAAAATGGTATTTTTAGCAAGAATGAATATTTTTTTGTTTCAAATGATTTATCTACACACAAAAAATATCTAGTATTTTAAAAGTGGATGAGATTTTTTTTCGGTCTGCAATAAATGTTTACACATAGATTTTAATTACATAATTAATGAGAGCTTTGTCTTATGCTTCATAAATACAATAAGAGAAGGTTTTCTCTTTAAGAAATTATTATTTACATAAGGTTTAAGGTTAGACTTTTTCTTAAATGTATAACAATGCTATATGTGTCCTTAAAAAGTGTTATCTTACACGGGAATCTAATTTTCTGTCCTAATGGAATACGTTTATGCGTGAATACAGGGTGGAAAAATTAAATATAGGGAAATTTTACATTTCTCTATTTTTCTTCTCGTTAGGTGTTTTTTTTCCATAGAATTTGGTGTTTAATGGCATCTTGTGACCTCATTATTATATCAATATAGATATCTTGCTCTGACAATGGCCGCACGTTAATGCGTCACTAAAAGAGTGATGATGTCGCGTTGGACACCACTAAAAGAGTGCCGCTAAATTAGTGATACAGATATAGGAAATTGTAAAATTTAAAATTGCTGACTTACTTTCCTTTCTAACTTTTCTTTACCTGGCTAGCTCAACAGAAATAGTAGAATTTACAAAATGAAATCAAACACAGCAATATCAAAAAGCATCTATGCAGTCTAAAATATTTTCTCTCATACAAAAGAATATAGAACATTTACAGCATAGCTTCTTTCAAACATAATCTTATTTTTAGCAAGTACTTAATTATCAAAAATGTTCCTCACCTAATGTAGGTTTAAATTTGTAGAACTCAAATTTCTTTTCTTGTGGATAAATTACCAGGCTTTTTTATTCCCTCGCTTGTAGGGTTCGTTTTAACAAAAAAAAGTCCCTCACAGATAGTCTATTAAAAATTCAGAGTGCTTCGAACACTAATCACAAACTTTCCTGGTAAATATTATTTACAAAAAAAATATTATATGATTAGCACTTATTCTACCTTAAATTAAATGGCAAATACTCAAACATCAATTACAAACATAATATTCTAAAAGTAATACTTGCAAAAATACAAAAAACGCTTATACAATTCGTAATTAACAGTATTAAGTATCTTTTGCTTCTATTTTTAAATTGCCGTTCAAAATCAGCTTATAAGATTTCCATATTATTTAAATCTCTATTTAGAAGCCAATGTGCTTCCTCGGTTTAATTATTCAATTAAATTTTTAAAGTAGTTTTTCATCTTGAGAAAGTTTTCATCTTCCTTATATATTACAAAATCAAATGATTGTATCTAATAACTTTTATATCTATGCGGGTTACGCTTAAAACTCGCTTCTGTATTCACTGTTACGCCGTTATTTTAATTACGACATGCTTATTGCATACTTTAAAACAGTTTCTTCTCAAAGTAACATTTTAGCGATAGAATTCGTCTTCCCATTTATAAACAATTTATCTATGTTCTAGAGTTTTTTAGTTTTTACGAGATTTCATTCCAAAGACTATACACCTATCTAACGCAAGTTTCTGCGAATTCCTCATTTTATTACCTCATTAGCGTAATTTATTTCTTAGTGACGTGCGTTGACTTGTCCTTCTGTAACACCCAAGGTTATTGTGGCATGGCATACTAATCCAGTAGTAATGCAAAAAATAATAAATAATTCTTATTGATCTTAGAGATTTTTTATCGCATTTTTATGTTCCTGCTGCTTCTTGAAAAAATTGTTTGTTTATTAATTAAGTATTTACGTTGTTCTAAGTACATATGACGCATCCTTTCTCTAGTCTTCTCGAAATTTCGAGAACCTGTTTTAATTAAAATTGAATTTATATTATACAGAGTCAATTTGGCTAATTATTTGAAAGCTTTAATTGCTTTATCAGTGGTCTTTTCACATGCAGAAAGAACCGCATTCTTAACGCATTAACAGAAAATATTTTATTTTGCATAAACTAAAACGTGTTTACGATACACATAACTTTGCACGGAAAGTGTATTTTTTTTATCACAAACGAATGGCTTTGTATTTATTTTTGAGTGATTATTTACAAGCACGGAATTGTGTTTTTCACTTTTCACATTATTTCTTTACGATTAATTATTTTTACATATGCGGCTTACATTTTATACAGGGTTGGACTAACAATTGAAAATTAAGGTTTTTAAATACACGGAAGTGTGTTTTTCAATATTGCACATTAATTGCTATGTATTTACAATACGCTTTTATTATACAAGGTGATTAGTTACACACACGGAATTGCAGTTTTCGCTTGGCAAAAGTAAGTATTACACAACCATGAATTTTCAGAAATTCCTACTTTTTTTCGGATTCTTTTATATCTTGGCGGGATTTATTTGTAGAATTTGGGTTTCAATGACTTTTCGTGACCCCTTATCGCGTCTCTCTCTCTCTTTCTATATATATATATATATATATATATATATATATATATATATATATAGAACAATAAAAGCTTGACAGCTTACATTTCAAAAATATTAACTAGAATTGTACAAAGACGAATGAAAAAACGAGCTGAAGAAATAATGGGAGAAGATTAATTTGGGTTTAGGCAAAACAGGGGAACACAGGAGGCTATTTTAGTTCTGAGGGTGATAATGGAGAAAACAATAGAGAAGGGGGAAAGCATATATATATATATATATATATATATATATATATATATATATAGGATTTGTAGATCTGGAAAAAGCATTCGACAATGTAAAATGCAAAAAAAATGTTTGAAATTCTCAAAAAGATTGGAATGAGGTATAGGTATAGACGAATAGTACATAGCTTATACAAAGAACAAACAGCAGTAATAGAATTAGAGCAAGAAAGTAGAGAAGTAAATATTAGGAAAGGGGTGAGACAGGGATGTGCCTTATCCTCATTAATTTTTAACTTGTGCATAGAAGAGGCACTGAATACTTTCAAATGAAGGAAGACACTTGGAATTAATATGCAGGGACAAAAGATTCATATGCTTAAATTTGCAGATGATATAGCGGTATTAGCATCTAACAAAGAAGAGTTAGAAGCTGCTCTTAATGAAATGGAAACAGTTCTAACAGAGAGATATGGTATGAAAATTAACAAAAATAAAACTAAAGTTCAAGTATGCAAAAGAGGAGATAATAAATCAAAAACAAGAATACAAATAGGTAACAAGAACTTATAAGAGGTTAAGGCCTTCTGCTGCCTAGGAAGTCAAATAACGCAAGATGGGAAAAGCACAAAAGATATAAAACAAAGATTAGCACAATGTCGTGCTACATTTAACAAGAAAAAGCAACTACTGTGTTCAAAGACCACTAACCTAGAAACAAGGAAAAGATTGCTTAAAACATAAGCCTGGACAGTAGGAGAAGCAGACAAAAAAGGTAGAAGTTTTTGAAATGTGGTGCTACAGACGTATGATGAAGATACCACGGACAGACAAAGTTAAGAACAAAGAGGTACTAGAAATTGTAGGGAAAGAAAGAACTATGTGGAAAACGGTACAAAATAGTAGAGGCCACATACTAAGACATGAAGGAATAGTGCGGAATATATTATAAGCAGAGATGGGAAAAACGAAAAGTAGAGGTAGACCTAGGTTAGACTACTGCACACAGATAGTGAAAGATGTAGGTTGTAAGAATTTCAGTAAAATATGTAGGCTAGCTCAGAATAGAAATCAATGGAGGTACGCTTCCAACCAGCCGCAATGGAAAAACTAATGACAAAAATAATAACTGTACTTAAACATGGTGATTATTATAAACAACTACAGATATTGGTTTGCAGTACTCTCAACTAATGTTAATTGTGCGAAAGGATTTATTTGAAAACTATTAATTTGGAGAATGTTTAAGTGTTGAGGGAACCTTGGCAGCCATAGGCTGCTTAACCCCTTTCACATACCACTGAATCTCGGTGAAATAGGGCATATAATTAGAAAACAATAGAAGGGAAGTGAGCTGTATATCGGCTGTTGTGAGAATTGCAGGGAACGGTGTAGGCTAGTTCAGAACATAAATAAGCTGAGGTACAAGTCCAACCAGTTTCAAGATGTAAACCCAATGACGAAAAAATAAGTGCTCTTAAATCTGATGATTATTATAAACAATTACAGGTGTTGGTTGTGAAATATTTTCAACTAATGTTGATTGTGCGAAAGGATAATTTTTAAAAAGTATTAATTCGACAAAGGTTCAGGTGCTGAGGGAACTTGGCAACCAAAGGCTGCTTACCCCCTTTCATATACCACTAAATATCGGGGAAATGGGGTATATAACTGTAAAACAATAGAAGGTGACCTAATTGCATCTAACAAGTAAGAACAACAGCTATGTTCAAAGACAACGAACATTTCAGGAAAATGTGTAGGTTGGTTCATACTAAGAAACAATGAGGGTACGCGTCCAACCAGTTCTAGGACTGAAGATATATATATATATATATATATATATATATATATATATATTAAAGAAAAGTAGGTTTAATGAGTCTTAAATCAATACAAAATAAAAAGGAATTGGCAAGTGATTCAAATTCAGGCACGAGGGCATCCTGTCGACGCGTTTCGCCCTAATTGAGGTTTATCTACTCCTGTCCTGATGAGTCCCAAATAGGGCGAAATTTGAGTTGAAATTGAGTTGAAATTTGAGTCACTTGCCAATAATTTCTTTTTACTTTGTATATAAATATATATATATATATATATATATATATATATATATATATGTATATATAGGATGTAAAATTTGTAAAAAAATATCTTCTTTCAAGATGAAAGAGTCGATTAGCGTAAAGACGTGCACGTATTTCTACTACTAATATAACGATGGCAAAATTCAGCAAATTGAAGTATGAATTGCTTGAAAATTTAGCTATTCACTAGGTTTGGCTTTTTCTGACCTATCGGCATCAAGGCCTGAAAGGTTTTTGGTTGGAAAGTGTTGTATATCAAATAACGAAGCTGTTGCAGCCGCAAATGGATATTTTGCAGAACTTCCGAATCACACTTTAGCGATTGTATTGAATTATTGGGAGAACCTTGGAATAAATGTATTGAAGTTTCAGGAGATTATATTCAAAAGTAAAATATTCCATGTCAAAATATTTTTTTCGTTGATCGGTTGTAACTCACGAGAAATATATGGTAGAATATAAAATAAGTTAGTACCAATTAGAAATTAGGAAATGTGTTGATACACTTGGTAAATTACACCGACGAGCGTGCTTTAATTTTAGTGTAAGTATCTAGTTATTAAGTTATGGCTATGTTAGAGTATTATAGTATTAGGTACAGTACAAAGTTTAAATTTAAGATTAGGCTAGATTTAAATATACTATTCCTATAGCAACAAACGTATAATTCTTAAGCGCTTTACAAACTATCCAACACCCTATTATATTTAGATAAATTTTAAGCGCCGAGCGTGTGACGTATACACAACGCAAGGAATAAAGTCCTCAACTAAAATATGGCTTTAATGACTCATTGTTAATTACTCTTAATTTTTTTAGACACATCAAACTTCGAGAAAGCGTAGTAGCATATTCTCCTACACATAAACGTTCAACTTTTATGTCTTCTAGCGTTTAAAATGTTTTATGGAATATGTTTTTGATCAGTTCAATAAAGTAAGTCATAGCTCACCCATTGTTCTCGTCTTTCATTATTCTTGGTAAATTTCTTATCCTCTAAAGGAATTATGTCGCTGTCTTTTGAAGAACGTATACATCCTTTACCCCGTGAACCATGGTTGCGCTTATTAGGGAATGGGATGTAGGAGATGGTAGGAAAAGAACGTATTTTCTGCATTGTTTATTTTTAAGTGCGGTCAATAAAAGTAGTTGTAATTTCTCGTGATGTACCACCGTAAGTAACAATAACATATTGCAATAGATTGGGGAATATTGTCAGTTGTGGTAGAACTGATGCCTTATAAATCGGTAGCACCGCAGAAAGAAGTCAACTAGGAGCTGTATCTCAACAGATTTAACGTACATGTCTGCTTTGTGTGAAGATTTGCATGAAATATGATAAACTAAGAGCTATACAATTGTAATAATGGAAAAATATTTACTAATATTTGGTTTAAACTATAATCTTAAAGTACAAAGTTAATTTACGAACAGTAGAATTTTTAGAAAAAAAAAACTGCTTTTAAATGATTTGCAAACATTTTTGATTTTACACTTTACAGAGAATAGCCTTTGATTTAAAACTGTTTAGGTATAAAAAGAAATTAATTATAGGTATTGTATAATATTAGTAGACCATCGTCTCTTTAGGTATCTTGTTACAATAATTAATAAGTAAATTCTTCGTTCTTTTTTATGCACGAAACTAATATTAAAAATAATCGTTAGTTATCAGTGGCGGCTAGTTGCATTATAACCGGAGGTGCACATCGGTGAACCTAAGGTGGTCTATCCACTTGATAAAATTTTTGAACATGAACTTGATGTTTGCATTTAAATTTTCAGTATTATTTTCCAAATGCATACTAAAAAATATGGTATGCCACGTGGCTGTAATCCTGGCTGTTGTACCCAGAATGCGCTACGATTTAGTGCGTAATGTGAAGGATGTTTAAGTAATTGCAAAACATCTATAAGCATATGGTTACCGGCAGATTTTGATAAACAGCAGTGTTCATATAAAACGACAAACAAATTACATAAATACATTAAAAGCGAACGTACCTCTTGTAGTTTTGAACAGGTAATTTATTCTTGTAAACAAATTGTTGGCATTTGAAAATACTTTCAACCATATTGCACCGGATCGGCACCAGGAACGCCTTCTTCTGTTGAAGGACCAAAAACGAGTCTTGCGTCAAATCCTCTTCTTATCTTCATATTCAAAATATTTATGACCATTCGGCAAATAACAATAATTGGTAAGTATAAAGCGCCAATCATAGAATTGTTTATATTAAAACCGGAATTAATTTACAACAAACAATGACTTAAAAAAATTAAAACGCGAATACAATCCAACATGCGTGTCTATTATTAAAATTGTCTATTTCTTAAACAAAATGTCGCTCATATGACATTATTCCCAAAGCATTCAATCGATCTTCACTCATTTTCTTGCGCAAAAAAGTTTTAACGCGCTTCATCATAGAGAAACATTTCTCGGTTTCAGAAGTTGATATAGGTATTGTTATTAGAATTGTCAAAAGCTTTACAGTAACTATAAATACTACATCGAGTACTTGTTCCAACAGCAAACGAAGTAAAGACACAGCAGAGGCATCACGCAATTCTCGCATATAAATAACTTGCCATTCAGTTTTTAATTGAATTGCGTTAAAGAACAAATAGTTTTTAACTGTATTTTGTAAAGATTTATCGGGAAAAGATTTGACAAATTCTGGGAATTTATCTATAACAAATAAATTTGCTACACCCAAATGGCCAATAAAGTTAAATCTGTTCTTTATTTGCGAAATAATAATATCACAAACATCCATTGCTTCTTTTCTTTTAGAATTCTCGTCGTTACCGTCGCACTTTCTTCGTTTAGCTAGTAATTCATATATAGTTTTGCTCCTCAACATTGTCATTTATATCAAATATTTCCACGCGAATATTATCAATTCTTTTTTCGAAATTTTCAAGATGTTTTTTAACGTTTATTGGATCAGTGACTTTTTGCTGAAGTCAGTTAAAAAGGATGTCAACGTGTGGCATAATCTTACGGAAAACGGAAAACGAAAATATAAATTTTTATGAAAAGGAATACGTTTATAAACACTCGCTTGCTGAGTAGATTTTGGCAGCGTAATTTCATCAGTATTTTGTATAACTTCCATAACTTTGACGAATTCATCCCGATTTTTATAAACGGTATGGATAAAATGTGACTAAAAATTCCAGCGAAGTAGTTTCTTTTGAATAATATCTTCTAAAACTTTTGTTCTCTGAGGTGATGTTGAAAAACCCATAAAGGCCAGTTAAATTAGAAAAAAAGATTTTGACATTCTTATTAAGGTGGATTTTGTCATAATAATATTATCTTGATGTGCGTAGCAGTGCACAAAATTTGCAAATTGATATTTATCTTTAACTATCTTTTCAACTCCATAAAGCGATTCGCTCATAACAGCAGAGCCATTATAGCTTTAGGCTATTAGCTTATTAGAAATATTTAGAAGAAAACTCAATCCGCTTAACATATATCTAGACAAAAATAAAGAGTCCTTTTCATCTAAAACCAAAAATTTCCAGAATCTTTCCCCAGGAAGGTCATTCTTTAGATACTGCGCCGGATTTAGGTATCTTGCGGCCCTAGGCAGCTGAGAGCCATGGGCCCCTCCAGCCATATATATTCTTTTTGTTTTGCAGTACTGTTAAATAATATATGTTTTTTTGTGAGTTAATATAGTTTGTTAACCTTGTTTTTTATACCTTTTTACGTTTAACGTTCAATAAAAAAAAAATAAGTATTTATCCAGCCTAAATGTAAATACCAAATTTTATAACTTCCATAGCAAAATGCAATATGAGAAATTTTTCTTAGGTAAGTATATCTAGGACTAACTTAAACATTACATCAACTTCAACCAATCATATAAGTAGAGTAAAATTAGCAATCCCACCCCCACATTTCCTCCAGAATCCCACATTTCCTCCCAAATTTACATGTAAATCCCCATAAGGAGGAAATGTGGTGGAACTATTCCTCAGAATCCCACATTTCCTCACACATCTGGACCAAATAGTTTTCTTCGACTAACCATTTTCATCTTTCGAGATAAATATATCTTAATTTTCATCTTTCGAGATAAATGAGCATCCTCATTTGCTCCACATCTAAACCAAATACTTTTCTTTGTCTAGCCAATGCATCTTTCGAGATAAACCTATCTTGTTTGGTATCAATCAATATTAGAATTTTCTCAGCTACCCAAATCTCTAAAATTTTTCAGATATCATCACCCCAAAGGAGCTACCCCAATTTTAAGATTTCTTACCTGTAGCGACTTTTGAGCATTTTATAAATTTTTTAGTCATGCGATCCATCTTCTTAGTCTACAATTTTATGTAGAATCCGAATCTGTAAACAGATTTAAAATCGGGCCACGCCTTGCAAAGTTACACTTTAAGCTCTCAAACCTCTAAATTTTGCTCTTTGCTTTATAAGCAAAACTAACAAATACTTTTCTTTGTCTAACCAATGCATCTTTCGAGATAAACCTATCTTGTTTGGTATCAATCAATATTAGAATTTTCTCAGCTACCCGAATCTCTAAGAATTTTTCAGATATCATCACCCCCAAGGGAGCTACCCCAATTTTAAGATTTCTTACCTGTAGCGACTTTTGAGCATTCTTATAAATTTTTTTAGTCATGCGATCCATTAAATTAGTCTACAATTTTATGTAGAATCCGAATCTGTAAACAAATTTAAAATCAGGCCATCCTTACAAAGTTACACTTTAAGCTCTCAAACCTCTAAATTTTGCTCTTTGCTTTATAAGCAAAACTAACAAATACTTTTCTTTGTCTAACCAATGCATCTTTTGAGATAAACCTATCTTGTTTGGTATCAATCAATATTAGAATTTTCTCAGCTACCCGAATCTTTAGAATTTTCAGATATCATCACCCCCAAGGAGCTACCCCAATTTTAAGATTTCTTACCTGTAGTGACTTTTGAGCATTTTATAAATTTTTTATACATGCGATACATCTTGTTAGTCTAAAATTTTATATAGAATCCAAATCTGTAAACAGATTGGAAATCGGATCACGCCCTGCAAAGTTACCCTTTAAAGCTCCCAAACCTCTTTAAATTGTTTTGCTCGTCTATGACATATGCTTTAACCAACTATTTCCCTAGAAATCTAAAACCGCAAGGATTTTAGAAACGAGTTCTTTATAAGCCATAAGTGCTTAGTATTTAAAATCATTTTTTCAAACAGTAATGTGCTTTTCTCAGAATGTTGCAAAAACCCACGACTTAAAATTTTTCTGGTTTTAACATAATTACATGTACAATGCTAAATTGTTGGAAAATACATAGACAAGGACAAACTAATCGCTTTACAATTATGTGACGTATAGTGAAAGTAGCGTAGAGGACAAACTAATTGCTTTACAATTATGTGACGTAAAGTGAAAGTAGCCTTTCTTTTTATTAATTAGCAGCTATGTGATTTGAAAAATACAATAGATATGCTCAATGCTAAATGCTTGGAAAATACAAGTCGTTTCAAATCAATTTCTTAACGAGCATGTGAATCACATGTGAAAACTGTATATAATTTCTTTTCTTAGACTTTCTATTAATTATGTTTGTGTATTAGAAATTGATTAATAATTGCAGGATACAAATTTTAAATAAACACTTTGCTAAGGAACACCGAACTTGTTGTATACAGAATACTTACTAATAAAGCAATTTAATTTTAAATAACTTCTACGCCATATTTTTCGAAAATGGCATGCTTTGGAAACAATCGAAGATTACCGAAGACACTCGAAGAGTGCACAAACGCGGTCAGTAAACCATAATTAATAATCGCCTTTATAGGTTCCACATTTCGACCATTTCCCAATGACTTTAATTTCTTATTAGAGAATTCTTATTCTCCCACGCACTGTTGCGTAGCTGGATGCCCACCCTTTTGGGAATATATGCTCGTTATAGGTTGTAGCACCCGCGTTTTACTTAACTACACTTCGTGAGATCCCTTTAATCTTTTTAATCGTGTCCTTCTCGCGTACAATACAGTAGGACTTAGCCTTACTACCTACAAATTCTAACACCAAGTCACCGTTAAACTCGTCTTTAAATTTCCCCACAACTTTTTGTTAACATGCGGTATATTGTGTTTATTATTTGCGGGTACACCACTTTAAACCTAAAAATAAAAACAGGATAGTTTAATACGTCTATTAATAATTTATGGTAATGTTGGCGGTACAAATATGTAAAACAAACTTTATCAAGAAAATATAATGTTTTAATAGAATACATACATGTATTGATAACATCTATAAACCGCTGTGGTAACCAGAGTCTGGCGAATCTGGGATATCCAAATCTCTAAACATTTGCGCAAGCGATTGCCTTGCAGTTGCATCTTTTAAGTACTGAATGGGGAAACATTTAATAAGTTCCAACACTGTCAAATAATTTAAATTGCTGCAATCATTAGACAGAGAAATACTGGCACTGCTCTCTCCTCTAATAACGTTTGAACCCTTTCTTCCTCCGTCGTATTTCCACATACTTTTTATATCACCAACAAATTTTCGTAAAATTCTGGAAAGTTTCTACACCTTAACTCAGCCATTTTAAAACAGATCAATTCTCGCAAATTTAATAGCTTGATGCACTCGTACGCAGGTAGCACAATAACATTCCCATCTTTCGTAATCTCCATATTATATAAATTCTCTTTTCCAAAATTGTTCAAAAACCATATACTTCTATTAAAGGCTGTGCTCAGCTGCAATTTGAAATCTTGATCCAATTGTATCTCAACAACATCGTTTCCAGTAGTCAGACCATTTAATCGTACTTGTTTTGAGTCTTGAGCAAATTAGGCGAATTTGAAATTCCACTTGAAAAGTACACAATTTCTTCCAATCGAAGTAAGAGAATGTTATCGTAGAATCAGCACACATACCACTACAGCAAATCACTTGGATGGCAGGTTGAAGACCACCATATAAATCAAAACCAACTTCTAATATATGGTGGTGATAATTTGGAGAAATTCGCCTAACCTATAGGTTGACTTACCAACTAGTTGGTTGATATTTAATTGTGGTACTCGCACATCACTTGTAACGTCAACACAAGAAAAATCCATCTTTATTTATAATTTTAATCAAACTCGACGATACTTTGACGACTAATGCACTGGAACATGGCTCTCGCCTTTTATGCCGATGGTCGAGCGTGCGCAGCTCCATTATATTAGTTGGCGTTATATGCAAGTCTTGACTGGAAAAGTGACGTCTATAATTGTTTTATAGTGGGTTTTACCTGTATGTATTTAACCACCAACGCCATTTTAGAATTATTAAACAAAATTACTCTTAGCAGTATTTTAATATACCATCGTGTAAGATTTCAATTATTATTGTGTTTTTCCTCAGGTTTTCAAATCCTCGAATTTTTTCAAATCGAATGACACCTTACTGATTTGCAGAATAACCTTTTGCAAGCACCGTATATAATTCATCTTTAATCTATTTGTACTTTTTTGAGATAAATCCTGGTGTGTCCCACAATCGACTTCCTTTCCACCCCAAACACGTTGACACTGATGTTGTTTAATTCCTCGAACCGGGTATATCCTTTATGGATATCGGGAACTGCAGTCCTGTCAAATTGAGAATGGTGCTGTAATGGGGTAGCTACCGACCCTTTGCGGATTGTGAGACTGAGTAGAGCGCAGCTATCACGCACCAGGCAAAGCATGCGTTGTCGTCATTTTGTATATTTCAGCTCTGGTGTTTCGAACCCATTTAGCTCGATGTATGAGGATCACGCAAAGGGTTGTACTTGTTTACATTAATCTCCAAGTACAACGCCTGTTTCAGAGTCCATCCTAAAATTTAAAAATTAGAAAAATAAATTATTGTGAAACTAACCAGAATCTCGTTCTTGGAACTCCTCTGACTTAGCTGACATCCTCTCCACAAAGTTGTAGATCTCCCTAGGTTACTGGAGGAGGTGAGCACAACATTTCAGTGTTGAAAGATTTAACATCCTCTACACTGTCCATCTTGGTGTAGCCACTAATTAGGTAGTTTACTTTTAAATTAGGAGAAACCCAGCGTCGTTTAACCTTGAGTAACATTTCATACCAGTCTATTCACGTCGGTGAAAATCAATTAACTTCTTGCTTACGCGCTACATCTATAATTATCGGATGTATCAAACGAGAACAAAGTTAGACGGGGTAAATATTTATACATATTTTCGAAATTGTGAAATTGGAATAGTCTGCATTTGCATTTTGATAAGTAAACATCGTAATAAAAATGAGCGGGGAAAGAATTATATCCTTAGATGCTATAAAAATTTTAGAAGAAGTTGTCAAGGAGATGAAAACAAGTTTATCAAACAATTCAACTAGCCAACATTTGAATGGTATGTCTAATGAATCTCTGGTAAATACTAAAATAGTGCAAGATAAACCTACACATGATAATGTTGATGCGAAAGATCAGAACATAGACTCCAAGTCAGACGTTTCTGACAGAAAAAAAAGAGACAACTTAAATCGTATACTAAAGAGGATTTAAATAAAGCCCTTGACGAAATAAACAAAGGATGGATTACTGGTTCAGAAGCATCCGAAATCTACAATGTTCCAAAAGCTACCTCTATACGAAACTCAGATCAAAAGAAAATCGTGTGCAAAATTTGGATATGTATACTAACATTTGCCAATTAAAAGGAGGAAAAAGTGACTTTTGTGTGTGTGTTATTAGTTTTAATGAATAAAAATATATTTCTATGTGAAGTGTACCTGTTAAGTATTTGAATTGAAATATAAATATTGTTTCAAACGTTTTGGGTTTTATTTATATATAATGGTATTGTTAGGATACAATTACTCGGAAGCAGTAGCAGAATCTTGGTTTATGTAATATCATAGAAGTTGAAAAAAACAAAAACTAAAGGTATGTTTCAAACACGTAGTTGTACTCATGTCTATTAAAATTAAATGTAGCGCTCTTTGTTATAATTCTTTTCATAAGAACTTAGATACAAATTTCAGTTGCGTGGACATTTGAAAATTAAACAATACCAATGTATGCTTTATATTTAAAACATAAACAAGCTATATATAACAAATAATTTCTAAATTCATCATTCATTTCTTATGATAACAGTTGTGTGGTTAAATTTTATTTAAAACTTACAATTTAGTATATATTCCATTTGAATATCTGCCAACAGTTTTATAAACCCCATCTCCTCGATTATTTCCATAAAATCATCCAGATCCTGCATGAACACTGCAGACAGTGCTGTATTGCTTCCTCGTATGACTGACACATAAGACATTTTCTCCTTCTATCGAAAAGCGTTGCCCACATTCTGCTTTTTTACTCGTAAGCATTGCGAAATCTTCGAATAACCTCTCCAAAGTTTTATACATATTTATTATATTGTCTCTTTAAACCGTACAATCAACAAATAATAACTTCTACGCGAACAGTCTTTTTATGAGTTACTCCTATTCGGATATGTACCGATTGCACCCGATTTACGACGAAGCAAAGGTAGGAATGTATTCTATGAATAAATCATTACATTTCTTAAGAAAATGCTAAGGACTTTAAAAATTTAAATTTATAACTCATCTTACTTTTTTAGTTACTTTCTGACAACTTCAAATTCCGAAAACGATCAATTGGAACTTTCCACCGCTTGTTAACGTATTCGTCTCTAGCTAATCATCCGTATTAAAAACAGTTTCTAACGATAATTTAAAATAGCCTTTGTTTTCAAGTTTAACCTTGTTGTACGGTAAGGATTTTGCATTCCTTGAACTGGAATCGGTAATTTTGCAAGGGATCAATCAATTGTTTGTGCACCTCTTCGATTTGTAGAGATGTAGCGTCTCCTTTTGTATACCGCAAAGTTCTTTCGTATAGAATCCTGCATAAAATGAAGCTTACGTTTATTTACAATAAAATTGTAACGTCCGTCATCATGAAACTTTGGATGGGACTAACTTTTTGAATAATGTTAAATATTTATATACTCGTCGAAATTCTTCCTATATCGACCATTATCCAAATCAAAATCTTTAACAACAGTTATATTATGTTGACACCCAACTTAAAACATTTCTTTAAATTTCGGATATGTCATGTCCACTTATAGTCCGAAAGATATGTCTGAGATTGGTTTCATCCTGTTTCCATAATGCGATTACATTGGGTTATCTCTGAGTCTATGTTTTAAGGCACTAGCGTAAGTTTGACATAGATAGAACGAATCTATTGCTTTATGACGTCGAACGAGAAAAATTGAGTGATTTTACTTTGCTCGTTTGCAGGTATATCATCGAAAACCATAATCGAATCTTCTTTGGTATCTCCGGGTTCGATCAAATCATCGTAATTTTCAAACTCATGGTAACCAATTTCTTCTTTTAATAGTGTAAAACGTTTCTTAACAATTCGTATTTCGGTTGATACAAACTCTTCGAAAATACATAGAATTTTGAAATCTAAGACCGTTCTCGTGCAAGATCAGAGATATTAAAGCGTTGGTCTTCCCACAACTCGATGTCCCACGAATATAGCTCGTTAGAGGAAATACAACCACCTTTTTGAAAAAAATATCATATCAAGTTTAACTTCTAACACCTTATGCATCTGAATATGAATTTTACTCTGCAACCTTTTAACACGCAACTTTCTGGTATAATTTACTAGCAGAAATCGACCATCCAGAATATCCTCTGCCGCTTTTGTAATAGATTGTTTGGAGCACCACTGATTGCTTGAATGCGACATCTTTCGAAAAATGTCTTACTATAACTAAGCTCAACCCAAAACTACTTCCTTATATACCAAATTTAATCTCCTGCTCACATAACCACATGACCATATCACCATATGACCACATGACCACATGACCATATGACCATGACCACATGACCATATGACCACATGACCATATGACCACATGACCATATGACCATGACCACATGACCACATGACCATATGACCACATGACCACATGACCATATGACCACATGACCACATGACCACATGACCACACCATATGACCATTGACCTAATTGCTTTTAATGAGTTTTCCATTAAAACCAAGTGTGGACCTAGGTTAGATAAAGGAAAATTAATAGGTTGGTCAGCGCCGCGGCTGCCTAACCTATACCTTAATATCTGATGGCTCGAGTTTCTACGCTGCTAGTAAAAATATAATATACCTAGAACAACGTTATGCAGATATGTTAAAAGGTTGCAGAACGTGAAGAAATTACATAATTCCAACGATGCATCCAGAGATGTTATACCAGAAGTTAAAATACCTATACAGAATTATGATAACTTTGCTATTTCTAATGCAAAAGAGGATGGTAAACATGGTTCATTGTTCCCGTCTAACATACGAGCTATATTCGTGGGATCATCGAGTTGTGGGAAGACCAACGCTTTAATATCTCTGATCTTGCACGAGAACGGTCTTAGATTTCAAAATCTCTATGTATTTTCGAAGAGTTTGTATCAACCGAAATACGAATTGTTAAGAAACGTTTTACACTATTAAAAGAAGAAATTGGTTACCATGAGTTTGAAAATTACGATGATTTGATCGAACCCGGAGATACCAAAGAAGATTCGATTATGGTTTTCGATGATATACCTGCAAACGAGCAAAGTAAAATCACTCAATTTTTCTCGTTCGACCGTCATAAAGCAATAGATTCGTTCTATCTATGTCAAACTTACGCTAGTGCCTTAAAACATAGACTCAGAGATAACCCAATGTAATCGCATTATGGAAACAGGATGAAACCAATCTCAGACATATCTTTTCGGATCATATAAGTGGTGAATGACATATCCGAAATTTAAAGAAATGTGTTTACAGTGTTGGGGTGACTCAAAACATAATTTTATAACTGTTGTTAAAGATTTTGATTTGGATAATGGTCGATATAGGAAGAATTTCGACGAGTATATAAATATTTAACATTATTCAAAAGTTAGTCCCCATCCAAAGTTTCATGATGACGGACGTTGACAATTTTATTGTAAATAAACGTAAGCTTCATTTTATGCAGGATTCTATACGAAAGAACTTTGCGGTATACAAAAAGGGAGACGCTACATCTCTACAAATCGAAGAGGTGCACAAACAATTGATTGATCCCTTGCAAAATTACCGATTCCTAGTCACAAGGAATAGCGGAAAGAATCTTACACGTACAACAAGGGTTAAACTTGAAAACAAAGGCTAGTTTTTAAAAAAAGATTAAGTTACCAGTTGACGACGAGCCTGTACATCTTTATTATACGGACGTGTTAGCTAGAGACGAATACGAAGATATATACAAGTCGGTTATGGAGTAAAGTATAACCCCCAATTGATACGCATAGTTTAGGAAAAGTGTGTGGAAGTTGATTCAGAAAACAGTGACACAACCTAAAATAATAACGTTTATCCGGAGGCTAGAGGTCTAACAAGAGTTATAATTATTTTTAAAGTCCTTAGCATTTTTCTTAAGAAATGTAATAGATTAATTCATAGAATACATTCCCTACCTATTGCTTCGTACGTGTACACAAATCGGGTGCAATTGGTACATATCCGAATAGGAGTAACTCATATAAAAGGACTGTTCGCGTAGAAGTTATTATTTGTTGATTGTACGGTTTAAAGAGACAATATAATAAATATGTATAAAAACTTTGGAGAGGTTATTCGAAGATTTCGCAATGCTCTACGAGTAAAAAAAGCAGAATGTGGGCAACGCTTTTCGATAGAAGGAGAAAAATGTCTTATGTGTCAGTCATACGAGGAAGCAATACAGCACTGTTCTGCAGTGTTATCATTGCCCGAGGATCTGGATGATTTTATGGAAATAATCGAGGAGATGGGGTTTATAAAACTGTTGGCAGATATTCAAATGGAATATATACTAAATTGTAAGTTTTAAAATAAAATTTAACCACAACAACTGTTATCATAAGAAATGAATGATGTGAATTTAGAAATTATTTTTGTATATATTAGCTTGTTTATGTTTTAAATATAAAGCATACATTGGTATTGTTTAATTTTTCAAATGTCCACGCAACTGAAATTTGTATCTAAGTTCTTATGAAAAGAATTATAACAAAGAGCGCTACATTTAATTTTAATAGACATGAGTACAACTACGTGTTTGAAACATACCTTTTAGTTTTTTGTTTTTTTTCAACTTCTATGATATTACATAAACCAAGATTCTGCTACTGCTTCCGAGTAATTGTATCCTAACAATACCATTATATATAAATAAAACCCAAAACGTTTGAAACAATATTTATATTTCAATTCAAATACTTAACAGGTACACTTCACATAGAAATATATTTTATTCATTAAAAACTAATACACACACACAAAAGTCACTTTTTCCTCCTTTTAATTGGCAAATGTGTAGTATACATATCCAAATTTTGCACACGATTTTCTTTTGATCTGAGTTTCGTATAGAGTGTAGCTTTTGGAACATTGTAGATTTCGGATGCTTCTGAACCAGTAATCCATCCTTTGTTTATTTCGTCAAGGGCTTTATTTAAATCCTCTTTAGTATACGATTTAAGTTGTCTCTTTCTTTTCTGTCAGAAACGTCTGACTTGGAGTCTATGTTCTGATCTTTCGCATCAACATTATCATGTGTAGGTTTATCTTGCACTATTTTAGTATTTACCAGAGATTCATTAGACATACCATTCAAATGTTGGCTAGTTGAATTGTTTGATAAACTTGTTTTCATCTCCTTGACAACTTCTTCTAAAATTTTTATAGCATCTAAGGATATAATTCTTTCCCCGCTCATTTTTATTACGATGTTTACTTATCAAAATGCAAATGCAGACTATTCCAATTTCACAATTTCGAAAAATATGTATAAATATTTACCCCCGTCTAACTTTGTTCTCGTTTGATACATCCGATAATTATAGATGTAGCGTAAGCAAGAAGTTAATTGATTTTCACCGACGTGAATAGACTGGTATGAAATGTTACTCAAGGTTAAACGACGCTGGGTTTCTCCTAATTTAAAAGTAAACTACCTAATTAGTGGCTACACCAAGATGGACAGTGTAGAGGATGTTAAATCTTTCAACACTCGAAATGTTGTGCTCACCTCCTCCAGTAACCTAGGGGAGATCTACAATTCCTTTGTGGAGAGGATGTCAGCTAAGTCAGAGGAGTTCCAAGAACGAGATTCTGGTTAGTTTCTACAATAATTTATTTTTTCTAATTTTTTAAATTTTAGGATGGACTCTGAAACAGGCGTTGTACTTGGAGATTAATGTAAACAAGTACAACCCTTTGCGTGGATCCTCATACATCGAGCTCCCCAAATGGGTTCGAAACACCAGAGCTGTTATTAATATACAAAATGACGACAACGCATGCTTTGCCTGGTGCGTGATAGCTGCGCTCTACTCAGTGCTCACAATCCGCAAAGGGTCGGTAGCTACCCCCATTACAGCACCATTCTCAATTTGACAGGACTGCAGTTCCCGATATCCATAAAGGATATACCCGGTTCGAGGAATTAAACAACATCAGTGTCAACGTGTTTGGGGTGGAAAGGAAGTCGATTGTGGGACACACCAGGATTTATCTCAAAAGACAGAGCGATACGGTTTAGAAATAGATTAAAGATGAATTATATACGGTGCTTGCAAAAGGTTATTCTGCAAATCAGTAAGGTGTCATTCGATTTGAAAAAATTCGAGGATTTGAAAACCTGAGGAAAACACAATAATAATTGAAATCTTACACGATGGTATATTAAAATACTGCTAAGAGTAATTTTGTTTAATAATTCTAAAATGGCGTTGGTGGTTAAATACATACAGGTAAAACCCACTATAAAACAATTATAGACGTCACTTTTCCAGTCAAGACTTGCATATAACGCCAACTAATATAATAAGAGCTGCGCACGCTCGACCATCGGCATAAAAGGCGAGAGCCATGTTCCAGTGCATTAGTCGTCAAAGTATCGTCGAGTTTGATTAAAATTATAAATAAAAGATGGATTTTTCTTGTGTTGACGTTACAAGTGATGTGCGAGTACCACAATTAAATATCAACCAACTAGTTGGTAAGTCAACCTATAGGTTAGGCGAATTTCCTCCAAATTATCACCACCATATATTAGAAGTTGGTTTTGATTTATATGGTGGTCTTCAACCTGCCATCCAAGTGATTTGCTGTAGTGGTATGTTGATTCTACGATAACATTCTCTTACTTCGATTGGAAGAAATTGTGTACTTTTCAAGTGGAATTTCAAATTCGCCAATTTGCTCAAGACTCAAAACAAGTACGATTAAATGGCCTGACTACTGGAAACGATGTTGTTGAGATACAATTGGATCAAGATTTCAAATTGCAGCTGAGCACAGCCTTTAATAGAAGTAATGGTTTTTGAACAATTTTGAAAAGAGAATTTATATAATATGGAGATTACGAAAGATGGGAATGTTATTTTGCTACCTGCGTACGAGTGCATCAAGCTATTAAATTTGCGAGAATTGATCTGTTTTAAAATGGCCGAGTTAAGGTGTAGAAACTTTCCAGAATTTTACGAAAAATTTGTTGGTGATATAAAAAGTATGTGGAAATACGACGGAGGAAGAAAGGGTTCAAACGTTATTAGAGGGAGAGAGCAGTGCCAGTATTTCTCTGTCTAATGATTGCAGCAATTTAAATTACTTGACAGTGTTGGAACTTATTAAATGTTTCCCATTCAGTACTTAAAAGATGCAACTGCAAGGCAATCGCTTGCGCAAATGTTTAGAGATTTGGATATCCCAGATTCGCCAGACTCTGGTTACCACAGCGGTTTATAGATGTTATCAATACATGTATGTATTCTATTAAAACATTATATTTTCTTGATAAAGTTTGTTTTACATATTTGTACCGCCAACATTACCATAAATTATTAATAGACGTATTAAACTATCCTGTTTTTATTTTTAGGTTTAAAGTGGTGTACCGCAAATAATAAACACAATATACCGCATGTTAACAAAAAGTTGTGGGCGAAATTTAAAGACGAGTTTAACGGTGACTTGGTGTTAGAATTGTATAGTAAGGCTAAGTCCTACTGTATTGTACGCGAGAAGGACACGATTAAAAAAGATTAAAGGGATCTCACGAAGTGTAGTTAAGTAAAACCGCGGTGCTACAACCTATAACGAGCATATATTCCCAAAAGGGTGGGCATCCAGCTACGCAACAGTGCGTGGAGAATAAGAATTCTCTAATAAAAATTAAAGTCATTGGGAAATGGTCGAAATGTGGAACCTATAAAGGCGATTATTAATTATGGTTTACTGACCGCGTTTGTGCACTCTTCGAGTGTCTTCGGTAATCTTCGATTGTTTCCAAAGCATGCCATTTTCGAAAAATATGGCGTAGAAGTTATTTAAAATTAAATTGCTTTATTAGTAAGTATTCTGTATACAACAAGTTCGGTGTTCCCTTAGCAAAGTGTTTATTTAAAATTTGTATCCTGCAATTATTAATCAATTTCTAATACACAAACATAATTAATAGAAAGTCTAAGAAAAGAAATTATATACAGTTTTCACATGTGATTCACATGCTCGTTAAGAAATTGATTTGAAACGACTTGTATTTTCCAAGCATTTAGCATTGAGCATATCTATTGTATTTTTCAAATCACATAGCTGCTAATTAATAAAAGAAAGGCTACTTTCACTTTACGTCACATAATTGTAAAGCAATTAGTTTGTCCTCTACGCTACTTTCACTATACGTCACATAATTGTAAAGCGATTAGTTTGTCCTTGTCTATGTATTTTCCAACAATTTAGCATTGTACATGTAATTATGTTAAAACCAGAAAAATTTTAAGTCGTGGGTTTTGCAACATTCTGAGAAAAGCACATTACTGTTTGAAAAATGATTTTAAATACTAAGCACTTATGGCTTATAAAGAACTCGTTTCTAAAATCCTTGCGGTTTTAGATTTCTAGGGAAATAGTTGGTTAAAGCATATGTCATAGACGAGCAAAACAATTTAAAGAGGTTTGGGAGCTTTAAAGGGGTACTTTGCAGGGGCGTGATCCGATTTCAATCTGTTTACAGATTTGGATTCTATATAAAATTTTAGACTAACAAGATGTATCGCATGTATAAAAAATTTATAAAAATGCTCAAAAGTCACTACAGGTAAGAAATCTTAAAATTGGGGTAGCTCCTTGGGGTGATGATATCTAAAAATTCCTAAAGATTCGGGTAGCTGAGAAAATTCTAATATTGATTGATACCAAACAAGATAGGTTTATCTCAAAAGATGCATTGGTTAGACAAAGAAAAGTATTTGTTAGTTTTGCTTATAAAGCAAAGAGCAAAATTTAGAGGTTTGAGAGCTTAAAGTGTAACTTTGTAAGGATGGCCCGATTTTAAATTTGTTTACAGATTCGGATTCTACATAAAATTGTAGACTAATTTAATGGATCGCATGACTAAAAAAATTTATAAGAATGCTCAAAAGTCGCTACAGGTAAGAAATCTTAAAATTGGGGTAGCTCCCTTGGGGGTGATGATATCTGAAAAATTCTTAGAGATTCGGGTAGCTGAGAAAATTCTAATATTGATTGATACCAAACAAGATAGGTTTATCTCGAAAGATGCATTGGTTAGACAAAGAAAAGTATTTGTTAGTTTTGCTTATAAAGCAAAGAGCAAAATTTAGAGGTTTGAGAGCTTAAAGTGTAACTTTGCAAGGCGTGGCCCGATTTTAAATCTGTTTACAGATTCGGATTCTACATAAAATTGTAGACTAAGAAGATGGATCGCATGACTAAAAAAATTTATAAAAATGCTCAAAAGTCGCTACAGGTAAGAAATCTTAAAATTGGGGTAGCTCCCTTGGGGGTGATGATATCTGAAAAATTCTTAGAGATTTGGGTAGCTGAGAAAATTCTAATATTGATTGATACCAAACAAGATAGGTTTATCTCGAAAGATGCATTGGCTAGACAAAGAAAAGTATTTGGTTTAGATGTGGGAGCAAATGAGGATGCTCATTTATCTCGAAAGATGAAAAATTAAGATATATTTATCTCGAAAGATGAAAAATGGTTAGTCGAAGAAAACTATTTGGTCCAGATGTGTGAGGAAATGTGGGATTCTGGAGGAAATGTTACTCCACCACATTTCCTCCTTATGGGGATTTACATGTAAATTTGGGAGGAAATGTGGGATTCTGGAGGAAATGTGGGGGTGGGATTGCTAATTTTACTCTACTCATATATATGTTCTCAAGAAACTGCAACTAATAAGCTGATTTTTATTCTAGAACAAATACTAGTTTTTGCTTAAATACCGCACTTCAAACTCTAAAGGCCGCTTGTACAATACTAAGTTACCGATAGGTTATTTTTCCGCCGGATGATAAACGTTAGGTTGTCTAAAAATCGCCTTTCTCAAACATAGGTTAACGTTTTATATTGGTGATCTAAACCGTGGTAACTATGGAACCAGCGCGTAATCCACTGGTGAAGTACCCTGCCAGTTACCGGAGTTTTATGTTTTATACAAGCGGCTCTTTAAAGCAATTAATTTATTGATCAAGCATAGATTTTAGCAAATCAACAATAAATTAATAAAAAGGGGAAGTATAGTATGTTTTATATTTACTACGCAGACATGGTACAAATTACTGTTACGAGTTTGAAAAATTTCAAATGCCCAGACTAGGAAAAACAAAATCAAATTAATTTTACATAAATACTATACTACTTAGGTTGGTAGTAAACATTAGTAAAGAAATCTCTAAAACCTAACTACAAAAAAAAAACAAAAACTGAAAAACTGATACGTAAAAAACTAAGAAAGTTCAAAAAGAGTGTTGATATTTATTACTGTTAGAAGTTAAAAGTTTTCACTCTACGGCATCTGCTTCAAGGACTGAACCTGCTACTACATGAAATGAGAACAAATTTACAGTTGAACTCTTTGAGTTTTAGAAGCTGCAAATTCTTCAATTAAGTCCTCAAAATCTATACTCTGGACGAGTTCAGCATTTGCAGCGAAGCAAGCTAAGCTGTTCAGTCTGTCGTCTAATAATGAGTTCCTCAAATAATTTTTAGCTCTTTTAAGGAAAGCCACTTCAAGGTTGGGAAAAAGACATTCCAGTTGTTTTTGGCGAATTAACTTTAAAAATTTCCTAGGTGTATGATCAGTTGATTCGTCAAGTACCAATTCTTTGGCGAATTCCTTAAAGTGAACGCATTCGTCACCAAAATTTTCAGACATCAGTTTCATAAATCTTGATTAGTGCATTACTTTTTCACGAATTTCTTCTTTTTCTTTATCGGATAGTTTATAAAGGAAACCAAACTTGGCTTCAATCTGAGAATAACACATGGCACGACTCTCTAGCTATAAGGTCAGCTTATCGATAACAACAATAAAAGCGTTTTAGAATTTTAATTATTTGTTCCTCCTTGTGGTCTTTAGTTATTTGAATTTGGTATATTTTCTTATTGTCTATTTTTGTTTATTTTATGGGATTGGGATTAGTCAAAACTTCGGTAATTATAAATTGAGTGGGTTTCATGTCGATGGCTTCGTATAAAATTTTAATCACGGTTTTTGGTTCTTCATTTTGTGTTGAATGTATTGTGTCTAACTCTTCTGGGTCTTCTCTTATTTCCGTTTCGTCTACGTTTCCTACAATGGATTCCGTTTTTAGTGCGTTAAGCTGTATTCTACTTAGGGCGTCTGCGTTATTATTATAAATTCCTTTTTTGTATATAATTTCGTAATCGTATTTCTCTAGTCTGATTCTCCATCGTTGTAATTTTGAGTTTGGTTCTTTAAGTTTGCATAGCCATACTAATAGTCTATGGTCGGTATATATGTAAAATTTTTGTCCGTAAAGGTATGGTCTAAAATACTTTGTTTTCCAAATTAAGGCTAATAATTCCTTCTCTATTGTACTATATTTTTTTCGGTCTCGTTTAAGATTTTGGATGCGTAGCTGATTGGTTTATCGCTACCTACTTTTCCTTGGCTAAGTACTGCGCCTAATGCTACATCTGATGCGTCTGTTGTCAATATAAATGGTTTCGAAAAGTCTGGTTATTCTAATGATTTGTTAGTATACTTTTAATTTTGTCTACGGCTTTAGTGAATTCTGGGGTGTGTTCAATTTTATTTCCTTTCTTTAAACAAGTTGTCAGTGACTTGGTCATCTGAGCGTAACCTATAATGAATTTACGGTAGTAACCACTAAGTCCTAAAAATCCTTTAATTTCTTTGTTCGTTTTTGGTAGGGGGTAATTTAGTACTACGTTTGTTTTATCGGGATTTGGCATAACTCCTTGGGGTGTTATTATATGTCCTAAAAATGATACTTTTTTGTGTAAAAATTCGCTCTTATATAGTTGTACTTTAAAATGTGCATTTCTTAATTTTTCGAATACTTATCTTAATCTTTCTATGTGTTCTACTAATGATGTTAAATAAACTATGATGTCATTTAGGTACAAGACATTTTGCGTTGTGTATTCCTCGTAATATATTGTCCATGTCTCGTTGAAAAGTAGTGGGTGCGTTCTTTAGTCCAAATGGCATTCGTTTCTATTCATAATGTCCTCTAGGTGTGCTAAATGCGGTTTTCGCTGCATCTTTCTCGTCTTTTTCTACTTGGTGGTATCCTGATGCGAGGTCTAATATTGAAAAATATTGACATTTATCTAGTTTGTCTAAAATTTCGATGATATTGGGTAGTGGATATTTGTCATCTACCGTTTTTTCGTTTAGCTTTCTGTAATATATTACCATTTGATATTTTCTCTTGCCCGAGACGTCTAATTTCTTAGGTACTATTAATACTGGGCTGCTCCATGGTGAGTCGAAGTGTTGTATGATATCCGGTTCTAATAAGTCTGCTACTTGTCTGTCGGCTTCTTCCTGGTTTGCCTGTATGCTTTTGTAAATATTGGTTTGTTGTCTGGTAGTTTGATGTTGTGTTTAACTATATTGGTAAAGGTTAAGGGTATTCCTTCACAATGGAAAACGTCGCGATATTCAAAACATAAGTTTTTAATTGCTCTTTGCTCTTCTTTGTTAATGTTGGTGTTAAAGCGAATGTTACTTAAATTTTTTCTTAACATTTTGTCGTGTTCTACGGGGTTGTGCTCGTTTTCTAAATTTTCGTTTATTCCCATTTCGTTAAAATTTAATTTCCCTACGTTAATTGGGTTTGTTAAAGATAGTTCTACGGGGTAGTTATTTGAGTTTAGAATCGTCATAGAGGCATAATTGTCTTTTATTTGTACTAATGCGGTGGGGTTTCTACTTTTTGTTGAAATGTCATGTGGTTTATGATTCCTAATTCGTTCTTTGAATTTACTGGGATTTTTATTCTTTTCTCTCTTCGGAGTTTTATCGTGTATTTTTGCTCGGTTTGGGTATTTTGAAATTTAATGGGAATTCGTCCGTGTTTCGTTCTCAATAAACGGTTTTTTATGTCAATGTTGGCCATTCCTATTAGTCCGTCGTATTTATCGTTGAATTGAAAAAAATGCAAAATTTGTGTTTAATTTTTACGTTGAAAGCTTTTGGTAAGGGTATATTAGCTATGAATTGGTGTAGGTTCGTTTGATGGGCTGTTTTAATTTTAAATGGTTCTTTCTCTACAAAATCTAAGTAATGTTTTTTAAGGTTCAGGGCTAATTAGTGTTTTTGAGGATCCGGTATCGATTAGCAATTTAAGTTCTGTGTGGGGTATTTCCATGTATGGCAATATTTGTTCATTGATATTATTTAAATTAATTATGTTTGGTCGTTTATAAATCGGTTTATCTGAAAATTTGAGGACGCGTTTTCTTCGTCGTCCTCCTCGTAATTTTCGCATAGTTCGTCGCGTTCGTAATTTTTTAAATGGTTTGATTTATCGTTTGTACTGGGTTGAGTGTAATTTTTCTGGTCATTGTCAAATTATTCTACTTTTTGGTGAAATAGTTCTTTGGATGTTAGGTTTTATTTTTGGTTATCGCTGGGTCGGATATTCGTCATTTTTGTATATTGCCTGGTGTTACCAGATGAGGTATTTATAGTGTTGGTTTATAATAACTGTTAGTGCTATTATTGTTATTCGCCATTGCTGTATTTTTAATAAGGTTGGCGCTGAATGCTGGTTTTTGTTGATTCATATTTAGATTGACTATTGGTGGAAATGCGGGTTTTGTAAAATTTGAGTTAAACGTTGGTCTTGGAAATTGTTTGAATTGATTATTAAAATTCGTGTTATTAAAGTTTGGGTTGTTAATTCGCCGTTGGTTGATTTGTGCGTTAAATGGAGTAAATATTGGTTGGGTGGTTGTTTGTCTCGCGGCTTGTATGGTTTTATTGCTGAATAATTTTCATTTGCGTTGGGGTTAAATAATCTGTTTCAATAATACATTACGTTTTCTTTTTCTATTATTATATTCATGGGTTTTTCTAAATTTGGGGATGATAAAATCTTATTTTATCTGATAATCGTTCTGGTAATGCGTTTATATAGATGTCCAGTGCCATTTCGTCATACATTTTTGTCTTTAAAAGACGAATATTTTAGCCGGGCTTATCGATTTTTAATTTTGTTAATATTAAACTTTTCACGTCTTGGCATTTCATTCCGAATTGATACGTAGATTGGTTACTTTTTATTCTTAGGTTTATTAGGTCGCAAATAAGGCATTTTATGTTCCTTTGGTCTCCAAAATATGCAATCAATATGCATTTAAAGTCTTCCCACTGTTCTAAGTCATCTCGGCTGGCTATTAGTGTTAGTGCCCGTCCGATCAGTTTACTTATTATCAGGCGTAAAAGTAATACATTTCTTTTGTTGTCTTCGGGTTTGTAGAAAGTTTTCAAAAATATTTCACACGCTGTAATGAAATTCACTAGCAAAGCTTGATTTCCGTTGAAAGTAGGGATGGTTTTGAGATAAATTTTCATATCTGAACTCATGATTGTTAAGGGTTGCTTTTGCTTTTAGATAATTTCAAATTTTTGTAAAAATTGAGATTTATTTCGCAGTTTGTACTGTTACTTTTTAGTTTAGTTTGTTAATTTTCCGTTTGAAGTGTGTTGGGTTATTTAAAAAATCACTTTAATTAAACTGCGGAGTTTTGTGTTTGGTAATGTCTGGTTAATTGCTGTAGTCTTGAATTTGTTTATTTATACTTCACGAATGTTAAATTATCACGGGTTTTAATTTTCTGAAAGGTTTTTATGTGGATTAATATTTTTGCAATAATTTGCGTTGTACTTTGTACGTTTTGTTGCGCTAGTTACGATTTAATTACGTCTTTATTTCAGTCCTGCTAATTAATTAGTTTCTGGGATGGTCAGTTGCTATTTCCGTCTCTGTAGGTGTTAATTGAAGTACATAAAATGTTTCTCTGTAACTGTATTGTCTCGTTACCTTGAGTGTTGAATATAAAGTTGCAAGTTTTTAGTCTACCATTTTGTGACAGTAGTTGCATTGAAATCTCCTTTATACTTTATACAAATTGTTTAAATTATAAGTTATAGTCTACTGAAAATTTTTATTTTCATCCTCGTGATAAATTAATTACTTAAATGCTTTTGTTGTAATTGGATATCTTCCTACTGAAAATATGCAATTATATTTTATGAAGTTGCGGTGCGCGTTTTTGAATGAATTGTTTCGCTATAATTAGATACATTCGTGTCCAATTATAACTTTTTATAACGTTGCGATGGGCGAATGATGTTTTATTCAATAATGAGAGTTTCCAGTATTAATTTACACGCTTTGTTTCAATCTGTAATAAGTTAATGGTTTAATTTAATAATAATAATGGCAAGGTGTTTCTATAATTTATACACTAAGGTGTTTAGTTCATAGAAATGCGATGAAGGTTAAGTTTTAATAAATCGTTTCTATTAATTGGTTGTGTTTTATACATTAGCTTTCGGTACTAAATTGGTAAAATTATTTGCGTTTTAGTTTTGGTATTTTAAAATCGTTTTTGTGCGCCAGTTGCGTTTTGTATTAATAATAATTTGTAATAATTGTACTTTTCAGTTTTGTTTAAAATAAATTTTCTTAAAATAATTTTGAAAATAATTTCTCTTTGTAAATAATTTTCATAAAATGGCATAAATTGCTATAATTAACAAAATAAAAAATTTTAATCACACATAAAATAAAATAATCAACTTTTTTTTATTACTAGCTAATATCAAATAATTTGTCAAAAATTAATTGGTTTTAAGAAAAATGAACTTACATTCGTTTCATCGTCTGTTCCTTTTGTTTTCTGGCTGTGGACTCGCTCGATTTTGCACTTCGTCCACGTTGTGTTTTTTTGGGTTTGGTCTATGCTTGTACCTCCTCCAAATTTGTTTGGCTGGTTTCAGTCGATGCTTGTACCTCTTCCAACTTTGTTTGGGTTTTTCTAGAATTGCGAATTGAAATTCTTTTTTACCAGTTTTTTGATTTTTAGATTCGCAGTGCCCTTCTGAATCCGTACGCAGCGCCAGTTACGTTTCGGGTCTTGGGAGCGGTGTTTTAAAAAACTACTTCCAAAACGTGTAACAAATTTTATTAGTTTAATCAGACATTAAATATAGAATTTTAACAAACTAGTTTAAAATTACTCTAAATCGAAAAATAATAACTAATTGAGTTAATATCAGTGAGTAGCCTAGGTAAGCAACAATGTTAAAGCTGAAATACTGGAGACTGACTGACTGGTCTTGGGGCTCCCGGGGTATTTATGTTGTCCCTGCTCCTCACATGTCTGTGGGAACTTGCAGAACTCATATCTGCTTATTTCTTAATACTATTCCTGATACAATGTAACAATCCTATTTTCTAAGTAATTATGGTTCTTAACCGTCTGTGACCTGCCATCTGCAGTATTACTATTGTCTGGAATACAATGTATTGCATCCATTCTCACAACTGTTAATAACCTTTATTTAATTATCCTTGAATTACATTGTTGCACTTGACTTAATAATTGTTTAACAATTTCTAATAATTCCTAATAATTTCTATTTTATAATACATATAAAGATTGGGGGATACAAAACTCGCGTTACACACTAATCAACAGAGTTTTTGGTTCTCTAACAAAACAATGTAATCTGTTTGTACTTATTCCTCTTTTAATTTCAGCTTTTTTATCACGTGTAGTTATTGAGATATACGCATTTGAAGTTTTACTAAATAGTAAAATTATTATAATTACGTACATAACGATCTTACATGTTAACAACAAAAGCTTTTAAAAATAATTTAATTACATTCCGCACTTATGTTAGCACGCTATTATCATGAAATTTACAAGTACTCTGATTAGTATTTGTAAATACACAACATCAACTTCGCATAAATTAGATAATTTACGTACTAACCGTTTTAGATTTATTATTACTTTGTGGAGTGACGAGTGGGTGAAATTTTATAATTTATAAAGTTGCATTATAATTGCTTATCCCTTTTAGTAAGTGATAGTAATTATAAAAACCGATTAAAACATAAATCATGTCGCGTAAATGCATGATCTATCCAAATAGTTTTTGTTACGTTTGTGAAAAGTTTATTGCTAAACATAAAATACAATGTTTTACTCCACTACTAAACGGAACTTATAATCTGTCCTTTGACTGTGGAGCAGGAGAACAAGATAAGCAATAGGCACCACATATTTGTTGTGTTGTTTGTGCAAATTGTCTGCAACAATGCTTCTCGCACGATTCCAGAATTTATTCCTCAAGAGTTCACTGAGTGCTTACACAGACACGACTAAACGACGATTTATTCAAGATTTGAACTTAAGTAGAAGCAAAGCCCAGTTACTTGGCTCCAGATTTCAAAGTTTATTTTGAACATTTATTATGAACATAATACCAAAATTAGTCATTTCCGTAACCGCGAGAAGAAATTTTCTTAATTTTATTCTATGAATGACAATCTTACCTTGTTAGGTGCGAACTGATTTTATTTTTACTCTACTGGGACCGCAGTGTGGCGAAACAGTTAATTGATGCACCAGCCAGCTTTCAGTGGTACGGTGTGGGATCTATAAAAGTAAGGGTGTATAAGTTTTAATACCTTTACTAAATACCTGTTCGCCTACCTTGAAAGGTTTTTCAACTCTCTTGTCTGTTTTTTCTATGAGCACTAACCCACTTAAAGAAAGCACAAACAAAACATATCTGGTAGTCAACTATAAACAAAAAAATAAAACTCTACGTCGTGTATACCTAACATATATTGTAAAACATAATAGTGAATAAAAACCAAATGGATTTTAAAACTACCTTTAGTTTTAAATATTTTTTAGCTAAAGTCACTTCAACGGGTTTATTATGAAATTGGCTGTAAGATTGTCTAAATGTTTAAAGATACCTGTGATCGAGCATATATACTAAACTAATTTATTACTTAAAACAAAGACTCTCATACGATTACTATGAGCCTCTTAGGCACCTTTCTCGCCGCCGAGTGCAAATGTATCCTGATCAGTTTAAAATTTTCGACTTGTCCGAAACAACTGACTAAAGATCTACCTCCAAATCATAACAAACGTCTTGGTAATAATACAAGCTCGAAAGTACAATATGCTATGAAATAATAAATAAGATAACAATTTCTATGACCAGTAACTTGAACACTTCTAAGTTGTTTACACTAAAACAATTCAACGATTTGTTATTTTCAAAAATTTTAAGTAAACAACATGTGATAGAAAACTAAATACGCCACAATAAGAGCAACGACCCTTATTAAAAATTACTTACTTTGTACTAAACCAATCACATACTACCAAAAAAAACCAACAAAAGTTTCTAATGAGTTTTTCAGAAACTTGTTCACATTTGTTCTTGTTTATTATGTGCAGTAGTATAGCTAAGTTGCTCGCGCTAGTATATCAAAACAGAAGCAAGTACATAGTAAAAACACTAACTCCGATGGAAAACTGAAAATGTATTACTAAGTTGACCTACAATGTCCTGATAACGATATTTTTAGCTCAACGTAAATAGGGAGTGTACTAATGAAATAAAGAAAATTCTTACAGTGTGCATGTGCATGACAATGTATAATGAGCGTTTAAAATTAGTTTTGTAAGTACATCAAATTCGAGCGATCACTGACGGAAAGGAAGATCGCGTGAGATAACTTACCGTATTCATTTAACATATGCAATAAATTACATTGAAGCTTAGCGAACGGCTTCTCAATGATAATTTAAAACTATGGCAATCTTCAACTACAAAACACAAGCCTCACGTACAATCACTCATTCGGAAACTAATTTTATTAGTATAGTTGGAGATTGATAAAACTACTTTGGAGCTCTGGGAATTAGAGTTTAGCAATATTTCAAGCATACCTTTTCATAACAAATTTGAAAAGTATTTTACTAAAATTTAAATATTAAATTGCTGGTTTATTAAAATTCATTAGGGAAGTTCATTTACATTTACACACTACAACGCATATATTATTGTAACATTGCTTAACTAGAAAGGTATAAAATTGGGACCATTCAGAATACTTGAGAATTTCAAATGTTTTTTAAATTGCATGGTTTATTAAATATGTGCTTAATTACCTGCAACTTCCCCCATTTGCACATGCAAATTTTATATATATATATATATATATATATATATTGCAGTTTTATATATATATATATATATATATATATATATATATATATATATGAAAACACTCGAGCCTTCTTTAAAAATCATTAGAGTCCCACGAATTGAGCGTCATAAAAGTGCCGTGGAAGGTTAGTAAAATTCGTGCCCCACCTGGGCCAACATAAAATTTTCAAAAAAATTTTAAAAAAAATTCCTTACACTTTATTTAGGACGCCTATGAATTTTTCTGCTTCCCTGGCTAGCTCAGCTGGACCTCTTCTTGAATGCCTAATTTTACATACATATCTCTTTCACACTCACACACCATCAAATGAAATTACCAAATTAATACGACTACCATACAACCTTTTATTCACACATATTAACAGATAAAATATATTTACACATGTGTACTAACAGTTTGGTACAATAATTACCAGCTCAATTTATTGAATGTTTTAAAGTCCTTGATTTTTAAAATGATTTTAAACAAATTCGAGTAGATATGAGTAAATAGGCCCCACATGTAACCCTAATTTGACTTCATACTGGTGTATTGTGAGCTCATTGTAACCCAGTTTTGTTTGTATATGCTTTTTAAACCTTGCATTAACAAAAACAAATTTACAGACCCGTTTACTTTTTACAACACAATTTATAGCCTGAATAAATTTTTATTATATCCTAAATAAACCCTTTTCAATACTCAAAATTATTAAATTGTCCTGTTTATGTATCCTTTTAAACAAGTTTTTAAAACAATAAATATGCCACCAATAAGTCAACCACACAAACACAAAATATCGACAAATGTTTATATAAAACAGAATTTTCAAATTAATTACCTGTAGACATCTTCACTTTTCATTACCGTCGGAGATGGCTACCAGAAACCCCTCGTCGTTGCGTCCATCTACTACGCTGATTGCCGGATCCACAGACCTCTACCATCTGATATCTCCTCTACCACTCCTGTTCTCCGCAAGATATACGCTTCGTCTCACAGTACCATTCCATACGAGATATTTCACGCATACAAAATTGATTTCCAGTTCTGCTTACCCCAAATATCATGCATCCATTTAATAATTTTGTCGTAATAGCCGGACCTTTTATATAAATAAGCACTAACTCGTACACTCACTTTAATAACTTAAGGTCCGCTACTACAGTTTTATACTTTCAAATGAAATATTAAATGTAACTTTACTACACACACAAATTCTAACCAAAAACTTCACTATTATGTTGGTCTGAACCCGTATTCAGACTCGATGAAAGGAAAAAGAGAAGAGAGCTTTAATATCTTTGCTCCGGTATTTATATTATTATTCAATCCCCCTATTGTACCCGTTTCATTTAAAAAGCTTATTTTCAAAGCGGCTTCTTAAAATTTTGAACGTAACCGTCTTTAAATTTTGCAAAATTTCTCGCGTTCTACGTTCTGTTTACCTAGAATTCGTTTTCTACCTTACCGTGTGCGTTCTTTTCGAAAGCTGTTGGCTCTCAACCAATGACAAAATTTTTGTCGTCACAATGTTCCACCTATCAGCTATTCATCTCTGCTTTATACATGTTTGTTGTCTCCTTTCAAACCCCATGTGAGTTACAGAAAATCGATATTGTCGACGTCTTTCATCAACTCCACGTGTATATCCTTACGTGACTTTCAATCCAACGCTTCATTTATATTTGTCTCTATCTGTTGTACATTATCGATTGTTCCTTCCACTCACTCTTTAAGATATTTGTTATTTTAGTTGCTTATATAAATTGACCGTTGAAAACAATTTCTATAGATTCTATATTAACGTTCGCTTCAAATTCTCTGAACGTAACATTTAACAAACAAGTGTTTCTTGTAATTATCGACCGTTTGAAAATAACAATTCCTTGATTCTCTGCTTTGTAGTATCTGTGTAAATAAACGTTGGCTTTTAAAACGAATATTTTTGGGTTAGAAATTATTGATTTTCTTATCCAAGCAGGCTCCCTTTTTGCTTTCGTGCATTTGATTAAAAGAAATTATTATTAATTATGCGTATCCTTAACTTCTATGCACTTTAAAGCTTTTTTCGTTTATGTAATTCTAACATACCAATCATTAAATATAAAATTATCTTAATACTCGCCCGTTTTCACTATATGAATTAAATTAATTTGGCGCGTAAATAATTTGCTCTTTTCTATATACACGGTTGCTAAAATTCTATTGTCTACACCTATTTACCCCTTTAAATCCACCTCAATATATATATATATATATATATATATATATATATATATATATATATATATCTCTATTTGCTGTGATAAGGTAGCAATACCCCTATGCGCCCTTTTTTTGTGAATTAAAAAGGTAAAAATTTTTAATCTGTCAATTTTTAATTTTTAATGTATAATTTTAATTGCGTCGGCTAGCTCAGTTTTTGAATTATGCACGGAGCTTGCGACAGTACGACAAACAAAGCATTTAAATCTATCTTCTACCTCTCCTAACTGTTTTAATCTTTAAATCAAAACACCATTAAGCACAAATTAGTATAATGTTCTCAAAAATATTTACAACGTATGAATAGGTTAAAATTCTTTAACTAAAATTTTCTTCTAATAACTGAATAAGAAAATTTAATAATTATTATTCCCAAAGATGATCAAAAAAGCCAGCAAAATCACTATTACTACTAATTATTAACAGAAACCTGATGAACCTTCATTTAACCTCTTTTATTATTTACGTAATTTACAACGTATACTCAAAAATTAATCTTGCCGACCCCTCACATAAATAATCATGAAAACAATTTTAAAGTATTTAAATTAGTAATATTATTATTATTATTATTATTATTATAGTGCCTTTATTTGCATCGTAATTTACAACACAATGTTAAGAAGTACATGTGGCGAAGTCTAGCTAATGCTACTCAAACTTTACTTCAACTAATTACAATTTTTACAAATTTTAAATAATTATTTGCAATAAAGAAATTGTGGATAAGTAAACACAACAAGTGACTTGTAGTTAGTCTACAACAATTACATTATGACTATTCCAGAAATAGATAACTGTATGGTAAAGCTAGTGACCAAGTTGTGTACGTTTAATTTGTTCTTGCACTAGTTTGGATTTATAGTGTTTTTTAAAATATTTGAGCGTATGTGCTTTTAGATCCGCCGGTATATCATTATATATATTCACAGCATTATACGAAAAACATCTTTCAAACACAGCACGACGAAATTTAGGCATCGTTAACGTATGGACATGTCGAATACTTCGTTCATGCATGTCACCTCTGAGTACTAACTTTTCTTTAAGATAAGCTGGCGAAGAAGTAGACAAAGTTCGAAAGACTAAAGCACTTATGTAATATTTAACCAAGTTATTTATTTTCAACCAACCAAGCTCATTTATCTATGCAGACACTCTGTCCAATTTGCGAAGTCCGTAGATAAATCTACAACAATTGTTCTGCACTCTTTGTAGACGATTTTTTGTGACCTGGAGCAAACATGGATAATATATAATAAGGCCATAGTTTAAAATAGGTAAAACTAATGTTTCACAAAGTATCCTTTTTAGTGCAAAGTTGAAAATATGCCTATTTTTATACAGTTGTCTAAGAACAAGGTAATATTTTTTAATCAGTAGCGAGACATGCTCCTCAAAACGGAGTTTGCAATCAAAAATTATGCCTAGACTTTTTGAGCACTTCAAATTCTTTAATGGCTGCTTTTGAATTATAATTTCCATGTTGATTGGTGATTCCTTTCTAAAGTTTGGAGAAAAATCGATGACGTTGCACTTTCCAATATTTAATTTTAATTTGTGATCAGAGGAATATGTGACAAGACCCTGAAGGTCATTTTTGATACGATTCGAAGCATTATGAACAAATTCTGCATCATATGAAAAACATAGTTGAGTATCATCAGCAAAGCATTGGATATTTACATGTTTTATAGCCTTGTGAATATCCGACACGTAAATTAAGTATAGCATGGGGCCTAACACTGAGCCCTGAGGTACACCAGATGTAATTTCTGAAAAACAGGACGAGCAGTTCTCAATTACCACTTTTTGAAATCGGTTTTTTAGATAACTGTTGAAGAAACTACAGGTGGTGTTATCAAGACCATAATATTTTAAGATGGCACATAATAAGTCGTGATGAAGAGTGTCAAAAGCCTTTGAGAAGTCTAGTTGAACCATTGAAGTAGCTAGTCCCATATCTAGCGCACGAATTATGTTGTCGGTTATAGCGAGTAAAGCTGTGGTGGTACTGAAGCCACTTCTAAAGCCGGATTGATAATCAGGAACAATTTTGTTCATCATTACGTATTGGTATAGCTATGGCCGAATGAGTAAAATGGATGTTCCCACGTATTTACATTGACTAACAGGTTTTTAGGCACCCCATTCAATTCCTGCTTGGATCAACTTTTTTCAACTTTAATAGCTGCGGCCATCTTTTGACGTCATAATGGTCCACCGTAACGATGCTGAAGTCCAGTGGTTCTTCAGAAAGATGCTGAGGTCCAATGGAAGGATGCTGGGATCCGACGGTTCAGAGCAGGGGTGCCGAGAGCATGATCCATGCCAGAGGCTGGAAAATGACTAGTTGAAAAAAATTTTATGATTTAAGATGACAATGTTATTTAATACTGTTATTAATGTGCGAATATTTGCTAATATGGTGGAAGGTATACTGTGAGATAGAGACAAATAGGAATTTAATTCGCAAACGATTGCATTAGTCGTATATGTATAGAATAGTTTAATGGATTAATCTGTGCAAACACTGTACTTAATCAATGTCACTACAAGATTTATGCAAACGAGGATATATTTTTGTAAAAAATGTTTGCCTAAAATTTTGAAAGCGGCCTGTGTCGTGAATCGAATGCGGGACTTTGGGCTTAGTAGTCACACGCAAACCAACTAAGTCACAGAGTCGCCGACAATTCTCAGACGCAGTGTTTGGTAGAAATATTAATTACTACGATGGTTTATACATACAGTGAATAAAGTCATTCATTAACTTCAAATTTGCAACGTGATGCATTAAATTTACACTGTTTAGGTAGATAAAAAGTAACGCCCTAGGACTTATTGACAAGTGAATTAAACCTGCAGCACTTAAATTTTCTGTAGTTAAATAGATAATAATTATTTTCCTTTTTGCATACGTGGCATATGTCTATAGCCATATATAGGTTTGGTTCACTTAGAAGAGAAGTGTTCTTTTTGATCTCCCAATTTGTAGCACTTAAAAGCTAACACAATTACCATATTAGACGAGTTAAATCAAAAGTTTGAAGCGCTAGCTTTGTAAATAGTGCTTTAAAAAAATATGAAACCAAAACAGTACATCCAATTTTTCAAATAGTGTGTGTGTGTATTGACGCGCGCGCGCGTATGTGTGTCTGTGTGTGCGTGCGTGTGTGTGTGTGAGTGTGTGTGTGTGTAAATGTGTTATGTGTGTGCGTGCGTGTGCGTGTTTGTGTGTTTACGCTCTCACGTATGATCATACGCGTTTGTATACGCATACATGAGGTGTACGTGCGTGCTTGCGTGATGATGCGTGCGTTTTGATCGATGAAATAGTTATTAATTATATGGCTGTTTCGATAACAGTGTTTTATAATACAAAATATTTTGTTAGTAGCAAGAACGCTGTAACAATTTTTTTGTGCTTCTTTTATGGATACAAATAAGAAGAAAACCATGTTTTATTATAGTTCATAATCCCTTTTTAAAACGTTGTCAGTATTTAAGGTCGCTATTTATAAATACTTTTGCAATTCGTACTACAGAAGTTTGAGGGTAAAAAAACATAACTGAATATGGTTTGTAAATTCTAATTAACCCTAAGAATTTTTATTACATTATTTCTTATTACTACACAAGCCTAAATATGAACGAAATATTACTGGTGGCTTTTTAAATTTATTCCAAACATTAATTGAACTTGAGCATAAAAATTAAACAATTCCGTGTTTATTTTTTTTTACAAGTCTTACACTGCTCAAACTGGGGAAATACCAATTACCTACTTCACTAAATAGGAAGCCCAATAAAAATTTATATAAATCCAAGGTTTATGAAGAACAACTTATTTCTATAATTGCCGAGACGCTAAATAATATCCATGATGAATGTTATAAACAGATTTGCGAGCAATTACGACTATAGTCGAAAACTTTCATATGGATAGTTTGATCTCAATAGATGTTTGTTGTGTTAGTTTTATATAGCATGTATTCAAACCATTTCTGTTTTACAATAGTGTGTAACATGGAAGTTCTGAATTTTTCCACAGCAGCACATTGCAGATACATTTTTCTAAAAAATACTAATATTTCATTTATTTGATAAATAATCTGAATTGTAGTGTGCAATTTTGATGAAAATTCATAAAAATGATTCACACATTTGAGAAAGTTACTGGTTTTGTTTAAATCGCTTTATTATTAGCAAACAAACATTTTTTTCAGTTAAAAAAACTTAAATGACTTTCCCACATAGACAATTATTTTATAAGTAACTTTTATTAAAACCGTTTTTAATTTGGGTGCCTAATAGGAAAGAAATTTGGATCTTCAGAAATTTCAAGATGGCCGCTACTGTGATGAGCTCTTAAACAAAAAATGTAAATTATTTAGTCGACTATAATATATTTCACTTATATACAAGTGTAGTACATTATATTCATTAGTTTAAGATTTTGTGGAACACCTACGTTTACAGTCTGATCAATCATTCAATTAACTACAAATAGGAATTGAACACATTTTATTTTAATATTTTGATTGGGATGTTAGAAATTTTAGCGATATAACTAAATATTGCCCCCTAAATGTATACAGAATATATGTTAAAACAAAGCGAGCAAACTTTTTATAATTGCTTTCATACTACAGCATTTTATAAAAAACTTAAAAGTATAGAATGTTATTAACTGCTAAAATGAAGCAATGAATGCAAGAGCTGTTGCTAAAATTTCAAGATAGAACAAGACAAAAATGTTTAAATTTAAAGAATGATGTTATTGGATTTTAAAATATTCCACTTTACAATCTATACATCTTTTCATGCAATTAAACCAATCATCAAATTATTTTTTATTCGGAAGACGGTAAACTTAAAATTTAAGTTTTTAAACTCTTCTATAACATTTTCCGACTTTGAAAATCGTTGACTAAGAAGCTGATATATGATTTTTGAAATCTGACATAGAGTTGCGTAGCATGAATTCCACCATTTGACTGGTTAAATAATTCATTGTTTACTGTGCCATGCAAGTGCTTTCATTGTCCTGTATTGATGTTTCCATTACTTTTTCCATTTTACAGAATATAGGGAGTAAACAGTTAAATGTATACCATTCTGTATTGACAATTCTACAGTCTTCTAATATAATATAAGGGAGTAGTACTGAAATAGTTGGTTACTCTTTCGTTTCAGATCATATGCATATACCTATCTAACTTTCATCATCACTAACAATATCATATACTAAATGGGATATTCCGAATTAAATTATTTAAATATTTCTTGACACTATTTATCAGGAGCTTCCTTTTGACCTTAACTTGAATTGTGAAGAATTCAACGTGAACATAATTTTTTAACACTAGTGATTATATAAAATTTAATGAGTTTGTTTTAGGACGATGCCCAAGAATAACTTAATTTCTCTATGTACTACATGCCGATATGCCATTAGTATTTATCAAACAGCAACAATGTTTTTCACTGTTTACGATATTGTTGGTCGACGTTCATGAAATGGATCACTGAATCTACTAGGATCAAATTTCTATTTTCAGCACCACCGAAACACATATGTTTTTCATGGTGCCTCATCACCGAAAACAGTTTTTAAAATACTGATGCGCTGCTTCTTATTTTGTTTTTGATTCAAAAATAGAACAAGGAGTATGCTTTGCTTGCGATTTAAATGTTTCTCAAACAATTTTCACTTTAAAAATATACTGTAATCAAACTGCCGAAATTTTAGCTACAGCTCTCCTACATTTTTATATGCATCGTAGAAGACCAGTGGCCATTATTTGATGAAAATTGTTCAACTGGTAAGTTTTGCGAAGAGGTATTCTAAAGTACAGCCTAGAAATTTACCAAAATAAGTGATTATAGGTATACAAATGACTTACTTAAAGCTAAATCTTAAACATATAACAAATGTGTCATTTTCCGAATTAAACACTTTGATCTTGGCTGTTAATATTTTGTTATTAGATATAATCTACAATAACTAATCATTCATATTCATACTGATATACAAATATATGTAATTGTATAAAAGCATTGTTAATCACTTCCTACTAATTATATGCTATACTTTCTTTTCAATCAAATTAAATTATTAAATGGGCTATTATTATATTCTAGATATAACTATTCAAAATGTAGCTATACATGATATTTTATTCTAAAACTTTACGAAACTGGATACTTTTTCTAATATGATTAATTGAAAAAGTGAGTAATTTTAACTGAACACGTTGAATCTACGATTACCATAAGAAGTTGTGGGGGAGGGGGTGCACGTGCGCGTGCGTGCACGTGTGCGCGCGCGTGCGCGTGTGCATGCGCGTGCGTGCGCGCGTGCGTGTATGGTATGTGTGTATATATGTGTGAGTGTGCACGCGTGCGTGCGTGCGTGCATGCATGCATGCATGCGTGCGTGCGTAAGTACTTGCGTGCGTGTGTTCGTGCGTGGGTGCGTGCGTGAGTGCGTACGTGCGTGCGTGCGTGAGTGTGTATGTGTGTTGATTATTTTGTTTATTCTCAGATTGTTTGATCTGGTTTTAGTAGATAAGCACGTGGACTATTGTCAAATGTGCTTTCTCTTTATCTGTAAGTTATATTATGCATTTAGAAATTTTCTAATGATTGTATATGTGTTGAGTGTGACTGATTTTTATGAATGTGTAAATGTGTTTGGATGTAGTTGTAGTTTTTGAATTGTATTGGTCTAGGTTCTTTGATATGACTCCTGTACTTGATAATATGATTGGTATTATTTCTACTTTATCTTGGTGCTACATGTCTTTAATTTCTTTAGCAAATTGTATGTATTTTTCAATTTTTTTCTCCTGCATTTTTTTGCATATTGGATGTGTTTGAAATAGATATTTCTATTAGTTGTGTAATTTTTTTGTTTGTGGATGACTGTAATGTTTGGTTTGTTGTGTTGTTTGTTTGGTCATCATGCTTTTATTCTAGTACAGTTTCAATTCTGTGTTTTCAGGTATATTTTATGGTGGATATTTGTATTTTGGAGTATGTTCTTTTGTGAGTTTGTATTTGTATTATGTGTTTGCTAGTATTGGGCATGCACTTGTGATGTATTTTATTGTTTCTAATTCTTGTTTACACAGTCTACATTTGTCTGTTGTTGTGTTGGGGTCTTTGATGATGCGTTTATTGTAATAGTATGTTGATTGTCTGGTCTTGTATCGCTATCATAAATCCCTTTATTTCATTGAATATGTTGCTTTTCTTGAGCCATGTGCTTGATGATTCTTGGTCCATATGTGGTTGTATAAGGATGTTTCTGATGTAGTGTTCTTTTTTCCAGTTTTCTTGCTTTGTGTGCGATCTTGTGGTTTCTTCTATGGGGTTAAAAGTATTGTTGTTAAGTTGTAGTGGTGTGGCTGATGTGTTCGCGTGTATGTTCGCTTTGTGTATGTCACTTGTTTCTGCTCTTTTTATGAAGTAGCTTCTTATATTATCTATTTTTTTATGAACGTTTCTTATATCAATGAATCATCTTTGTCCATTTCTTCTATTAGCGTGAATCTTTTTATAGTTGAGTGGATTTGGTGCAATCTGTATTTATATCATTGTGATAGTGTGAGTGTGTTGAATATCTCCAGGTCAGTATTGCTACATCTTATTATGTCGAATGAGTAGGTTAGTTGGACATTGCATATGTATTTAGTACAATTATTTTGTTTCTTGCTGTGAGTTCTGCTTTATGAATTTTAGTGAGTCATTGTTTGTATTTCTGTTTCAGATTTTTTTTCATCTACAAGTGTTCTATTTCTAGTTTTTGTTTGTATCCTAGATATGTGTATGTGTCTGTGGTGTTCATTGGTTGTATGTGATCGTTGTTGTTTAGCATATAGTTTTCTTGTTTTGTTAGTTTATTATTTACTATACTGTTTTTCTTACATTTGTCTGTTTTATAAGCTATGTTTATGCCGTTGCTGTATCTTTATGTTATTTTAAGTAGACAATTGGTTGTGAGTTTGTTAATCTTATTAGTTTGAGATCGTCCATATATAGAAGGTTAGTTATTTTGTGTGGGTGTGTACATGTGATGCTGTATCCGTATTTTGTGCTGTTTAGTGTGCTCAATAGTAGGTTTAGTGCTAAAAAAACCATAAACCACTTCAAGAGCCCACTTGGTATATGCCTCTTCTCATCTCTTTTGTTTTTATTTTTGACGTTATCTGTATTTGTTTTTGTGATTAACGTTGTGTTCCAGTTTTTCATTATTGTATTTAGAAGTTCTATTAGTGTTGTGTTCGCTTTGAATATTTGTAGTATGTGTATTAGTCATGAGTGTGGTATGCTGTCGTATTACTTCTAGTAGTCTATGTATGTGTAGTGTAAAGCTCTTTTTTTAATTTTAGCTTGGTGTGTTATTTTCGTGTCTATTATCAGCTACTTTCTACATCCTCGTGTTTCCTTGTTGCATCTTTGTTATTCTTCGTTATAATGTTGTTTTGTGTTGCGTATGTGACTAGTTTTTGTATTATTATGTATGTTAGTATATTGTATATTTTTTGTAGGCATGGTATTAGGTTTTGGTTTGATGGGTTTTCTGTGTCCTTTTCATCCTTTGGTTTGTGATATGTTATTCCTTCTGATAATTTGTGTCGTATTATGTGTGGCTGTGTAATATATTTGTTGAACAATTTTGTTAGGTGTGTGTGTGTGTGCCGTTGTAAATTTTTTAGCCAGAAGTTTGCTATTTTGTCGCTGTCAAGGGCTTTTCGGCTATGTGATTTGTAAATGGTTTGACTAATTTCTTCGTGTGTGGTGGTTATTTCTTGCATTTTTTTTTATTGTGTTGTATTTGTTTTTTTCTATTTAGATCTATTGCGCATGCTGATTGTGTTGTAATGGGTTAGACCATAGACTGTTTTAAAAGTGTTTGGTGTCTGTTATATTTGATAGGTTGTTTATTGTGATTTCGGTTTTGTGTATGGTTTCATAGATCTCCTTTGGTTTTAGATGAATGTTTTGTCTTGTTCTTTCATTTTATTACTTTCTTGGTATCTTCTGAGCCTTTTGGCTAGTGCTTGTAGTTTTTATTTCTTTTCGTCAAGTTTTTCTATTGCTTTTTCTTTCGGTATTTTTCTTATTACTTTTTGTTTCTTTTCTGACAATTTTTTTATGTTTTGTTTTAGTTGTCCTATGTCTTTTCTCAATTTTAGTATTATTGTTTGTATTCTGTGTTGCCATGGTGGTATTGTTTGTTTATTTTGTTTATTGTCTATTGACTGTTGTTGTTTTGTGCGGATTCTTATTGTGGTGAGTGCTTCTGTGTGGATTAGTTGTTATGTTTCTTCCATAGTTGTGTCGTTGTGTATTTTGTTTCCTATGATTGTGTAAATGTGTGCAATTGTTGTATTTATGTTTGTGTTATCTGGTATTTTGTGTACAAACGGTATGATGTCATTGTAAGTGTCTTTGAATTCTATGTATATTATTTTAAATTTTTCTTCTACTTCCGTGATTTCTTTGTTGTATCTTGTGTTATTTCATATGACAGTAGTGTGTTTATTTGTTTTTCCTTCTGGTTAGTATGTGTCTCTGTGTCTTCTTGTATTTCGTTTCTTTTGTCTGTTTGATTTTGTTGTATAATAATAATTGCTATTATTATTATTATTATTATTATTATTATTATTATTATTAATAGCAAAAAAGTAAGTTTCTGTTATTAAAAAGAAACGTTATAGTAATCACCAAAGTAATTTCCTTTTAAAAGTCCATAATATGAAGTTTTTAAATGTTAAAAATAAAGAAATACATTTAAGGATTACGAGAAAGTGTTGGAGCATAGCTATTTACAGGGTTGAGCAAAAGTCACGGTGTAAATTTGCAATTACGCATAACTTAGAAAAACGCATTAGGGAAAACGACACTTTTATTCAATTAAAGCGTTACAAAAGATTCCAAAGTTACAAAAGGTATTGTCCTTCTATCTCGATTCACTTTAAATAGCGTTTTACATTGACGAAAATCATTAGATTTAACAAATCGCGATCTTCATTGAGTATGTCAAGCTTTTGAGTAATTAGTTCTCACACTTGGGTTACGTTATACGATTCGCAAACACTCGATCCTGAATCAGTTCCAATACAAAAAACTCAATCAATGTTAACTAAAATGAACTTATCCGCCTCGACCATACAATCTGGGAAATTATGAATAAAAAAGTTGCGGATTTGCACACCCCAATGCGCTGGCGCTCTATCTTGTAAAATAATGTCATCACCTTTGGTGCGTCCATCTTCATTCAAAGTTTATCATAATTCAATGAATAATTCGTGATAAAAATTGCTATTAAGGTTCGTGTTAAAAAGTAGGGGTCAATAACACTTCACCAACTCTGACCACAATCAATACACCTCGGAGCATTTACCTCTCTTTTCAGAATTAGTTGCTGATTCTCGACGGCCCATTAAACAACAATTGTGCCTCTTTACTCTTCCGTATAATTTGAAAATGACTTCGTCGTACTACGGATAAAAATATCATTAAGCTGTTAAATTTTGAATTACACAAAAGGGGCGGAAATCCCGTAACAAATTAAAGATGCACGGGCTAGTTACAGTAATGTGGAAGTGGGTTCTATATATACAAAGTAAAAAAATATAACAGAAAAATAAAATTATCAAGCTATGCTACTAAAAACACTTACCCTTTGTCACAGTAATATTGATGAATTAGTAGGTAAGGTATGTCCTTTAAGAGGTACAATGACATTAGGTGCTCCGGGGATAGCTCGCAAGAAACTTGATGGGTCGCAGGTCCGTTAGAATGGTAGGTTGACCAGAAGGAACGGAAAATAGTCCTAATAGTTGGAGCTTGAAAGAAGAATAAGGGCGCCAGGAACTGGAGCAATAGCACCAACCACGAGAATTGTTCTACGTTCTCGGAAGGTCCCCAAGGTAACCCACTATACCAGAAAAATAATAATAATAACTACAGACCAATGCATTACATATCAAATAAGTATAATCCCAAGTTATAACACACATACATATACATTAAGGTACTCTACAAAAGGGTTCACGTAACGTAACCCAGTGGGACAACGGTAATACCGCTAATCACTAGTACTGAGATTAAATAATTCAAGTTCCACTATGTACAATAACTATCATTACAAGTGACTGACTGCTTCATCTTTACACGAGCATGGCCAAATCAAGCCAACGATATTACTAATGAACAAGAACTATATATATATATATATATATATATATATATATATATATATATATAATATATAGATATATATATATATATATATATATATATAATGCTGTGTTCACCCCTTTTTATTAATCAAGCACTTGTAAAATGTTAAGTTATAGATTTCTTTGCCTCAACTAGCTGATTCAATTAAATAAAGCACTTGAAAAATACACAATATAATGATTAAATATTTACAACCTTTTTAAAATCTTCCCCCTTTTCAGAATATTTACATATGCCAAATTTAAGAAATTGAAGCCAGCAAAACGAGCCTTTTGTTATATTTAGAGACTTTTTGAAACGTTTCAAGATGCCTATTGCCTTTCATAAATTTATCAAAGAAACCCCGGTTTTGTTGCCTCGTACATTATTGAAAAATTATTGAATTAAACAGTTTACACAAATAAATTATATCAAAATATCTAACCTGGAGTGGTTCAGTAGCTTCTCTGCATCCCTAAGAGTTTTCGTGTCAAGTCTGAATGTTTAGAGTCAAATTTGGAAGTCGACATCAAAACCAAAATACTATCCCAATCGTTATTCAAAATTCCATAAGTTAATTCAATAAAAGGTTTTCCATCTCCGTAATTAACAGAACAGTAATAGAACATTTACCATGTCAGTGATTACCAAATTAATTTAACAAGAGGTAATCTTCAGAATCGTCTTCAGAGCAGTCTCCAGAGCCCTGTTTTACTTATTTTAGAAATTGTATATTTTACTAAATCTGGTTTACTTACATCTATACTAGATCGGCACAATTTTTACACTTTTATAAAATACTTTTTATTTTACATTCGTTTAACTGGTTACGTGAATATTTAGTACTTTTGAGTATTGTGACAGCTCAGTTTAAAATGTATACTAACTCGTTGCTTAATTGTTATCGTATTTATAGGCCTTGCCCCATTGTTTGCTATTCGTTGATTTCACGTGTTGGGCGACACCATTTGTCTTATCTCTTGTGTACTTCGGAAATTTTACCAATTGTGTAGTTCAAATACTTGAAAGAACGCTCAAGTTGTCACGTATTCATTTATATAACATTACATTTAATTTAGAAATCCCAGGAATCTTTATTCATTAAATCACGTATCATTGTTATTTGCTTATTCTAATCTAAACAGAAATTTGGTGTTTGTTTATTTCTTAGTTAACTTGGATTTTTAAACAAATGTAATACTTTTATGTCACGTACAATCGTTATTCAAATAATGCATAATTTCTGCCTGCGTATATGATGATATATTAACGCACTTGTTGAATATTTATCTAGCCAATTCATATAGGTTTTCCATTGATTTAATTTCGATGCAATTTGTTACATTTTTAATTCTTATCTTTGCCCGTAGCTACTCTTGGATATGCATTTATTCTCTTGTACTGTTATAAACAGTGTGCGCTCAACTAACAATATGTATAGTGACCTATTTACTCTTATAATATCTGTATTTATGTGCTTTTGTTATTTGGAAGTTTCTTTTGTTTGTTCTACGACCCCTATGACTTAACCTACCCCTAAATTAACCCTATGATTACAGCAATATATATATATATATATATATATATATATCAGGGCTAACACCCACACACGCAGTAGTTATATGGCCACACAACCGCTATGTATTATTCAGTTACCTTGTTGCCCCTTTTGTCTATAGGCAAACTACTCGTGTATAGATTCACACGTTATTTATTTTGCTAAATAATTTTGCATTAAACGTTAAAGATTTCAACTTCAAATAATATGTGATGCTCTACTAATTAAAACAGTAAAACATAAGGATTGCAATTTTGGTAAATAATTAAAATAGGAAAAATAAGAATAATTGCAATTTAGTAACAACGAGCCAAACGACTCAAGACAGTTTATATTATACAGTATACTAACATACAACCTCAATGGACTAGGCCTACGGCACTGGATGTAACAGCAACTTCCACTCGCACCATCCAGGGGTCGGCAGGCGAACTTCGTCGAAATAGGAATCCTGGGGTCCAGTACGTGAAGTTACATTCACAACAACATAGAACGTATAACAAAGGAATCCAATCTATAACCCAAGTCTAAGACAGGACGTAAGAAATCAGCAACAAACGGTACGACACCAGTACAAGGAAGCACAAGCACCCTGAAAATTCATAACACAATTAGATTCAAAAAGCAGAACAGAACGAACAAAACTACTTACCACCAGATGTGAGAATAAGGATAATCAGGTGCTCTTCACACTTTCGATAATTTAATTACATAGTCTAGTTGACAGAAGGCAATCAAATCCGCTAAAGCGTAATTACTATTCCATATTAAACACAAAATGACATCAGTAAATATCAACCCAGAATGCTTGCAAAAATCCGCAATAAGAGCGTTTCAAACAACTGCAGCACTCCAAGTACAACCTTCTTTAAACGATGACGGCACCAATAATAATTATTATCCACATGAATTCGATGCATATTTATATATGGAAGTGATAAAGTTCACTCTATCAAACAACTTTTTACAGTATTAATGCAGAAAGTATTGGTTCTAAAAATTCCAAGGTGTCAATATAATAAAGGTTACAACCAACAAGTTCAATGAAACGAAAGTGATATTAAATTTTGAAGTATATTAAAGCGAGATAACTGCGTGTGCAGCATAGAATAACAAAAATTAGAATGCGCCAGGGCGAGACGTTACACCTTAAATCGTCTGGTCTAGTGATAATGCTCTCGAAGACATGTATTTCTGGGGATCCTAATTAGATTGGCATGCTGGTGGAGTGAAAATCTTTTACAATCAATCTATAGTTTTAATAAAATGAAAAAGCATTCTCGTCCAACTGTGTTACTTAAATCTAATTTGATACAGTATCATATCATTACTTTTGTGTGATATACATGCAAAAATTTAAATTACATAAATCACTTGCGATTAGTTATGCCATCTACTGTATCTCTAGCACTCTAATCATGTCCTCAACTTTGTTGAATTAAATTCCAATGTGCATTCTTCGTAAATCTAATAAAGTAAACATTATAACCTACAATTCTAATGGACGTATTGTAATCTCTTCAATGTTTGGTTTAACAGGTTTCATAAATACATGCGACCGAAAAAACAAAAAGAACAATTTATAAATAGCTATAAATTTACAACTAAATGCCAATTTAAAAAAGGATTTGTATTTTGCCAGATTTAAGTCCGCATTGAAAAAGGATCATTTAATTTTCAATCAAGTTGGTTTGGAGCCAAACTGTTTAAATCAGATTGGGTTCTTGTCGATTTATCCGTGAATCTCACCAGCTGGAACATCCGGTTGCTAATCTCATAGCCAATGGGGTTCTTTGAATTCCCTTGATCAATTATAACCATTCACATGTTTTTTAATTACTGGCTTGCCAGTAAATAATTAATTCTTTTTGTCTACTGTCTAGCTTCCGTCCTTTCCTCCCACTTTTTATGCCTTGGGGTATTTCACTGTATTACGGTCTTTATGAGTCACTGATATTACGGGAAAATACGTGGTTTATATGTTTTGATGAGTGATTAATAGTAAGGTAAATATACTCAACAATCCTGAAATTAGGTATATTGTAACCTTTAACGTTGTATTGTATTTGACTAGTATGTCAGCTGATATAATTTATGACATAATGTTTTTTAACTCCACTAAGTTATCGTCTATATCTCTGTAATTAACTACATTATAATAACTTTACTTATATCTTACATTGTTACATTGTAAACGACAACTGCAATTGTTTTTGTTGTACTTTTGAATATAGTTATTTATAATGCGAAGTGTAAAAGGTTTTTCTATCTATCAGTTAGTTATATAGAAACTTAAATATTGACAAACCCATTATTATTCAAAAATTGATCATCCTAAAAGACGCATAAAATTACAACTTTGTGAGAATACCTACTTTAACTGATGTTTAAAAAAGGGAGTAGAGTAATGTTTATGCAAAAACATGATTTTTTAAAAATTAAAAACTTTCAACAATTGTTTATAGAAATGTGTGTACTTACAAACGTGTATATTAAAATAACTAATGCGCCAATTCTGAATGGTTACAATAGTTTTCAAAATGTTCCAATTAGTTGAATTCTGAAACGTGCTGTGACGAGTTTTGTAAAAGGGTGTAACAATATTTGCGTCATAATTTACTTTTAGTTACGGTAAGGAAGCAATTCAGTATTCGTAACAAAATGTAAGTTTCCAAATGCAAAAAGTTATGCTGCCAGTTCTGTAATAATTGATCAATAATCAGAGGATATGGCGTATTAATTTTAACTACATTGCAATAAGCTATGCTGATACAAGAAATGCATTAAGAATAGCTAAATTACGTTGATGACTTACTTCATGTATTTATTAAAGCGTGCCATTGGCCTAATTTTATTAACCTTAAACCTCAATCTTTATAGTAGTATTGTTACCTTAAATGAACGGCATGCCTAAATGCAGTGCTTTGACATTTTAGATTCTTATTTGCAATAGTGTTTGTGCGAAATGTTGTGGAAGCTATTCTTTTGTGGTTACCTAAAATTAGTGTTATTAATAGGGTAAGAGTTTTGTGAAATGTCTTAAAATATAAAGTGTATGACGTTAACGTGAACGTTGATAATGCAGGGCAGTTACGTCAACGTATTGATATTCTACAAAACTGACACAAAAGAACACTTTGTGTATTCAACAAAAAGAGTATTTTGAACAACTTTGCAAGCAAAATTGGCGTGAGTAGCTACTTTAATTTAAGTACGTAGGTACACACATTTCATAAACAGTTGATTAGTTTTTAATCTTTAAGAAACCGTTTTTTTTTGCATAAACATTACTCTACTCCCCCTTTTAAACATCAGTTAAAGTAAGTGATTCACAACTTTATTGGGGAAAATAACCTGCTGATTAGAAAAAATAAAGTCGATTCTTCGCAAATACACTGTCTGTGGTGTGTCACTTTTTACTTTGCACAACCACGTACAAACATTTTTAAAACATCCGTTTACATTTTAAACCGTTAATTTTTAAGAAATAATCTTTTTTTGCATAAATATCAATCTATGTCCCTTTCTTAAGCATCAGTCAAAATATATCTATGAAGTTATGAATCACCCTGTATTTATAAGAAGTATAATGCTCTAAACAAAAAGTTTACTAAAATATTTTCTAAAATTTTTGAGCAACATTGTGATTGTTTGTGTCTTAAAAATTCTAAGGTGCCTTAAAAAGTATGAGCTCAGAACCAATTTTTATATAATGTACCAAAAAGGTAATACATAAACCTTTCTTAATTTTCTTTTATGACTAGTTAATGATACATTTAAAGCTAGAATAATTACACTAAAAAATTAAAAACTGTTTTGATTATATAAACTTTTGCAGTAGCTACTCGTTACTGAAAAGTCTATACAACAAGAATAGTTTTGCGCAACAAGTGTTATCAAAGCACTCTTTCTAAGACTACTAACGTAGACTGCTACTTTCCATAAGATATTTTGGCAAAAGTTAAAAAAATTACTGCCATTTAAAGAAACAAAATATTTAACTAGTAAGCTTAATGTATTAAAATGAAGTATCCAGTTTCAAAAACTGTTAATATATGCGGTATATTTATAAGATGTGGTACGCATTTACTAATAATACTCCTATTTGCTATGGAATGTGCCTTGAAATATTCTGTATGTTGGATCTAAGTATAGCTATTTATTTTGCTATAAAGGATGTTAAACAAAGCTTGTCAAAATATTATAAAACTGTCAAATAAACATAACTTTATGATTTGTGATTTATTAAAACTTGTTTAATAGATGTAGTTGCGTATGCTTCTACTTGTGGCAGTTTTCGTCAACCGAAGATTTCCAATTGCAGAATTATACTTCTACTGAACATAGCATCGACGAAAAGCAGTATTAAGTTGTAATACAAATACGTATATATTAGAAATTTATAGTGCTGTGATACAGCTAAGGTAAGTATAATTCTCACTGTATTACTGTTACGTAATAAGAATGTGAGCAGAACAATTTTTAGTTAGAGATAAAGACCAGGATACTTGGTTGCATAAATATATAGTACACACAATGAATAATATTAGAAAAAATGACACTGATACAACATATCCGTTACTAAAGACACTAAATAAATATCAAGTTGTCAGGTGTTTTGAGTCCCATGACCTTTTTAAAAATTATATTTTGATTATAAAATTAAGCCAAAGCAATATGTTACTTGTTACATTTTTATAAATTTTATCGACGTATAAAAAAGACCGAGAGAGAGAGACCACGTTTATATCGTTAGCCACAAAAATGTAAGTTCACAGAAAATTCAGGTATATCAGGGTAAGTGCCTTTGACATCAAGCCTTTATTATTTGTCATCTTTTTGCAGGATCCTATTTGCATACCAATATACGAATTCCATTATATTCTATTTACTCATTTCTATATTTTATTAAATACGAAAGGGCGTATATTGTATTTGTGTACAGTAATACAAAATTAGTTGCATAAACTCCATGTTCTTGTATTATAAATATGTTTATATTTTGCTGCTTCGCCCGCCAGTAGTGTGGAATAAGCACGGCGACCACAAGAAGCATGCTGTGATAATTTTTATTGTTTTACACATAACTCTTAGTGCATGAAAAAGTTTCCTACTAAATTACATGGTTTATATAAAAGCCCGGCTTGCACGATTTGTAAATCATATTGCTTCTTTAGAAGAAACTCTTAAAAGCGTTAATCAAACAATTACTTCGACTCAATTGGTTAAATTAAGAAAAAGGTTAAATGTAATCAGGCCTTTGCTTACCAAATTTTATGAACTAAATTTTGAACTAAAGTCCTGTGACAACTAAAAATTTCCCTCGCGAATATCAGATAGCAAATTGGACCTCCATACACCATAAACGCCTACCTTATCTGATATCACCAAGTCGAGAATTTCTTATTAATGAGGGAAGTCCAAGGTAAAGTTGGATGGAAAACGGCTTGAAAAAAAGAAAAGCTCATTAGAGATAAACGACTAGTAGAGTGTTAGCTCTGGGTAGATCATGAGCTTGGATCATGGGTTGACAAATGACCAAACATATAGATAAAGAGCGCCACCGTATTTTTCAATACAACAACATACCAAGATACATTTACTTGTATTAGGGGAATGCGGAAACTTGAAGTCTACACCGCTTATGTAGCCACAAAACCTAAAGATCAACCTTGCAAAGCACTTAACAAAATGTCACTTGCCAGATGTATTACAGATGTCTCTGCATATCCTGTGAACAAACAAATGCACAACAGAGACACCGTTTGTGTCCTTAAAAATATTCACCAATAAATAACATATTTGATTTTAAGTTCCTAAAATATATACACTCAGGGTACTTGTTATCATGAGACAGAGTTAATCTTTTGCTTATTAAGAACCAAGAAATTTCCTTTGAATTTTTAATAATAAAAGAATTAAGCAAAAAAAATTCTATTCAATTAAATTGGTTTAGCTTGTGTCAACATTAATATTTACAATAAAAATTTACATGGAAAGAAACTAGTATTGTTCTACCTTCAAAAACACTAACATCTTTAAACTCAATATTTCAACATATCTTTACTATAAAGTATTTGCTCTCTTAATAATTTAAATCTCAAATTTAAATATAGCCTTCAGTAGTACTACAGTCGACTTTACAAGTGAGAAACAAGATTATTTTACATGATTCTAAAATGTAACATTCAGACAAAGAATAAGTTTTAACTTTATATCTTTCAAAAATCTATCATGCTTTAAAATTAAATAGCATGACTTTAAAATAATCAAAGATATTATTAATGTAACATAGAATAGCATGTGGTAATAATATTGAATTTTTTTAGTAAAGTTAAAACTGTCTGCTTGTGGAACAAATATAATAGGCAACAATGAAGCTATCTTTAAAATTTTGTAAAGTTACGAAAATAAACGGGATGTTTCTTACAAAATGAATTTCAAAATAACTAAATCAAAATAGAATATCAACCTTTGATCAGACGTAAGACATTTAATTAAATACAAATTAAATTAAAGGTTAAAAGTCACTCACGTGCTCGAAGTACAGTTCAATCAAAAAAACTTGAACGTTCTTACCAGAACCAAACGTCATATGTTGACAAATTTAAGCACATCTGCGATGCACACAATATGAATAAACATACCATTATGCTGAATTTTACGCTGGAATTTTCAAAGACCTTCAGAACAAAATATTATCTAACCAAATAAAATCTCCGTTTCATATGTCCAATAATTTTCATGTTTTCTAAATTTTAAACTAAAGCTTTATTTCTGTCGTATTGCACTACGGAAGACGAATTAATAAATTTTATCAAATTATTTATACTAACTGTTTTAATGATGGATTACTCCAATATTCTTCGCATCTGTAGGAATCAACTGACTTCACCGATGGTGGAATACAAAATAAAATTAATCTATACCAAAAGTTGTCAGGAACCACTTCATGAAACGAAGGTATTCGTTTCTCAACCTCTCTTACGAATGCGGCACCAAGCCATGTGCCTGAATACCATGTTGACTTTTCTATACTCCGGAGAGTAACTTACTTCAAGCTCTAATCGAAAAGTGAAGTCGAAATGACGGACAAACGATTAGTGTTGTAACTTAGACATCGAAAGGGGAAGGAGCGCATAATCCATTATACACTTAATAACTATTTTTTGTGATCAGACAATTTAAATTATGTTTTTATATTATCGAAATATGATATTAGATTTATAAGGAATGTGTAACTAACTTGAAAAAATATACGTTACAGTCCCAATGTAGTAGATTCTGATTCAGAGTGTATATTTCTCTTGTGTTCGGTTCCGAGGATCTGCTTCAGTTCGATGCTGATGAAACTTAACATCAATCTGTTCTTCCAGATTCAAATCTTAGAACACGATCTAGCAATTTTAGTCCTCAAATTCGAATAACGGTAACTTCTATGCCAACATTTAATGGAAGTGGCCCATCTGCATGGTTTGACACTTACGAGATTCTTATAAATATATTCATGAAAACGATTTTTGTCAGACATTTAACGCTTTCACTATTGAAAGCTAGCTAGTGGGGTTATTCAGCCCAGTTTATTAAATCTCTAGAGTAGTAGGAAACCAGGTGAATCAGCGCTTCATTTTCACCAGCATCCTCATTTCCACACACATCTGGACCATATAGTTTTCTTCGACTAACCATTTTCATCGTTCGAGATAAATCTATCTTGTTTGGCATCACTTAATATTAGATTTTTCTCAGCTATCCGAATTTATAGGAATTTTTTAGATGGCATCATCCCCTCAGGGAGCTACTCTCATTTTACGATTTTTTACCGGCAGCGATTTCTGACAATCCTTAAAAAATTTTCTAGCCTTGCGATACATCAAATTAGTCTATAATTTTACGCAGAATCCGAATCTGTAAACAGATTTAAAATGCGACCACCCCTATCCGTTTTACACACATACCCTATGGTAAACATATATCACATTACCTTTTTTTTTATCTTTCAAGATAAATCTATCTTGTTTGGTATCAATTAATATTAGATTTTTTTCAGCTACCCAAATCTCTTTAAAATTTTTGTTCATCTATGACATATGCTTTAACCAACCATTCCTGAAAATCTAAAACCGTGGGGATTTTAGAAATGAACCCTTTATAGGCCATAAGTGTTTAATATTTAAAACCATTTTCAAACAGTAATGTGCTGTTTTTAGAGTATTCAAAACCACGACTTTTTAAATTTTAAGCAGAGTAAAAAAATTTATCAATTTTCTGGTTTAACATTTTTAATTTCTAAACACGTCATAACATAATTATGTAGTCAATGCTAAATAGGTACTTGGAAAATACAATTCGTTTCCGAACAAAATTTTTGACGATTATGGATTACCCAAACTACATGTGAAAGTTGTGTATAATTTCTTTTCAATGGACTATCTATTAATTATGTTTCAATACCGTACATTAAAAATCAGCACATTATTGCTTGGGAGTTATTAATCACACAAGGCACTTTCTAGTAACCATCCTCGACTAGGTATTTAGGGAAATACAAACTTCATTTAATAATACAGATCAATTAACGGATAATTGTGTCAACTGTATATAAACCGATCTAATTACTAAAAGTCTATTAGTCCCGTGCTCTTTGTGTAAAGTTTCGCTGAAATTTAAACAATCGGTTTGTGTTTGTGCAGGATTTTCCTCATATTAAAGATTTAAGGTAAGTTCGCATTTTTTTATTAAAACAGAACTGAATTTATTTGCAAACACAAATTATCGTGTATTTTGCTATTGTTTTTAATTGTATTTTAAAAACATCTAAGATTCGTTTAGATTTTACATTGAGTAATTTATTAGTCACTATTAATTTTTCCAAAGTAATGCGCTGTTTTACATATATATTTTTTAAATTTTAGATGTTTTTTTAGCTAAGATCATAAAAAACAATTCCCACAAATATTTTATTAAAAATTAAATACATTTAAACATCAACAAAAAACTGCAACAGTAAAACATTTTCCATGGAACAACTTAAATTATTCAAACAGTGGTTTAAACAGTGATTGCACCTATCCCGAATCTTCTTAATTCTTTGAGTCTAGGAAGTGAGAATATATTTTCCATGTTTAAAATGTTGTTTGATAAATATTTCGATAGTAACTGATCCTTCTGTTTTCCTTTAACATAGACAGTGGCCCCAGGAGGTACGACTGTTTTTAGTAAATCACTCACATTTGTATACCCACTCGTAGACTGCTTGCCCTAGCGGAGTCCACGGATTCTTTTCTTTAACCACTGAACTTGCTTTTTGAAATCATTACTTAGAGTGTTATATTTAACCGCCATGTTCAGTATCTCATGTCATATTACATTATTCACTATATCCAAAATGGCGATCTCCTTGCCAATAGAAATCACTAGTTTTGTATTGATATTCTTGTAAATCGATTATGAAACATATGCTTCCTGCTTCAAATCATAAATGGAAATGGGCTTTAAAGCAAATCTCTTCTATCTATTCAGTTAGGGGTCTTTACCCCCACTCACCAACTCCTTTTATGATTTTTTTCAACTAGGTAATTATCTAGAACTTTAGTAGGTTGATACTAAAGCAAGTCTGTTTTCTTAATCCAACTTTTCCCCTAACCACGACACTAATAGTTCACGTGCGTGCTTCCGTTTCCGTAAAACTTTTTCCACTAGGTAGGTGTCAGGTGCTGCTGTAAGCTGAATCTCATCACCGTAAAAAGCACCTAGGACTGGCCGACCTTCCAAATCTTGTAGCAGATAGGTAATCAACCTCGTTTGTTGTACTTTAACAATTTTGAATAGTTCTGTACTTCAGTTTGGATGAAATCCTCGGTCGAATACTGCTTTATATTTTGATATAAGTACAATTTCTCCAACCTTATACAACTTCTTGTTACTTTTAGAAGCACTGTCAGCGGTGTAAAGTTATATTCTTTTCGGGCATTCTTCTGCTTCCATAGGTGTCATGCTAATAGCCCGATGCGGTGTATTATTGTATTCTTCCATAACCCTAGGCACAATATTCAGCTATCTATGACTACCTTGCAAGTAAAATCTTCTGTACAACTTGTTTTTGATTGTTCTGATCAACCTTTCAGCCAAAACTAGATTTGATTGCGGAATACGTAGAATAATGGTTCACCATATATTTTTGCATAAGATTTTTAAACCAGCGGTTGTAGTACTCTTTCCCAAAATCCGTTTGTAGATTGATTTTTGTGTTAATTTCTCCATGCAACATTTTGTCCAATATTTTTTTCATAGCATTTGTAACTTTTGATCCAGTTTTATTTATTAAAGACTGCCAAAGCATATTTTGTGAAACAGTCCACCGCTATTAGAATATATTTGTACCCATTGTTCACACGAGAGTAAGGCTGCATTTCGCACAAATTCGACTGGATAAGATCGCGTTTCACGTTTCAGATTTGTGCAACGACGCTGAAAATTTTTTCTTGCAGGCTTAAATAATTCCTTAACGATGATTTCTTTACTCATTTTTGCGTAACACCGATGCTAAACTAATAGAGCTATCATTATCTAGTTGCACCTTTGACATAAACTGAAGCTTTGGTTTGAAGTATTTGTTTTTATAGCTGCTGGCGCCGACTCGTAAATCGATGATATTGCGAAATCGAGCTTTTTTCGCTTGTGTCAGAAACCGTAGTCAAATTCATAAAAAACTGAACAAATGCTTTTACATCGAATACAATTTTATCATATTTTTCGTCTATATATTGTCTGGTTGCTGCATCTGATTTTTCAATCGGAAGACTAAGCTGTATGATACGGTGATTTCTTGCATTGTATACCACAGCTTTACGCCGAACATCCCCCATACTTTTTAGACAGTCTGAAAAGGTTTGATTTACAAGATTAACGGCAAACTTTTTAGAAACACAATCACTATCGTCTTTAGGCTCCATTACATCAACTAGTCTTCTTTTACGAAAACTAATTGTTTCTTCCCCAGACTTGAATACTATAGTGCTTCACTGATTAACTAGATCATAATCTTCTTTCGGGTCTGAAGAATTCACCAGCCTTCTTTGCTGCATATCGTATCCATCACCATCCGATGTTAGCAGAAATCCTCGACCTGGCGGTCCACGTCGAATATCGGCATCTTTACGCTCTGAACGTCCAAAGCTTCTTCTCTCAACTCTTCTATTATGGACACCATCTCGTTAATCTTTTCTTCGCTTGTATTTCCAGCAAGGTTGGATGCGTTCAACAATCTCAACCGATCAACAAGTTCATGTACATTGTTCCAGTAGACATATTGCACAGGATTCAAATTTAAACTTTTGTAAAACCTATTAGGAAAGCCTAAACTTGCCCCCATAGTCTATTTTCTTCTCTTTGGCTGTTTTCTTTCGGGGTTTCTCCGAAATTCGGTGAGATATTTTTGCACGTATTTCTCAAACTTTTTGTTATTTGTTGGGAATGGCTTAAATCGTGCACTGCAAAGGGGTTAAACTTGATTCTCAAAATCGATGCTGATTTGATCATTTCCAAGTAATTCGGTAAATCTTCATGCAAATTGAAATCACCATCTTCAGGGTTGATGTCTTTAAAGGTTAGCAGATTGTATAAAGTTTTCGTACCCGGGTATATCACATTATTTAATGTTATGTCACTGTTTTGCGGATTAATTTCCAATACACTTTTCCACGAACTCCATGAATCGGTTTCTGCATTATACTTTACTCCATAAATTGATTTGTCAATATTTTCGTCTTTGTCTCTAGATAACCCGTCTACATAGTAAAGATGGAACGGTTCTTCTGGAACGTGTTGTTTAATTTTCTTTATAGGTGCTTCCATGTCTTCGACTTTAACCTTTGTTGTAGGTATGGGGATTTTTTTGGTGATTGCTTGCAACTGGGAAGCGGTTACTTGTAAGGGATCGATCAATGTTTATGAGCTTCTTTGAATTTTTGCTGGGATGTAGTGTCTCCTTTTTTGTATGCCACAAACTTTTTTCGTACAGTGAATAAATCTATTAGCAATATCCGTAAACGGATTATATTCAAACATAGAATCATGTATAATTAAAGCATAATCCTTCATCGACGGCTCAAAATTTCTTGAAGCTTCTAATTCCATTCTTACATCAACCGTTGCGTCCTTGATGCTTTCAAATTGATGACGACAGTCGATTACAAAGACAGGTGATTCCTTAAACATGCTATAGTCCATTAAACATTTATTTGGCGATTTATTCGGATAGTATTTTTCCATAAAAGATGCATAAGACAGGTACGCTGGCAAGTAGTCGTTCTGCTCGAAATCCAAATTTAATCGACCTTGAGAGCATGCCTGAGAGTTTAGATACACTTTGACATGGTTATATTGGCATTCGTAAAGCTTGTAACATTTTCTTCTTTCCTGTCGTACTTCTCATTTTGCAACGCTAGTAATATCCACCGAGCCTTCTCCGTTTCATTCGATACTTTAATTCTCCACACTTGCAATTTTGATTGTGTTAGAGACGGTAATTCGTGTAGTTCCCATTTTCTGAATGCGGCCATTATAGATGATTGATTTTGCATTTCCGAAAGCAGCGATGCCTTGGCGAAGTCACTTAATGTTATATGCGGGACCTCCCATGAAATACGTTGTATTTTGAACGTTACTGTATTTCAGATCGACTTGTAACAATTTACATCCGACTTAGATCTGATTAAAATCAGCTCTTGAGGCATGTTGACGAAAGTTTTCTTGTAATCTTCGAAAAACCCAAAAATGGTTTTTAGCGGTATAACACAACTAAATCGTCCATCTTGGAATATGGTATCGGGTATCCATCCGGTGTGTGTGATGGACCTTGTTTCTGATTCTTCCATGGATACAAGTTCTTTAATGGTTCGAGTAATCCGCGGAATTCGACAGACATCTATTATTTGATTATTACCCAATTTGTATTGAATTTCCTCAAACAGAAAGTAGGGGGCATTTCTATTTAACTCGTAGGCTTTAGCGTCCGGTTCTGCTGCTCTAATAGCTTTAGGGTCCGGTTCTGCTGCTCTTATCGGATCTACAGTTGTTGTTGCTTTTCTTAATGTTTCCGTAGGCCTATAGGCACCCCTTATAAATATGAAACATTTATGGGGGGTATGTGATATTATCACTGCTCTGAATTTTAATTAAAATCCGATCGTTGTTTTCTGCATTCAATGTAAAGGGAAGATATGTATAATAATCTTCTTTTATTATGGTTTCGTCTAATTTATAACTTTCAAACTTATCCAATTTGGGAATGTCCTCATATTTAAGCCTTCCACATTTGACGTTTTCATCACCGAGGAGATCTAAGTTGCGCTTATTCCTGCCACCCATCATTTATGACTTTTAATCCTAAGGACTTTAAGAATCGTATTTCGTCTACTGTAAGTCTCTGACAACTTTGCACTTTGGCGTTGTATTCACTACTGGTCGTCCGGGAGTGTGATAGCGTGTCTTATATACAAAATCGATGGGCATTTTCAACTGCTTTTTATTTCCAGTCTAACAGAGGTGTACATTTCTGGTGAAAAGTTTACCAATTCACCCAAATGATCAACTAATCTGATTGTAATATTATCAATTTCTATTACGCTCAGTGGATAATATATAACGTGATTCGGCTTCTTTTCCAGATTATACCCAGGTGGTACAGACAGTTGTTTCCTATTTTAGCTGTGATAATGACGGCAGCATTCTCGGTGGTTTTTGCGGTTTTTGTTTCCAGATCCGGTGTTAACTCTGTGGTTAGCTCGCTATCACTACCTCCCCGCCTAGGAGAGTGTCTTACTGGCATTTAGTAGTTTTTGAATTATGCACTACTTAATTTCTAAGCAATAAGTTTTGTTTAGATTTTTTTAAATCGTTCTACTTATTATTCTAGTTCCTGTGTGTGTTTTATATTGCGTACGCTTGACCTTGTTACTGCATTATGAATGCAGCGTATTCACTTCTGTTTAAATAAATAAAATTGTGTTATTATTTCACTGTGTTTGCGGTTATTAATAAGGAAGTTAAATGGTTTGAAGGTTACTGTTACAATTCCGTGCAAAGTGTTCCTTATACGTAATAGCGTACAAATACCATTTGATTAATTAAATATAGTTAAGTAATTTTTCTTGCACAGTTTAACTGACCTAATTTCCAGCTTGAGTTCAGTAATTTTCTTCTATTTTTAACCACATTTGCTATTTTTTACAGGAAACTAAGAATTTACTTACAAGTCTTTGTTTCTTGAGGTTCATTTGATTTACTTTTATTACGTAATTTGAACGGTTCCAAGACTCACGAAAATCACAAACACATCACAAAATTTTGAAATTTTAAGTTTGTTTTTAATTTTGTTTACTTAGAAGTTCGTGAAAATGATATAACTTAATTTTGAATATGCCAAAAATTACAACTATAACTAATAAATTACATAATTTTAACAGCCACTACATTTCACGTCTACTCTGCTTGAACGTTACTACCATACTACCATACTACTACCATACTCTGATCTGTATGATTGCCAAATCCTCGCCTAGCACTAAACAACTATTAAAATTAGGTTTAGCAATCAACCTGCTAACGCACAGTTTGTTACCATTGGACTCCCACTGCGTGATGATCTTGACATCGACCCGCTTGTCTACATTCTCCATGGTTTTACCAAATATAGAATTATTCATAGTTTGAAAAAATTCTTTTCAAATGCATTCTTGGCGGATGTTCTCAAATTGGTGTTTAAATCTATATATGATTTAAGCCATGGAGTCTGATCGAATTCCAGCACTCGATGTATTGCGGTGAGTTTAAGACCATACTGTAAAGCCTGTTGTAGATTGTGGTAGTGCACAACGCACTTTTTTTATCCAAAAGAGTCGCAAGCAGCTTAGAAGTTTTTGAAGTTGGAAGTGGTGGTACCATGCTTTCAGGACAAAATGGTAAATCATTGTGAGCATGGTGAAGATTTTCCGGATATTCTAAATCAACCTCCAGTATGTACCCTTTGTCACTTGTCGAAGACGTAGATAAAATTTGATTTCGAATGCGATCAAGTCCTTCACCGCACACCCATCTGAAACCGCTTATAGGCAGATACTGGGACATAGCCCACCCATATAAATTATTGGCATCAAGATAAGTAATGTATTTAGAAGGTCTGCTAGCGTCATAGTCATTCATATATGCATTGTTTGCTTTGACATGTCTGCCACTGCACTGCGTGAGACCACCCCGAATACCTTTTCTGATAAAATGGTACATGTTCACATCCGTTAGTAAATCTAATTTAACCTGAGTATACTTTAGCATAGCATCCCAGCTCAGGCTTGGTGCTGTTACATATTGACATGGGTCTAAATGATAAGTTGATATGCAGACATCTCTAAAATTTTCAAAAACGTCAGTTAACAACAGGACATCTGTTTTTAAATAAAGATCGCTATATTCTCCTAATGTGCCAATCTTAAACTCATTCCCTACCTGTTCTGCATGGTGATACTCAGCATCCGTTATATGTGAGAATGTTAGATTATTGTAAAAGGCATCATTTGGCGGAAGTTTAATCTCGTTTAACACAGAGATGTCTTTGACGTATTTATATGGAAATACACCCTTCCGATTCAATATACAGAACTCAGCATTATTGGGGCAATACCTGTGGACTTCAGCGAATTGAAGAGTATCTATATTTCTAACCAATTTATCCAAACTGGCCGTTATGAACCTTAGAGAATCTATAAACCTTAGTTGGATAATAAAATTATTTTCATCTGCATTATCAGCATCATCATCACAATCATCGATTTCAGCGTCTTGAGCTCCAGATAAACGTATGTTTTTTGTAAACGAAATAAATCGTTCTTTGTTATTTGGGATCACTGTAACGCTCTTTCTATCACGCCCCAACTTCTTCACAATAAAATGGGAATCATAACCGCTTAGGTTATGAAACACCACCGGGATGAAATTTGGCATCCTGTATTGAACGTTGCACTGGCGATGTACAGCGAAGCGGAACTTTCCTGTCAGGTGGCAGTGATCCCTCACTCGATCATCACCCAAACGTTTCTGACAAATACCATACTCTTCAACCATATAAAAAAGAAGCTCATCCAAGGGTTCTAATGGTTTCATTGGTACATTAGTTTCTAAAATAGTACCCAATCTTTTTGATTCCTCCGTCAACTTCTTCATAAATACCTTGGTAGCGTCGGGCTCTCTATATGATTCAAATTTATTAAGTGACTCATCATATGAACGTTTAACATAATAGGCAAAGCTGAAGGGTTGATGTTGCTCAGTGTTGTTGGTGAATGGCACGTTAGTGTTGGGGGTTGCAGAGCTAATCGGTTTAAGGATGCTCTCAAAATCTGAATAAATCACGAACGGCACTCGCATCTGCTTGTGCACGTTCTTAAATTCGAGGATGTTATCGAAGTGGTTCGGCATGGTGGTGGCAACATGGTTGCATTCGTGCTCTGTATGCCGGCGTAATTGCTCCTCGGATCGGAAATATATGAGACAACCATCGCACAACCGCTTGTGTATGTGTTCTTTAGATAGCTGAGTTCTCACTAGCTTCCCCAAATCCTTGATCCAACAGTAGTGAGAGTTATAATCATCCTAAATGTACAAAAGATTGACATGTTGATTCCTCTTGCATTCGGTGAAGTGCAAAGGTCCCCACAATCGACTTCCTATGCCAAACACGTTGACGCTGACGTCGTTTTGCTCCTCGAACCTGGGGGAACCATGGGGAAATTCATACCATTCAAGTTTAATATTTTAGAGTAGTGTGGATAACTAGACACTCTGTGAGGAACTTGATCTGTCAGATGCAATGCAGCCACAACACACCAGGCAAATCATGCGTCGTCATTATTCTGGACATTAACCATCGCACGCTTGTCTCGGATCCATTTGGGAAGCTCGATGTACGAAGACCCGCGTAGAGGTTGGTACTTGTTTACATTCACTTCTAGGTGCAAAACCTGTTTCAGAATCCAACCTAAAATTTAAGAGTTAGAAAAAATTAATAATTTCTCAAAACTAACCAGAGTCTCGTTCTTGAAATTCATCAGACTTAGCCGACATCGCATCCACAAAGGAGTTGTAGACCTCTTTTAGGTTAGTGGAGGAGGTGATAATGGGTAAATGTAATACAGACTCCGGCATGACAAAAGAATTATACACAATTAAGATATTCCGTGTGTAAAACAATTTAATCCTCCACTGGAAGATAAACAGATAATTAAATATTTAGCATTACATTTTGAGACAGAAGTGAAAAATTGCATGGCTTTGCAAAATATTGTAGACTGGGATGTATTTTTCAGAGTATTTGCAAAGATGTAACAAAATGGGCCAACCAAAGAGAACTGAGAACAGGGCTCGGAACCGACCCATAAATTTTGTTATATACCAAAGGAGTGTAGAACCCGAACGCTTCAATGGTAGGAATTTTAATAGAGCAAATTAGAGCCAGAGTAACACAACCAGAGGAGATGTGAGAAAGAATAATGAGACAAGAACATCGGAAAATAGTAATACAAACAGAGAAAACAACAGTAATGCAAATTCACAAAGGGATGATTCAATGAAGGAAACTAATCGGACATATGCAGAAACAATTCATAGGCTAGGACTGTCGACAGCAAGACAGAATTCTCAATAAGAAACAGACCAAGCACACTTGTTGAAAGAAAGTGAAGAAAATTTAATTAAAAACTTATTATATATTTTAAATTTAAATGTAGAAGAAAAAATAATTAAAGAAGTTATAAATACAGGAGCAGAAGCATCGCTGATTTTGAAAAATTTTATTTAATATTCAACGATTAAATAATGAATGATACCCATATGGAAACTTAATCTGGTAGCACCGAGCAGAAAGTTCGCAAGTATATGGTGATCTAATGTGAATTAGAGAATATAGAATTTGAACATGAACCTATGATTGTACCTGGATTGAGGATGAATGTTATATTTGGCATGAATTTAATAGATACGTTGAGGTTGCCAATAGACACAAAAAAGAATATGATTATACGTGACGAGAAGTGTATTAAGTGGGATGATGAAGTAGATATTGAAGTCGAGAGTGTGTTAATTTGAATCAGTGTGAATTAGAAGAAGTAAATGAAGTAGAAGTAAAGATTATTGACGATCCAGGTGAAGTAAAAGATGGAGTAGAGTCATAATTAAATAAATATTCCAAATTAGAAAATAGATAGTTAGAGAAGAAAGTTTTGAGAATTTCTGTAAGTTACAGAGATGAGGTAGATGAGATTGAAAAAAATTGAATGAGGGTGATAAAAATTTAAATGCGGGTATCAGTGAGAAATCAAGTGCATATTTTTTGAATCAGTTAATTATAATAAAAATAAGCGAAGTTAGCATGAAATCATGTTGAATGTGAAAAGTATAAAGCAGCGTAATAATAAACAATATAATTGTCCAACATCAATTGGCTAGTATCTTGGCCAGATTATATGTAAGGAAGTTTTTTTTTAAGATCGATTTGAAGAATTTATTTTTGGAGAGGAAGTATAAAGGTTTTTTGATAGATGGGTGTATTTACTAGTTTAAAGTAGACCCTTTAGGTTTGTCTATAGGCACGTTAGCATTCGTTGAGGCTTTGCAATGTAATATGAAACCATTTAATAAAGTTTTTGTTCAATATGTTATTGAGATTGTTATATTAGGTGAGGATGTTCTGCATTACTTTGTGAATTGGGTGTATATCGACAGAATTTTATTGAGATGGAACTTGGTATCTGATAAAACGTTATATTAATATGAGAGAATGAAGAAATAGAGAACGATAATGGGAGATTTCAAATGGTTAAAGGATAAGGTTGGCGAAAGTTGAGTTTGATTTTAGATTCTTGAGTATGTAAAAAAAGTAAGCTGAATTATTTGAGAAAAAGGCCTTATAAGTAAAGAATTATGCATGTGTATGATAAGCCTAATGAAACTAATTGTATATAAATCAAATAGCGTCATTTCACAAACATACAATGCTGCAAATTAATTTAACTCAGCACAAATCTACCTGTGAAATCTTCATTCTCGGACGATGAAGTCATGGACGTCAGAGTAATACATTATTATTCAAAACAAATAAATCACAAAACTGTAATAATTTAATAACAAAATTACGATTATATTTTTAACTTTTATAACCGCTATAATGAATTTGAGAACCTTTGAGTATGAACAATATGTGATACAAAAACAATTCTACCTTAGATCGAGAATGTATGTAACCTAAAAATAATATTTCTCAAAGGAGATTGTCTAATGCTATTGGTAGGATTCACTAATACAGAAACTATTACAATAAAACATAATTATAAAGATTTCGGACGAACGTCACATCCCCTCTGATTAATCAGATGTCTTCTAAAAATCTTGAGTAAATTATAACAAATCGGCATAGAGTGTAAAAAACAGACACTAAGACATCAACCTAAAAGTATGAAATAAACCAAATGTTCTGTGTAAGCAAATGAATGCATCTTCTTTGTATAAGTATGTCTAAGTTAAACTAAACCTAAGAGAAATTACAATGCCGTAGGTACCACAAAAGATGAGAAAGCATGAAGCACCCTTCTCTCTACTTGTAAAAGAAGAAAACACCTACAGTAAGCCTGATTCTGTAGAGGAGCTCTGTGGACATGCTCCAGGGTAGGTTTCACAGAAGGCAAAGCCGCGAAAAGTTTCCCTAACTCCTACTCCCTAGTCATATCTATTTATTTATAAATATCAAAAAAGCCCCGAGGCTATTAACCCCATGTATCCCTGAGATATACTACCCGCCCCTCTTTTTTTAAAGATAAACACACATTAAAACCCCATTCCCAATTTACTCCCTGGCAATCTACAACTTTAATGCAAAGAAGAATAAGTTGTTCCCATTAAAGGTCGATCAATGATTAAACCAGTATTCTGACAGCGATTTCCTGCATAGTTTGAGTGCACAACCTAGGTACCGCTTGGTTCTTAGTACCGCTCCAGCTTATATACTCTCCACATGACTTGTTGAGCTAAAGACAGACCCCACCAAAAAAAATAAAAGTAGGGATTTAGGAAAATGACCGTTGACTAGAAAAATATGCGCAATTGTAACTTATAAACCAGAAATTCAACACACAAGTATAAGTATAAGGCACCAATTGTTATGTACAGTTTTAACCCCAAAAAAACTAACAGGTAATTAGCAGAACTCGATAAAGTACTCTGTTAAAAATCCCGTTTCAATAAAATACCAAAAACCTCAACTGTACTAACAAATATGGTTGCTGACAAACGCAGTGGGATGGGTGGTGTACATGTCTAAAGGTGGCACCATAATGCTATTGGGTGTGAAATATGTTTTAATCTGGAAATATCCTGGACGCCACCTCACTCACAGGGTTTCCAAGGGAAAGCCTCGAAAAGAAAATTTCTAGGGAAAAACCATGAAAAGAATAACAAAATGGTGCCAAAATATGAGATCAGAAAAGTGATACTGACTTAAAATTCACCTGAGAAATCATTAAGTATTATCCTGAACTACTCTCAGGGGTTCGCTAACTCTTTTCTTACGGGTTCTTTTCGAGGGTTCTTTAGAAACATGCAACCTCCACCCAAAACCAACTCGATCTCACCTTAATTTACTTTTAATTCAGTAGCCAAAATTAGGACAGATTACACAAAGATAAAACAAGTGCCCCTAGCTAAGGTTTCCCATACTGAACTAACACAAGAATAAAACTTAATATTAATTTCGGAAAGGGAAACAAAACAGTTACTAAACGCATTTTGTATTTCTAGCCTAACAACTCCTATTCCTAATTTCTACCAATGTAAGATCACAATGACAAGAAAGGATTTATTAACCCAACAATTACAGAAGGTAGTCTTAACAGTAAATAATAGTTAAACTTCCCACCCCACTAAATTGTCAGTTGGTACCAAACACGTGATTTACGGTTAAGGAACGTTTTATTCGCTGGCGGACCCCGTATACCGACACAAAATTTCGTAAACAAAATGTACAATCGTTCCCTCCAATACAGCTTACGTTGTGGTAACAAACAAAGGTACAATGACGCTTCAATTAGCGTGTCTACGTTCTAGAAAAACTCTCTACTTAATAAGCAAATATTTCGCAACCAACGCAGATTCAAACTTATCAACTATAAAAAGGTAAAAGATCTACATCCGCGTTCCTTTGAAATTGCTGCTTACTTATTCCAAGTGGCACTACTTCCCTTATAAATTCTCAACCCCTTGTTGAGAATCCCTACTAATTCTTGAACATGGTACTTACACGATTACTCGAAAACTTTAGAACTCAAAACTAAACAGAATGCACTCACAAATCGTTGTAACTGAACAATTTGACACACCACACCAGTGATGATTTTAACATCCTATTCTCTCAACACACAAGATGTTAATAATTCCCGTACCCTCGAGCACATTCAGACAGATGACCAACACTCCACATTAAAAACCGCTAGCCTGGGCTTTCCGACTTAAACTCTAACGTATTATCTATAATAAGCCTATAAATTAGAATGTTAGGAATGGAGGATTAGCAATAAAAATATAATATTAAATAACTAGAGTATAATCCATAGTCGGGCCTGTCTCAACTTAAACATAAAACAAACATTAACCATAAGATCACTAATAGACCTATTTAAAACTGCTAACTGAAAGAAAAGTTTCCAAAATCAAATTATTAATGACCTAAATTTTCAATCAAGCCTCTAAGTAATTACAACATAGTTTATTACAACAAAATTGTAATTAATACCTTCACATTAATTGAAAAATCAAATATAAACAAATCTTTACACAATTAAACACGATTGTGTTTTCAACTATATTACAAACACGTGTTCATTACAAACACATTATAGATATTTTTAGGCAAATATTAAAAATCAAATATATCAAAATTTTCTGAATTAAATTCTCAACCTAATCACACAGATGTACTATAAGTGCAATGAATGCAATGAATTTAAAATGTTCGTTTATTTACAAACTTTGTTGGGTATAGTTTTATCAGTTTCCATAGATACATGATGAGTGATTGTTACCTGTAACTAATGCTGACTCTACTAAATGTCTCCATCCAATTTGACTTCGAAACTAGTTTTCAACATGTTAATGTCCAACATAAAGTTGTCGATCCAGATACCAATGTGCGCCTAAAATTAAATGCAACCAACTTGGTAGGGTATTATTTGAACATCTGACTACTTTCAGACTGTTTGATAACATAATTGTCAAGGTAATAACCTATTCAAGCTACATGTTAATTGTTTTTATGGTAAATACAAAGTGCTCTCAAAAGAATGAATCCTTTTGTCCTAAAATAATTCAAGATATCTTTGGCAAACTTCAAACAAATGAATTAAGACTGCAAATTAAAAATACCATGTGTTATTTTTTTTATCTAATGTATATGTATAATTAAATTACAGATAGATTAACTACACCCGAGAAAAGGACGTTTTATTTATGTGAGTCAGCATAAAGTTACCTGTAAAGTCTCCATAATCAAACAGTAAACTCACAGGTGTCAGCGTAATACATTATTAATTAAAACAAACAAATCATAAAACTGTAATAACTTAAAAACGAAATTACGATGAAGATATTATGCTTCGCCTTTTAACACTGCCATAATGAATTTGATAACCTTTGGGTATAAAAAATATATGATACAAAAATAATTCAAACTAGATCAAGAATATATGTAACCTAGATATTACATTACTTAAACGAGATTGCCAAACTCTATTGGTGGGATTTACTAATACAAAAATTATTAAAATAAAATATAATTATAAACATTTCACAGAAACATCACAAACGATTATAAAAGTTTGAGGACATTTTCAGAGTCACTGTTGAAGAATAACAACTAAAATGATATACACTACATTTGATTTTCCAATGCTCCACCCTAAAATGATATACATTACATGTGATTCTCCAATGCTCCACCCGAAGGTACTACATTGGCCAGGAAGCGAGTTTTTTTTACCTGGAAAATTTGGAATTTTGCCGAACCCTTGCTGTTCCAAGCAAGGTAGGGATCTTTAACGTGCGTGACAACACTCATACACGGGACCTCCATTTTATCTCTCATCCGAACGAGGGTGTATTTTTGTGAAAAATGCTCGCCTAACATTTTTTAAGCGGACCGTGTCGGGATACGAATCCGGGACCTTGGGCGTAGTAGTCACACACATACCACTACGCCACGGAGCCGCCTAAAATGATATACACCAGATCATAGAATAAAATGAGCAAGAAATTAAGTTTGGATCAGCAGAACGATCATTGGTTCTAGAGAGCGAATTCTAACAGTTGAGTTAGTATTAGGTAGCTACAATTGCTCGTACAATTAAAAAAAAAATAAGTTAATGTTTTTCGCATTAAGGAACTATCAAGAAGTATAAATCATTCAATAATAATGAAGATTGTTTAACTAAATGATTTATATTTCCAAGGTGCCAGCATTATGGTACAGAATTAAGGACCCTTTTGTTGTGCATTCTATATTTTTGTACAATCACAAGACTATGAATTATTATTTATTGTTTAACCAATTTTTCATATATAAACTACTCCAGCTGAGTGTATTTGGGATAATTTTGATTTTACTCATGCGCAACCTCAGTTCAAATTAGAGAACACATTTTGATTTTGCAGTTTTCTCATATGATATTAGCAATGTGGCTTAGTAGTAAAATTGTACTTAACAAACATTGGTTTCTAAAATGCGATTATAGTATTTCTGATATGTACTTATGAATAATACAGCACCCATATGACAGCAGTTCAATTGAAATTAAGAAAAGAAGATATTAAAAATGTACAATAAATTTCACAAAATATCGTCTATCCTATGCACAGTTTAGAGTAGAGACCATTTTCTGAATATCAGTTTAGCCAAAAAGTAAAAAGTTTGTTATGCTTTATTCCATTTATTTTTGATATATTTAGTTATGTCAAAGGAAGTAAATCACTTACCTAAAAGTATTGGATCACTTTGTACCAATAAATCGCACAGGAATCCATAAGTATGCTGTGCTTCAACTTCATCCTCTACTACAGGCAACCAGTTTAACCAAAGCGGAAGTATTTCAGCTAAATGAATGGCTGTAGGTTTATTCTTCATAATTTTTGTAATGACTGAAATAGCGTTCTCTGTTGCATTTACGTTACACGACTCCCGTGATTCAGTGTCATTGATTATTTCCACTAAACATGGAACAATATTTAATAGTTCTGATATAAATTGTTCATCTGCAAATTGGGCAAGAGCACCCCATCCATATGCAGCTGCCTGTCGAACTTCTGAATTTTTGTCTTTGACATACATTATAAGTGGTTGTATAAATACGTGTTTATATTTTGAACAAGCACCACTCGTAAATTCTATAACATCATCAAAAATACGGATTCCCCACTGGTGGTCAGTACAAGGGCTTGATAGATCTAAGAGTCTTACAAAGTGTGGTGCAATTTGATCAAAATACTGAAGAAATTCCTCTCTGTATGTTGAAAGTAAGGCATGCATAAGAATAGCTATTTTTGATAATAGACAAACATCTTTTAATTTTTCATCTTCCAATTGTTCCTCCACAATCTGTAATTACAAATTAATTTATACATCTTATTTCAATATGCAACGAAAGCCTACAAAGAAACTTACTTTATCATAATCTTCATCTAAACCCTTTGTAAGACGATTTGTAGCTCTTCTGAAATGGTATTGCATTAGATTATCACATATTCTTAACAGTACAATCATAGATGCATCGTCAAAGCATCCAACACCTAGTAGTTTGATACATTCTGCCAATGATGGGAGCTTATCATAAAGTATTTCCATCTTAAATTCTGATTCAATAGCTTTCAGAAGGATTGGGCACATAAATTTCCAAACACCAGCTAAAAACTGTGGACTTTTAACTGCAGCAAATTCTAATAAATCAGGCATCGATACTGCAACATTTGATCGAATTCCCTCATGATAATGGCAATTTATCCTAGGAACAATAATTTTAATGATCTCCTCTGTATAATCTGCAAATCCTTCCGCTACTTCTATTGCATAATATATCAGCGATAAACAAGCATTTACTCTATTTTCCAAACCTGCAATTATTAAAATAAATTTCATTACAAATTGGGTTTTGTATGAACTATTTATGGTTAATTATATTATAGGATCTTCAATTGTTAATTGCAGTTGGCTATGTGTAAAGTAGAATAAATATTGAACCTGGTAAAATGAGTACTTTCCGAATCTACCATAATCTTTGTAAGGTTGTGTTACTAGTTAGTAATAAAGGATGTTTCTAGTATTGTAGCGATCCAGTGTTTTCCTTATTAATTAAACAGCAAATTGTTTTTACTAAAAGAAGTAAGTGTTGTAATTACTCCATACAGAGTAAAGTTTTTTTGTTTTAAATTAGGCATAACCAAAAATTGTTCGTGTTCTATTGCAAACGAGCAATTTTTTCAAAGATGCTAATTGGAGATAGTCCAATATAGACAAACCTTCAACAAGCAGAAATAAAAGTGGCGTAGTAGTTCGCAGAGCTACAAATTTAAAAGACCTTTAACACAAAGTGAAATAGCAGAGGAAACAAGAAAATGTACAGAGCATGGTACCATCTGGATATGACTTCTCAGATTCAGGTACTGAATGGATTGATGACAAATATAGTAGAAGTAATATAGCTTCCAATAAAAATAACAAAATGGTAAAAAATAAAATCGAAAATGTAAACTGCCCAAATCAAATCATTTTCATGGAAATTTGGAAATTTTTATCTGAAAAGATCGCCATGATGACAATCCACATAGTGACTATCTCATTATTGTCACATTGAAATTTTTGAAATTTAACACATTTTAATTATATGGGCCTAGCTAAAATCGAACTGTATTTAATTAATTATGTCAACATGTCCTTTTATTTCAATATAATGCTGGGTCTATTAAGAATCAATTTAAGTTCTTCTTGCTAGGACATTAAACCCTGTTATAATATTCCACTCTCCAACTAATTATTTGGAGGTTTACAACAGCAGCATTGAAGACATGTTTATACTTTGATGAGTTCAAAGGATATGGCTATTAAATTATATTCCCCAAGCAACATGAGTCTTCATCTCGCCAATACTCAGGAATTGTAAGAACAAACAAACCTCTCCTATACAACACTATTTCTTTCTTACTCACAATATTTCAAACCTTGTTTTGAATAATTTGCATACACAAAAATTTGTAACGCAATAGCTAAAGTGTGTGGACCAAATGACTTAAAATACATAACCAGATAAGCTTCTAAATAATCGGGTGCCGATAAAATATGATCAGCAGAAATTTATAAATTAATGAAGGTAAATAATTTATATGAACTTTTAAAATACTAAAGACGGCGTAGCATTGTAAAGAACTTGAGATTGGAATGTTTAATTACAGATATGGGACGTGTGGGTCAGTAGAAGCAAAGCGCATTTAGAAATTTTGGATTTTGCCAACTTTTGCTGCTCCAAGTAAAGTATAAAATTTTAACACATTGTAGATAGTACATACCTGAATGAGCCTTTAGTTTTACAACTCATCAGATAAATGATGTAGTATTTCGAAGAATGCTTATCTTAAATTTATAGATGTTGTGTTCACAAAACTATGGGTCAAAAGCCAAGTGCATACTCGATTGTGTAATGAAGAATATGTCATAGGACTCGAACATGGTGATTATGTTAGTATTACAAAATCCTAGACAATAAATTATATTTTTATTTATTACTTACCAGTAATTCTAATACCAAAATATTGCTGTACTCCAAGTGGAATAAATCGCCAATTTGAATCATCTTCTTCATCCTCCACACGATCCCTGTCTAATATAGCTATTTCAAATGACATTACAGCAGTACATATTACCCGCCTCATTACTAAAGGTAAATATGGTTTAAACTGCCTACCCAAAACCTAAAAACAAGAAATAAAATATATTCATTATCTTAGCAATAAATAATAAAACATTATATTTTGTAAAAAGACAGGTTAGAGTTTAAAACAACTATATAACTTCTCCTTAATGATTTATTCAATACAGATCGCAATAACTCATATTTTTATTATGAGATGCAGGTGCTAAAGAAGTTGTTATTAAAACTCTCAACAGTTGTACAACAAGGTGGACTAGTAAGTCACTTACTTCAGATATTCAAATTTTCTTTTTTCAAAATCATAGGCTGGTCACAATGCACATTCCATATATGCGAACAAATTCTATTCTGAAACTTAGTTCATGATCTAAAATCTATGTTACAAGTACAAAGCCTTAAAGAAACAAGAAAAGTGAGTAAAAAATACAAAACATCTTGCAATTTTAACATATCATTTAATCTTTTTTAGATTGTTCTTTTCATCAAACTCTTCATGAAAAACTTCATTTTCACCCTTGGAAGATGAGTTTGCTTCAAGAATTTTGACAACATGGTTGGAATAGCTAACGCAAGGTGTTTTTAATACATGATTTTTCAATCAGGTTACTTTCATATTTGTTATACAAAGTGTGAGTGCGACAGATACGGTTCCTACTAAAGCATACCCAAATATAGTGTTGGGAGCAACTAGTTGATCGTTAGGTCTAGACTGATCAAACAAGCTAAATGAGTACAATTTTCGATAAGTAGATTTTTGAAAGTACAATAGCTTCGAAATTAATAAGTAAGGCAAGAGAACTTACGGTTTAAGAAAAAACAACATAGCCGCACAGAACTTCTAACACATAATAAAGAAGACCAAGCTACCTATTCAAGTTGAGTAAACAGTAAAATTTCTAGAAAGAACTGCTGTAGTCACCTACATTCCACTGACAAGGTGGAAAGTAGAGCAACAGAATTTTACAAAACAACGTTTAAACTTAATGGACCACTGCAGCAAAGTGTAGTCAATTTTTCTTGAGGCAAAAAGAGTGGAAGGTTTATAGTGCGCCTGAAAAGCAAATTAGCATAGAGAGGGATGCTAAGAGGTGGCAGATTTAAGACTCAATAAAGTCTTATTGTTAGTAACAAAGTATAGATCACAGTGCAAAAAGAATAATGACCTAGATTGCAAAGTAGATAAAGAGCATAGTCTTATTGATAAAGCAGGCATCTAAATATATTGGCACACCTGTCGTTTCAAGTCAAATGGCCGTCTAACATTTCCTGTTCGTGAAATTGCAAATCAGTTTTTGTTATCCTCTTTAAGAGTTAATGATGTAGCTAAATAGAGCCTCAGGCTCACAATAAACATCTTTTAAAAATTAGTACTGATGTTAAATCAATACCTCATCAAATATGTGCATAAACATTTAAGAACATATTTGGGAATACAATTTATGAGATATTTTGCGATGTAGTTTAATTCAAGCATCCATCTTTTAAGTAGAATTATCTAAAATAATGTAGTACAAAAATTGGAAGTATTTAATATGGTTCATACTTAAGTTACAAACATCTGTCTAGAAATGTTGCTTGTACAGAAGATTGAAGTTCGAAAATTGGATAGAGGTGTTTTGACTTATTTATCAAAATTTCAAAGATTTACAATCTGACCTGATGTATCAAAGACCTTTATTTCATCTTTAGTTGCTGTCGTATATTTTATATATACATACATACATATATATATATATATATATATATATATATATATATACATACATACATATATATATATACATATATATATATATAAAATACTCATATTTAGACCAGTAGAAAATTAATTAATTACATCAAATAATTTTCATCACCGTGTATAAGGAATTTTATTAGATAATACGCTTTATTAAAAAACCGTGAAGCATAAAAATTCATTCGTTTCATTAAAAATAAGAGATTTAAATTATTTACAAGACGCTTTCTATAAAAAGAAGCAGTATTAAAATGCTCAACGTGTAGTTTAATTATTCCAAGTAAAGAAACACATGGAAATTGCATGCAAAATTTATATTAATTAATTCAAGTTTAAGTAACCGGTATTAAACAAAATGTACAAATAATAATTGAATATTTAATTAGGATTCACTAAAAATTAAAGGGTATTATTTTAATTGGAGTTAATTGAACCATTAGTAACATATAATATGCATAAAAGCTTGTAAAAACCCAATAATATTCAAATCGTAGTGTTAGTTAGAAGTAGGACGATTGAACACCTGCGTATTTTTAAAAGTCTCGTTCTGCGTAAATTTTGCAGATAACAAATGGTTACAGAGAATGTTGGAGAAACCGTCGCTTAATATTCACGAGAAATGCTAATAAGGTGGGTTATTTCACAGTACACGTGGATTGAAAATAACCGATACTAAAGAATATCGATTAGTACCACTCAGAACAGGGTAGATAGAGACAGATAATATGCGCAAGACAGAGACACATATAGTAAAAGGCGTGATTTGAGCAACGTCACTGGGTTGCGATTGGTTGAAAATAAGAGGCAAACATGAGAGGTAAAAATAACATTTCTGTATAAAAATTAATTAGTTATTCTCAGACGTTGCAAGCCGTGTCGAAATTTCATAGATTTTAAACTTGGACGTGTGCAAATTTTGTGGAAGCTGTGCCGAGCGATCGAAAAGGGAACATAGAATGACGAAATTCTGGAAACTGTCCGTTTTGGGGACAAAAGCGACGTATAGGCTAGCGATTATATATACCCGTGTTAATATGAGTTTGTCTCTCTTAATTTTTCGATTTTGATTCAATAATTTAAACAGTTTGCTCGTATATTTTGGTGATTATTTAATACTTTAAAACAGTTTGTTCTTTACGTGCTACAATGAAAGTAAGTTAGTGCACTTAGAAAAGAAGATGCAAGGTAATAAAGTCTAGTTATAATTGCGAGTACTGTACCAATTATTCAAATTTGCAACGACAAATGAATACACAAAAGTAGGCAGTTTTGGCGTATAGCGTGAAAGAAGTATGAATTTCTTTGCTATTTTTCGGGGGTGTTAATAATTAAATGATTCGTAAAACAAGATACAGATATACACAGATGAGTTCCAGAAAAGCACTGAAACAACTTTAGATGAATGGTGGTGTAGAAAATTTTAAAGGCGACCAGTAATCCGAGGACCTAAACATAACCCAGTTGGAATGGTGTGATTAACAGAGGACGATGTACATTGGAGCCACGAGTGCATTAACCTTCAGGTGACTTATGCTTTGTTGTTCGATTTTTAATATTTTGGTGTGTGTTGAATAACTTTATAATTTGTTTACTTAAAATGGACAATAGTGAATTTGTACTAAAAACAAAATTTTAATTTTAAGGTGAAATTTTCTCGTTTAAGTAGAAATGAGTATTTAGTATTTATGTTCTTGATGAAAATTTGGATATGTCTTTGAGCTCAATTAGACGAACTTGGTTAATTAACGTAAAGGGGTGGGAGATGCTCCCTTTGTACTCAGACTCAGGTCTGCATACATTGTTATATTAATTAGTAGGCATCCTACAAGAACTTTAATTCTGGATGCACATTAAAATGATAATAAATTTAATCTTGAAGTTTTCTGATACTGAAATTTATGCTGAAATTTAATTTTGAAATTTTAATATATTATGAATATTGATGTAAATAGAGTTAACGTTGATGTTTGTGGTAGGAATGTATTTGTTTTTTATGAATGAGGATGAAGGTTTAACTAGGTGAGCAGCCGAGGCGGAAAAGAGTAAAAAGGCGATTAACAGAAGAAAGTCAACGGACCAGTTAAGTTAATAGCTTTTTGTACATTTCACAGCATTCTTGACGCCCAATCTGTGGGGCTCGAATGTTGTTTTTTTTTGAAAGGGCCTGTTCCTGCAGATATGAGAGGATTCACAGCAATATATATATATATATATATATATATATATATATATATATATATTACTCAAATTTAGACCAGGGTCGAAAATTAATTAACGACATCAAATAATTTTAATCACGTGTATAAAGACACTTTCTATAAAAAGAAGCAGAATTAAAATGCACAACGTGTATTTAATTTAATTGTTCCAAGAAACAAATAGAAATTACGTGCAAAATTTATATTAATTAATTCAATTTTTAAGTAATGGGTATTAAACAAAGTGTACAAATAATAAATTAATATTTAGTGCGAGTTAAGGTTCGTGGCTTCGAGCGGTCCTTTTTAAAAAGACTTCTTTGAACTTTATCAAATTTATTTGGTTTTGGACAGAAGTTAATTATTGAATTTTAACAAACTTGATTAATTAGTCTAAGTCGAAATACATTAATTAATTGTACAATGAGTTATCTTACGAACTGCAAGGTAAAAGCTGAACGTTTGATAAACTGACTAGGAGTGGAGCTCCTGGTCCTTATATAACTTTCTCCCCCTCACAATTCTGTGGGAACCTGCGGACGTAATGGCCGCTTACGCTTTATAATACATAGTTGCTATCTTAAAAGCTATTCATAATTACAATGTTGCAGGCTTATTCTGCGTAATCTCGGTACGTGACATCCTACGACCGTCTGTGACTTGACATCTGCAGTGTCACTTATCCTTGTGCTACTTGGTAGCGTTTCCACTCGTGGGAACTGAAATCATCATAATAAAATGTAATAAATTGTTGCAACGACATTGTTGCACTGTCCTAACATTTCCTAATATTTCCTAATATTTTCTAATAAAGATATTAGTTTTATATGTATAATAGATGGGGGATCCTATAACTCCTCCCAACGTACATTAAAAATTAAGGGTTTTTACCTTTTCTTGATTTTTAATTAAATTCATTTTCGTTTAATCTCATTTAAAATTCATATTTTCTAAGGATACATTTGTTTGTTTGGGTTTCTTAAATCTAAAACTGTTTTCTTTATTATTCTTAAATCTAATACATATTTTGTACATTACATAAATGATCAATAAAATAGTCAATAAAATCAATATAATTGTCCATACACTAATATTATCGTAGTGCACTTTGGGTGTCTTGATCTCGTTCAGTTTTCCTTTATATTCTTCCATGAGTTTCATGGCGTGGTTTAAGTTGTCTAATTCCAGGTGTTCCAATTGCATTGGTTTTTGAAGGGTTTCTTCATCTTCTTCTTGGGTAATCTTGATTTGCAGATCGGGTAGATTTGCTAATTTCTTGCTTTGTACTGGATCTTGGTAAACTCTAATTATTTCGTTTTTTAATTTTAAATAACAATTTTCCTTAAGGGTGATTAATTTACTTCCGGTTAATGCTAAATTACTTTCGTCTTGATTGCAATACATTGTTGCGATTACTTCGGTGGGAAAAATGGCTATCCATTTATTTTCCGTTACTTTCTGAATTTTCATGTTGTTGATTAATACAGGTTTGACTTCACAATTTTCATAGTGATTGGTAAATTTTAGTAGTTGTACTTCGCAAGGGCTGTCTTCTTGAATTGTTGTGGTTGTTAATGATTGGCATAAGTATTGATTGGGTGTGACTTCATTACATTTGTCGTTCGTATAACCATATCTTTGTTCATTTAAGGATAGGAATTTGGTTTTTGGAATAATAACTTGGTATGTGCTAGTCATTTTCATTGGAAAAGCAAATAAGTGATAATAATTGTAACTGTTAATCTCTACTATTGGTATTTCTATTAAAAATGTTATATTGTTATTTTTTACATAGCCTTTAACTATAGCTATTTTTTCAAATATTAAAATGTTCGATTCTAGTACATCGAAAGGTAATTTACTGTTAGTTATAAAAGATTTTATTCTCAATAATTCTTTTGATAAATCTATTGGTTTTATTATACTTGAATGTAGGGTATTTAATTTTGCAAAGGTTACTGCGTTTTCTAATGTTGCTAGGATTTGTTGAATTAAAGTTAGGGTTGATATTATTTGGTTATATATCGTATTGAATCTGATTAAATCTCGCATGCCTAACATAGTAGTTCGCATGTTATTTTCTAAGGTTTCTATTCGATTGGCTATACTATCTTGATTTCTAACTAGTTTTCTTAGGGTTTCATTAAATTTGATGATCGTTGTGTGACGCTACAAAACAACACAACACAGGGACGTACTCGATATAGTTCAATACCAATCACAAAAGAGGGAAGGGCAAATAATACCTTTCCGGGTAGTCGGAGTCAACAGCGTCCATATGCCCTGGGCCAACCCAGTACTGAGGCCGGGGTGGGGTAGACCATAAACAACCAGCCAAATGAGCGCCACCTAAATCTATAACCGCTGTACTCCGACGGGACTGAAATAGGAAATCCTCACGCTTACCTGTAACACCCAAATCAGCAAAAATTCTCCTCACACCTCACACTCGAGTAATACAAAACTATCTTTTACATACAGTATTGACACTTTACTACAAACATATAATATATTTATAACAACAGTAAACATATAAAAGGCTCCAATTACCCACCCACTTGTTATGGTGTAATTTCCAATAAACAAACAGCAAATAACCTGATTGTATAACTCTTACTGCTACTTTTACTATTATATTTAACGCAATTCAGCCAACCTATTGAAACAAATCTGCGCCAAGATGGCAGAACAGAATGACTATTAAATAATGTTAAGGGTGGTATACCAGGATCCTCTTAGATTGACCCTTGAACGCTGAGGGCATTGGTATAGACTATAATTATACCTATAATGATCGGTGCATTGGCTAAACTTCACACACGTGTTAAAATTGTGAATAATGTAAAATTACAAATTAGTAAATCTGAACCCACCCTATAATAAATGTGTAAACAAAACAGTCTTCAGTAAAGTGTTATTAAATGAAAACAAAAGAAAAAAAATCTTCAACAAGCAATATCAACCAGACGGTTGCAGTAGAAAAATTAAATGTGGAACGACTCACCCACAGCTGCACTAGTCGTTGTAAGCTGATCTTAGCATAAGCCAACTAAGGGTTGCGACGGCAAAATAACGACTGGAGCTATTATTGGGGCTAAACTGAAACTGCAGGTCGAGACTGAAAACTGCAAACTGGGATTTGAAGACTTAGAACTTGGAACTTGGCACTGGAACTTGGAACCCTAAAATTTATAACCTATAACTTCCATTAATATATTCACGACTTCTTACCGGTCAATTCCGGGTCCAGTACAAAACAACAAACGAAAAATGTACAAGTGGTCACCAAATACAACGGTCGAGGATTCACTTTAGATCTACAATAGCATAAAAGTTATCTATTTGAAAGATTCTTCGATACTTACGAATCGCCGAAATCCCAATAAGGAAATAAGAAAATTATTTCAAATCACAACGAATAATTTCCTTCAATTAATCCGCCAAAACCCTTTCAATAAAGGAGGAAATACAACGTTCCAACGGCGTAATTAAAATTGCTCGATTCGAATCAAGAGTGTAATCAAGAGTATTGTGTTGAGACCATCAAAGCTAGTCCGGGAACCGGTACCTGATAACACGGCGTGCTATCACTATTCGAATTCATACAATCTAATTTGGAAAGAATATACTTTTGAAGTACACTGCTAAATGCAAATGTCGTTATGAAAATTACGACCGTAACAACTCCCTTCTTACCCGAAAAAAAAAAAGAAAAAAAAAAAAAGGCTAGCGCTGGGGTTCGAACCCACGCATAACCATAACAAAGACACCAAATCCGAAGTTTCTTCGCCTTCAAGTAACCTTTGACGACAAAAGTTACTCAAAGTACAGTCACAGGGAACAAAAACCGACAAAACTACTGAAGGGCACCAAAGTGCGCAACGTATCCCAAATACTGAAATCCAAAATCAATGAGCGGAACAGAACAAAATAACTAAACACAGACAACAAAACTTAGTCAAGGATCAGGACGGAGATCCTTGGCGTGCCACAATCCAACACTACGACCATCATCAGTCTCCAACTGATAAGTCCACGCTGTTGCAAGCAAGGGGCGGCTCCGTGGCGCAGTGGTATGTGTGTGACTACTACGCCCAAGGTCCCGGGTTCGAATCCCGACACGGTCCGCTTGAAAAATGTTAGGTGAGCATTTTCACAAAATACACCCTCGTTCGGATGAGAGGTAAAATGGAGGTCCCGTGTGTGAGTGTTGTCACGCACGTTAAAGATCCCTACCTTGCTTGGAACAGCAAGGGTTCGGCAAAATTCCAAATTTTCCAGGTAAAAAAAACTCGCTTCCTGGCCAATGTAGTACCTTCAGGTGGAGCATTGGAAAATCACATGTAATGTTGCAAGCAAGGTAAGGATCTTTAACGTGCGTAACAACAGTCACACACAGGACCTCCATTTTACCTCTTATCCGAACAAGGGCATATTTTTGTGAAAAATGCTTGCCTAACATTTTTCAAACGAACCGTGTCGGGATGGTGCCAAAATACCCCACGATAGTTCTTGAGGGTTAAAATGATGTTGCTCTCAGCCCTGTTTTCAAAAATAAACTTTACAGAGAATTAAACTATACACTGATATATATTACATTAATATTTGTCCAATATAGCAAATAAATCTACCAAGAATGGATAAATGAAAATCATAGAAATCCATACAAAACCGTACATTAGGGAGGCATAATTACATAATACTTGTAAACAAATTTCAATTAAGTAAGCTATACGTACCTCGTAAATTCTTGCCCATGCAGAAATAAGAGAACTTGTTTGAGGGTCGTCTTCTGGTAATTTATCTCTTTCTTCGCCATGGATTTTGAAAAGTATATCCACAACTTCACTAGCATCATTCAAGAACTTTTCAGCGCCAACAGCTAAGCCAATGGACGATACACACTCAATTGCTTCTCTTCTTAGTGACATCAATTCAGCTTTGTTGCCGTTTTGTAGTATATATATTATACTTGGCATTATGTCTTGATAATACGGCAGAAATCTCTCTTTCGCAATACTGGCTACAAAAGCTATAGTGCTTATTATTTTTTGTAACACGAAATTTGTACCCTTTTCAATAAATTCTTTAAATTTAGCTGTAAAAATTCCTGCCAATTTACATATTAATGTATCAAAGTGGTCTGCTAAAATGTGTCTCGGACAGGCTTTAGAAAAGTATCCCAAACCAGCTCCTGTAAACAATAAAATGCAATTATAATTTATATTTTTATAAACAACAAATCTAATAATTGTGCATATGCAATACATCTCGAAAAGAAAATTTACCAGATAGATACCAACAGAAAAAGCAATTGAAAATCAACTTTTCATCACAACCGGTGATCTGATTGAACTACAAATGTGACCACCAGCAAACCAACAATGGTTAATAAAAGCTATTACTATAAATAGATAATCTGGAAGGGCGCCAGGAAGGATTGCCAAACAGAAATTATGTATCAACCTTCTTGACTGGATAGAACAACAACATCATACTAAAATAACCAATGCCAATCATTAAAACGTAGTTTGTGCAAAACCCTAGGGTCGATAAATAAAATATGATGAGGAGCAAGGCTCAGCTAACTATTAATTTAAGTCAGCAAACTTAAAAAATAAATTTTACATACATGAATATTCCAAAAGACTATATAACATTAAAAGTTAGGCTTCAAATAGCAACAATAAGAATGCAATTAAAACCCACTTATCCAATATACGGACAATCGTTGCTCATCAAGTGATTATGATGGGTGTTTCTATTTTCTTCAAACCCCCCAAAACAGCAGGATTCCAGACATGCACTCTTGATCTCCACAGGTCACGAATATCATTATTCATACTCTAACAGGACCCCAAGTTCAGTCAGCATTGTGTATACAATGGCAACGCCACTCAAGAGCTACTACAATTCAAGAATAACAGAACATAGGAGAAAATGAATAAGTAAGTAAACCAGATTTTAAGTGTATGTAAAATAACACACGTCTAAATTTAACATGGGCAACTTAAACATCACCTGCCATAAGAATACCTGCAAATTCATAATAAATTAATTTGCAGAACAGAAACGTTAGATATTATCCTTATTGTTTTATTAACTTTATGCATATAAATCAATTCAATGACGTAATATGAAAATCAAAATAGAATTTACATCACACATAATATAAAATCACCAAGATTGATTAAAACTTTGTTAATTTAAAAGTTTACAAATCGGGAATTGAATACATTAAAGCATAATTACACAAATTGAGTACAAATAGAGTTCTTTATCAACTACAATTACTAATATTTGTTCAAAACGAATAGAATTACCACTTTAATTTGAAGGTGTGTCCAGATTAAAGCCTGCACAATGGGTTTTAAAATTTTTTACATCGTATCACAACAGTGAACTAAAATCCAACCATAATGAGGGTTGTTTGCTATTAAAATAAAGAAATAATTATAGTCGATCTTGTACAATTAAAGGAACATCTCTTAACATTTGAAGAATGCTTAGAAATTTCAATCCATTTTAAAATTAGTTAGCTAGCTTTGGATAGTTTTAAGTCGACCCTTCAGTTCGCGCCGGTAAGCAGAGCTGACGACTGCTAAACGGTATTATGGATCCCTCCCCCTTTCACTTTTGCTTGTGTCTTGTTGATCGGGCACGCTCCAAAATCAACGCTAGGGATACCATTATTTAAACCCTATTTCTAGTTTTTGTTTCAGTTTGTTAGATGTTTATTTAGCATGAATTAATTTTGAAGCTAGATTTAATTTGAAGCACGTTTATATTTCTCGCGTTTAAACCCAATGTAGTACCTTCCGATGGAGCATTGGGGACGTGGCCGCAAGTATAGTGGCCCTTATTCACAATATAATGTAAACAATGAGCTAAATGTTATTGACTAAACCAGGGAGATGGTGAGTGGTAACAACTGATTTCGCTTAGTTTGAAGTTTCTAAAAAATGGGTTCCAGCTAAAAAATTATAGTTTTACCAGAATACAAAACCAAGAAAGTGAATTTGGTGATGCTTCAATTGGGTTCAAGGACATAATCAAAGTTAACCAATTTATACATTCAACTCACAGCTACATGTGAAGCAAATTAGTCTCACCATGATAACCTAAAAGTGCAACCCAAGGTATTACATGTTAAGTCATTAAAAAGTAAGTCTGCATTAGAATGAAATAAAATTTTAAATTAATTTGACGTGAGCAGTTAGGTTATCAATTCCTATTATACTAATAATATAGTTGTATGCATGTGTGTGAGGGTGCATGTGTGCATACATGGGGTGTGTGTGTGTTGATGGACATGGGTGTGTCTGTCTGTGTGTGTGTACGCACGCGCATGCATGCATGTGTGCATGCATGTGTGTGCATGCATATGTGTGTGCGTGGATGTGCATGTGCATATGCATGTGTGTATGTGTTATTATTGTTATTATTTATTAAAACGTTAATGTTTTATAATACAAAGAAAAGCAACATTGTTTAAAAGTATATGTCCTATCGTATAATCAACAATTTAAAAGATATATGTACATAGTCACAAATTCACTGCTTCAGCTTCCTCTAACCAACGATAGCTTTTGTGAAAGACAGCCCATGATTGTCCACCCAACATAAAATTTTATTGACACACCACCTTTCTTCAAATTTGTTAACTGTCTGTTTACTTAAATGCCATACATATTATTTCACTATTCTGGATTTAAGCCGATCAATATATTTTTGCACAAGGCAAACTTGTTTGCTTTCATTTATAAAATCCATAGTCGTCCAATATATTGTATTCTTCACTAAGGTTGTTAGGTAGTTTACGATACCACCACTTGTTTTTATTTGAAAGCTACAATATAGTTCTTTTGCAAGAACTTTCTCCCGTTTGAGTAGTGCCTTTATAAGTGTTATTACAAGATTCCAAAGTGCTGTAATTTTTGTGCATTCCATTATAATATGCCAAGAATTTCCTTCAAGATTGCACCATGGACATGTTCTCGATTGAAGTACCCCCATTTTTTGTAAACACATAGTCTGCTAATCTATTCTGAGCAAATCGCCAAGATATAATTCCATTGCGTCCTAAGGACGACGAAGTAAAAAAGGTTGCCTATTGCACTTTTTCGTCTGACCAGTCGCCATTGAGTGGATCTATGTTATTAAAGTGGTTAGCTGTTAAGCACGTTTGGATGATTTTCTTGGTACTTTTTTGTATGGGTATTGATATATCACCAAAATGTATTACGGGTTGCAAAGGAATGTCAATGTAGACTCTAGTTTCACATAAATGTTTGAAATTCAACTTGAAAAATGCTTTCATTTGTTGATATTGCAACAGTAACTCTTCTCGTACTGTTGGTGTATTGTTTGCTAAAAAGTTTGGCATTTGGGTATTGGACAGCCAATTCTTGCTATTTGTTGTAAAGTGACCTAGCGTTTTAAAACCATGGTCTTTCCATTTTGTATTAAATAGCGATGGTATGTTAGGATCTTTAATTAATCTGAATGCACCTGTTTGAATTGTATGAAGGTCATTCAGATTTCTTGGAAAGTTAACTATTGTGACGTTGACACTAGTCCATGTTTCAAAAACGCCGTTAATTAAAACGTTACTACAAATACGGTGGTCACGCAGACCGGTACTGAATAGCCATTGCCAGGATACTTGATATGGATTACTTTAACTTAAGAAATATTTGAATAAAACAACCCAGTTTTCATTTGATATATTAGTAATAAACCTGTATGCAAGTTGCAGATGAAAAGACTTTTGCTTTGTTCTCGTGGTATCGAAACATGCAAATCTCTAGATGTGGTCCAATGTTTCTTTGACCAAATAAAATCGATTAATTTCTTTTGGAGCACTGTTAGTTGGGCAGATGTGAATGGCAAAATGTTCAAGTAGTGCCAGATTTTAGGGGCAACATATTGACTTATGATGATCTTGCGTCCGACGAGATAGACTCCAAGTGCTTTGCTTTGCTACATTCTTATTGACGTGTCCACTTTACCTAAGATCGTCTCAAATGCCTTTCCATATCACTTACAATGTTCCCAGTTAGTAAGATATCGAACACTTTAACATGAAAACCCTAAAGGTTCGTCCGATCTGCATCTCCATGCACCTGTCCATAATCCTTGTGATTTGGTTTTGTTAATCACCAATTCTGACTGCTCATGAAATTCGGTGCACACATTATTAAGTTTATTAAAGTCATTATCGGTTGATATAAAAACTGATACATCATCTGCATACGCCCTCACCTCCAGTTTTCGTTGAGCTTCTGTAGGCATAGGAAAACCAGATAAGGAGTTACGGCATAGATTGAGGAAAGGCTCAATGGATAATGAAAACAAAAGTCCTGAGAGGGGACAACTTTGGCTTACTCCTCTACAAAGCTGAATAGCGCTAGTAAGTAGTGAACCTACCCTGATATGAACCTGTACATTTGCGTACAGTGTTTTCACGTATACTGTAAATACTTTACCAAACCCAAATGTTGTCAATACTTCAAATAGATATTCATGTTGTACTAGGTCAAATGCTGTTTCTTGATTTAAATTCAATATTGCTAGAGGCAGTCTGCAATTGTTGGTATACTGAATGACGTCCTTATGTAGATGTAGTATATCGTACATGATTCTATTTGGAATAGAAAAACATTGGTTCGGGGAAACAAGTTTATGAATTACGCTTGTACTATTAGACATACATTTAGCTAATATTTTGTAGTCTACGTTCAAGAGTGTAATCGGTCGCCAATTTTTCAGACATGCGTCGTTTTTGGGGATAAGAGTAATAATGCCTTTGCTAGTAGAGTGGGGTAGTGCATTTGTTGACAGCGCTTGGTTGAACACTTGCTGAAAGAAAGAAAGCAATTCATCCCAAAGTTTTATATAAAATTGTGCCGTCAAACCATCCATTCCCGGAGTTTTGTTTTTGTTCAACATATGCACAGCCTTCAAAAATTCTTCTGTGGTGAAAAGTAATTCTAATATTTCCCTATCTTCTGCAACTAGGATTGGTAAATTTTTATATAGTGGACGGTTAGTATCTATATTTGCCTCCTTAGCATAATGCGTTTCAAAATGGGATTTAATGTGTCACATATTTCAAACCTATTTGTAACGACTGCTCCATTTACTCGTAATTCAGTAATATGAAGCGATTTTGTTAAAAAGTTACGTTGCAGTGTGGGGTTTTCCAATTTTAAGAGATCTGAGTGTTTCTGCAGAATTAAAGATTTTGTCGCTTTGTTGCAATAACAGTTTCTTGTTTCTTCGATTTCTTTAACTGCAGTTTCCGTATCACCTGCTACTGCATTGCCTAGTGCCTTTTTAAGCTGATTATTTATTGACATATGTTGTGCTGTTTGTTTGTCTTTTCTGGTTGCAAAATATGATTGTAATTTCTTTGATAGAAAGTTTTAGTTTTTCTTATTCTCATGTCAAATGTTGTACGGAAAAAGTTTGTGAAAAATTAGTCAGGAAATCTTTCATGTATTGTACGTACATTTCATATTTCAGCAAATAATTTGGAAATTTCCAATAGAGACAACGAGAATCATAGTTCTTAAAGAACGATTTTATTTCTACAGCAAGCGTCAAATGATCAGAAAAGGAGCTGTGTATCTTAGTGGTAAAAAGATGTTTTATTGTATTTTCATTGCAATAGAAACGATCAATCCTTGACTCGGAACTGCACGTTACAACAGTATATCCTTCACTGTTGGGCTTTAATATTCTCTAACAATCGTACAACTGTAGGGCTTGGATAATTTCTTGTAGTTTTAGTGCAATGGTTGGTTGACTTTCAGTTACATTAATTCTGTCTACCACTGGTTCTAAGGCACAATTAAAATCTCCGTCAAGAAGAATATGAACATCAGTATTGAAGGATATGATGTTAGTTGAATGATTTATTAAAAGATTTAGTATTTCAAACATTTATCGTTGTGGTATGGACAAAATATGTTTATAATATTTAGTTTTAATTTACCAACTGCAAGAGATATGCTTTGCATGTATGATTCAATCAGTATTTTAACTACCGATAGAGCATCCGTACTGCCTTTCACTTCTTTCAAAAAATCCACAAAGTGTTTGTGTAATCTAACGCAAATTCAGCATTCAACCGCAGAGCTTCAATGTCCTCGTATGCATCATTTTTGTCGAAAGATAGATCGATTTTGATTCTATCACGTCAGTGTTCTCTGACCGGTTCATTGGTTTCATATTTAGTTCGTAAACAAGTTTCATTTGCTGCTATTCCGGTGTAATTGCTATTAGGTGCTTCTGGAACAGGATCATTAGCTGGTGTTAATGCCGGGATGGGTGAATCCGTAAATATGTCTTGCTGAATTATTTGTTCCAAATTTTCAGTCGGCTCTGAAGTGGAAGTTGGAGGTGGGGGTCTTTTATTGTTGTAGTTATTAGCACGGTTATCGGCAAACTCGTCTAGGTTACGACGTCTGCAGTTTGCCGAGATATGTCCGAGCTCTTTGCACATAAAGCAACGTATTTGATCGTCCGATAAAACATTCGGCAGTCTTCAACTCCATATCTTATTGTAAACGTTTCTGGTATATATTCATTATTATTATTATTATCTGGTATGTACACTTGACGTCGGAAGCTCAATACATATTTGAACTCGCATAGTCTTATTGTTACAAATTTTTCGCAGTTGTTGTTTGATGGGCGCAAGGGAAACTTAATTTTCTAAATGGGCGCCAGTGCACAAAAATCTTCCGACATAGCTAGGAGTCTATTCCTGGGTAGAGCAATAAGAAGTGGGGAGGTAAGTCGAATTTTATTTTCAAACCAAAGCTAAACTAAGTTAAATAGGCGCCACCAAGTCCTGAGATAATCACGATAGGAGCAAAGCACAATTCTAAGGGCGGACGTGGAAACCCAAAGATAAAACGATCGCCTTCGTTAACAAAAACCTGTCTTATAAAAATAAGACGCAGCTCTTGTAAGAAATTACAAAGATTAAATAAAGAAAATGTAGAACACCATTTGTGTCCTATAAAAGTATTAAAAATAAAAAAATGTATATCCAATATGGTATTGGCACAAAATTATTACTCAAAAATTCTACCTTTATGTTATCAGATTTGATCGCATTCGACCAAAATAAAAGTCTCAAAGTTTAACTAATTGTTTACTGAAGTAAAAAAACTTTCTTTTAAAATTTCAAAACTTTTTAAGAGGTAAAAAAATTCTCAACAATAATGTTTATAACAAAATCAAAATTTTGTCTTTTTAAAGCAAAAGACAGCTCACTAAACATAATCTTGTTTTAAATATTTGATCAAAATAATTCGTAAACACAATGCATTGAATTATCATTTCTATCCTGGGCAGATCTTATCAGGTAGATTACAGTTTCATAATTAGTACGCAGCGTGTATTTAAATTTTGATACTTGGTTTTTATAATTTATCTGTGAATCAAAGCTAATTTCAAGATTGAAAAAATCTGCACAAAACATCTGTTTTCTCGGCAAACATCTGTCAAATGTTGCTACATCACAAAAAGGTATAACGTCGAAAATATACCTTGAAATTTATCTGAAGTTCAAATGGAACAAAGCTTACAATTGAGAAAGGTTCATAGAAACCAGTCTGTAACGAATGCCAAAATTTTATATAAAACTCTGTGCTTAAACCATCGAGTCCCGGTGACTTTTTTTTATTTAGGACTTTTAGAAGATTAGAAAAATCTTCAATTTCAAATGGTGCTTCCACATTTTGTTTGCTATTTTCGTCAAGCTTAGGTAAACTTATTAACAATGTTGAATGTGTGCTTTCTTTAACCTGGATTTCTTTGTAGTGTTCTTCAAAATGACCTTTAATGTATTTACAAATTTCCATTGGATTTTGTACTATCTTATTTTCCACTTTTATTTCTTTAACATATGTTGCTCTTTCATGATTCTGGAAAAAAATATTATCGGTTTCGTATAGTTCTTTATATTTTTCTATCAACACAGTTTTTGTAGCAGATCTTTTGTATGACTTTTGAACCTCTTGTAATATTTTGTGTGCTTCATTTGGGCTGCTGTCCAAAAAAGATTTTAATAACTAGTCGTTGAGTTTGTCGTGTTCAATTATTTGCTTCTGCTTGTTTTGCGTGCTTTCAAAGCCAAAAGGTGTCTTGTGGCGAAGGTACCGTTACTTCGCCACAAGATACTTTTTGGCTTTGAATGGTCTAGTGAGTCTGCTAGTTCAGGAGTAACTCTTCTCTTTACACTTTAACTTATCTACTTAATATTATCATTCTTTATTATTTTTATATTTTTATTTTATTATTTATTTTCTTGTCCTGATGAAGCCCCTTACAAAAGTGGCTTAATTTATAAAATGACATGATCCCAATCTTAGAATCTTGTTTAAAACATATTTTGGATTAAAATGCCATGTTACCTCAATGAAATTGTAATATTTATAAAAGAATGTTGCTATACTTTTTATTTAATCTTCACTGCACAATAATTATTTTATATTTTTCTATATAATTAAATTGTGATATATTATCCTTATCTTTTACAAATCGGTTTTGTGATCTGCAGTTGCTAGGTTTTTAAAAACGAAAATTATTTCTGAGTATTTTGTTATTTTTGTTTTTTAAGAAACTTTCTGTCGTAATTAAATTTGCGGTTAGCTTTATACAGAAGAATCGTTAAGGCGGTTAATGTTTTTTAATCATTACTGTGTGTTTTACTGTTTTTCTAGATGTTGAGAATTTTGTCCTATATAGACATATTTGTAATTGTTTTAGCGAGATATTTTATAAATTACATATGGGTTTTGATTTTTGGTGTTTCATGCTTTATTTTGATAAAATAATCTGTTGTCAAATGGTATTTGTTATGGGATATTAAAGGTATGAAATCGATGTGTTAGAAATACAATTTCATATTTTGTTTGTTTATTGTATTATTCCAAGTTGGTATTTGTTATAATTTTTAATTATTCCTGTTAAGAATTATTTTCGATTATCTTATTTGGCTAATTATTCGTTATAAGAGTGTGATTTGCTTTTCAATTGCGATTTTTCTGTATTTCAGATCCAATTTGTTTGATAATTCTGTAAGCTAAGCTTTCTTTAACTTATTTTTTGGGTAATCAGGTGCTGTGGGCTGTGTGCGTGTGCATACATGCGTACGTGTTGTGTGTGTGTGCGTGCACGTGGGTGCGCGCATGCAGGCTTGAGCGTGTGCGCATGCTCGGTTTCGCACAGGCGTGTGCGCGCGAGCGTTCATGCATGTGTGTGCGTATGCATGTGCTGGTGCGTGCGCATGCGCGCGTATGTGCTTGAGGAAATGGGGACGTGCGTGATAGCAGGCAGGCGTACATGCGTGTTGTGTGTGTGAGCGTGCGTGCGAATGTACGTGCGTGCGTGAGTGCGTGCGTGTGTGTACGTGCGTGGGTGCGCTCGCGCACGTGAGTGTTTTGTATATGTATGTGCGTGTGCGTGTGCGCGCGCGCGTGCGTGTTGTGTGTATGTGCGTGCCGTGTGGGTATGGGTAGGTGTGTGCGTGCACGTGTTCACGCGCGTGCTTACGGGCATGCGGGCGTACGTTTGCGCGTGCGTACGTTCGCGCATGCGTTGTGTGTGGGCGTGCGAACGCGCGCGTGTACGTGTGCACATGCATGAGTTGTGTGAGTGTGTGTGCGTGTTAGTACATGCGAACGCGAGCTTGCGTGCGCATGAGCGCACGCGCGAGCGTGTATGTGGACAAACAAACGCGCGCGTACGTGTGCGCGCGTAAGTGCATGCATACGTGTGAGGATGTGCGTGCGCGTATGCCTGTGCCGGTGCGCGCGTGTGCTTACAAGTGTGAGTGCGAGCGCTCGTGTGATGTGCTTTGCGTGGATGGACGTGCGTCCGTGTTGTGTGTGCGTCCGCGAGTAAGTATGTGCGTGTTTTGTGTGTGTGTGTGTCCGTGAACGTGCGTGCGTACGTGCCTTAATATGGTGCATGCGCGTTGGTGTGCGTGTGTGGTTGCACGCGAACGCACGCTTGCGTTCGCGCCTGTGTACATCCGTGTGTGTGCGTGCGTATGTAGGTGTACGTGCGTGTGTATGCAAGTGCTGGTTCGTGCGCGTATGCTTGCGGGCGTGCGTGTTAGCACTCAGGCGCTCGCATGTGTTTGTTTTGTGGGTGCATGTGGGTGCGCGTGTGTGGGTGCTTGCGCGTGCTTGTGTTCGAGCGTGCGCGCACACATTTGTGTGCGAGTGAGCGTGCGTGTGTGCGTATTTATGTGCTGGTGTGTGCGCATGCACACGCATGTGCTTACGGGAGTGGGGACGTGCGTGATAGCAGGTGGTCATGCATGCGTGCGAACGTACGTGCATGGGTGAGTGCATGCGTGTGTACATGCGTGGGTACGTACGCGCGTTTGTTTTGAATGTGTATGTGCACGCGCGTGTGGGTATGGGTAGGTGTGTGCGTGCGCGTGTGCTTACGGACATGCGATCGTGCGTGTGAGGTCGTGTGCGTGCGTTCGGGCGTGCGATGTGTATTGTGTGTGTGAGCGCGCGTGTGAGCACGTGTACGTGCATGTGTTGTGTGAGTGTGTGTGCGTGAATGTACGTGCGCGCTTATTTGCGCGCGCCTGAACACACAAACGCGTGCGTGCATGTGTGCTTGCCAGCGCGCGTGTGTATGCGTGTTTTGGGCGTGCGTGCACGTGTGCGAGCGTGCGTACCTACCTGCGTGCATTCGCGCATACGTGCCTGTGTGTGTGGTGCACGCACGTGGGCGTGCGTGTATGGTGGTACGCAAGCGCGCGCTTGCGTTCGCGCGTGTGCGTATTCGTGTGTGCGTGCGTGTGTAAATGTGCGTACGGGTGGACGTGCGTAAGCATGTGCTGGTGCGTGCGTGCATGCTTGCTGGCGTGCGAGTTAGTGTTTTGTGTTTGTGGCCTGCGTACGTACCTAAGCGCGTGCGCGCCTACGTACCTGCCTGTATGCCTATGTGTGTGCGCACGTGCGCGCGGGTGTGTTCGGGTGCGCGCGTGAATGCTCGATGAAGCATGTGTTTTGTGTGTGTGTAAGTGTGCGCGTGTAGGTGTGCGTGTGTGGGTACAGGTGTGTTTTCTAGTTGCCGCTTGAAGCGAGCGGACGTGTTTTTGCCGAGCTCCCGCTTCAGCAATAACAGTAAGTTTTATCTAGGGTTTATATTATTTATTGTTGTATTATTTTATTTGAAGCTTTGCTTTTTATTGTGTTTTATTTTTATAATTGTGTGCCATCAAATTTTAAATACAGGGCAGTAAAATAAAAATTTTAAAACAATTTAAACTAAATAAAAACTAAATATATCGCGTCTTCTTTGTAATTTAAATCAAATCCGCGTTTTAAAATAAACTAAATAAATTTCGGGTTGATAAAACAAAGGTCTACTCAACTAATACTCAAAAACAATTTCGAAATAACTTAAAAAGGCATTTTTAATAATAAATTTAAAATAAAATCCGCCTAAATCAAGTAAAAACCGGGTAAAACAACCAAAAAGTGTGTGAATTTTTATAGTGCGCGTATAATAAAATAATAACCAAAAACAAAAATCTAAGCCCTTTTAAATCAAATAAATAACTCAAAACTGTAAATTTTAAAACAATTTTAATATAAATTTTCCGTAATTTAAGTTCACGCGTATTTAAAAGTTCCTTTAAAATCGATTTTGGTGTAATTAAGCGGTGTAACAGTTACGGGTTGTGCTAGTTACCAAGCGATTAAGTGAAAGGTCATTTCCGGTTACCACATTCCGATTGCGCTCGACCTTATTTTGTTAATTACACATTTAAAAATAAAGTGTTCTTATTTATAAATTAGATATTTTAATATTTTGAAGTAATTAGTTTATTTAAATTTGATTTGGCGGTTTAAAAATTTAAAATAAATAAATAGCGTTTTTTACGGTACATTTTAAATCGAGATATTTTTATTGCGTTAGGAAATTTATTTGATTCTAGTTGTTATTTTGACGCTTAGTGCTTGTTGTATTTTTGTTAAAATTTGATATTTAATTGGACGGTTGAAGTTTTAATAAATACAAGGTTGTTTACGGTTCACCTTTAAACAAAACATTTTTATTGGACCAACGTTTTGCGTTCTTCTAGCGTCGTTCTTTTAGCGTCGTAACGGTTAGGACGTTTTTGAGCTGCGTTTTAGGGGTCATTTTATTGCTAGTTTTGTCAGCATGGTGGTCCACCGCGATGAAGAGCCGCTGCCCAGGAGGAAGAGGGGCGATCGGTCGGAGTCTGCTAGGTCGGTGGCGGAGGGCGCTGTTGGGGAAACAGCTTAAGGTAGTGCTAAAGGACTTCTGTTAGAAACTCAGGAGGAGGTACAGGAGGTAGGGAAGGAGCCTGCGTCTGCGGCGGTCGTGTCTGGGGAGTCAGGGCCTCCCGTGGTGGTTGCGGCGCCAGAATTGCCCTCTACTTCGAGAGCCCAGCGCACGAAGACGACTAGCAGCAAAGGTAGCGTTAAAGCTAGCGACCTCGATGAGCTGGAACTCTTAAAGTTTAGGGTGAGGAAGGCGCACGCTGCCGTCTATGGGAAGGTGCCGACGACCTCCGCCACTATCGTCGTGGAGGATAGGAAGATGGTTCGGCACGCCGTGGATGATATCCGTGACGTGACGAACCAACTGATAGGTATGGTTAGGGCGCTGCGTCTTTGTTTAGATGGTTTAGGAGAGCAAGTGTTGTTGGGGAAGTCCGGCGGTGAATTCTGTCGTTTCAGGAGGCCAGAGTCAGGGTGCGTCGGTGCAGCGCAAGGTCTCCTACGCCGCTGCAGCTTCAGGATCTGCCCCTACGTTTGCTGTAAGGGTCGACGCCAGGCCAGGCCAGAAGGACGACGTGATGACGACCCTGAAGCAGAAGGTCGATCCCGCTCGAGATGGGTTTGTTGTTGTCGGAGCTCGTAGGACGCGCCAGGGCGGTGTCGTTGTGGAGTGCGCAGGTCGCGACGACGCCAAGAAACTGCAGTTGAAGGTCGGCGGGAACTGCAAGGAACTCGTGGCGAAGACCATCGAGAAGAAACGTCCACGGGTCGTTCTTCCGGGGTCAAAGCGGGGATGAAGGCTGAAGAGCTCGTGCGGTTGATTGCGAGCCAGAATCCCCGTTTCGGCGATTTGAAGCTAGAAGACCACCTGAGAGAGAAGTTCAGGTTTGGCGGAAAGGGCCCTAGAGATCCCTTCGCCAACGTAGTCTTCGAAGTGACCCCCACACTTCGAAGACGTATATTAGCTGATGCTATTAACCTCAGGTGGCGAAGAGTATGGGCCCGGGACCACTTCTCGATGACCCAGTGTTACCGGTGCTACGAGTACGGCCATCGATCGATGGAGTGCAGGAGAAGGTACAGTGGTGCGGTAACTGTGCCGAGGTCGGGCATGAATTCAAGAATTGCCGGAAGGCAGTCCCCTGCTGTGTGGTTTGCGCTAGGGCAAACGACAGAACTGGCGGTGGCGCAAAGGTCGATACGCGCCACGACGCCAAGTCGAGTAGATGCCCCACGATGCAACGTCTGAAGCACGCAATCACACGAAACATCGATTATGGACTGTGAAGATAAAACAAAGTCCATAAGAAGCAAGAAGATTAAATTCGCGCAACTAAATCTCGGGAAAGGTAGAGGGCAACAAATAACTTCGTAAAGTTATTCATCGAAAATAATATCGACATCGGGTTTATACAGGAACCGCACCTGTATGGCCACAAAATATCAGGTTTTAGGAGGGGGGTTACCGTCTTAAACGCGAATAGTGAACGACCGCGTAGCGGGATAATAATAAATAATGGAACGTGCGCCGGAATTATAATAAATAATTTATCGAACGAGTTTGTAACGACGGCCGAAATCAAATCAGGGGAAAATGCGTTCTATGTAATAAGCGTGTACCTCCCGCCGGTCGATTCCCGGCGGGAAAATCCCCAAACCGAAGACTTGATAAATGAAGTAGATAATATTATTCGTAAAATCGGCAGAAATAAAAATCTAGTCATTGGGGGAGATTTTAATGCCAAGTCGCCACTATGGGGCAGCCCTATCGAAGACGATAGAGGCTCGCAGGTTGCTGATCTTTTTACGGAATGGGATCTTAGTGTGATAAACACTAATGATTTACCTACGTTTGAGACGCATAGAGGCAGCAGTTTTATAGATATTACTGCAGTCTCGCACGAAATGTTAGAAACGATTTGTAATTGGAAATTAAGGTCGGACGAGGAAACGCTCTCTGATCATAAATTAATAACATGGGACGTTGAAACCAAAACAAGTGCAAACGAGCAGCTAACTGTATTTCCGCGGTTCTGTAATAAAAAAGCAAATTGGGAGCGATTTAAACAAAAATTTGGCGAAAGTATCCCTGTGCTCGAAAATGAGCTATTTAACTGCCGAGAGGCAGACGAAGTAGAAACACTCGCGAAAAATTAAACGACGCGGTGGTAGACGCGTCGTCGTATTCCATGCCGAAAAGAAAACATTTAAAGACAGCGTATCCTGGTGGACCCGGGAACTAACCACCAAGCGGGCAGAAACGCGTAACCTAAGGCGCCGCTATCAACGCGCCTCGGGAGAAATAAGAGAACAACGGAGAATAGAATATAATCAAAGTTACCGCGAATATAAAATATTAATAGAAGAAACGCGAACGAATAAATTTAAAGAATTCTGCACGCAAAACTCAGAGAAAGAACCCTGGGGAACCGCATACCGCGTAATTAGAGGAAAACAACAAAAAATCGCGCTCAAATGGCGAATACACGGAAGGTTTTAAAACCACAGCGGAATATTTACTAGAGAAATTTTTCCCATCGGATAATTCCGAGGGGGATGAAGGGTCGCACGATTTAATACGTCGGGAAGCTGCAAAGGCGCAAGGAACAGGTGCCGATAAGGCAATCCTAGTTCACTAGGTGGTCAGGGCTCTTAGGAGGATGAACCCTAAGAAGGCACCGGGGCATGATGGAATCACCTCAGACGCAGCTCTGCAGGCGTGCCTGTTAGCCCCGTGTGTCTTTGTTGGGTTGTTTAATCTTTGTTTAGAAAGGGCGTTTTCCGCGTTGCTGGAAAATCCAGAATGTGAAATTTATACCCAAACCTAAAAGGCGGATGCGTCAGATCCGGGCAGCTATCGTCCAATTAGCTTGCTACCGGTGCTGGGGAAAGTTTTAGATCGCGTTATGACTACGCGTGTTGAACACCTAGTGCGAGACAGCGGCGGTTTTAATAACCGACAGTTTGGTTTCGTGGAGGGCAAGTCGACTATCGACGCGTTAGAGTTCGTTGTCGGGGAAATTAAGCAGGCAAGAGATGCCAAAGAGTACTGTGTCGTTGTTGCTTTGGACATTTCAGGAGCATTTGATGCTGCCTGGTGGCCATTAATCGTTTGCGAGTTAGATCGTAGGGGTTGTCCGCGAAACTTGATGTCTTTGGTCAAGAGCTATTTCTCGGGGCGATTAGCACAGGTTGAAATTCCGGGTGAAGTTCTGTCGCGTGAGGTGGAAAGGGATGCCCGCAAGGGTCATGTTCTGGTCCCACATTTTGAAGTTGTTGTATGAGAGCATCTTTAGGGTCAAGTTGCCCGCAGGATGCTCAATCGTTGGGTTTGCAGATGACACACTTTTAATTGTAAGATCGAGATTGTTAATGGATATGCGCACAAAACCGAACGAGGCGCTTAATAAATTACACGAATGGTCGCAGGCGGTAAAATTAAAATTTAACACGGCGAAGTCAGAGGCGCTTTATTTCGGCACGAAACCAGGACAGAGACCTCCTAGGTTAGAGCTAGGAGGAGAAAATCCCGTTTAAAGATTGTATTACCTACCTCGGCGTCAAGATCGACAATAAATTAAATTGGAAAGCGCACGTACAATACGTAAAAAGTAAGGGCGGCGAAATATCAAATAAAATGATGGCGGCGGCTAAAATAAAGTGGGGTTTCAGGGCGAATCGCTGAGGACGGTTTATGCCGGAGCAATTGAGCCGGCAATACTGTACGCAGCTTCTGTATGGGCAGAAGGTTGTAAAGTCCGGGAGATGCGTCAATTGACGAGCGTACAACGCATAACCGCGGTAAAAGCGGCGAGGGCGTACAGGACCACCTCCACGGAGGCTGTCCTGGTGATCAGTAGGTCTCTCCCTATCGAATATGTCGTTAGGAGATTAGAGATAGACGATTAATAAATATAGGAAAAGGGCGCGAAATTATCGAAGATCTTAATCTTGGTAATAGGGAAATTGCAAGAAAGATTGTTGTATCTGAGTTAGGGCACCCGGCTGATATTAGAGGATCGAGTTTGTCGAAGGTGATGAGGACGCGATGGGTATCAGAATTTATACGGACGGTTCACGTATGGACGATGGGCAAGCAGGCGCGGCGTTTGTCGTGTATAAGCAGGAAAGGGAGGTGTTTCGGTTTCAAACCAAACTCGCAAACTGGTGCACTATCTTCCAGTGCGAATTGGTAGCCATACGAGAGGCTATCGATTACGTAATAAACCATACGGGCAGAGACGAGTATTATATAATCAGTGATAGTAAATCGGCGCTAACGACTTTAACAAACATGAACACCTTGACAGATCTCCAAGCGGACGTCTGGAGGATAGCGCGTACGGCGCTAGAGTTTCGACGTTTAAAGTTCTGTTGGGTCAGGTCGCACAATGGTAACGTAGGAAACGATAGGGCTGACGAATTAGCTAAAGAGGCCGCGACGGGCGACTTTCGAATATCACATTCGTCGATACCGAGGTCTTTAATCAAAAGAAAGCTGCGCGAAAATCAATTCGACAATGGGAAGAGAGGTGGAACAACGCTGCCACGGGCAGGTTGACCCACAAATTCATACCGAGCATAGAAGCCAGAGGTAAGATCGAGGTTAAGCTCGATCACAAAATGGTGCAGTTGATAACAGGGCACGGCGCCCTGAAGGCGTATTTACAAAGGTTCGGTCTAACCAATAGCGACCGCTGCGAATGCGGTGAGGGCGCGGAAAGCGCAGAGCACGTGCTCTTCGACTGCCCGCTTGAGGCGGGAAATCGAGGGTTGGCTGATAGCAAACTAGCTATCCTAGGTCTGGCATGGCCAAAGAGCCTAGAGGAAGTCGGGAAGTGGTTAACCAGAAGGCGTTCTGGACAGCCTTAAAAGAATTCGCGGGAAGGGTCGCGAGATTAGACAATCAATGACGACCGCGTGTAAAAATTCGGTGGGGTTGGTGGGAGGATTGAAAATTTTAGATTGACTTGGCGTGAGTAAGGATACGAGCACAACCAAAACCTGAAAAAAAAAAAAAAAAAAAAAGATAATTATACCAAAATGTCCAATATGCACGAGAAACCTCCACTCCATTAATACAATCACTGCCTATCTTCATAATTATGTGCGGAAAATCGGGAATAAATAATACCAAATAAACAATAACAAATAAATCATAAACCCTCATTAAATTAAATCAATAAAGTAAACAAGGATAATAAAACAGAGTGCAACCGCGCATCCCCCAGGACTTGAAAGTGAAGTGATAGTGATAGTGATTGTGATCCCCAAAACATTTAGTGCATACCCACCAGGACTTTAGCAGTGCACCCCGTCCCACCTTTAGAAGTAAGTTACAGACGACCAGATCTTCGGATGCTGGAGAATTTTATTATCGAGGTAAGACTTAAATTGTGGCGGCTGTACTCGCACAAGCATTGATTTACATTAATTAGTAGTTTTGAAATAATTTAAGAAGCACGTTTGGTGTGTAAAGGCGCTAGCCGACATAATGCTTGTGCGAGTGCACCTGATAAATAGGGTGATGCTTTCGCTATTTTGTGCACTGCTATATGCTTAACGCTTATTAAACATTTATTTATATATTTACATAATTATATTTATTTATATTTTATATTTACACTTTATATTTATTTATATATAGCATGTATTATGTGACTTATTTGTTTTGTTTGACGTTCTGTCGCCATTTTGGTTGCAGTATATATTTGGGAAGGACGAGCAGAATTGCGAAGATTGTAATCATAATGTAAATCAGTTAGGGAACGATAGGAAAGCTAGGGATGGATTTAAATTAGTTAGCTAGATTTGGATAGTTTTAAGACGACCCTTCAGGTCGCACTGGTAAGCAGAACCGGCGTCTGCTATCCGGTATTACGGATCCCTCCCCTCTCATTTTGCTTGTTGATCGGGTACACTCGAAAGTCAGCGCTAGGGATACCATTATTTACAACCCTGTTTTTAGTTTTGTTTTGTTTTTGTTCCAGTTTTTGTCAGATTTTAGGTTTGTTAGATTGTTAGAGTTTGTTAGGTTTGTTAGATTTTTAGGTTTGTTAGATTTTTATTTAGTTTTTATTTAGGGTGAATCAACTATGAAGTAAGAATAAATTAGGAGCACGACTATTTTTCGCGTTTAAACCCAATGTAGTACCTCCGGGTGGAGCATTGGGGACGTGGCCGCAAGTATAGCGGCCCTAATTCAAATTATAATGTGGGTACAGGTACGCGCGAGCTTATGTGCGCGCCTACGATCGCGTGTGTGCGCGCACAAACGCGCGCTCACACGCACATAAGATTGCGCGTGCGTGCGCGTTCGTGCGTGTGAGGGTGTGCGTGATTATGCGCGTTTGCGAGTTTAGTGAATGGGTGGGTGGGCGAATGTGCGTACGTACGCATGTGAGTGCACGTGCACGTGCGTGCGTGTTGTGAGTGTGTGTAAGCACGGGCGTAGGTGTACGTATGCGTATGTGCGCACGCGCTAACGTGCGTGCGGATGCAAGTTCACGTATATCTGCCTGCGGGCGTGCCTATGCGCGTGCCAGCTCACGTGCGCGCGCGCGCGTTCGCACTTGCGTTGTGCGCGCGTGTATGTGCGTGCGCGCGTTGTGTGCATGCAGGTGCGTGCGCACTCGTGACTGCGCACGCGTGTTGTGTATGTATGTGTAAATGTGTACGTGCGTTCGCGGGTATGGGTTTGCGTGCGTTCGCGCATGCTTGTGCGTACGAGTGTGAATTGGAAATTTTCCAGCTGAACGCCTTTTATTATTTAATGAAAAAAATTTTCAAATAGTTAACTGTATTAATTACATATTAACGCATATGCAAAGATGTTAGGTAAATGATTTATTAGAAGGTTTAGTATTTCAAAGCATTTACCGGTGTCGTATAGACAGAATATGTTTATAATATTTAGTTTTAATTTACCTACTGTAAGAGATATGCTTTGCATGTATGATTCAATCAGTATTTTATTGTTTGTAATCGTGACTCTCTTTTACTAAAAATAGCCATTCCTGAGAAATTTCGACACAAAGCGTTCAGTAATAGTATGTAGTTGGATATGCATTTTAAAAGTTGTTCGTCATTAATGTTTGTTTCTTGTAACAAAATTAAATTAAGGTTGGGTTTTTTCTAAAGAAACCCTAAAACTGGAAACGTTTAAACTCACTTCTGTTATTTTTTGTATTTAGAGTAAAAAAAATTATGGGTTGCTGGTCCACGTTGGAAGAGTGAAGTGGTAGTGGTACTATCTATACTCTACTACGAACTTCGAGCATCAGGTGATTTATATAGCGAAGTTTGAGACACGCAGGGCGGCACTGTGTAAATGCTTCTATGTGGATGTAATAACTCTTTTACATCGTTCTTTAAGGGCTCTTTTTTGCAAACTTTAGACGCTTGTTTTAATAATAGTAATAGGTCTTTAAAATTGTCTGTATATCTTTTAGCTACTGATAGAGGATCCACACTGTCTTTCACTTCTTTCAAAAAAATCCACAGTGTGTGTAATCTAACGCAAATTCAAGATTTAACCACAGAGCTTCAATGTCTTCATATGCTTTATTTTTGTCGGAAGATAAATCGATTTTGATTCTCTTACGTGAATGTTTTCTGACTGGTTCTATTGTTTCATATTTAGTTTATAAGCAAGTTTCATTTGCAGCTATTCCGATGTAATTGCTATTAGGTGTTTCTGGAACAGGATCATTAGCTGGTGTTAATGCCGGGATGTGTGAATCCGTAAATATATCTTGTTGAATTATTTGTTCAAAATTTTCAGTCGGCTCTGAAGTGGAAGTTGGAGATGTTGGGTTTTTTTATTGTTGTAGTTATTAGCGCGGTTATCGGCAAACTCGTCTAGTTTGCGACGTGTGCAGTTTGCCGAGATATGTCCAAGCTCTTTGCACATGTATGTCAACTGTGTTGCAGAAGGTTGATTGTATTTGTTAACATCAGAAGAATCCTAAAATAGAAAATTTCAATAAAATGTTTTACCTTATATTTGCTTACCTTTGAAATAATAATATCTATGTATGTTGAAACTATTTAAATTATTAGAGACATTAAAATTCCTTCTAAAGTAGTAATTTTTTAAACAGAACCTATTCTTTAGCAGCTTATCAAGTTAATTCTAATGTATTCGTCAATTAATACTTGCATACACTATCGTTGATAATTGTTACTGGTTTAACAGCTTTCGCATACATCTTGTTTATAAAAAATGTAGCAGAACCAGCACAACAGGTGTCATGACCTAATAGTCTGACTAGAGGGTAGCACAATGCAGGACATATGTTTCAAATAACAACTAGCACAGTAAAACTAACGTCTTCAACCCTTATTTGGTATACGAACTTGAAAGGCTATTTCAACATATTGTTACCTCCATGATCACAAGCAAAGCACTGAGCGAACTTCGAATGTAAATTTGACTATATCAGAGTGCACGTGCTGAAAATAGAACAACATCCAAAATTCCCACTAAATTTTGTTCTATTAAGATTTGAATAATCTTTGTTCACAATCTAAAATCGACAACGCAATTCATTGGTTAAAGCTCTGATAAACGTTTTTCAACACACGATGGATAGCAACCAGAAGAGTATAAATATAAATTCGAATTCTGCAGAAGACAGTCCTGGTGCTCCCCATAGCCTGGGATTTCTCTACTCTTCTACAGCGCTCAACATAGCCTGTAGGATCTTTCCAAGTGGTGCTTGCCATAGCCTACTTTACCCTAACGCAGCGCTCACGATAGCCTGCTTCCTGCCCCAAACGTTACCCTATCCGCCTCCGTACCTGGAGGTCGTCATCGTAATTTATCAATCCACAACTAACAAGCACGTACGAACGCTCAACTCCGTTCCATACTTCACCAACCAGTCGTTATTGTGATTGCATCCGCCAAGCTCTACCACAGGGACAACATCCCTGTAGAAGCTCACCCCCACGAAGCCTGCCGAAGAGCTCAGAAGACACCGAATACCTTCTAAACCCTTTTCTTTTGTATATATTGTAAATATTAGTTTTTAAGTGCATATAATTCCATTTCATAATTTCTTTTAACGTAACTTTAACCTGCCACTATAAACACGAAGACCACCAAAGAGATCCGAAGACCACCGAAGATGTCTGGACCTCGCCGACCTGTATATATGTCCTAATCGTCATTGTTCAAGTTCACACTGGGCCTCTTAAGCAACTTCCGAAGCTTTCCAAAGAAAGTCGAAGACTTCCGAAGACCCATGCACCCCATTAAATGGTGCATACAGACATTTAATAAGTGTTCAAGTTTAATTCTGGCTCCACAGCCCCATGAAGCCATCCGAAGCCATCCTAACTGCTAAATCATCCAATTTCACTTTTATTTTATGTTATTTTGGAACTTATAATGATTTTTATTATGTTTATTAAACAATTAACTAAACCAAGCCTACTTGCTTACAGACACCGCCCCCTTTGAACGATAACAATATTAGTTCTTGAAGAAAATCAATTTTGAATTGTACATTATTAATAGCACCTGGACCTTATAATCCCAGCAAATCGTGTATCTCTACTACGTTGCAAAAAGTTGATTGAGATTGTTAACATCAGAAGAATCCTAAAATAATAAATTTCAACAAGCTATTTAGCGTCTACTTATAATGACTTTTGAAATAAAGGTTTCCACGAATGTTCTAACTATTTAAATCATTGCATATATTGAAACTCCTTTTAAAGCAGCAATTTTTTTGACTGAATCTCTTACACCTTACCAAGTTAATCATAATGTATTCGTAATTCAATGTTTGCGTGCAGTATTGCTGATAAGTGTTATTTGTTTAATTGCTTTCTTTGATTTTGTATATAACAAACAGCAGAACCAACACCAGGCATCATGCCCTAATAGCCTAATTATAAGACAGCACAATGCTGGATATATGTTTCAAGTAACAACTAACACATAGAAACTAAGGGCTTCACCTCTTAACTGGTATACGAACACGAAAAACAGTTTTGGCATATTCGTTCTTGAAATTAATTAATTTTGAATAGCACATTATTAACAGCACCTAGACCTTGCAGTCTTAGCAAATCGTGTATGTTAGCAACTTTATAGAAGGTATATTGTAATTGTTAACATTGTCAGAACAATTCTAAAATAGTAAATCTTAATAAATGTGTTTAAACTATATTTACTTACCTCTGAAATAATTAATGTACATTAAAACTATTTAAATCACAGCACATAATAAAAATTCTTATAAAGCAGCAAGCTTCTTTAAGTGAATCTATTTCCTGGCAGCAAATCAAATCTAATATATTCATAATGTAATCGTTGCATGTACTATTGTTGATGAGTGCTACTAGTTTGTGTTTTCACACACACTTTGTATTTAAAAAATGTAGCAGAACCAACACACCAGATATCATGCCCCTATAGTTTAACTATAAGATAGCACAACGTTGAACATATGTTTCAATAACAACTAACGCATTAAAACTAACAGCTTTGTGCTTTATTTGATATACAAACTTGAAAGGCAGTTTCAACATTTTAGTTTTTAAAGAGAATCAATTTCGAATAGCTCATCATTATCTGCATCTAGATTTTGAAATATTAGAAAATCCTGTATATCAACAATGTTCAAAAAGATTATTGTATTTGTTATCATCAATACAATTTTAAAATAATAAATTTCAATAAGACGTTAACCTATATTTAACAATATTCATGTACAGTGAAACTATTTTAATCATTGCACATATTGCAACTTCTTCTAAAGCAGCTATATTCTTTGACTGAGTCTATTCCTTAGCAACTTATCAAGTCAATTGTATTGCAGTAAAACTATTGGCTTAACTTCAATGGATTAATTCTAGAAAATAAACAATTTTGAGTAGTACATTATGAATAGCATTTACACATTATTATCTTTTACAAATCCTAAATGTAAGCTACGTTGCAGAAAGTTGATTGTGTGTGTTAAAATAGAAAGAATCCTAAAATGATAATTTGCAATAACATATTTAACATATACGTACTTACTTATTTTTGAAGTAATAATGTCAATGTACATTGGAACTATTTAAATTACTGAATATGTTGAATCTCCTCCTATAGCAGTAATCTTCTTTAACTATGAGTCTAATTCCTTGCAGCTCATTGAGTCAATTCTAATGTATTCATAATTTAAAGCTTACACTAGGGTTGATAAATGTTACTAGTTAAACTGCTTTCACACATTTTGTGAACCAACTCATCAGGTGGTATGCCCTTATAGTCTAACTACAAAGTAGTACTATGCAGGCCATATGTTTAGGGTAACAACTAATGCATTAAACCCAACGGCATCAAGATAGTGAAGCTAGCAGCTAGAGTTGGCATTCAGAACCACGCCTATTCAATTAACCACGTCCCTTCTACCAATCATCGTTAAAAGCCACGCTTATTTTAGTGCAACATTAATTAGTTCCATTTTCTTTCTTACAATACGATTTATTGTAAGTAAGAACGCTTATATACAATAACCATGTTTAGCAAACAAATCAAAATCAGAACTTTAGTATATACCTTTTGAAGATTGTGTTTTATTATGAAATTTCCAGAAGCACATATATAATCTTACTAGAAATCAAAGTTTCTGCATATATTTAACCATTATAGCATAAGTTATTTTGTTTTCCGTGATACATATTAAGCGACCAATACCTCCTACCTTAATTTTTTCTTACTTTCCATGAAAGTAACGACCATGCGAAAAAATCTCTATTTGGGTACATCGACGCTCAATACGTGTGTGAGAGGTTTAGACCTCAGGCACAAATAAAAAAGTCATTAAGCAACGGCTTTGTCAAGAAATCTCCATTTAGGTACACCGGCGGCCAATACGTGTGCGACACAGTTTTAAATTCCAAGCGCAAATAAAAAGTTATTAACTTTTACGTGATACATATCAAGTGGCCGCTACCAATCGAAGAGCAGGAAGGCACCCGGACCGGATGAAATCCTTGCGAAGATTGGCATAGCGCTACAATGGATGCATACGACATGCTGATTTTCCGAACATCTGAAAACAGGCGAATGTCGTGATTATCCCTAAAGGGAAAGGTAAAGACCCCAAACAACCAGGCTCTTGCCCATATGCCTTCTGAACGCCCTTGGAAAAACGTACGAAAAACTACTACGTAAACGAATGCAGGACCACAGACAAACCACAGGAGTGCACTCAAGACAATACGGCTTTACAGAAAACAAATCGACCGAGGACGCCATAAACCAAGCAATACAAACCATCTAGCAATCACACAAAAAATACGTCCTATTAATATTAGTGGACATAGAAGACGCATTTAATAACCTTTGGTGGCCTTCACTTTTTACTAGACTCACGACCATCACAATTATTACATCACAATCATTAAATTTGATGATCGTTGATTGTGTTAACGATATTTGATTACTGATTATAGTTTTAATGTCGTTTTGATTTTCTATCAATTGTTGTATCGCGTTATCATAGCGTTCTGCGTCTTGGTTATCTAAATTTCCGGTAATTGCTTTAATTACGTTTCCTAATCCGTTGATTAGTCCTCGTTTTCTTCTCGTCATTTGTTCTGTAGGTATTAGTCGATTAAATTTGTCTTCGATATTTTTCAAAATACTTTCCGTTATACTGTCGTAGTTCATCATTTCTATTGCGTATTCTTTTCCGAATTTTGTTGTGTCCATTGATTGTTTTAGTCGAAAATAATTATTTTTTATTATTTGAAATTCTTGTTTTAGCTCGGTTAAATCGAATTTTTGTGCAAAGGTCCAAAAATCTATAGTGTTTTGCATACTGCCTAATTTTATTGGTAGTATACCGTGGTTGTTCTTTATGTCTTCAATTATAATTTCTGTGTCTGTTCTACCTGGGTGGAGGTTGACGGTAAGGATGACGATTGTCCATCTGAAAGTACAGGGTGTCTTAAATTTTTGAAGTGAACATATTTAGTTATCTTGCCGTCGTTTATCGCGGCTACGTTTTTGTCGGATATTCGTTTTATTTTAAAGGGTCCTAAATTTCTCGGTGCCGTTTTGTGTCTTTTACTTTGGTAATTTTTCTCGAATACGGTTTGTCCTATGGAAAATTTGTTTATGTCTGAGTTTTTATTACGGGTCGCGGTAATTCGCTCTTTATCATTATCTAATTTGTCCTTTACTTTGTCATAGGTTATTTTTAGTTTCTCCTTGTGGTCTTTAGCGTATTGCTGATAGATTTCTTTGTTATAATGTATATCGTAGGGGTTGCGTAAATCTGAATGTCCTAAGGTTAGTTCTAATGGTGTAAAATTTGTAATTGAATGAATCGTGTTATTATACGCGATTAATGCGTATGACATTAAATTGGTTATGTGTTCCTTCTTGTAATTTATTCTTAATAGTCTGATCTGTTCTAATAGGGTTGAATGTAGTCTCTCAATTAGTCCGTTTGATTCAGGGTGGTTTTCTGTTATAAAGTGAATTTTTATTTTGTGTAATTCTAAAGTGTTTTGAATCGTTTCGATTTTAAATTCGCTTCCGTTATCTAATGTTATTGCTTCGGGTGTTCCGTAAAATGTAAAATAGTGTAGAAATCCTTGAGTTACGTCTATACTATTTTTAGAAGTGATTGGTATTGCTTGTTCTATTTTCGTAAATGCGTCCACGATGGTTAGGTAACTTTGTGCTTCTACTACAAGAGTATCTGCATGTAATTTCTGGAAAGGTTTGTCTGGTGTTTTAGTTAACATTAAGGGTATCTTTGGGGGTTTTCTGTCATATTTGGCTTTATCGCATAATTCGCACTGGTTGATAAAGTCGATCGTTAGTTCTTTCATGTCCTTGAAATAGTAACGTCTCATAATTTGTTTTAGGGTCTCGTATATTCCTCGATGGTTGGTCTTTCCTTCGTGTTGGTTTCTTATTACGTCATTTATTTCGTCAGGGTTGTCTAATGTTATTAATCTTCTTGTGCATCTTATAAGTTCGGGGCCAGAATTGTTAAATAGTTTTACATATATTTCTGAAAATCGTTTGTACAAGTTTTCTGTGTTAAAATAAAAGTAAAATCGTTTTTTCTCGGGGGTGTATTCCTTTAATATTTTAATTATCAGTGATTCATTGTCGTCTTTAGTTATTTGAACTTGGTAAATTTTCTTATTGTCCACTTTCGTGTATTTAACAGGGTTGGGGTTGTTTAAAACTTCTGTGATTATAAATTGATTGGGTTTCATGTCAATAGCTTCGTTTAAAATTTTTATTGCGGTTTCCGGTTCGTCATTTTGTGTTGAATGTATAGTTTCCATTTCTTCTGGGTCTTCTCTTACTTCGGTTTCGTCTACGTTTCCTACTAATGATTCTGTCTCAAGTGCGTTAAGTTGGATTCTACTTAAAGCGTCTGCATTATTGTTGTAAATTCCCTTTTTGTATATGATCTCATAATCATATTCTTCTAGTCTAATTTTCCATCTTTGTAATTTCGAGTTAGGTTCTTTGAGTTTGCATAGCCATACTAATGGTCTATGATCGGTATATATATAGAATTTCCGTCCGTATAGGTACGGTCTAAAATACTTTGTTGCCCAAATTATGGCTAACAATTCTTTCTCTATCGTACTGTATCGTTGCTCTGTTTCATTGAGGGTTCTTGATGCGTAACTGATAGGTTTGTCGTTACCTACTGTTCCTTGGCTTAATACTGCGCCTAAGGCTACATTTGAAGCGTCTGTTGTTAAAATGAATGGTTTCGAAAAGTCTGGGTATTCTAATACGGGGTGATTTGTTAAAATGCTTTTGATTTTGTCTACTGCTTTTATAAATTCTGAGGTATGTACAATTTTGTTTCCCTTTTTTAAACAATTGGTTAGGGGCTTTGTTATTTGAGCATAACCTTTTATCAATTTTCGGTAATATCCGCTAAGGCCTAAAAATCCTTTAATCTCTTTATTCGTTTTGGGTATGGGGTAATTTAATACAGCGTTTGTTTTATCGGGGTTTGGCATCACTCCTTGGGGTGTTATTACGTGTCCTAAAAAGGTTACTTCTTTCTGTAGAAATTCACTTTTGTCTAGTTGTACTTTAAATTTTGCGGTTCTTAATCTTTCGAACACTTCTCTTAATCTTTCTATGTGCTCCACTAATGATGTTGAATACACTATTATATCGTCTAGTTACACAAGGCATTTTTCGTTGTGTATCCCTCCTAGTATGTTATCCATTACTCGTTGAAAAGTTGCGGGTGCGTTCTTCAGTCCAAATGGCATCCGTTTATACTCGTAGTGTCCTCTAGGTGTGCTAAAGGCTGTTTTCTGTGTATCTCCTTCTTCCATTTCTACTTGATGATATCCTGATGCTAAGTCTAGCGTCGAAAAATATTGGCATTTGCCTAATTTGTCTAATATTCCTGTAATATTCGGTAGGGCGGCTCCGTGGCGTAGTGGTATGTGTGTGACTACTACGCCCCAAGGTCCCGGGTTCGAATCCCGACACGGTCCGCTTGAAAAATGTTAGGCGAGCATTTTTCACAAAAATACACCCTCGTTCGGATGAGAGGTAAAATGGAGGTCCCGTGTGTGAGTGTTGTCACGCACGTTAAAGATCCCTACCTTGCTTGGAACAGCAAGGGTTCGGCAAAATTCAAAATTATCCAGGTAACAAAAACTCGCTTCCTGGCCAGTGTAGTACCTTCGGGTGGAGCATTGGAAAATCACATGTAATGTAATATTCGGTAACGGGTATTTGTCGTCTACCGTTTTTTCATTTAATTTGCGGTAATCTATTACCATTCGGTATTTCCGTTTTCCTGATGCGTCTAGTTTCTTTGATACTATTAGTACGGGGCTGCTCCATGGTGAATTGGAGTGTTGTATAATATCTTGATCTAATAGATCGGTTACTTGCCTGTCAGCTTCTTCCTGACTTGCCTGGGGTAATCTGTATGCTTTGGTGAATAGGGGTTTGTTATCCGTTAGCTCAATGTTGTGTGTAACTGTGTTTGTAAACGTTAGGGGTATTCCTTCGCAATGGAATATATCGCGGTATTCATAATATAATTTTTGTATTGCTTTTTGTTCTTTGTGATTTATGTCGCGGTTAAATCGGATGTTATTTAAATTTTGTTTTAACATTTCGTCATTTTCTACGGGGTTATAATTTTCGTTTGGGGATTCATCTATTTCCATTTCGTCAAAGTTTAATTCTTCTACGTTTATCGGGTTTGTTAAAGATATTTCTACGGGGTAATCATTTGAGTTTATTATTGTTGTTGTGGCGTAATTATTTTTGATTTTTACTAATGCGGTTGGGGTTTCTACTCCTTGTTGAAAAGTTATGTGGTTTATTATTTCTAAGTTTTTATTTGAATCTACGGGGATTCTTATTTTTTTCCGTTCGGGGTTCTAATGTACATTTTTCGTCTATTTGGGTATTTTGAAATTTAATGGGGATTCGTCCATACTTGGTTCTTAATAATCGGTTTTTGATATCTATATTGGCTCCTAATTTTCTTAGAAGGTCCATTCCTAATAGTCCGTCATATTTGTCATTAAATTCAAATATGTCTTTACGTTAAAGGTTTTTGGTAAAGGTATGTTTGCTACGAATTGGTGTATGGTTGTTTGATGGGCGGTTTTAATTTTAAAGGGTTCTCTTTCTACATAGTTTAGATAATGTTTTTTACTGTTCGCGGGCTTATTAATGTTTTAGAAGATCCGGTATCGATTAGTAATTTAAATTCAGCGTGGGGTATTTCGATATATGGTAATACAAGGTGATTCATATTATTTAGATTTATTACGTTAGGTCGTTTATAAAATGGTCCATGTGAAAATTTGAACATGTGTTCTCTTCGTCGTCTTCCTCGTAATTTTCTTGTGATTCTTCGCGTTCATAATGGTTTGATTGATTCTGTTCATTATTCGTACACGGTCGATTATTATTATTCTGTTCATCTTCATACTCTTCTACTTCCTGATGAAATAGCTCTTCTGAAGTGAAAGTGCGTTTTTGATTAGGGTTTGGTCTTATGTGCGTTATTTTCGTGTTGGGTCTGGTGTTACCAGATGAGGTATCCATTGGTGTAGGTTTGTAATAGTTATTGGGATTATTATTGTTTATCATTGGTGAGTTTCTGTTAAGATTCGCGTTAAATGTTGGTCTTTGTTGATTTATATTTTGGTTAAATCTCGATTGAAATGCGGGTCTTGAAAAGTTCGAGTTAAATGTTGGTTGAAAGGTGGGTTTTGAAAAGTTCGGGTAAAATGTTGGTTTCGTAAATTGTTTGTATTGGTTGTTAAAGTTTGAGTTATTAAACTGCGGATTATTTGTTCGCGTTTGGTTTGTTTGTGCATTGAATGAGTTAAATTTTTGTTGTGGGTTTATTTGTCTTGCGGGTTATATGGTTTTCATTGGCGTATAGCTTTTATTCGCGTTGGGGTTATATAGTCGGTTTCTGTAGTACATTACATTTTCTTCTTCGATTATCATATTCATTGCTTGTTCTAAGTTTTGGGGGTGTTGAAATCTAATTTTATCTGAAAGTCTTTCGGGTAGTGCATTTAGATAGGTATCTAATGCCATCTCGTCATACATTTTAGTTTTTATTAGTCTCACGTTTGGGTCGCTTTCTTCGATTTTGAGTTTTGTCAAGATTAGGCTTCTTACATCTTGGCATCTCATTCCAAATTGATAGGGTGACTGGTTGTGTTCCATTCTTAGGCCGGTTAAATCTCTTACTAAACATTTTAAGTTCCGTTGATCGCCGAAATATGCAATTAATATTCGTTTAAACTGTTCCCATCCGTCTACGTCCTCTCGACTGGCTATTAGCGTTAGTGCCCTTCCGGTTAGTTTATTGGTAATGAGGCGGATCAGTAAAGTGTTTCTGTCGTTATCGCCTGGCTTGTAAAAGGTCTTTAAAAATATTTCGCTTGCTGAAATGTACGTACTCAACATACATTGATCTCCGTTAAATTGGGGTATCATTTCGAAGTACAGCTTGATTTCATTAGTCATCTTGGCTGGGGTAATATTTGGGTAATTTTTAAAAAAGTAAAAAAAAAATTATTATTTTTTTTTTTTTGAAAAAATTTGGTTTTATTTTGTAGTTGTTGGGTGTTATTTGATGAGTTTTACGCTTGGTATTAGTTTGGTTGAGTTTACTTTTGATTTGCCGATTTTAATTTTAATTTCTGAAGTTTCAGTGGGCTGGGTTATTTTTGTGGTAATTTATCGGGTGTGAATGTTTTGCGTTATTTGCGTCAGTTATTACTTCTCTAATGTTTTATTATGTCGATTTTATTTAGATGCGTATTAATTCTCTCGTTGGTTTATGCGATTGTAAGGTGTCTGCTATGCTTACAATGTGGTTATCTGCTGTTACAGGATGTTGTTAGTCATTTAGTTGCATTTGCGTCTCTATTATGAGTTATTTTTAATTTTACCGTGGGTGTAAATTATTACTCGCAGTGTTTTTATATGATACAATTTGTGCGTCTTTAATTTATTGCAGTAAAATTTTCACGTTTGAATAAGGTTGTAATTTTTTTGCGTTTTAGTACCGTACTTATTTACTCTTACTGAGTTGGTTTTAGATTGATACTTAAATAAAGTTTCCGATTGTTGTTTATAATGCTTAAAGTCTGAAAGGTTTCGCGATGTATTTAAATAGCTTTTGATGTGATTTATTATTAAATTTTTTTGCGTATTTATTCAAGGTTAGTTTCTATTCACTTTGATGAAGTATGATGAGGTATTACTTTCAATTTGAATTCGGGCTACGTTATTTCTCGTATTAAGATGTGGTTTTTTAATAATAGAATGCGATTTGTCTATTTATGGATGGTATTTGAGTTTGAATCGTGGTGTTGCTTTCGCGTTTTTATTATTGGTGTATTTTAATTATTTCTCTGCGTCAGTTAATTCTTTTATTGTGGGGTTGGAAGTTTTTTATTTCTTGTGTTAGTTGAGATTAAATATTCTAAAAATTGTTGCGTTAGTTAAGATTGAATTAGAAATTCTAAAAAATTTTCTTGCATTAGTTAAGTTTCGATTCAAAAATTCTAAAAATTTTTGTGTCAGTTAAGGTTGTCGAGTTAGAGGTTTTTAAGAAATTTTTTCGCGCCAGTTAAGATTTAATTCAGCAATCTTAAGAGGTTTGATTTTGTTTTTAAGAATTTTTCTTACGTTAGTTAAAACGTGTTCTAGTCTCTTGCGCTTTGCGACTTTTTTAATAATTTTCTCTAGGTTTTATTTCAGAATAATTTTTCTCAGTTCTTAGTCTCAGAATTTTTTGTTGTCTCAAGTTTTTGTAAATTTTTCATATATACAAGTAAACTAATAATAAAATTTCAATAAAGGCTTGAAGATAATCTCTAGCAATTGCTAAGTCGATTATTTTCAAAAAATGGCATAAAATATTTGTAACAATAGTTAACATATACATAAATAAATCATAAATCATAAACTAGCAAATATCAATTGTCTTTGTTAATAAAAAAATAAATTTCAATTGGTTTAGGAAAATGAACTTACACTAGTTGCTTGGTTGCTTTCATTGATTTGTTTTCTTGTTTCTGTTTTTCTTTTGGCTTCTTGGATTTGATCTATGCTTGTATCGCCTCCAATTTTTTCTTTTGTTGAATTCGAACTATGCTTGTTTCTCCTTCAACTGCTGGACTTGAACGATGCGTGTTTCTTCTCCAGTTTTTGGTTTTTTGTTCTGCCAAAATCGGAATTGAAATTCCCGGACCACCAGTTCCTCGAAGTTGGATTCGCTAGTGCCCTTTTGACATCCGTTACGACTGCGCCAGTTAAGGTTCGTGGCTTCGAGCGGTCCTTTTTAAAAAGACTTCTTTGGTCCTTAACAAATTTATTTGATTTTACAGATGTGAACAATAACAATTTGAATTAATTTATTCTAAGTCGAATTACATTAATTAATTTGTACAGTGAGTTATCAGTGAACTGCAAGGTTAAAGCTGAACGTCTGATGAACTGACTAGGAGCGGAGCTCCCAGTCCTTATATAACTTTCTCCCCCTCACATTTCTGTGGGAACCTGCGGACGTAATGTCCGCTTACACTTTATAATACTTAGTTGCTATCTTAAAAGCTATTCATAATTACATTGTTGCAGGCTTATTCTGCGTAATCTCGGTACGTGACATCCGTCGACCGTCTGTGACCTGACTTTTGCAGTGTCACTTATCCTTGTGCTACTTTGTAGCGTTTCCACTCGTGGGAACTGAAATCATCATAATATAATGTAATAAAATGTTGCAACGACATTGTTGCACTGTCCTAACATTTCCTAATGTTTCCTAATATTTCCTAATACGGATATTAGTATTATATGTATAATAGATGGGGGTTCCTATAACTCGCGTAAGCAATAAAACCGTCCGTCAAATGTTCCGTAAAGCACACGTGCCTCGAGTTTAACAAGCTCTACTACTTTTATTTTCAACAGAAAATCAACTAAAAACACGGCGTGCTTGTTCATGAACAATACGAGAATTCATACCGCAGTCATTCTCACTATTCTCAAAGCAGAAAGAAGCAGTATTTTCAACGTACTTAACATATCGGAACACAGAACAGAACTACTCTCAAAGCAGTATTTTCAACGTACTTAATATATCGGAACACAGAACAGAACTACCTCTCCTCGTCTGTTTATATCAACTCGTCGCTATTACAACCGCTTATCGCCTATTATCTAGACTAGTATATTCACATAAGGAACTAAATTTATACGACGGCCAGACAAGAACGATGCAATCTATAATTAATTACAAGCTGTTTAACCTTCACTCCTTGGAATTTATTTATTAAACGAGAATCAATCTTTAATTTATCTATCTTTAATTAATACACACGAGTTAAATTGCATACAAATCTGAAAACTATTCGAAAGTATTTACTTTATACAAACAGCGATCCCAAAGAAACGATGTATTTTTAAGTACGCTAACAGAAAGGGAGCGTAAAATGTTACGCTATAAAAAATGCCCGTTACAAGTGTTGGCCTCATAATTTGATACGCGGATAGTGTCGAGTCTAAATTTTATTGAGGTGCAACATATAATTTAACAAGCTCGTGAAATAATGTAAAGTAACGTAAATTAAATTAAGCAACTATAAAAGAAGTGTAATATACGTGGATTTGGATTTGGTTGCATCGTGAATGCAGAGCAAGCAGCACAACTTAGAGGGTGTTCATCTACAAATAGCTGAAGGCGGTGAGCAGAGCAGAACCACGAAACCGAGAGCGAAACAACTTAACCACATCGTCAACGGACTAGAGATCTTCAAGAAATTCCAGCTAACGTTTTAGAATTTGTTGTTTTTATAAACTATGAAAATTGTTGTGATGTGTGAGAGTGAACTATGAAGGTATTTTGCATTATTGTGCGTATTGAAAATAATATGTATAACTAACTTTTGTTATGGTATTTAAATATAAATCTAAAGGTGTATATAAAACTTATTAACGTTCCTCAGGAATTAAAATTTTTTTATTGTTAAGAGTACATGGGTTTTGTGTTTATAGTAAGCGTATGCAAAGTAAAAGGCATACATTAATAAAATAAACTGGGTTATCATGAGCTCACCATACTTCAGAGTGTCCTAATTAAAATTAATTATAAATAAAGAAAGAAAAATAAGGTATTATTCAGGGCCCATTTACTCCTATTACATTCAATGTGTTTGATATTTCTAGTTAAAATTCTGGACTTTACAAAAATCGAATTTATTGAGGTGTAACTTGACCACTGTAATGTAGATAATCTTGAATTTTATTTGTAAATAATGGTAAATAAATAGTGTATGATCGTTGTACTATTTTGTGGTTTCATTGAGTGTGAGTGAACGATAAAGAGTATGATAGTAAATATAGGTATCCAAGAGGAGGCCCAACTGAGCTAGCCAGGGACGCGGTTGAAGAATTAAGGTGATGAAGGGCAGAATCTGGGTAAGAAATTATAATTTTTGAAAAATTTAACTATTGTGTGAAATTTATGACGGCCCAACATTGGGGCTTGAATGATTTTTAGGGAGTTCCAGAGATTGATCCTAGTAACACGGCAATTATATGACGCCCAATTCGTGAGGCTCGATTATTTATAGGGTAACACAACAATATATATATATATATATATATATATATATATATATATATATTGCTGTGAAACCTCTTGAATTACCTGGTCTGTTGATTTTCTTCTGTTAATCGCATCGGCTGCTCCTCTAGATAGCTTTCATCCTCATACATAAAAAAAACAAACACATTCCTACCACAAACATCAACGTCAACTCTATTTACATCAATATTCACAATACATTAAAATTTCAAAATTAATATTCAGCATAAATTTTAATATCGGAAAATTTCAAAATTAAATTTATTATCATTTAAATGTGCATCCAGAATTAAAGTCCTTGTAGGATGCCTACTAATTACTATAACAATATATGCAGAGTACAAAGGAGCATCTACCACCCCTTTACGTTAATTAACCAAGTTCGTCTAATTGAGCTCAAAGACATACCCAAATTTTCATCATAATCCAGAACATCAATACTAAATACCCCTTTCTACTTAAACAAGCAAATTTCACCTTAAAATTAAATTATTATTGTTAGTACAATTTCACTACTGTCCATTTTGAGTAAATCAATTATAAAGTTATTCAACACACACAAAAATATCAAAGTTCAAACAAAATAGTATAATTTACCTGAAGGTTACTTGCACTCGTAGCTTCCATGTACATCGTCCCTTTTGTTAATCACACCATTCCAACTGGGTTATATTTACGGCTTCTGATTCTCAACGCTTTAAAAATTTTCTCCATCACCATTTATTTAAAGTTGTTTCAGGGCTTTTCCGGAACTAATCTGTGTATATCTGACCCTAGTCTTGTAGATCCAGACACGTTTATGCACCATTTAATTATTAATACCCCCGAAAAATAACAAAGAAATTCATACTTCTTTCACCAAAATACGCCAAAACTGCCTACTTTTGTGTATTTATTTGTCATAGTAAATTTTACCAATTGGTACAGTGATACTAAACTTTATTACCTTGTATCTTCTTTTCTAAGTGCACTAACGTACATTCATTGTAGCACGTAAAGAACAAGTTGTTTTAAATCACATAATATTCGAGCAAACTGTTTAAATTATTTAATATTAAAACCGGAAAACTAAAAAGCACTGTTTAACGCGTTCAATCAAGTCGAAGATCTCAGAGAGCTTCTTCATATTCACCTCCGTATATATAGCGGTTAGCCTGTCTGTCGGTCTGTTCCCCAAAACGGCCAGTTTCTAGAATTTCGTCATTCTATGTTCCCATTCCGTAGCTCGGCATGCGATTTTTACGAATTTTGTACTCGCCCCAGTTAAATCTCAGAAAATTTCCACACGGTACGCAACGTCTGAGAATACCTAATTAAATTTTATACAGAAATGTTATTTCTACCTCTCAATTTTGCCTTTTACTTTCAACCAATCGCAACCCCATGACGTTGCTCTACTCACGCCTTTTTACTATATGTGTTTCGGTCTTGCGCCTATTATCTGTCTCTATCTACCCTGTTCTTATTAGTGCAAATTGATATTCCTTATTATCGATTATTTCAGTCCATGTGGACTATCTGGGTTAAATAACCCCGTATCGCACCTTCTCGTGAATATTAAGCCACGGTTTCTCCAAGATTCTTTGTAACCATTAATTATCTGCAACATTTACGCAGAATAAGCTTTTTTTAAAAATACGCAGGTGTTTAAACATACTATTAATTCTCAGAGCTTGATTTCATGGTATTTTATTGGGTTTTTCAAGTTTTTATAGATATTATATGTTACTAACGGTTCAATTAACTTCAATTACGATTATTATTAGTACATTTTGTTTCATACCGGTTACTTAAAATAGAGTTAATTAATATAAATTTTGCATGTAATTTTTATTTGTTTCTTTACTAGGGATAATTAAATTACCCGTAAAGTTTTCTAATACTGCTTCCTTTTATATAAAGCGTCTTATAAATAATTTAAATTTCTTAATTTTAATAAAACGAATGAATTTTTATGCTTCACGCTGTTATTTAATAACGCGTACCTTTTCCAAAAGCTTCTACACAGTGATTAAAATTATTTGATGTGATTATTTAATTTTCTACCCTGGTCTAAATATGAGTAATATATATTAATAGAGAAGAATAATCCATATTTGGAATGCAAATGCAAATCAGAGGTTGCAGGTTCAAATCCTGCTGTAGCCGTTCTTTTAGTGGTTTTCAATTACTAGTTCGATTTGAAATGGTAATTCAACTTTACATACAAAGTTGGATTTTCATTTCGTCTTAAAAACTATTAATATATATATATATATATATATATATATATATATATTACTCATATTTAGACCAGGGTAGAAAATTAAATAATCACATCAAATAATTTTAATCACCGTGTAGAAGCTTTGGGAAGAGGTACGCTTTATTAAAACCGTGAAGCATAAAAGGTTATTAGTTTCATTAAACATAAGAGATTTAAATCATGTACAAGACGCTTTATATCAAAAGAAGCAGTATTAAAAAAGCTCTGCGTGTAATGTAATTATTCCTAAACAAATGAAAATTACGTGCAAAATTTATATTAATTAACCCTATTTTAAGTAACCGGTAGTAAAACAAAGTGTACACATAATAATTAATATTTAACTTGTATTCGCTAAAAATGAAAGGATAGAAGTCAATTTTAATTGAAGTTAATTGAATCGTTAGTAACAGATAATATCTATAGAAACTTGTAAAAACCCAATAAAAAGCAAATCCTAGAAGTGTTAGTTAGAAGTAGGATGTTTGAACACACCTGCGTATTTTAAAAGGCAATTGCAGTTTAATTTGTTTAGATAAACATGTCGATTCTAAGGATATTGGAAATGGTCAGATGCTTTAGCACGAAATACAAAACAGGGTTTATTTAAAAAGCTCTGAGAATTAATATTATTTTGAACACCTGCGTAGTTTAAATATCACGTACGGCGAAAATTGTGTAGATAACAAATGGTTTCAAAGAATCTTGGAGAAACCGGGGCTTAATATTCACGAGAATGTGCGATACGGGGTTATTTAACCCAGACAGTCCACATGGACTAAAATATAATCGATAATAAAGAATATCAATTTGCACCAATACGAACAGGTTAGAAAAGGAAAGAGAAAATGCGTCAAGCAAAGACACATATAGTAAAAGGCGTGATTTAAGCAACGTCACGAGGGTCACAATTGGTTGAAAATAGGATGCAAATATCAGAGGTAGAAACAACAATTTCTGTACAAAATTAATTAGTTTTTCTCGGACATGTTTGCGTGCCGTGTGTGAATTTCTGAGATTTTCAACTGGGGCGAGTGAAAATTTCGTAAAAACCGACGCGCGAGCGACGGACTGGGAACATGGCATGAGAAATTCTTTAGAATTACCCGTTTTGGGGAACAGACCGACAGACAGGCTTTTTGATATATATACCGAGGTGAATATAAACAAGCTCTCTTAGACTTTTGACTATTCGATGCGTTAAAAGCTCTTACATCCGCGACTTGATTGAAGATGTTAAACAGTGCATTTTAGTTTGATAAAATAATTTAAAGTTTGCTCGTATATTTTAGTGATTCAAAATAGTTTGTTATTTATGTGCTAACATGAATGTACTTCAGTGCACTTAGATACAAGGTAATAAAATTTAGTATCACTGTACCAATTAGCAAAATTTACAACGACAAATGTATACACAAAAGTAGGCAGTTTTGGCGTATATTGGTGAAAGACGCATGAATTTCTCTGCTATTTTTCGGGGGTGTTAATAATTAAATGGTTCAAATACGTGTCTGGATCCACGAAACAAGGGTCAGATATACACAGATGAGTTCCGGAAAAGCCCAGAAACAACTTTAAATAAATGGTGATGGAGAAAATTTTAAAAGCGTTGAGAATTAGAAGCCGTAAATATAATCCTGTTGGAATGGTGTTATTATCTAAAGGGATGATGTACTTTGAAGCTACGAGGACAGTAACCTTCAGGTAATTTATACTATTTTGGTTGAACTTTGATATTTTTGTGTGTGTTGAATAACTTTATAATTGATTTACTTTAAATGGACATTAGTGAAATTGTACTAACCATAAAATTTTAATTTTAAGATGAAATTTGCTTGTTTAAGTAGAAAGGGGTATTTAGTATTGATGTTCTGAATTATGATGAAAATATGGGTATGTCTTTGAGCTCAATTAGACGAACCTCGTTAATTAACGTAAAGGGGTGGTAGATGCTCCCTTTATACTCAGACTCCGGTCTGCTTATATTGTTATATTAATTAGTAGGCATCCAACAAGGACTTTAATTCTGGATGCACGTTAAAGTGATAATAAAATTAATCTTGAAATTCTTTTTAAAACTGAATTTTATGCTGAAATTTAATTTGAAAATTTAATGTATTCTGAATATTGATGTAAATAGAGTTAACGTTGATGTTTGTGGTAGGAATGTGTTGTTTAATTTTATGAATGAGGAGGTTTATAAAATTAGGTGAGCAGCCGAGGCGAAAAGAGGATCACAGCAGCTTATGACGCCCAATCTGTGGGACTAGAATTTTTTTGTTGAAAGGACCCAGTTCCCGCATTCACAGGAGTATATCACAACATTCTATGGCGCCCAATTCGTGAGGCTCGACAATGATACAGGGAAACACAGCAATATATATATATATATATATATATATCTTTATATATACAGGGTGAGTTTTTAGTGTGGCAACGGTCGATAACCCCGGTATTATAAAAGCTACGTAAACCAAATTTGAAGGCATATTAGGCATACCTAAAGTGCACATATTAAAAATATTTGGAAGCATACAGGGTGTTTCATAATTCCAGGTCATATTAAACTTATATTTTTTTAAATGGAACACCCTATATATTATTACATTTTTGAACAGCCCATAGAAAGAGCTTTAATTTGATATCAAATTATATCTATCTATTCCTTTTAGTTTTTTAGATATTCAACTGTTTTTAGAAAAAATGACCCCGATTAGATACATTGCCACTGCACTAATACACAACTTATGTTAATTTTCAAGATGCAGAAAATTTTACCATATCCCATAGTATATTTGTAAATATCACTTTTTTGAAATTTCTTCCCAGTATACAGGGTGTGTCAGGTTTCGCAAAATGCAATTTTTAAAATTTTTTTTAAATGGCACCCTACCAATTTTATTGCTACAATGGATAGTTCATTAAGTGTCCTTTCATTTTTGTTAAACATTCCTTATACCTAAATCCATTACTTTCTGAGATATTTTTGATTTTCTTTAAATTTTATGAATGTTTTTAATTTACATAACTAAAAATAACTTACTATTGGAGAATATAATAAAACAATTAATACATTTTGATTAACAATCAACTACAGTTATCCAATAACAATTTTCGCTAAAGATATAACAACCTACAATAATACACTATCAACAGAATTCTGCCAGATCAACAATATGCATTTTATAGCAAATGTTCAAGCAGGAAATCAGGCAGGCTTTGAAAAAAATAACTATTACATGTAAAGTGTCATTTAGGTTTATTAATTGTAGTGTGTTGTCATCTAACAGGATATCTCTCTTGGTATATTCTTGATGCAAGTAGGAAATTTTTTAAACTTGCTCCCAATACCCAAATCATATTTATTTGTTCTTCCACTGTAAAATTCATTTTGAAAACAAACTCCTTCAAAGATTACATTTAAAACAGAACTGATAATGTGTTAAATGACAACACACTACAATTAATAAACCTAAATGACATTTTGATTGTAATTGTTATTTTTTTCAAAGCCTGCCTGATTTCCTGTTTAAACATTTTCTATAAAATGCATATTGTTGTTCTGGCAGAATTCTGTTGATAGCGTATTATTGTAGGTTGTTATATCTTTAGTGAAAATTGTTATTAGATAAGTGTAGTTGATTGTTAATCAATATGTATTAATTATTTTATAATATTCTCCAATAGTAAGTTATTTTTAGTTATGTAAATTAAAAACATTCATAAAATTTAAAGAAAATCAAAAATATCTCAGAAAGTAATGGATTTAGGTATAGGGAATGCTTAACAAAAATGAAAGGACACTTAATGAACTATCCATTGTAGCAATAAAATTGGTATGGTACCACTTAAAAAAAAATTTAAAAATTGCATTTTGCGAAACCTGACACCCTGTATACTGTGAAGAAATTTCAAAAAAGTGATATTTACAAATATACTATGGGATATGGTAAAATTTTCTGCATCTTGAAAATTAACATAAGTTGTGTGTTAGTGCAGTGGCAATGTTTCTAATCGGGGTCATTTTTTCTAAAAACAGTTGAATATCTCAAAAACTAAAAGGAATAGACAGATACAATTTGATATCAAATTAAAGCTCTTTTTATGGGCTTTTCAAAAATGTAATAATATTTAGGGTGTTCCATTTAAAAAAATATAAGTTTAATATGCCCTGGAATTATGAAACACCCTGTATGCTTCCAAATATTTTTAAAATGTGCACTTTAGGCATGCCTAATATGCCTCCAAATTTGGTTTACGTAGCTTTTATAATAACGGAGTTATCGATCGTTGCCACACTAAAAACTCACCCTGTATATATATATATATATATATATATATATATATATATATATAATTCGAGTATCCTCTACTTTAATTTTTCCTGCCTTTCTACGAAAGCAACGGCTTTGTCAAAAAATCACCATTTAAATACATCGGCGCTCAACTCGTGTGCGACAGAGTTTTAGATTCCAAGCCCAAATAAAAATAGTTATTTACGTTTACGTCATATATATATATATATATATATATATATATATATATATAAAAGACAGGTTATTTGTAGTCCGCAATAAGAAATTGTATAGAACAATATATAAAATAAGATGTATCTGTAAACAAACTCTATGAAATAATAGAGTCTATTGACGAATACAAATCGGGCTGGTAGTTATATAGCCCGATTTGTATTCGTCAATAGACTCTATTATTTTCATAGAGTTTGTTTACAGATACATCTTATTTATATATATATATATATATATATATATATATATATATATGTATATATATATACAAAGAGCAAACAGCAGTAATAGAATTAGAGCAGGAACGTAGAGAACTAAACATTAGGAAAGGGGTGAAACTGGGATGTGCCCTATCCCCATTGATTTTTAACTTGTACATAGAAGAGGCAATGAATACTATCAAATGCAGGAAGACATTTGGAATTACTATGCAGGGACAAAAAATTGATATGCTTAGATTTGCAGATGATGTAGCGGTATTAGCGTCTAGCAAGGAAGAGTTAGAAGCTGCTCTTAATGAAATGGAAACGGTTCTAACAGAGAGATACGGTATGAAAATTAACAAAACTAAAACTAAAGTTTTAGTATGCAAAGGTGGGGAAAATAAATCAAAAACAAGAATACAAGTATGTAACACGAACTTAAAGGGAGGTTAAGGATTTCTGCTACCTAGGAAGCCAAATAACGCAAAAAAAAAGCACAAAGATATAAAACAAAAATTAGCACAAGGTCGTGCTACATTTAACAAGAAAAAGCAACTACTGTGCTCAAAGACCACAAACATAGAAACAAGGAAAAGATTGCTTAAAACATATGTGTGGAGCACAGCACTGTACGGCTGTGAAGCCTGGACAGTAGGAGAAGCGGACAAGAAAAAGGTAGAAGCCTTTGAAATGTGGTGCTACTCACGTATGATGAAGATATCATGGACAGACAAAGTTAAGAACGAAGAGGTACTAAAAATGGTAGGGGAAGAAAGAAATATGTGGAAAACGGTAAAAAATAGGAGAGATAGGATGATAGGCCACATACTACGGCATGAGGGAATAGTGCGGAATATATTAGAAGCAGAGATAGGAAAAAAGAGAAGAAGAGGCAGACCTAGGTTAGACTACTGCACACAGATAGTAAAAGATGTAGGCTGTAGGGGTTTCAGGGAGATGTGTAGGCTAGCCCAGAATAGAAATCAATGGAGGTACGCATCCAACCAATCCCAAGATGGATAAACTAATGACGAAAAGTTAAATGTGCTTAAACATGATGATTATTATAAGTAACTACAAGAATTGGTTGGGCAATATTCTCGAATAATGTTAAGTGTGTGAAAGGATTTACTGGAAAACCATTATTTCGGCAAATATCTAGGTGTTGGAGGATCTTGGTAGCCACAGGTTGCTTAACCTCCTTCACTGAATCTCGGTAAAATAGGGCATAAAATTAGAAAACAATAGAAGAGGAACGAGCTGAATACACATGCTGTGTAAGAACTTCAGGGAACTATGTAGGCTAGCTCAGAATATAAAAAAGTGCAGGCACATGTCCAACCAGTTTTGAGACGGAAAACCTAATGACGAAAAAATAAGCGCAGATAAATCTGATGATTAGTATAAACAGCTAGTTACTGGTTGCGAAATATCTCCAACTAATGTTGGCTGGGCGAAAAGATAAATTGGAAAATATATTAAATCGTTAAATGGTTAAGTGTTGGGGGAACTTGACAGCCACAGGTTGCTTACCTCCCTTCACAACTACTAAAGGTCGGAGAAATAGGGCATATAACTGTAAAACAATAAAAGGTGATCGAACTGCATCTAACAAGAAAGAACAGCGCCTATGAGGAAAGGCAACAAACACAGAACAAGAAGAAAATTGTTGAAAGCATATGTGTGGAGCAAACCACAGTATGCCTATGAAATACGGGCAGTCTGAAACGCAGACAGAAAAACGGTAGCAGCCTTTTAAAATGCTGTGCTTCAGATGTATGAGGACGATAGCATGGACAGACAAACATAATAACAAATAAGTTATAGAAATAGTAGGGGAACAAGGATATCTGAGGAAAAAGAGAAATAGAAGGGCGGAATACGTTCTAAGGCATTTTGGGGAATAGTATGGAATATATTACAAGCAGAGATAGGAAAAAAGAGGTAGATGTAGACCTAGATGAGATAGTTATAGATGCAAACTGTGCAAATTTCAGGGAAATCTGTAGGTTAGTTCAGAATAGGAAACAATGATGGTACGCGGCTAACCAGTTCTAGGACTGAAGACCTAATGATGATGATGATGATGATGATGATGATGATGATGATGATGATGATGATGATGATGATGATGATGATGATGATGATATATATATATATATATATATATATATATATATATTGAAGTGTACGTAATAGCTAAAAAGGTGTAAAGAGTATTTTGGTGTTTTAAGATTGTGTATATGCCAAATGAAGCCAATGATCAGATCACCTAACTGAAAAATTTGTGTTTGCCGTACTTTACAAATGGTAAAGTATTTGAAGTATATTAGTCAGAGTAGAAGTGCCAATACATAAAACAATGATTTGATAACGTGAGAAAGCGCAGTATTCAAGGATTTATACTAAATTGTATGTTGATAAGCCAAAGAGTGAAAATTTGCTGATCTAAAAGCCGGTTGCGTCTGTGGAAGTTCCACTATTCACACCACAGAGCCAGGTTTATATGCGAAACATTTCGGCACTTATTTATTAGAATCAACCTTTGGACATACTTGTAGTATCAATATTATATGTGAAAATATTGTATCAAAACTGATTGAAGTGCGACGCGGTCATATGAACCAATGATTGAACATTTAATTATATAATTGTAAAGTGTAAAAGATGAATAATAGGTATTAGTGGCACAAACTAGTTGGGACGATTTAATTGGGTGTTGGGTTTGTAAAATGTGTAAAGAGTAGGCATAATTTTAAAGATGGTATCACCTAGGTAAACATAATAATAGAAAGATCGATTTGAATTATTTTGGTAACAAGACGTGTTTTTGTATAATTGCGCTAATTTGGATATTTAAGTGTTAAATAAAATATTTTGAAAAGTAAAGCCTTTAATTAAAATAAAGAAGAGTATATATGGTTAGACGGAACAATAATAGTCAAGAAGAATAGAAAGGTACAAGATTAGATATTGGAGCGGCATTGAGACAGGCGGAAATAAGAGTGGATATTTAGAACGAGTTGAATTAAGGTAGAAAAGATTTGGATTGGAGTTATTAGACGGAAGGAAAACGAATTTGAGTGATTTGGATAGTACATTGCGGATAGATTGGTATTGAGTGGAAAATAGAAAGCAGCACAGAATTGGAACGAGCAGGTTAAGGATCGGATAGTGTTGGATTAGAAGGAGTGTTATACAGAACGAAGGCATAATTATAGGAAAATTAGCGCGGGGGAAGTAAAATTTTAAGGTATTCAAAATTCTAAATTTAGTCATTATTTATAGATTTGGGTGGATAACAAAATTAAATAAATCATAACCTGGTGTCTGGAAAGCAGAGTAGTCCCAGGGATAGTGAAACGCAGTGTGAAGACCCATTCGGTAACTGAGATCTTGAGCCAGAGTTCAGAGAGGCCTACAGCGAAGAATAAATCGGGTGAGTACTGCGTTTTTGATACGTCAAAGTCAATTTGGTAAGAGTATTTGATTTGGCACAAGTCTACCTGGATCTGTTTATTAAATTTGGCATATACGAATATAAGGTTACGTGTACTAAAATAAAGGTAGTGCAGTTTGGTCGGTGTCGTGACCATCTACCTATCACTGAACTCACGGTAGGTAGGTGTAGATACCCTGAGGAGGAGAGTTTCAATAGTCGAGGCATATTTATATAGTTTTGTTTTGTAGACCGACCAAACCTAGTTAAAGCACGAAATATAAGAGTCAAAATTTTCACACTGTCAAGTATATAAAAATTATAAATAAATAAACCACAGTTTAAAGTAAATATCTTATCTTAAAAAAAAGGGGGGGGGAGAGCATAAGAGAGTGGCAAACCCAACGTGGGGCTAGATAGAAGCATTAGTAGAATAAGAGACACCGAAGTTAGGTGGGGCCCGTAGTTAAATTTTACAGGAAGAAAAAGAGTTCGAAAAAGACAGCAGAGATGACAGACCCGGACACCAGACGTATAACGAGGTCAGGAATGATGTACGGAATCGACGCAGAAATTATAGCTCAAGACGAGGAGCTAGATGCAGGGGGAGATGTCCAGGAAACGGAGGCGAGGCAGGTCGATCCGGCGGTGACAAATATAGAAGCGGACAAGGCAACGGTGCAGGAGGTCAAGGTAGCTGAAACGGCTGGAAATCAAGAAATTATGCGCTTTCTAATAAGTCTACAAGGACAATTAAAAAACGATTTTAAGACGTCACACACGGAGCTAAGAAATGAGTTTAAACATCACACATTGATTTAACAAACAAAATTGCCGAGTCGCAGACGGAACTGAAAATAGATTTAATGGGAAAAATTGCAGAGTCGCACACGGAACTAAAAACAGCACAAAATGAGTTAACAAACAAAATTGCCGAGGCGCAGACGGTTTTTAAAACATCACACACTGAGTTGACGAAAAAAATTGACGAGTCACAAGCAAAAATGACAGCAAAGATAGACAACGCTCATGCGTATTTACTGGCATCGATACAAGAGGTAAGGGACGAACTTAAGGCTGAGTTACAGGAAAAGGTAGACCGCGTAGACGACAAAATTGAGAACACACGGGTACAATTTAAGGAAGAGTTGAACGCAGCAAAGACGGACATACGAGTAGAAGTTAAGACACGTGTGGAAGCAGTTGAGGAGACCATGATCAGCGAATTTACAAATTTGAACGGTGAGATACAAACATGTGACTAGAAGCATACGACCAACTACAGGAATTTGGGACAGACGCTGGAAACACTACAACACGAAAATGTTAACGCTAGGACACAACTTGACGCAAAACTTAAAGACAACGTGACAATATTAGAGAACAGGGTTGGCGACGAAGTTCGACAGATACAAGACAAGTTAGACGACATAGAAAGGAGACGCGGAGGACTGGACTACGGACATCAAATTAGACTACACCGAGACGCGCTACCGAAATTTGAAGGACGACGGACAGAACAACCGATGGGGTTTTTGGACAGATTAGATGAAATTGTAGAGACAGAAAACGAACGGACGAAGTTACAAATAGTTGGGGCGACTTTGACAGGCAACGCGGACAAATGGCACAACATCATACGAAGACAGTACAACACTTACGCGGAATTCAGACGACTGTTCATTGAACAATTTTGGAGTAACACGCACCAGACGAACACAAGGACGAACTTAATCACAGGACATTACAGCAAAATAAACGGGTCACGCGAAGAATACGCTATAGACAAGTATAACCAGGCACAACATCTGACACCGAAATTGGGAGAGGACGACATAGTACTACTACTTGCGGAACATATGGAACCGGAGGTGACAAAGGTGGTTGTAGTACAAAATATAAAGACCCTACGAGAATTTCTAGGGGTAATGAGGAATTTTGACTTGGCGACGGCACTAGAGACAAAGACGCGTGGAACTTACTGGGAACAGAATCGGGGGTATAATGACGAACACCGACGACATGCATACCACAACGAGCACAGACAAAGCTACAGACAGGAAGGTTTCAACAACGGACATCGTAATCATTGGGGACACGACGGCAATGGACGCCAGCATTTCAACAGAGAATACCGGGAAAACGAGTACAAGGAACAAAATAGGTACCAGCACGGCGACAACGCGTATGACGGCCGTACTACTAGAGGAGGAACGCGTGAAGGATACAGCCGGACTGACAGGGACATAAACGTCCAGCATATAACGACCAGCGCTGCGATAAAGGACACTGACAAGATAGAGGTGGTACAAGTGCACGAAGCACCACCGACTCAAAAAAAACGCCAATTTTCTGAAGACAGAGTTGTTAGGTTTAGATATAGATTTAGGTTATAGCTTAAGTGATTTGTTGTTGAATAATTATACAGTTAATAAAAGGAATTTGTTGTTTATTAATATTAGATTAAGAGATTGTTTATATGTTGCGTTAGTTGATAGTGGTTCACAGTTGTCGCTGGTTAATGAAAACATTGTAATAAAACATGCAGAATTTTTAAAAGGACGAATGGAAACTATTGATGGGGTCAATTTATGGTCGGCGATGAATAAAAAGTTAACGACGATTTATAAGGTAGTCCGTGTACAAATATTTGTAGGGAATAAAAATGCAGGGAAGCCGAGTTCTTGGTAACAAAAAGGTTACAGTTAGATTTTATACTAGAGATGGATTTTACAGAGGGTTTTGGATTGAAAATAGATGGAAATGATAGATCGATTCGTATATTAGATAAGATAAGTTATGGGTGGTGCCTACGGTTAGCTCGGAATAAAGGGATGGTAATGATATTGATAAGTTAGGATTAGGAGTGAAAAGGGCAAGTAATTATAGACAGGTTGAAGTGAGATTATGTAATATGTTTGCGAGAATAATTGATAATAGACAGATAGGAAAAGTGAGTGATGATATTAAAGAGAAGCTGGGTGAATTATTTAATAGATTTATAGGGTTATTTAATGAAGAGCCGAGATTTGCGAAGCGATATACGCACAAGTTAGAGTTCACGGAAGACAGCGGATTTTGTACCAAGGTGTATCCGATTCCGTTTGCAATTAGAAATACGGTTAAAGCTGAGATTAGTAAAATGTTAAAGGAAGGAATCATTGAACCAGCGAAGACTCCATATGTGAACCCGGTAGTTATTGTACCTAAACCTAACAAAATAGATATAAGAATTTGTTTGGACGCGAGGAAGTTAAATTCAATTACGAAAGCGTAGTACGAACAACCACAAGGGTTGGATAATTTGTTATATAAGGTGTATGAGATGAAGATTTTTAGCAAGTTAGATTTAAAAAATTCATTTTGGTTGATTCCGTTGCATGAGGATAGTGAGAAATTTACGGGGTTTAGTATTGAAGGGGAGATTTATGTTTTCTCTAGTTCCATTTGGGTTAAGTAGTTCTTCAGCAGCACTTGTTAGGGCCATGCAGAAGCTGTTAAACGAGTATGAATGTTTCTGTACGCACTATGTGGATGATCTATTGATCTTTTCCAGGAACGAGCAAGAACATATGGAGCATTTAGAAAAGGTGATCCAAAGGTTGGACGAAGGAGGGTTGAAGTTAAACGTGGAAAAGTGTAAATTATTTAAGAGCCATGTCACGTATTTAGGATTTGAAATTAGTGAGCAGAAGATGAAAATTTGTAATAAGAGGCTAGACGAATTGAAAAATATTGCTCAATCAAAGAATGTAAGACGATTACGAGGTTTAGGGGTTTTAAATTATTATAAACGGTTTATACCGAAATATTCTGAGTTGTGTGTGCCGTTGGTGAGCTTGTTGAGGAAAAACGAAAGATGGAAATGGACTGCAGAACGGGAGAAGGCGTTTCAAGGTTTGAAACGTGCATTTTATGAAAAGTTGTCGTTAAAGTATCCAAATTTCAAAGACGAATTTATTTTGAGGACGGATGCGTCGAAATATGCTATTGGGGCTGAGTTGGTGCAAATCCAGGACGGAGCTGAGGTACCAATTGTATTTATTTCAAGGGTGTTAAAAGACTGCGAAACCAGATATGCGACGGCAGAGAAGGAGATGTTGGCGATAGTGTATGCAGTAAAAAAGTTACGATTTTATCTGCTAGGAAAGAAATTTTTGATAGAATCCGACAACACGGTTGTAACATTCATGAAAAAAAAGGAGTTTTTGAACAGTAGGTTGTATAGGTGGGCACTAGTATTGCAAGAGTACGATTTCGAAATTAAACATAAACCAGGAAAGGAAAATGTGACGGCGGATTTTCTAAGCAGACAGCAGGTAGAGACGAGTAAAGAAGACGGAAAGGATTGGTTAGTTGCTTTGCAGGAGTTCAGAGATGTTGGTCGGTGGACAAACGCCAAGCTTATGGAAACGCAGAAGCACAGTGAGGTGAGCTCGATACGCGAGAAATTAACGACGGAAAATTTGGAGGAGTACCGAGGATTTACAATTGTAGACCAGTTTATGGTAAAGAGGATAGGGGATGCAGAACTGTTGGTGGTATCCAGAGACACGGCTGTGGAAATTATAGACGAAATTCATGTAAAATTTGGGCATATCGGCATTAGAAAAACATTTTTGGTATTTAGAGAGGCATTTTATACAAGAAACGACATCACTGTGGTTAAAGAACGGATTAATCGTTGTAAGATTTGCATTTTAGGGAAAGACAAAAACATGTTGTTGCAAAACATACCGATGAATGTGAGCATGAGTGGACCGTTAGAATTGGTAGCTATTGATTACTTGAGCAACCTAATTACTAGTGAACAGAGGTATCGGCACATATTGGTGATGGTGGACGTTTTTTCGAAATTTGTTAAGTTATTTCCGGCAAGACGAAGTAACACGGTGCATGATTTACAGTCAATTAGAGAATTTGGAAGTCAGGTTGGGAAAATGGATAGGATTTTGGTAGACAACGCGACATATTTCGATAACCAAAGATTCAGAAACGGGTTAAATAGAGAGCATATTAAGGTATCATTTTGCAGCACACGGCATCCGAAAGCAAATCCATGTGAACGTTTTATACGAGAAGTCATAAAATATCTACGGTTGGCAACGCAAGAGCACCACGATAGATGGGTGGGATATCTGCCACAGATCGAAAACTTTATGAATTGCGTACCGAGTTCTGTTACAAAAACATGTCCAATAACTTTGATTAGAAAGGTTATACCAGCTAGGCCATGGAGGGGAGAAGTCGAGGTGGAAGACATCACAGAGTTGTTGAGTAGGGTTAGACGTAGAATTGAAAGGATGCAGCGTAGGGACATCGAGCGAAGGCGTAGTAGGATTAAGAAAAGGACGATTTTTGAAATAGGAGATATAGTGGTAGTAAAAAGATTAAGGGTTTCAAACCGCGAAAGAAACATTTGCGCGAAGTTGCTGTTTCCTTACGAGGGGCCGTACAAAATCACGCGTATTTTTGCTGAAGGAAATACGTTCGAATTAGATACTATAACAGGGGAACGTCGTTGGCGTTTTCATTTAGAAAATATATACCCATATAAAATTGCACAAGATGAGGGTTTAGCATGATAAGAGCTCATGAGACGGAAGGTTTAAATTTGTTTGTTCTATAGTAGAAGTTGTTATATAGCGTAGTTATACAGACGTGAAAGAAAGATGAAATTAGAGGTTGAGTAATAATTAATCTGTAAAATGCGTGGAGTGGTTTTAAATAAAACTAAAAATTTTTCACATCAAGAAAAGAGTTATAAAAACCGACGAAATTTCCACTTTTATATAAAACCAGTAGGGCCCATGAAGTGTACGTAATAGCTAAAAGGGTGTAAAGAGTATTTTGGTGTTTTAAGATTGTGTATATGCCAAATGAAGCCAATGATCAGATCACCTAACTGAAAAATTTGTGTTTGCCGTACTTTACAAATGGTAAAGTATTTGAAGTATATTAGTCAGAGTAGAAGTGCCAATACGTAAAACAATGACTTGATGACGTGAGAAAGTGCAGTATTCAAGGATTTATACTAAGTTGTATGTTGATAAGCCAAAGAGTGAAAATTTGCTGATCTAAAAGCCGGTTGCGTCTGTGGAAGTTCCACTGTTCACACCACAGAGCCAGGTTTATATGTGAAACATTTCGGCACTTATTTATCAGAATCAACCTTTGGACAAACTTGTAGTATCAATATTATATGTGAAAATATTGTATCAAAACTGATTGAAGTGCGACGCGGTCATATGAACCAATGATTGAACATTTAATTATATAATTGTAAAGTGTAAAAGATGAATAATAGGTATTAGTGGCACAAACTAGTTGGGACGATTTAATTGGATGTTGGGTTTGTAAAATGTATAAAGAGTAGGAATAATTTTAAAGATGGTATCACCTAGGTAAACATAATAATAGAGAGATCGATTTGAATTATTTTGGTAACAAGACGTGTTTTTGTATAATTGCGCTAATTTGGATATTTAAAAGTGTTAAATAAAATATTTTGAAAAGTAAAGCCTTTAATTAAAATAAAGAAGAGTATATATGGTTAGACGGAATAATAATAGTCAAGAAGAATAGAAAGGTACAAGATTAGATATTGGAGCGGCATTGAGACAGGCGGAAATAAGAGTGGATATTTAGAACGAGTTGAATTAAGGTAGAAAAGATTTGGATTGGAGTTATTAGACGGAAGGAAAACGAATTTGAGTGATTTGGATAGTACATTGCGGATAGATTGGTATTGAGTGGAAAATAGAAAGCAGCACAGAATTGGAACGAGCAGGTTAAGGATCGGATAGTGTTGGATTAGAAGGAGTGTTATACAGAACGAAGGCATAATTATAGGAAAATTAGCGCGGGGGAAGTAAAATTTTAAGGTATTCAAAATTCTAAATTTAGTCATTATTTATAGATTTGGGTGGATAACAAAATTAAATAAATCAAAACCTGGTGTCTGGAAAGCAGAGTAGTCCCAGGGATTGTGAAACGCAGTGTGAAGACCCATCCGGTAACTGAGATCTTGTGCCAGAGTTCAGAGAGGCCTACAGCGAAGAATAAATCGGGTGAGTACTGTGTTTTTGATACCTCAAAGTCAATTTGGTAAGAGTATTTGATTTGGCACAAGTCTACGTGGATCTGTTTATTAAATTTGGCATATACGAATATAAGGTTACGTGTACTAAAATAAAGGTAGTGCAGTTTGGTCGGTGTGGTGACCATCTACCTATCACTGAACCCACGGTAGGTAAGTGTAGATACCCTGAGGAGGAGAGTTTCAATAGTCGAGGCATATTTATATAGTTTTGTTTTGTAGACCGACCAAACCTAGTTAAAGCACGAAATATAAGAGTCAAAATTTTCACACTGTCAAGTATATAAAAATTATAAATAAATAAACCACAGTTTAAAGTAAATATCTTATCTTAAAAAAAGGGGGGGGGAAGCATAAGAATATATATATATATATATATATATATATATATATATATTGCTGTGATATGCCTCCTTTGAATGCGGGAACTGGGTCCTTTCAACAAAAAAATTCTAGTCCCACAGATTGGGCGTCATAAACGGCTGTGATCCTCTTTTCGCCTCGGCTGCTCACCTAATGTTATAAACCTCCTCATTCATAAAAAAAAACAACACATTCCTACCAAAAACATCAACGTTAACTCTATTTACATCAATATTCAGAATACATTAAAATTTCAAAATTAAAACTCAGCATAAATTTCAGTTTTAAAAGAATTTCAAGATTAATTTTATTATCATTTTAATGTGCATCCAAAATTAAAGTCCTTGTTGGATGCCTACTAATTAATATAACAATATAAGCAGACCGGAGTCTGAGTATAAAGGAGCATCTACCACCCCTTTACGTTAATTAACCAGGTTCGTCTAATTGAGCTCAAAGACATACCCAAATTTTCATCATATTACCGAACATCAAAACTAAATACTCCTTTCTACTTCAACAAGCAAATTTCATCTTAAAATTAAAATTTTATGGTTAGTACAATTTCACTAATGTCCATTTAAAGTAAATCAATTATAAAGTTATTCAACACACACAAAATGTCAAACAAAATAGTATAATTTACCTGAAGGTTACTGTCCTCGTAGCTTCAAAGTACATCGTCCCTTTAGTTAATCACACCATTCCAACAGGATTATATTTACGGCTTCTAATTCTCAACGCTTTTAAAATTTTCTCCATCACCATTTATTTAAAGTTGTTTCTGGGCTTTTCCGGAATTCATCTGTGTATATCTGACCCTTGTTTCGTGGATCCAGACACGTATTTGAACCATTTAATTATTAACACCCCGAAAAATAGCAAATAACTTCATACTTCTTTCACCAATATACGCCAAAACTGCCTACTTTTGTGTATACATTTGTCGTTGTAAATTTTGCTAATTGGTACAGTGAAACTAAATTTTATTACCTTGTATCTAAGTGCACTGAAGTACATTCATGTTAGCACGTAAATAACCAACTATTTTGAATCACTAAAATATACGAGCAAAATTTTAAATTATTTTATCAAACTAAAATGCACTGTTTAACATCTTCAATCAAGTCGCGGATGTAAGAACTTTTAACGCATCGAATCGTCAAAAGTCTAAGAGGGCTTGTTTATATTCATCTCGGTATATATAGCAAAAAGCCGGCACGTCGCTTTTGTCCTCAAAACGGGTAATTCTAAAGAATTCCTCATTCTATGTTCCCAGTCTGTCGCTCGCGCGTCGATTTTTACGAATTTTCACTCGTCCCATTTAAATCTCAGAAATTTCAACACACGGCACGCAAGCATGTCCGAGAAAACTAATTAATTTTGTACAGAAATTGTTGTTTCTACCTCTGATATTTGCATCCTATTTTCAACCAATTGTGACCCTCGTGACGTTGCTTAAATCCCGCCTTTTACTATATGTGTCTTTGCTTGACGCATTTCTCTTTCCTTTTCTAACCTGTTCGTATTGGTGCAAATTGATATTCTTTATTATCGATTATATTTTAGTCCATGTGGACTGTTATCTGGGTTTAATAACCCGTATCGCACATTCTCGTGAATATTAAGCCCCGGTTTCTCCAAGATTCTTTGAAACTATTAATTATCTACAAAATTTACGCCGTATGTGATATTTAAACTACGCAGGTGTTCAAAATAATATTAATTCTCAGAGCTTTATTTTCTGGTATTATAATCTTGGGTTTTACAAGTTTCTATAGATATTATCTGTTACTAACGGTTCAATTAACTTCAATTAAAATTAATACCCTTTAAATTTTAGTGCATCCTAATTAAATATTCAATTATTATCTGTACGTTTCGTTTAATACTCGTTGCCCAAACTTGAATCAATTAATATAAATCTTGCACGTAATTTCCATTTGATTCTTTACTTTGGAATAATTAAATTACACGTTGAGCATTTTAAAACTGCTTATTTTTATATGAAGCGTCTTGTAAATAATTTTAATCTCTTATTTTTAATAAAACGAATGAATTTTTATTCTCCACGGGTTTTAATAAAGCGTATTATCTAATAAACTTCCTTATACACGGTGATTAAAATTATTTGATGTAATCCATTAATTTTCTACCCTGGTCTAAATATGAGTATTTTCCCCCTATTTGAATACAAATAATCCCACTTATTTGAATTCAAATATAAAACATTTAGACAAAAAATTACAAAAAACTGCCTATCTCTCTACCCTTATCTATCTAACTTACCTACTTTGTCTCCAATCGAAAAAAAGTATTTACACCTATCCTATATCCCTATCCTATTCCTAACTTTCACCTAATTCTATAAACTGAAATTATCCCTAACTTCATCCTACTTATCCATCTAATCCTATATACATCCTATATACCTATCCTATTCTTAACTTTTAACTAATCTTCACTATACTTTACTTCCCCCTACCTAATCCTATATACCTATCCTACTCTTACTCTATTCCTAACTCTCCACTAATCTTATATGAAATATCTATACTTAACCTATCTTATTTTCTTCCTACATTTACTCTTTATTCTCCTCCTAAACCTATTTCTAACTATCTCCCATATTTATCCCATACCTAGCTTTATTTTCTATAAACACTTACTTCTACTCTTCTATCTACACCTATCTCTATTCTTATCCTATTTAAATTTTACTCTATTATACACCTATTTCTCCTGTGGTGCTGGTTCTCCGGTATAAGGGAATAGTAGGTTGACGTGAAACCGTCCCCTCTCATTTCCCGTACCTACTTCCCTTAATAAATATGTGCACTCCCCTACTACTTCACCTATCTCAAAAGGTCCCTCATATGGCAAGTGTAGTTTAGCACATGTCATCCTATCTCTCTTCCCTACTCTCAAGCTTTTTACTACTACCTGGTCTCCCACTTTAAATTTTACCCTCTTTCTAATTCTTGCGTTCATCTTCCTTGTATATTTTTCAGCTCTCTTCCTTAACCTCTCCCTCACATCTACCAAAAGTTGTTGAAATTCATCGTCCCTAGGCACAATTTGCCATGGTCTTTCGGGATACTGTTGCTTGATCAGCATAATGGGACTGATTTCTGTCACGGTACTAGGGTTTCATTGATAAAAGATTCAACCTTGGACAAATTGTCCTCCCATAAACGATGATTCCTATGTGAAGCTAAACGCAAAAACTTAACTGTCTCTTGAATATATCGCTCAGCTGGATTCGCTTGAGGATGCCTTATGCTACAAAACACCACTTTAATGTTTTGCCTCTCCAATAATCTCTAAATCTTTGATTATTAAAATAAGTAGCATTGTCTGCTAATACTCGTTTAAAAGTTCCTACTTCCCTACAAAATTGTTCCAATTTCTTGTTTGTTCCGACTGTGTTACAATCCCGAGTGGGATATAATTTGGTAAATTTCGAAAACACATCAGTCACAATCAGCACATGTTTGTGTCCTTTTGTACTTCGGACTAGATTACTCAAATAATCAATAGCAACTAAGTCCAGGGGATTTTGTACGTGTATACTTTGTACCACATCCTGACTCGTACTATTTTTGTACTTTCCTAAAGTACATAAGTGACAAGTGTTGATGACTGACTTTACTAACCCTAAGTCTTTAGTTGAAAAAACGTTTCCTAAAATTAACCATGTCTTTCGGATTCCTATGTGACCATATCTTAAGTGCAGATCTTTGATAATTAATTTTGCTTGTACCCTATCCACTACATACACTTCCAATTCTTGAATTTTTTACACAAAAGCCGTTTATCATATGGAAGTTTTAAATCCCGGTTCGTTTTCTAACTTCGTTCTAACAATCTGTAGCTCCTCACTCTGCCTCTGGTTCCTCAAAATCTCCTCTTCTCCATATACTGAATCATTTTGTAGTAGACTGTTCATGGCAATCATGATGTCACACGGTCTTTTGTTATCCATGTCCCTGTTTCTACTAAACGCGTCTGCTATAAAATTATTTTCTCCCTTAATATATCTAATCTCAAAGTCAAACTCCTGTAGTAACAACCCCATCGATATACTCGATTGTTAAAAATCTCGTATTCATCAACGCACACAACGCCGAATGATCCGTTTCGATTACAAAATGTCTTCCTATCAAAAAATTTTAACTTCGTAACACCAAACACCACTGCAGCCATCTCCTTTTCACTAATCGTGTAATTTACTTCATGCGGCTTCAGTGTGCGTGAAACAAAAGATATGGGCACCTCTTCCCCCTCTTGTACTTGGTACAACTCTGCTGCTAATGCACTATCCGATGCATCCGTCCTCAGTACGAAACCTACATCAAATCTGGGATGCCTCAAAATTAGTTGGTCGTGAAATTGTTCCAACAGTGTTAAATATGCTGCCTCTTGACTTTCCGTCCAACTCCATCGTACTCCCTTCTTCAGAAGTTTAAACAATGGACTCGCTTTTCAGCAAATCCCGGTACAAACTTTTTATAAAAGTTAAGGACCCCCAAAAGCTCTTAATTTCCTAATGTTATTAGGTCTCGGATATGTCAAAAGTTCGGACAATCTTTCTTTATCGATACACATACCTTGAGTGTTCACCACATACCCCAGAAATTTAACGGTTTTGAAAAAATTCACATTTTCTATATTCAGCCTCAATCCTGCTAATTTAAGCTCTAATAATATCCGTTCTAAATGAGAGTAATGTTGTTCCTCAGTTTCACTAAAATTAAAATATCATCCACATAGTGTATGCAGAATTGCTCATATGCCCCTAAAATTGCTTGCATTGCCTTAATTAATGCTGCACTTGACGTTGACAAACCATACGGTACTACCTTAAAATTATAGATTTTTCCTCTACGGAAAATCCTGTGTACCTTCTAGAATCTTTGTGTAATGGAATCAGCCAGAATGAATTTCTTAAATCTAATTTACTAAAATAAACTTGCCACTTAATCTCGTCAAAAGTGTGTCCATGGATGGTGGACAATGGAATTGCGGTTTGGTCCGTTGATTAATTTTTCGTGCATCTAAACATAAACGAATGCTATCATCCTTTTCTTAACTACCACCAACGGATTTATGAAATGAGTGTTTGATGCCTCTATTATGCCATCCTCCAACATTTTATTTAATTCTGCCTTCACCTGCTCCCGATATGCTGCTGGAATTGGATAAACCTTTGCGTTGAACGGTTCTGAATTATCCACTTCCAATTTGTGCTCATAGCCTAACGCTGTGCTTGCTTCTACCCCACTAATTCTGCATGTTTTGTAATAAAGCTTGAACCTCTACTCTCCTATCCTCTGGACATCTTATCGTGTTGATCTGTTTACCTTCATCATCCTCTACCTCTACTACATTAATACTAAACCCCGTGTCATCCTCTGTGACTTCATAACTGCCCTTCCATGGCACTACCCTATCCTTAATCCTTATTACCTTCCTTTCCATATCTATCAAAACCCTAACTTCATCATACAGTCAACACCTAAAATGCTCTGAAACTTCAGTCCAGGTACAATTACAAACTCCTGTTCACAGCTTAAACCTCCTATATCTATCCTAAGCACCACAACACTATTTACTACAGCAAACTTCTTTTATTTGAGCTACTAAATGGCTACGTTTTATAGGCATAATTCTATCACAAACCTTATCCCTAATTTTGCTGACGAATTCCTCCGATATTAAACTCGCCTCTGCCCCTGTATCAAGTAATACTTCTACATTATTCTCAAAAATTTCTAAATTAATAATTGGCAAACATAATTTTTCCTCAGTTTCTGGCTCTGCTTCCTCCTCAATTTTGAAAAATTCACGTGGATGTTCATATACATTTACACAGAAATCTAGTGGTCTGTCGCGTTCTAAAAATCCTGTCCCATCCTGTTTTCCGTGCTTGGTCCTGGTTGTCCTTCTACAACCTGTGCGTACGTCCTCCTCGTGTTAATATCCGTGTCCCTGTCTCTATTCGGCGTGCTGGTCACAGTCCTGTTTTCCTCCGGTAAACTGTTCTGTCGCGTGTAACTAGGTCTTGGCGTCGGTCCCCTAGTCGCACTATTGCTCCTGTATTCCTGTCCTCGTCGTTCCCAATTCGGTCGAAAATTTCTGTTGTAGTCAGGCCGTCTCGGATAATTCGGTGTCCTGTTGTCAAACCTAACTGTGTTAACGTTTCGTTCTCGTATCTCTCTTGTCCGTCCAACACATACATCGTCATATCTCTGTAAGTATTCCAAAACGTCTCCCGTTCTGTGATGTTTTGTAAGGCCACGTGTTGTCTAATTTCCAGTTCAAAATGTCGTGATAGGTACTTGATTATCTGTCTGTCCGTCAATGGTGGATTCAGTTGTTTGGCCACACTGTATTTGCGGATGGCATATTGCTCCCTAGAACCTGCAAACTCTCCCTTAAATTTTCCTGTAATCAAGTCGTCCCTAATCTGATCCTGTTTGTGATCACTCCAGTAATGTTGTAAAATTTGTTTTCAAAGTCCTGATACGTGTCTATGTCCTGTCCTACTAAATTGTACCATGCCTCCGCATTGTCCTTTAATAAAGCCTTTATCGTATTTAGTTTAGTCTGTTCGTCAAATAAATTTCCCACTAGATTTCTTACACTATTAATAAAAATTTGTGGATTTACCCTGTTATCGCCATAAAACTTCATGTGTTGGTCCAATGATACTCCACCTGTAGAAAATCTGGGACCATCCCCCGTTAAATTTGACATGTTGTATTTGATACTACTAACTTCGCGTTCTACCCTGCCTAACTGATCCCTACATGAGTCCGTCACTTCAGTCATTTTATATTAATCTCTTCTTCACAAAAATGCGTACTTCGGACCTTAAATGTCCCATTTCCTGTCGAAGACCTGTAATATCACGCTCATTTTTTTCAACCCTATTTTCAACCTCCCCCATTTTTACGGTAAGACTATTTTTAAATTCTGAAACTTCTTGATTCGTCTTATCTATTTTCTGACTAATTTGCTCAAACTTACGATTCGATTCCTCACTCATTTCTCTAATCTCTTCTAACTTCCTGTTCGATTCTTCCCTAGCTCTATTAGATTCATCGTTCATCCTCTCTAGCATTCTCATTATCATCTCGTTTCCTTGATCCCCTGATTCCGTCCTCGACTGATCTCTACTGCCTCCAGCTTCTTCCATTTTCGAATTTTTTTCACACAATGCACTATCGTCACTTCCAATTTCCACTCCTTGACTCCTTAACCACTCTTTTCTCTGCATACGTTCTAATCACTCACACAGATTCTCAAAATACTCTTAAATTTATACACAAACAGAAACTCTCTTTCTCAGATCGCCAGTTTCCTGGAATAAAATAACAAAAATTTTATTTGGAGCTCGAGCCCTCACGTTGTGGTCGCCAAAATTTGCTGTGATATGCCTCCTTTGAATGCGGGAACTGGGTCCTTTCAACAAAAAAATTCTAGTCCCACAGATTGGGCGTCATAAACGGCTGTGATCCTCTTTTCGCCTCGGCTGCTCACCTAATGTTATAAACCTCCTCATTCATAAAAAAAAACAACACATTCCTACCAAAAACATCAACGTTAACTCTATTTACATCAATATTCAGAATACATTAAAATTTCAAAATTAAAACTCAGCATAAATTTCAGTTTTAAAAAGAATTTCAAGATTAATTTTATTATCATTTTAATGTGCATCCAAAATTAAAGTCCTTGTTGGATGCCTACTAATTAATATAACAATATAAGCAGACCGAGTCTGAGTATAAAGGAGCATCTACCACCCTTTACGTTAATTAACCAGGTTCGTCTAATTGAGCTCAAAGACATACCCAAATTTTCATCATATTACCGAACATCAAAACTAAATACTCCTTTCTACTTCAACAAGCAAATTTCATCTTAAAATTAAAATTTTATGGTTAGTACAATTTCACTAATGTCCATTTAAAGTAAATCAATTATAAAGTTATTCAACACACACAAAATGTCAAACAAAATAGTATAATTTACCTGAAGGTTACTGTCCTCGTAGCTTCAAAGTACATCGTCCCTTTAGTTAATCACACCATTCCAACAGGATTATATTTACGGCTTCTAATTCTCAACGCTTTTAAAATTTTCTCCATCACCATTTATTTAAAGTTGTTTCTGGGCTTTTCCGGAATTCATCTGTGTATATCTGACCCTTGTTTCGTGGATCCAGACACGTATTTGAACCATTTAATTATTAACACCCCGAAAAATAGCAAATAACTTCATACTTCTTTCACCAATATACGCCAAAACTGCCTACTTTTGTGTATACATTTGTCGTTGTAAATTTTGCTAATTGGTACAGTGAAACTAAATTTTATTACCTTGTATCTAAGTGCACTGAAGTACATTCATGTTAGCACGTAAATAACCAACTATTTTGAATCACTAAAATATACGAGCAAAATTTTAAATTATTTTATCAAACTAAAATGCACTGTTTAACATCTTCAATCAAGTCGCGGATGTAAGAGCTTTTAACGCATCGAATCGTCAAAAGTCTAAGAGGGCTTGTTTATATTCATCTCGGTATATATAGCAAAAAGCCGGCACGTCGCTTTTGTCCTCAAAACGGTAATTCTAAAGAATTCCTCATTCTATGTTCCCAGTCTGTCGCTCGCGCGTCGATTTTTACGAATTTTCACTCGTCCCATTTAAATCTCAGAAATTTCAACACACGGCACGCAAGCATGTCCAAGAAAAACTAATTAATTTTGTACAGAAATTGTTGTTTCTACCTCTGATATTTGCATCCTATTTTCAACCAATTGTGACCCTCGTGACGTTGCTTAAATCCCGCCTTTTACTATATGTGTCTTTGCTTGACGCATTTCTCTTTCCTTTTCTAACCTGTTCGTATTGGTGCAAATTGATATTCTTTATTATCGATTATATTTTAGTCCATGTGGACTGTTATCTGGGTTTAATAACCCCGTATCGCACATTCTCGTGAATATTAAGCCCCGGTTTCTCCAAGATTCTTTGAAACTATTAATTATCTACAAAATTTACGCCGTATGTGATATTTAAACTACGCAGGTGTTCAAAATAATATTAATTCTCAGAGCTTTATTTTCTGGTATTATAATCTTGGGTTTTTACAAGTTTCTATAGATATTATCTGTTACTAACGGTTTAATTAACTTCAATTAAAATTAATACCCTTTAAATTTTAGTGCATCCTAATTAAATATTCAATTATTATCTGTACGTTTCGTTTAATACTCGTTGCCCAAACTTGAATCAATTAATATAAATCTTGCACGTAATTTCCATTTGATTCTTTACTTTGGAATAATTAAATTACACGTTGAGCATTTTAAAACTGCTTATTTTTATATGAAGCGTCTTGTAAATAATTTTAATCTCCTATTTTTAATAAAACGAATGAATTTTTATTCTCCACGGGTTTTTAATAAAGCGTATTATCTAATAAACTTCCTTATACATGGTGATTAAAATTATTTGATGTAATCCATTAATTTTCTACCCTGGTCTAAATATGAGTTAATATATATATATATATATATATATATATATATATATATATATATATATATATCAAGTCGCCACTAATTAAAACAAAGACTTTGTCAAGAAATCTCCATTTAGGTAGATAGGCACACAATACGTGTGCGACCGAGTTTTAGATTCCAAGCCCAAATAAAAAAGTGATTAACGTTTATGTATGTGATATATTTCAAGTCCCCACTACTTCTACTTTAATTTTTTTCTTGCTTTCTATTAAAGAAACAACTTTGTCAAGATACCTCCATTTAGGTACATCGGCGCCCAATACGTGTGCGGCAGTGTTTTAGATTCCAAGCCCAAGCAAAAAAGTTACTAACTTTTACTTGAAATATATCAAGTAGCCGTTATACTTTAATTTTATTTCTGCCATTCTATGAATGCAATGACTTTGTCACAAAATCTCCATTTAGGTACACCGACATGAAATACGTGCGCTACAGAGTTTTAGATTCCAAGCCCAAATAAAAAAGTTATTAACTTTTATGTGATTAATATCAAGTCGCCGCCGTCTCTACTTTAATTTTTTCTTGCTCTCTATTAAAGTAACGACTTTGTTCAGAAATCATCATTAGGTACACCGCCGCCCAATCCGTGTGCGACAGAGTTTTAGATTCCAAGCCCAAATAAAAAAAAGTTATTTACGTTTACGTGATATATATCAAGTCGCCACTACCTCTACTTTAATTTCTTTCTTACTTTCTATTAAAGCAACGACTTTGTCAAGAAATCTTCATTTAGATACACCAGCGCCCAATAAGCGTGCGACAGAGTTTTAGATTCCAAGCTCAAATAAAAAAGTGATTAACGTTTATGTGATATATATCAAGTCCCCACTACTTCTACTTTAATTTTTTTCTTGCTTTCTATTAAGGCAATAACTTTGTCAAGATATCTCCATTTAGGTACAGCAGCGCCCAATACGTGTGCGGCAGTGTTTTAGATTCCAAGCCCAAACAAAAAAGTTTTTTAGGTGAAATATATCAAGTAACCGCTACCTCTACTTTAATTTTATTTCTGGCTTTCTATTAATGCTACGGCTTTGTCACGAAATCTCCATTTAGGTACACCGACGCAAAATACACGTGCGGCAGAGTTTTATATTTCAAGCCAAAATAAAACGTTATTAACGTATACGTGATATATATCAAGTCGCCGCTACCTCTACTTTAATTTTTTCTTGCTTTCTATTAAAACGGCGACTTTGTCAAGAAATCTCCATTTAGGTACACTGGCGGTCAATACGTGTGCGACAGAGTTTTAGATTCCAAGCCAAAATAAATCAGTTATTAACGTATACGTGATATATATCAAGTCGCCACTACCTTTAACATTAATTTTTGCCTTGCTTTCTATCAACACAACGACTTCGTCAAGTAGTCTCCATTTAGATACACCGGTGCGTAGTACGTGTGCTACAGAGTTTTAGATTCCAAGCTCAAATAAACAAGTTATTATGTGATATATATATATATATATATATATATATATATATGTATATATTGTAACAAATACAATACGTCCGCTCCTGCGCATAGTGTACGTTCCAGACAGACCAAGGCCAAGCGCGCCCTATCAACAGTGAGTCGGTCAAGTCCATCCATATATGCCGGTCGGTTAAGAACGCGCCGTAAACAATTACAAAGAATATTTAGTGACCTTACCTAAATGTTTAAATTTGTATTTGATTTACATGCATTTGTATTTGGATTACCTTCATTAAAGTTTAACACAAAATATCATCTGTTGATTTAGTCGATCAGAATCCGTCTCAAATTAAATAACTTAACACCAATGTTATAAAAAGTGTCGACTAATGTACGGGCATTAGATTAAATCGCTGATGTTTTCGTGTTGTTGTAAACAAATATTAGGTCCCGGGTTCGAATCCCGACACGGTCCGCTTGAAAAATGTTAGGCGAGCATTTTTCACAAAAATACACCCTCGTTCGGATGAGAGGTAAAATGGAGGTCCCGTGTGTGAGTGTTGTCACGCACGTTAAAGATCCCTACCTTGCTTGGAACAGCAAGGGTTCGGCAAAATTCCAAATTTTCCAGGTAAAAAAAACTCGCTTCCTGGCCAATGTAGTACCTTCGGGTGGAGCATTGGAAAATCAAATGTAATGTAAACAAATATTGATCGTAAATAACTTGAACGTTCGCGACCGTGACCGTGCCGCGCCTATTGATAGGTCAATCTTTTCGATTTCGATTGTTTATGTTATGATGCAATTTTGAAAAGTTTTGTGTGTGTGATTCAGAAAGTTATTAATGCAGTACAGTGTTTGGAATTTGGATACGCTTGTTGGCATTCTGTAAGGTACTTTTGGATGTTTTGGATAAAAAACTGTAAGTACGGTTTACTTGTTTGTATACACACATAATTCATCACGGAAGATTAAGAAAGGTATTTGCTTCGCTATACTACAAGTAGAATTGTTCACAAGCAGAATTCAGTAATATACCTTGTTTCGGAAATTTTAGAAACAGTTGTAAACAAAGTGTTTGTTAAAGAATCCGAAATGGCTGTAAACAACGTTTCTAGTTAGCGCTTGAAGTGAGCGGACTTGTTTTGCAGAGCTCCTGACTACAAGGCTACATGTAAGTTTTTATGTAGGATTTATTATTATATTTTAAGCATTTATATTTAGTGTATTATACTTTTATTATTATGTGACGTTAATTTTAATACATTGGGCAGTAAATAAAACCAAAAACAAAAATTGAAACCGAATAAATAATAAATAAATCGCGTTTTAACTTAAAATTTAACTAAAATCCGCGTTTTAAAATAAACCAACTTAAATTTCGGGATAATAAATCAAAAATCTACTAAATAAATAACCAAAAATAAATTTAAAAAAATTTAAAAATGCGTTTTAATAAATTTATTGAAAAAAACCGAGTAAAACAGGCTACAACAGCGTAAAACCAGCAAATAAATTCGGGAAAATTATATAACGTGCGTATAATAAAATAACAATGTATAAACCAAAATTTAGGCCCTTTTTGAATCAAGCAAATAACTAAAAAGCGTAAATTTTAAAATAATTTAAATATAAATTCCATGTTTTAAGTACCGGTGTACTTTAAGCTAACTTAAAGTCGATCTTTGGGTATAATTAGTGGTGTAACACTTGAAGGTCGAGTAAACAAGCGGTAAGTGCTTCCGGTACCGCATTCCAATAACTCGTGTTTTAATTAGTTTATTTCTAAATTTAAATTTAAAGTTCCGTATTTTATAAATTTGTTTTTGAAATAATTAGCTAGTTTGAATTTTAAATAAATAAATACAGCTTTGTTATAGTAGATTTTTAATTGCGTATATTTATTGGGTTTGCTATCTTATTTTGTCCTCCTTGTTATTTTGACGTTAGTGTTTATTTTATTTCTGATAAATTTGAAATTTCATTTGGTGGTTTTTAAAAATTTGGAATAAATAAATACAGAGAAGTTTAAGGGTCATTTGAAATCTCCGTCTTTTATTGAAGCAGCGTTTTTGTTCTGTACTTGTTGTTGTTTTGCCGTTTAGCTATACATTTTAGCTTTGAGTTTATTTAGCGTCGTCAGGGCTTTTTGATTTGGGATTTGTTTGTCTTTGTTGTTTTGCTATCTGATTTTTCAGCATGGTTGTCCATTGAGATGAGGAGCCGTTGCCGAAGAAGAAGAGGGGTGGTCGGTCGGAGTCGGTCAGGGGTGAGCAGTCGGAGACTGGGTCGGTTGAGAAGGTCCGAGAGAAGGAGCTCGTGGTTGCGGTAGAGAAGTTGGTGTCGCAGTCCGACGGGAAGGTAGTCGCGTCGCAAAGGGAGCCTGGGTCTGCGGTGGTGGAGTTGGAGGGGCAAATATTAATTTAACTTTTTTAAAGATTCGGTTGTTATTATTCGGTATTTGTAGATATAAAACAAACTTATATTAGAAGTAATAAAAGATTACTTACTCGTTTATCAAAATATGGATAATCCAATGACTTTGTATCCAAACAATACAATTATAAAGCAGCTTTTTTCGATAAAGGAAAATCATTAATAATTAAATACAATAAATGCTTTTTTTTCTAGATAAGGTAGATGAGTTAATAAACTATTCATTTAATTAAATAATCATACATTAATATTTTATTAATCATGAAGACAGAAGTGTTCAATGTAAAAATTTAGTTTGGATCTACTACTTGATGTTATATGTGATGTAATGTTGAATATGGTTACCAAACCAAAATAATTTCAAAAAATCTTTTAACTTGAAGAGGCTACCCCTTTAGATATTAAAAATTTAATTAAATTTGTAATTAGTACATAATAGATGCTAGAATCACAAAATTGAGCACTATTTGTTATTCTTAATGGTAAATGTGAAGGATTTGGTTACTCACGTACCTGCCCAGAGGACGCAATATATTACACAGAATTTGCAAATGAAATAATATAGTTTATGTTTCAAATTAACAGTGTGAATTAATTAATTCACTACATACTTCTAAGTTAATGCATATTAGCAAGCCAACTACCAAAAAATTATTGTTTATCTCAATTATTCTGTATGGATCCGTGTTGCTGCTCTAGCTGAAATTTCCTGTGATGAAGTTTGCTGGTTTCTTTTGTTCCTAAATCCCTAAACAGGAACACAGATAAAAGCTATGATGGAGTGATAGGTAGAGAATTTACAAGTTCACTATATCACAGCTAATGCTAAAGATGTTAAAGATAGATGGTTACGTCAAGAATGCCCTTATGGTTGTGTTTTCAACAACTTGTCAACCACCAACATCATGTCCATTCTACGACCATGAGAGTTGTTTTAACTGCAAAATCACATGATAAAAGCTATTACCAAGACACCCCAAAAGTAATTCCCACGAACCTATTTTCCTAACATTGTATTATACAAGTATGCATAATAACATAAATTAATTATACAAAACTCTACTAATATTATTTATTAACTAAAATAATTTGAAAAGCACTCTTTAATACAAAAAAAACAATTGTTAGAAAATGTCCTTTTCTGCATTTTACAATATTTTTGTATAGCACCCTTCTAATGTCGACTGCCCTATGATAAACCATTAAATACAATTCTCTCTATTGTGCCTGACTTATCATAACCCTATCATGCTTCATGTCATGACTCATACTACTGCTCTTAAATTCTCTTTTCATGTGATTTGTATGAATCACACAAAAATTAAAACATATTTAAGACATTTTCTGCACCTCAATTAAAAATATCAAAGTTCTAATAATTAAATGAACTGTATTTACAACAACATTCACTTTCTCTACTACAATAATTCATGTTTTATTTACCTTTTCTGTTTGTATCATAATTGGATTTATTTCTATAGAATATATAAATGAATAAATATATAACCAAGGCTATGAGCTACATTTCATTTAATTTATAGTCTTTTTAAGTAGGTGAAAGGAAGCGAGTGAATTTTAAATTAGCAAAGAAGTACACGGACAACATTAGATAATTTGTTAAAGCATATTAGACACATTCTCTGCTTGTAAAACAAGAGCTTTAAATAAAGGTGAGCATCTTTTGTTTCCAATCAGAAGGTATTGTGTGCTAATACATCAGCGAACTCTAGCAATTACTTCGGGTACAGGATTACAGCAAAGCTTTTGAAAATCAAGTTCTATCAATAGTATTACTTTCGAAGCTAGTTATTATTAGCTAATGTAATACATGCGTTAAGCATTTTTTTACACAATTCATAATTTCTAATGAGTAACTAAAAAATGGCATATAACTTCTACAATGTTTTAACTTTAAATACAAAAAGCATACATAGCCATCATAAGCAGTGAAAACTACTAGATTTCCTTAAAAACCTAAGCTAGATATTGCTATACTGCAAGAGGTGAACACAACTTGTTACGTCGTCATCGAACAATTCGGTATTTGTGACAATAAATACCATCAGTGCGTTCACCCTACAGTTTAGTGAAACATTTTATACCGGCAGCGAACAGTGCATAAAGAGAGTTGCATTCGAACCCTTGCAGAAGCCGGTTGTATTAGAGCTTTTGAAAGCGAGACCGACACCAATCGTGCGTGTTACTGGTTCTCCGTCGAAAGCTTTTGTGCGTGAACGTTCTATTGCCCACAGCGGCACAGGATAAAAGGTATTTATACCCTTTATTAAGTAGTTTGGTGTAGTTTTTAATTATTACATAACCGCTCCACCGCTATTGTTATTGCTACAAAAAGCAATTGGTCCTTCCCTGTAATTAGCATATCTTTATCAATTTATATCATCTCCTTCAATCATTGGTCCTAAAGTCGATCCGAATTCACCAGTCTTATGGTATACGCATGTCCTAAATTAAATATCACTTTGCACACCAGCGAGCTTTTTAATTAATTAATGATTTAGCTTTAAATTTGTGTTCAAGCTCCATAGTTAGCGGGTAAAATATGTACAATATTAGCTACATACTTTCGTTAGACTAAATTAAGTAATTTTGCCGTAATTAAACTAACAAGCGTTAGTTACAAACAAACATCAAATGTGTTAGTTTTCAGTTTAAATTCATTTTAGCGGCATAAAACACAAAGCAACCTGAAAACTATAAGTCGCTTTATACTTCTTAAATAAGAAAGGAAAGGGATTTGCTTTGTATTTAAAAGCTATTGCACGTTTTGTACATACAACCCTTTCAGTCGGTTTACAACGTAAAGTATTGAACATCTGCAGAGGAATAAGGTTGTAAAGTTGCATCTTTCGGCAAATATGTTAAAACCACATGTTTCTGTGAGCTTTTGATGTAAAGGCCGACCGTAACCGTAAGCTGTAAATCTTATCTAAACGCTTTGTTTGACAAACCGGTAGGTTTTCGACGTCTCGTTTTAAGACCCACATTGCAAGCTAATGGTCATAAAACGTGATTTATTGGTTTATACGCTGTCTTACCTTTTCGTGCTTTGAACAAATCATAATATTTTAATATTTCTCAGTCCACATTTGAACTTTGTGGTTTTACAGCATTTTTATATTGTAGATCTTTCAAATAACAGTCACTATGGCTCCAAAGAAGGCACATGTAGTAGAACTAGAATTACTGAAAACACGTATTATAGAAATGTTTGAGCTTTGTAACGCTATACAAAGTGACCCAAGTTTAAAAACGTTGTTCCTTATTCAAACAAGGGGAGTAACTGACCTTTATGCAAATTACAACAAAATTTTAATTGCTGTCTTAGCTTCATGTGACGAGGTAGAATCATTAACTTACAACGCTTTACGGAAGGAAGTAGATTCCGCTTATTTTTGCATACTGCTGCATCTCGAAACGATGCAAGAAATGAAAGCACCACAAATCATCGAAAATGCTCCAAGCAGCACGGTATCAAAATTGGTACCGTTAAAACTCCCAAGTTTTAATAATGAGGTAACTGAATTTGCATCTTTCATCGATTTATTTGACAGTCTGGTCTATAATAACGCGTCACTCACCAATATCGAAAAATTAAATCACCTTATTAATTGTTGTAGCGGGGAGTCTTTAAGAATCGTTAAATCTGTACCCATTTCGGGGGATAATTTTATTATTTCCTATAACGCCTTGCGTGAGCGATTTAGCAACCCGCGTTTATTGGCAACTTTGCATTGGAAAGCAATGAAAAACTTTCCACCTTTAAAATCAGAAGACCCTAAGAAACTTAGGGCACTTATTGATTGTTTTTCAGTGAACCTTGCTGTTCTAACTAACTTAAAGTTTCCCACTGAACATTGGAACTTTATTCTAGTCGATTTGCTTTTAGAAAAACTCGATCCGTTCACTAGAAGACGCTTCGAACTCCAATCGGATCCAAAGCAAATACCTAATTTCGAGGATTTGAGATATTTTTTAACTCAACAATGTGCAGCGTTGGAAACCCTTTCTTCAACCGCACCTGTTTCTTATTCGACGACTGACCATACATCTCACACATCAGTGCCTAAGAAATCCTCAGCGTTTCAATTTAAACCAAAGGTTTCTTCTAACGTAGTTTCACTGGACACACCAAGTAGCTCCAGTGACTCAAAGAATTCATTTTCGCACCATTGTCCTTCTTGCAAGGGCAATCACTTAATTTACAGATGTCAATCGTTTCTAAAGAAAACTCCGACAGAACGTTTCGACATTGTCAAACGCTTACGCCTTTGTTTAAATTGCTTACGAACAGACCATGCGTCCATGCAATGCAAATCTTATAATTCCTGTCGAACTTGCGCCAAGCCGCATCATACCTTGCTACATTTTGAACCGCAACCTGCTTCTAGCCGTTCAGCTGAATCGATCGCTACACCTATGCATAAAAATGCCAATAGGACGCAGTCAGCCTCTCCTATTCCGGCAAATGTTTTGTCTTCACAGACGAATCCAAATTTTGGGGTTACTGTCTTACTCTCCACTGCTGTTGTGGAAGTTCAAGATCGTTCTGGTAGATACAAACCGATCAGGGTACTCTTAAACCCTGGCTCCCAAGCTAGCTTTATTCGAGACGATTGCGTGAGCAAACTTTGGCTTCCACGCATACGTTCTCAAGTTCCGATTTATGGACTTGGGCAGACAACTTCAGCAGTCAATAGGGATGCCGTCAGTTGCACCATTCGCTCTATTTTAGACTCTGAAAAATCTCTAGAAGTCACAACTTTTGTGCTTTCGTCAATATCTGGCAAATTACCTAGCGTTGAAGTTCCTAATAATTGGGAACACTTATGCGGCCTGCACTTCGCAGACCCGACCTGGAACTCTCCAGGAACTATTGACATGCTCCTTGGAGCAGATGTTTATCCGTTCATCATCAATGGCGGTGTTATACATGGCAAATTTCTTCAGCCTGCCGCCATAAATACAATTTTTGGTTGGACTATTATTGGTCCCACAAAAGGCTTGCAGTCTGATACTGTCCAAGCATTTTTTACTTCTGTAGAAGATCCTATCGACCAGACCCTAAGGCGGTGTTGGGAGATAGAAGAGTTGCCATCCAAGCCTTATACAGTATTGCCCGAAATAAACAGTACTGAAACTAAGTTGGCGGTGTTTTTATGCGTGCGCTGTCACACTCAAGTTAGCTAGTATAGACCTGTCAAGTAAACCTCAAACAAGTAATTAGTAGGGCCTAATTGTTAAAAATGGTGTTAAGTACAGAGGAGAAAGTGTTTCTGGTAGAGCATTATTTTCGTTCATACGGAATCGGCCGACGTAATGGTGCAAGTTTGCTATACGTGTCTGATCAATTCACACAAAGATTTAATAAACGTTCTCCAAGTAATGCTGTAATTTTGAAGGTTATTGAAAAGTTTAGAAATACAGGTAGTGTATTGTGCCAACGAAAAGGAAACTCGGGGCGTCCCAGGACAGTTAACAACAACAATAACCATGTACGTGTTTTTGAGCAAATCTTAGAAAATCCGAAAGTCAGCCAGGCAAGGACAGCGTTACAACTTGATTTAAAAGAACTTCCTTTCAAAGAATCCTGAAGGAGCTGGGTACATTTTCGTATGTGATTCAGGTACATCAACAACTACATCCTCGGATTATCGCAGTAGAGTGGAATATTGCGCCAGAATTCTCGTGTTACAGTATGAAAATCCTGAATTTTTGAAAATGTTTGGTTTTCAGACGAAGCACATTTTCACTTGTCAGGCTATGTGAATCGTCGCACAAATCGATTTCTGGGCTTTGCCAGACCCGATGAGGTTCAAGAGGTTCCTTTACATAGTGAAAAAGTGAGTGTCTGGTGTGCTGTTTCCGGACACGGAATCATTGGTCCCTACTTTATCGAAGAGAATGGTAGGCAAGTCACACTTAATCAACAGAGGTACAGACAAATTTTAACACGATTTATCCCTGATCTACGTCAATTCTGTCGTGCACGTAACTTGGCATTTCGAAACCAATTTTTCAGCGGGACGGGGCAACTTGCCATACTGCTGCCGCAATTCGTCAATTTCTTCAAGAACATTTTCCAAGCAAATTCATATCACGATTTACTGACTTCCCTTATCCTTCACATTCTCCAGACCTCACACCTCCAGACGCATACATTTGGGGCATGGCTAAAATGCCGTTTTCAAACGGGCACCACAAACCATCGATGAATTAAAGGATGCCGTTAGAGTCTTCTTCGCAGCCCTGAGACAACCCTTATTCAATAACATGACCAGAAACTTAGAACATCGTTATGAAGTCTGTCTCGAACGAGGAGGTGCACATTTAGAACATATAATAAAGTGTCAATAATATGTATTTTTTAAATATACAAAACAATTACAATTTCAGTACTGTTTATTTCGGGCAATACTGTACTTCTCCAGAAGAAGAAAAGGCAGATTTGATTTTTGAAAACACGTTTTCTCGTGACCCTAGCGGTCGTTTTATTGTTGCGTTACCGTTCAACGATACTTTGCCCGTTTTTGATAATTCCTTTGACATGGCTAAAAAAAGACTATTTTCGTTGGAGCGCAAATTGCATGCTCAACCGGAGCTACGCGCCCAATACAACAATTTCATGCAGGACTATCTTGATGCGGGTCATATGGCATTACTCGATTCTCCGCCCGTTGGGAACGATAATTATTTTTTACCCCATCACCCTGTGTTTAAAGAGGAACGTCATACTTCTAAAATTCGTGTGGTTTTTGACGCCTCTGCAAAGGCTAAAACTAACGTGTCACTTAATGACACTCAATTGGCTGGACCTAGTCTCCAAAATGACATTTCGTCAATCTTATTGAAATTTCGTACTCATCGTTTCGTTTTTACTTGTGATGTTCGCCAAATGTATCGACAAATTTTGGTTACCGAAAAACATCGAAAGTTTCAATTAATTGTTTGGCGGTTCTCCGCAGAAGAACCCATTCAGACTTATCAGCTTAATACAGTGATCTATGGTATTAAGTCATCGCCTTATCTAGCATTAAAAACTCTTCAGCAATTAGCCATTGACGAAGGCAAAAGGTTTCCGTTAGCCGCTGAGGCTATACGGTCAAATCTATATATTGACGATTTCGTCGCCGGTGGAGATTCTATACAATCGGCCCGCGAAATTAAAGATCAACTTATCCGACTTTTACATTTGGCTGGTTTTGAACTTCGAAAATGGAGTTCTAATTCAGCTTCTATTTTGGAAGGCATTCCGTCAGATTTTTGCCAATATACTTCTCTCGATTTCGATACTGACGAATCAATAAAAATATTAGGTCTTCAATGGTCACCTACAGAAGATATTTTCTCGTTTCGGGTTAAACCATTAAACCCAATATGTACAAAGCGCAACATACTTTCGCAAGTTGCCAGAATATATGATCCATTAGGATTTTTAGCACCACTAACACTTTTTGCAAAACGCCTAATCCAGCATCTGTGGATGTTAGGTTTAAATTGGGATGACATCCCACCAGCAGACATTTCGTCTCAATGGCAGCAGTATCAAGAAGAGTTGCCGTTATTATCGTCATTAAAGTTACCACGTTGTTTACCCCTTTCGGATCCTTTTACTTGTCATTTGCATGGGTTTTGCGATGCTAGCGAGGTAGGGTATGCAGCGGTAGTGTATTTCAGTTCATAAATCAAACTACTGGAGAAATAACTGTACAATTTGTAACCGCTAAAACAAAAGTAGCTCCAATTAAGCGCATTTCAATTCCACGTTTGGAATTATGTGCCGCCGTTTTATTAACCGATTTACTTTCTTTTACCATTCGTTCTTATCAAGGCTTGATTGACATCTCCGATGTTTCAGCGTGGAGTGATTCTACGGTCGCTCTCACTTGGATACGTTCTCCACCTTTTCGTTGGAAAACTTTTGTGGCAAACCGTGTTAGCCACATTCAAGAAATCATTGCACCTAGCCGATGGTTTTATATTAAATCTTCGCATAATCCGGCTGATCCTGCATCTCGGGGATTAATGCCAAGCGCGGTTATTTCATGTTCGCTATGGTGGGCAGGGCCTGAATGGCTTCACTACCCTAGTGACTCGTGGCCGCCTCAACCAACATTGTCAACCTCAATTGCTGAGGTAACTACGGAAAGGAAGATCCTAACATTTGTCGCTCAAACGGATCCAAACGTCATTGACATTTTACTAAGTCGCTTTTCATCGTTATATAAAATCCAAGGCATCGTGGCTTACATTTATAGATTTTCTAAACCCCTGGCTCAACGTCATACGGGTCCCTTAACAGACCTTGAATTACACAATGCTCTCATGATTATCGTTCAGCATGTACAAAATGTTACATTGTCAAAGGAAATAGCTTCGATCAAGGCAAACCGTAAATTACCTAAAAGCTTGCGAAAACTTTCTCCATTTGTTGATCCACAAAACATCTTAAGAGTAGGTGGGCGCTTGACACATTCTTCGCTTTCCTATTTCGAAAAGTTTTCTGCGTTATTGCCTCAGCGGCACCGATTAACCGAACTTATCATTCGGTCAACTCATGAAAGGTATTGCCATCCCGGTGTTAATACCACAGCGTATCTTATCCAACAGAATTTCTGGATCCTTTCTATTAAAATTCAATCGGAAATTGTTTATCATCATGTCATGGATGTTTTCGTACCAAACCGGTCCTGGTAACTCCTCCTATGGTAGACCTACCGGCAGCACGTATTACCCAGATCAAACTGCACATGGCACATTAAAACGACCTTTGGTCAAACTAGCGCCGCTACCGGTATTTGTAATTTTATTTTTATGTTTAGATGTATATACACATTTCTTACATGTATAGTAGTATATTATTTTTACATATTTGCTTATTTATATATATATTTTTATTTTTGCATAGTTGGTAACATCGCTCGCTGTAGTGTACTACCCTATCTTTCGTTACCTGTTTTCCTAGCAAGGTCAAATCCCATGTGATTTCCTTCACCCAACCTACTTCCCTCCTTTTCAAAATTCTATGAATTTGGTGGGCGGTATGTTACGTCGTCATCGAACAATTCGGTATTTGTGACAATAAATACCATCAGTGCGTTCACCCTACAGTTTAGTGAAACATTTTATACCGGCAGCGAACAGTGCATAAAGAGAGTTGCATTCGAACCCTTGCAGAAGCCGGTTGTATTAGAGCTTTTGAAAGCGAGACCAACACCAATCGTGCGTGTTACTGGTTCTCCGTCGAAAGCTTTTGTGCGTGAACGTTCTATTGCCCACAGCGGCACAGGATAAAAGGTATTTATACCCTTTATTAAGTAGTTTGGTGTAGTTTTTAATTATTACATAACCGCTCCACCGCTATTGTTATTGCTACAAAAAGCAATTGGTCCTTCCCTGTAATTAGCATATCTTTATCAATTTATATCATCTCCTTAACCCCATTAATCACAACTTGTGGCAGAATTACATTTTCAAAATTATAAATATACTAAATCACAGTAATCCAGCCATTGATGATTACACAAGAACAGCAATACTTATCAAGAATTTTCACAAAATGCAATTTGTCAGGTATGAACTTCGTCCCAATTTGCATCAACCACTACAAACATGGTAACAACAACATCCAAGGCTTTCGCTTGTGGAAAAAAAGAATATCAAATCAGTGTGTAGCGTTATAACTTTGGCAATTTTGCAAATATTGCCGTTTAGCGATCATCAGATAGCCTAGATATAAAAATGTTTATTACCTTTATGTAAAGATCTATTTCTGCCAGTAAAACACGGTGGTATCGTTTACTTGATCTACGTAGCAAGCACATCAGTATTTTGGTTGCTGCTAATGAATTCTTCTCCTGGAAACTAGTCCACTCTTCTGAAATACTCAATGACAACAGCTGTAATGAATTATAATTGTTGTTCTCGTAGTTGGGCATCAGTGTAAGGAATTTATACAATCTTCCCTCAGTATCAAACTCTAATATTGTGGACACCTGGAATTCCTAACAATCAGAGATGAGCCTAAATATGGGAAGTTAGAGGGTGGCAACAACAAAAAATTGGAACAACACATTACTTGCAGAATAAGCTTAAGAATTACCTTATGAGGAGAGACATGAGCTAGGGTCATGGGTGATTTTGTTGACTACAAAATTTTTTAGGTACCACTGCATTTATGAAAACACGAACAAAGTTGAACCCACAAGCAAAATGTATGACAAAAAAACAATATTAATTACTAATTCACCTCATCAATGGACCCACGGCTAGAGTGTATCTAAAAATATTAATTTTAAACCTACAAAATAAACAACATAAATTGATTATCAGTGAGAGAACACTATTTGCGTTCTGACATTAAATATTTTCTTTCAAAAGTCATTCGCACTCAGGAGTAAAATTTAGATTTTTGAAGTGGAAAATGTGTTTAAAATATTTATTTTATAAGCATTTTTAATTTCAAATATAAGTTTAAGACTCAAAGGTCATTCAATTCTTGAGATATACTAAAACAATTAAATGAAATGTTATTCCAATTAGACAGGTCTCGTTTGTTTGGATCACAAATAAGAGTCAAGGACAGCACATGCTGTTTATTACATGATAAAATTTAGCATCTGGACAACAAATAGAACTTTTTCTTGGAAACTTTTATGAAAAATAAGACATAGTTAATTTTGTAAAAATAAAATTCTGCTTAAGGCAGCTGCAAAACCTCTAATTTTAAAACTTATTTCATTTGGTCAAACCAAAGGCAAGTTCACTAATAACAGGGAATAAATTTAAACTTACATATAGGCCAGTCTGTACTGTCAACAAACATTTGAATATTAAAGAGACAAAGGCGCAGAACTCTTGATAGTCTCTGTAAAACTAACAGCAACATAATCGAATACTATTAATCCTAAAATAACAGTGGAAAATCTTGTGCATTTAAATAAAACCATACGCTTATAAAAACCAAGTGGTTTGCTGAATCTCTGAAATGGCAAATACGTACCACAAGGACAATACATTTAAATAGATGCACACACTGCAATTGCTAATATCTGGCATGCAGCCAATATGGTTGGATTTCCATTTAAATGGGTTAATCCATTAATTTTTAAGAGTAAAGTAGATCCACTGAAAACGTACCACAATAACAAGAATGGAATCGTTCCATTTAAAAAACCTGTTTTAGAAACCACTATATTGGTTCTGCACTCACTTTTAATATAATTATACCTGTTTGTACTACCGAAGTTAATAAGCAAATTTATTACCGCAATTCAGGTGAACATTCTGTTACTGATTTACTTCCTTTCCTACCGGTTCGCTCGACTTACAGGTAGCAATATCTACTAATTTGAGTATTAGTGCATTAAACATCCAACTATTACAACAAAGCTATAACACATAGAACAAAAACTAGATGCTGTTATTCTTGTACACCTATTATTAAGTGAAGGGTTATCAAAATTATTTAAAAAAAAACAATGAGAGGTTGGTGGAAATATTATCAGCTTACTACTTATTAGTTTCGTTCCTTATCTCTGATCATTATAACTCTTTAATACTACCCAAAAATACTATTCCTGATATATCTGATGAGAAGGCTACCTAGACTTTTAAACCATTAATATTTCTACAAGAGCGCTTATGTTTGAACATGAAATGTCATTCTATGGAGTTTAATAATTTGATAGCATGAATATATAGAAAATATACATGTGCTGAATATCCTTTATTACAATATATGCAATAAGTACTTTTAAAAAAACTTCAAAACTATTAAAGCTAGTAAAATTAAAGCATTGGTTACACTAATTAAATAAATCATAATAATTTGTCTTTCCAAAAAGTTCAAAAATATGTAAAATAAATAAACCAATAGTCACAAATGTTATAATAAAAAGTAAACCCTTCAAAAATTAATTTGTTCATTATGCAAATATAATTATAATAATACAGAAACAAAATTATTAACCATACGGTGGTGGTGGTAGATCATAGAGCATATAGAATTCGACGCTGCATTAAATATTAGTAGTGGTGGTCCCAAGGTTGTGCATTCTCATACTTCCCTATTTATAAAATAGTGCCTAGGAATACGATGGTGAGTTAGGAGCGAGTTATTTGTAATCATTTGATCAATATAGTCTATGAGATCAAGAACCACCAATGCACGTCTGATTGTTGTGATACTACAAAAGTTGAAAATTCTAAGTTTTTTTTTAAATTAGTAGGTAATTTATTAAATTTCTAGCCTTTCTACATTATAATTTATTGCAGTAGTTATAAGCTACAAGCAGGAGGAAATAGGACCTGAAAAGCTCACCACAATGAAAAAGATGAGTGAAGACAATGCAGTAGAAAAACGAGACTTAAGTCGCAACTTCAAACAACATGCAACTGAAAAAGGAGATGAATGAGAAAATATTTCAGTAAAAAATTCATAAATCTTCATATTGCTTTAGAAAAGATGGTAACACGTCTTAGAGAATGTATTGCCAGTTTAGAACTGTTAGAAAATGACAACATAATATAGCTACTTATTTGGTTGGTATTAAAAACAGCTTCACAGAATGCAAAATTAATTTTAGAGTGTTGGAGTTGTATTTTACAGTCGATATACTGCAAAATTATTCCTGATTGCAAAGGTCATTATATCTCCTCTCCTCCATTGCTTCAATAAAGCATACGGATGTGGTGGAAATTAAAGCTCTGTTTGGTATAGTGTATTTACTTGGCTGTTTGAAGAACTTAATTCAATACTAATAAAATGTGGTATAGCAGTGGACTTATTCATGTCACAATAGCGGTTTAGGTTCTTACCAAAGGAGAAAGTAAAATGGATAAACTAGCACAAATAAGAGAGGTATTTGAAAAATTCATAAACCATTATAAATCATCATACACAATTGACGAACTTTCTACAAGTGATGAAAAACTCAAAGTGTTTCGAGGGCAATGTAGCTGCAAGCTGTATATTCAAAACAAGCCTAATAAATATAGTAAAATATTTGCTTTGCTAGATAGAAAGATTTATTACTACAAACATTGAAATAAACGCTGCACAGCAACCTGATTCACTACCATATAAAAAAATCACCCATATAGTGTAATACCACACTTAATATCTCCAATATTTGGTACAAGTAGAAATATTACTTGAGATACGTTTACTAATACTGTACTAATTCAAACATTGCTTAATACTAATCGCCTAATATACACAATGATGATACAAATAACAAGCAAGAGATTTCCTCAGATTGTCAATATGAGAGATCATCGGGTCTGTTCCAATCTTTTTGGATTTCAGACAAAAATTCCAATTATGCCAAACGTTCCAAAAAATACAAAAATGCAATATTAACTTCAAATATGCATCACACTGATGATATTAGTGCTTCTACAGGTGATAAAAGTACATCCAAAATTAACGCATTCTACAATATGACTAAAGAAGGTTACGACAACGTAAATAAACTATGTTCTTCTTACAATATTGCTAGAAATACTAGAAGGTGAGCAATAGTGATCTTCTATTCTGTTCTAAATATTGTAGGAATTAATTCCAAAATATTTTATATTGCCAAGAAGGTAGTTCGTAATCTAATACGAACTTTATCAAAAAATCTGACGTTCTTACTGAAGAGCATAAGACTTCATTCACTATAGGCAAAAGCATCTCCTAATGTATGCAAACAAAGACAAGTAGTTGTTAGAACTTCTGCAAATAATACATAAAGCAACAATATTGAGACTGAAATAAGAAAAAAAAATTATTTTTGTACAAAAATATAAATTAAGATTTTTCGTAAAATATGGTAAAGTTTGTATGTTTTGCTGACTTTTTTGTAAAAAATATACAGATGTACAAACAGTTAATATGGAAATTTGACTAAACTAGTAAAAGTTTTGAAAAAATTTTATGTTTAAAATTTTCAAGTTGCAATTAAATAGAAATATTAATATTTATTTGAGTGATTTCCTTCTTTTCAAGAAATTATGTGATCTAAAGTTACTTATGCTATTGTCAATTTTAATGTTAAAGTACAAAAACTTAAAAAAAACTTCAATTTTCTAACAAAAAAGCACACTAGTCTAAAAAACCCAGTGTTATCATTTATGTTAAGTTTTATGGCACCACCACTGTAAGATTAAGACAAACAATCGCTAACACAATTCTCAAAAACAATGTGACTACTATTTAAAAAAACGGCACAGTGTATAAAATTTACTACAATGTGTAATGGCATGTAATAATGATAATACAATTAAATATATTAATTTAATTATTTTATGACTAGATTGAGTTATTGATGAAGTATTTACTGTTCCAACCATGATGGATACGTTGAGTTAGGAGTTTTCACTTTAATGTTAAATTGTTTCAGTGTTGCTTCTAACGCAGTTTGATTTCCAGAGAAGTATGCAGAAACTGCATTGTGAAACAGCAGTAATTGTTTATGCATTACTTTAATCTGAAACACAAAACGCAAATGAAAGTAAAACTACAATGAAGTACAAATCATTTGTAAAGTTTCTAATATACTATACTATATATTTGGTATAGCAAAAATATTTCATATGATATTGTTTTTCTGATTTTAATAAACTTGTATTTCATGAGTGTTGAAAATATTAGTATATATATATATATATATATATATATATATATATATATATTAATGTGACAATGGCAGCACATTGAGACGCTGTTGAAAGTGTGATACGATACCGCCTCGCTTTGACGCGAGTTATGTAATCCCCAATTTATTATATATATAAAAAAGACTAATAATTAAAAAGTTATTAGAAATATTAGAAAATGCGCTAAGTAATGTGCAACAATGTCATAAAGGACAATTCATTTAAGTTTATTAACGTTCATGGGAACGGAAGCGCTACTTTGTAGCACAAGGATAAGTGACACTGCAGATGTCAGGTCACAGGTGGTCACAGACAGTCACGTACCGAGATTATGCAGAAGTAAGCTCGCAACAAAGTAGTTATGAATAGCTTTAAGATAGCAACTATGTATCATGAATAGAGTCAAGTGTAAGCAGACATTAGGTCTGCAAGTTCCCACAGACTTGTGACGAGGTAGGGATGTTATAAAAGGCCCGGGAGCTCCACTCACAGGCAGTTAATCCATCGTTCAGCTTTAGCATTGCAGTTCGTTAGATAACTCACTTTGTACAATTAATTAATAGTTTCGGACTTAGAGTAATAATTTCAAGATTGTCTAAATTCAACATTAATTTCTGTATAAAAATAAAATAAATGTGTTAAGAAGCCTGGAAGTATTTTTAAAAAAACCGCTCCCAAGCCACGAACCTTAACTGGCGCAGTCGTAACGGATGTCAAAAGGGCACTAGCGAATCCAAAATTGAGGAACTGGTGGTCTGGAATTTCAATTCCGAATTTGGCAGAACGAAACAAAAGTTGGATTGCGTGATTAATTTGAAGGAGGAAACTGCGTTCAGCGTTCATTGAAGGAATACAGTAGTCTGTAAAATTGCAAATGCATACATGTTAAATAATTGACTTTTATTAGGACATGATTTAGGAATTAATTATTATTAGAACTTACCGTGGATGACAAATCAAGAATAATTTTGAACCCAAACGTTTGTCAACCAAGCGCTTTATAATTTTGCTATAAAGTATGACACTAATTAAACTACATTGTATTTTGACGCAAATGATTTTACTAAATATATGCTTTTTTTATTTTGGTTATTTTAGAATTTCGGTGTTGTACATCTTAATTTTTAATAATATTTTCTAGAATAACGCAATTTAAAAACAATTTTTCCCATTGTGTTTCTTTGTTGTTCCAGGTTGGAATTATATTATGCCATTGTATTCAAATCTTTTTATAGAATCTCTATATTATTAAATCAATTGGTGAAGTGATTTTTAAAGGAGAGTCAAACTTACTGATTATAATAATGTTAACTAAAAATAGTTGTACGGACACTTAAATTTTCTTAATGTGAAATATGATATGCTTTAAAATGTAGAATTCTTCATACATAAAAGCGAATGAGGTTTTCTTGTCTACAATGGTAATAAACAATAATTAACTCCCTTTCTTGAACGCAAAATTCCTTGAGTGTACTTACTATTTAAGTGCCGAAATCATTAAAAAGAATGAAAAATATCTCATTGTTATAAATAATGACTTTCCGTATTCTTTTAAGTTTACGCGTTCTATCCTCCCCCCCTCCCCACTATACCAAGCTTGTAAAATTCATTATACTGATGCTGGTTAAGATTTTACGAGGAGGCTGCTTAAATTGACTGCTCTTCGCTATATATTCATATTTTGTTTCTAGATGTTAAATAAAAAAAATTATCTTTCAAAGTAGATTAATAAAGAAGAACTAGAAATGAATTTTTGTGCTTGCATGGAGGATATTACTATGCATTTGTTTATTATAATTCGTAGAGGCGTAGACAATTACAAAAATAAAAATATTTAAGTTAGAGGCACGACTAAGAGGAACAAATTCAGTAAGTGTAGTTTCACCTAACCGTCTTATCTAATAATTATTTGTATACCAAGATTGTAAAATTGCCTTTTTGCATACCAAGAAGCCGCTTGTTGCTGAGAAAAGATAATCTCAAGGTCGCTACAAAAATTTCACGACCAAGGTGTACAGGTGTTCAGAAATAGCATAAAGATCATTTCTTATATAACTGCACATGCCAGTTTAAAATTAACAGCCTACACACTTTGTGAATCACCTGCACACACATACAAACACGTAGCAACAGACCCAGAAGAGCAAAACATTATTTGAACAAATCGCCAGTATACCGTTTTAGTAGTGTGTAAGGTAGTTCTATGTTTTAAAAGTTCCGAAAATTATATTATTTTATCCAATTCTCGATTTCTGGATGTAAATTACGAAACGGAGTCACATAAAGCAGAATATAATTTATACAACTTATATCTTTTTGTACTAATAAATCATGATTCATAGGAAAGGCCAAAAATCATCAAGAGGGAGATGCTCCTCTAAGTGTGATCATTGTGGCAGAAACCACAATCCGCAGAGATGTCCAGCAGTCAAGTACGAGTGTTTTTCATGCAATTGCATGACACATATTTCCAAAGTATGTACATTATCCGATCGATCCAGTTGTACAGTCAATTATGAAACGATCAACATTCAAGATGCAAATTACGATAAAGATGACAAAGAATATATTGGAAAACATGAGTAAAATTTTTATTAATAATGTTTGCATAAAAAATATTAATGGAACGTTGGTTTTGGAAGTAAATATACAGAAAAAATTAATTAAAATAAAGTTAGAAATGGGCGTTAGTGTATCTATATTGTAAGAAAAAGATTTGTTAAGCAATTTTGAAAACTGTAAGTAGTTATTGCCCTTTTAGTATTAATACTATTGCAGAAAATAAGTTAGAAATTAAGGGACAAACTTCAGTAAAGTATAATTTTAAAAATATAACCACTATCTTACCAATAGTAATAGCTAAATCTAGTGCAAATTTTTTTACCTCTATTGGGACGTAAGTGGTGAACCAATTATTACCTAACTGGCAGTTTTGCCTTGTATCAGTTGAAGATGTGGGTTCAGTCAGTTTACAGTCACAGAATGTTATACCAACAGTCAGGTCCTTAGAAAGAGATTTTCCAGTGGACTTTGATGGTGATATTAGGCAACTTATAATAAATTTCAAAGCATCCATCATCTCAAAGACACACTTTGTGTCGTTGATTCATAAACCATACAACGTACCTTATGCTATTAAACCACAAGTCAAAAATGAATTAAAACGCTTAGTTGAATGCAAAATTTTAGAACCAGTCAATTACAGTACAATAGCTAGCCCAATAGTCATTGCAACAAAAATATTAGAGGTATCTGTATTTGTGCCGATTTTATAATGTCATTAAACATGCATGTAGAAGCCGAACATAATCCATTGTCACTAGTCAAAGATGTCTTGCAGTCGTGTAAAGCTGGAAATGTTTTCGCAGTCATTGATTTATCTTATGCGTTTAATCAATTGCCTATTTTGGGAGAAAGTGCGGATCTCGTTACAGTGAATACACATTTAGGTCTCTTTAGATACAAACGTCTACCTTATGGTATAACCACAGAACCATCTATTTTCCAATTTACTATGGATCAAGTGCTAGATGGCCTAGAAAATTGTAGCTGCTATATAGATGATGTAATCATCTCTAGCCAAAATTTAGCTGATCTTCATACAAATGTCCATCTTGTACTGGAACGCCTAAAGAAGTCCAATATTAAAATCATCATCATCATTTTGTTTTCGACCTTACCTAAGGTCGGTTTGACGCAGCTCTAACTTCTTTTCTAATCTGTGCTAATCTAAAAAAGCTCTACATACCCTTCACAACCTAAATTTCTAATAATTTGACTAATATAGTTTGGTCTAGATCTTCCTAAATCCTTCTATCTTTTTCCTATCCAGCTGACTCTACATAGATATTAGCAACCTGATGGTTGTTAAAGAACTCTAACATGTTTACATGATTACCATTTATAAGGAAATGAAATATAACCTGGTTATCCGCTTCAAAAATGAAAAGTGTTAAATAATATGTTATGGTAAGACTTAAGCAACGAATCGCTGCCAACATGCCAGACCGCTACCTAATTGTGAGTTATGTCATGGTGACGTTTATTAAATTATATGTTATGGTAAGGCTTAAGCAACGAAACGCTACCAACATGCCAGACCGCTAACTAATTGTGAGTTATGTCCTGGTGACATTTAGTTAACTGATTTTTATTTTTTGTTTTGTTTTCGAACTTACTTAAAGTCGGTTTGACGCAGCTCTAAATTCTTTTCTATTCTGAGCTAGTCTAAAAGGTCTACATACCCTTCACAACCTAAATCTCTAATAATTTGACTAATATAGCTTTGTCTAGGCCTTCCTACTCTATTTTTATTTGGTAGTCTATAATCTAAGACTTTACTAAATAGTCCCTCATGTCTTAACTGGTGCCCTGTCATTCTATCTCTCCTGACCTTCAATTGTTTCCACATACAGGATCCTCACCTATCCTTCTATAAACTTCCTCGTTTGTTACTCTATCTGTCCAACTAATCTTTAACATTCTCCTATAACACCAAGTTTCAAAAGCTTCTATCTTTTCTTATCTACTTCTTTAATTGTCCAAGTCTCACTACCGTATAGTAGAACGCTCCATACGCTACGACTTTAAGAAACTTTTCTATTATCTAAACTAATACCATTAGCTATTAGTAAGTTTTTCTTTTTTAAAAACATTTTTCTAGCTTGAGCTATTCTAGCTACTATATCCCTTCTGCTACGTCCATCCTTTGTAATTATACTACCTAAATAGCAAAATTCATCTACCTCCTCTAACTCGGTATTACCTATTTTTAATTTTGGTTTAGAACTAGGCTGTAACTCACTTGTCATTATCTTTGTCTTTACCGAGTTAATTCTCATACTATAGTTCCTCCGTAGTATCTCATCTAAAATATTTAAAAACTCTCCTAACTCTTTTCTAGACTCTGCTATAATGGCTATATCATCTGCAAAACGTAACATGTCTATTTTCTGTCCCTGTACACTAATACCTATCTCTTTTCTCTCTCTGGCTAAGTTTAAAGCTTCCTCAATATAAACATTAAAATCAAGGAGACAGTATACAACCCTGTCTAACACCATTTCTAATCTTAGCTTCCTTTTCTATTTCATCAAATCTAATTACTACGCTTTGGTTTTATATAGACTGTAAATAATTTTCTATCTTTATGAGAGATTCCTATTTTTGCAAAACCCTGAACATAACAATCCAATTAACCCTATCAAATGTTTTTTCTAAATCTACAAACGCGAAATGAGTCTTTTATTTTTTGTAACCTTTTTCGATAATTACCCTAATCATTAGTATCGGTTCTCTAGTCCCTCTGTCTTTACGAAAACCATATTGGTCTTCGCCTAAATAATTCTCAGTCAAAGCTTCTACTCTAGTTTTAATTATTATTGTTAGTATTTTGGAAGCATGAGAAGTTAAACTAACCGTTCTAAAATTCTCACACCTATCAGCTCCTGACTTTTTTGGGATTGGGATAATAATATTTTTTTCGAAATCTATTGGAACCTCACCTGTGTCATATATTACATTTATTAGTTCATATAATCTGTCCAAAGTTTTCTGACTTGCATATTTTATTAATTCTGGAATATCGTCTATCCCTGGCGCTTTATTTAATTTAAGATTCGAATAGCTCTATCAAATTCTTCTCTTAATATTGAGAACCCTATTTCTACATCCTCTTCTTGGTCGTGCTCTAACTCATCCATATCGTCTCCCTTATATAAATGTTCTAAATATCTTTTCCATCTATCAGCTACCTCAACTTTATTTATTAGAAGCTCATTATTCTCGTCTCTAATACCATTATATTTTTTCCTATCCTCCCAAAAACTTTTTAACTGCCCTGTAAGCCCTGTCTGTCTTACCTACTCTCAAATCATCTTGTATTCCTTACAATTCTCCTCCATCCATTTATTTCTAGCTTTTCTACACTCATGTACTATCTTATTTCTAACTGTATTATATTTTGCTTCCTTTCACTATCCACTTCTCTGAAAGGTTTAAGCTTTCTTCTATTCTCTATTAAATCTAATATCTCCTTTGTTACCCACGGTTTTCTAGCTTCTATTTTTTCTTACCTATAGTCTGTGTTGCTGTATCATGTACCGTCAGTTTTATTTCTTTCCATCTATTTTCTACGTTCCTCCTACAGCTATCTCTTTGCTCTTATTATCTAATACTTGTTTATATTCCTCTTTTACCCTACTATCATTAAGCTTACCTAGATCCCATCCTCTCTTTTCACCTTTCTCAATTTTTGAATTTTAGTTTACACTTCATTTTACCTAAGTTATGATCGCTATCTATGTCAGCCCCTGGATAACTACGACAGTTTTAACTTGGTTTCTAAATCTTTGTTTAACTAAAATATAATCTATTTGGTATCTAGCTCTATCACCTGGGGCTTTCCAGGTATATCTTCTCCTAACATGTTGTTCGAATAGGGTGTTAACAGTTACTAATCTATGTTCCTGGCAAAACTCAACTAATCTTTCTCCTCTATCATTTCGTCTGCCATACCCAAATTTTCCTACCATTTTTCCCTCACTACCTTCTCCCACTGATGCATTAAAATCGCCCATAACTATTAAATTCTCATCTCCTTTACTTTTCTCACTATACTATTTATATCCTCGTATACCTTTTCTACTTCCTCATCCTCGTACTGAGTTGTTGGCATGTAAACCTGTACTAAAACAGTGTCTGTGGGTTTTGTACTCAATCTAACCATAATTATTCTATCACTAAATTGTAAGTACTCTTTAACTTTATGCCCTAATCTTTTATCTAACACTATTCCTACGCCTGCCTGTGCATTAGTTGAAGAAGTTGTAATTATTCTATAATTATCCTTCCAAAAGTCATTACTATCTGGCCATCTCACCTCACTAATACCTAAAATGTCCAGCTTTTGCTTTCTCATTTCGACTAATAAATTCGTTAACTTATCTACTCTGAGTAATGACCTTACATTCCAAGTCCCTATCACTAAATCAAACTGTTGTTTTATATTCTTACGATGACGAGCCCCAAGTACCCCTCCCGGAGATCCGAATGAGGGAGTATTTTACCTCCGGACAAGAATTTTACTTGTGAGCTCTCCATCATATGTATTTCGTGTTTTAGGCCACGCACACCTGGGAAATATTGTGGTAGGCTCCCATATCTTTCCACAATGCAGTTTTTAAAAATTTTAGCAAAAAGCCGTATCCGTCACGGCCAACCCCCAACAAGCTTGTAAATTATTGAGGATCGCCCGAGACCAACCGACCCTCCTCCAATATCTTTTAGCCAGCAAGGCTGCTGCCCCTTTCTGCGCCTTTTAATCGCCTTTTACGATAAGCAGGCTTACTATAGTAGTATTCTTTATCCCCTACTATAGGGATTAATATTAAAATAAACAAAAATAAAAGTACATTTTATAAAAATGAAGTTGAATTCTTAAGATTTCTTGCAACTGGTCAAGCTATATGACCATTGCAATCCCAGAAAATCTGTCATCCAAGAGGCACCAATTCCAAAAATTTACGAAAGTTAAAATCATTTCTAAGATTGATTAGTTTTTACTCAAAGTTTCTACTAAATTTTTTAACGGTACTGAAACTGTTCTACACCTTGTTACAAAAAAATGCTAGATTTGCATAGTCAGGTGCTTGTAATAAAGCATTTGAAAGTAGTAAGGGTATGATTAATAATAAATCCATACTAGCCTTGTTTGACACAAATAAGGAAACTTTAGTCACAGTAGATTCGTCATCATATGGCCTAGGACCAGTATTAAGTCAGAATCATGATAGAGTTGAAATACCTGAATGTTTTGCCTCATGTACCTTAAGCAAAGCAGAACTGAATTATTCTCAAGTTCAAAAGGAAGCTTTAGCAAGTTGAGGTAGTTCCAGACTCAAAGACAATGAGTCGGGAAGATGGAGAGTCAGTCGGGGAATGGTCGCACGCGAGGGTGCATGTGAATTAGCTCCATCCATACGCCATTAGTTAGTAACGCAATATTTAATTTAATATTATTATAAGTTGTTTTAATTACAACACGAATCGGTGATGTAAGTGCTTTGTTTTCTAGCACGTTACTATTTTAGAAGTTTGTTTTTATACAATTTAATTTGCTGCACCATTAAATTGGAATACAAATTCTTTTTTTATTTACACATGCACACTGATAAGGAACCCATCCTGAGATTACCATCATAATTAATTATAAACCTCTTCATTTGGAGCCAACTCTAGGCTTTAAAGTGGCCGTGGGGTTGAATTTGTGATAATTTGTATGTGTGCAAGCGTGCATAAAATATAAATATAATGTATACGGTGTGCAGTGGATTATAGTATTGGCATATACTGCTTCACGAAGATACGTTTAGTAGGCGAGACAGCGCTCAAACCTGATTTCCGTGCTTCAAACTGACGACTGGTTATCTGAAATACAACACGTTAGTGAGATCGTTCATTGTTTTATTATACATTTCAAGGACATTGGAATTTGTTGTTTCCCTTTATTTAGAAATAGAATAATTAATAGAGCTTGGTAGTGTGGGATGTGTTATTTGATATGATAATATTTGATTATACGATTTAGGTGGCAACTTGTTTGTTGGTTAACGGAAACATTTTATTAATTAGTAATTATTATTATTAATGAATGCTGCGATCAGCAATTTATATGAACAATTTGTCATTTAATAGAGAGTTCAAGTAAGATAATATCTGGTTGCCGATGTCAAAAAGTAAAGGTAGAAAAAAGAACGAACATGCGGAGTTTTAAACTGCTGATTTAGAATGCATGATTTTGAAATTAATATGGGTATGGCAGAACTTCGCGATACTGTCAGCAATTTAGCTTCTAATGTTGATTGTTTGAATACTGCACAGTCTAAAATCAAAACTAACAAGATAACTATCTCGGATACTGAGGATTTCGTTCTGCCGCCGAAGGGTTTGCTTCCGTGTGGCTTGCCAAAGTTCAATGATAAAAGCTATTTGTCAAATTGGAGGGAATTGGGAGATAATAATTTAAATTTTTATTCCAATTCGAAGACTCGCCCAATGAGGTTTTTGAAAAATTAAATAAAACACTAGAGGAGACTGGCATGCCTAAGCAACATAAGAAGGGCATAGCGTTAAATTGTCTTAGGAGTACAGCGGCAGAATGGGCGTCGTTAAAGAGGATAGTTTCGGAACTTTTGATGATTTTCGGAGAGCATTTCAAGAAAGATTTTAGAACTTAGAAAACAAAGAGATTTATTCATGGAGCTCAACTACGGTCGTTATCAGTCCAGTAGTGGGGCAGAGTATTTTTTAAGTTTGGCGCATCAAGCGGGATTTTTAACTGAAAAAATATCCGACGATAAATTAATAACTATGCATTCTAAGCATTTTTCAGTGGACGTTCAACGTGAAATAATTACAAATGGGTTTAACACACCAGACGAGTAGAGGGATTTTTACAAAAAAATGATGACAAATTGTGGGGGGCGACGCGAACTATAAATAGGCCGCCGTCACCAGACATTAATCCGCACCGAAATAACTATAACGCCAGTTGTGACGAATCAAACAGGCCGACGACAATAGGAAACCAAGATAATGTGAACAATCAAAATTGTGATGCGCCTAATTGGAGCGTAAATTATATAATTTCTTTCAATAGAGATATGGAAAATATTTTAATGAATCCCAAAAGTGAATTGAAAAACCATGACATAATTGCGCCAACGGTGTCAATATTGGAAGAAACTGAAAAGGTGTAGGCATTATTGAATAGTGGCTCAGACGTGTGTGCAGTATTGGAGACTTTTTATAATAAGTTGGTAGGGAAAGTATTAAAAATTCCTATCCTACCTGTTACTAATGTATCTATAGCCGTGGCTGTGGGGGGAGAAAGCAACGTGTTAAATCCCAAGTAAGTTTGCCTGTTAGAGCAGGAGACGTAGAAATGGACGTCGTTTGTTTAGTTTTACCTAGGTTAAATTGCAATATGCTATATGCTATTATTATACGAGGAGGCTGCTTAAATTGACTGCTCTTCGCTATATATTCATACTTTGTTTCTAGATGTTAAATAAAAAAAATTATCTTTCAAAGTAGATTAATAAAGAAGAACTAGAAATGAATTTTTGTGCTTGCATGGAGGATATTACTATGCATTTGTTTATTATAATTCGTAGAGGCGTAGACAATTACAAAAATAAAAATATTTAAGTTAGAGGCACGACTAAGAGGAACAAATTCAGTAAGTGTAGTTTCACCTAACCGTCTTATCTAATAATTATTTGTATACCAAGATTGTAAAATTGCCTTTTTGCATACCAAGAAGTCGCTTGTTGCTGAGAAAAGATAATCTCAAGGTCGCTACAAAAATTTCACGACCAAGGTGTACAGGTGTTCAGAAATAGCATAAAGATCATTTCTTATATAACTGCACATGCCAGTTTAAAATTAACAGCCTACACACTTTGTGAATCACCTGCACACACATACAAACACGTAGCAACAGACCCAGAAGAGCAAAACATTATTTGAACAAATCGCCAGTATACCGTTTTAGTAGTGTGTAAGGTAGTTCTATGTTTTAAAAGTTCCGAAAATTATATTATTTTATCCAATTCTCGATTTCTGGATGTAAATTACGAAACGGAGTCACATAAAGCAGAATATAATTTATACAACTTATATCTTTTTGTACTAATAAATCATGATTCATAGGAAAGGCCAAAAATCATCAAGAGGGAGATGCTCCTCTAAGTGTGATCATTGTGGCAGAAACCACAATCCGCAGAGATGTCCAGCAGTCAAGTACGAGTGTTTTCATGCAATTGCATGACACATATTTCAAAGTATGTACATTATCCGATCGATCCAGTTGTACAGTCAATTATGAAACGATCAACATTCAAGATGCAAATTACGATAAAGATGACAAAGAATATATTGGAAAACATGAGTAAAATTTTATTAATAATGTTTGCATAAAAATATTAATGGAACGTTGGTTTTGGAAGTAAATATACAGAAAAATTAATTAAAATAAAGTTAGAAATGGGCGTTAGTGTATCTATATTGTAAGAAAAGATTTGTTAAGCAATTTTGAAAACTGTAAGTAGTTATTGCCCTTTTAGTATTAATACTATTGCAGAAAATAAGTTAGAAATTAAGGGACAAACTTCAGTAAAGTATAATTTTAAAATATAACCACTATCTTACCAATAGTAATAGCTAAATCTAGTGCAAATTTTTTACCTCTATTGGGACGTAAGTGGTGAACCAATTATTACCTAACTGGCAGTTTTGCCTTGTATCAGTTGAAGATGTGGGTTCAGTCAGTTTACAGTCACAGAATGTTATACCAACAGTCAGGTCCTTAGAAAGAGATTTTCCAGTGGACTTTGATGGTGATATTAGGCAACTTATAATAAATTTCAAAGCATCCATCATCTCAAAGACACACTTTGTGTCGTTGATTCATAAACCATACAACGTACCTTATGCTATTAAACCACAAGTCAAAAATGAATTAAAACGTTTAGTTGAATGCAAAATTTTAGAACCAGTCAATTACAGTACAATAGCTAGCCCAATAGTCATTGCAACAAAAATATCAGAGGTATCTGTATTTGTGCCGATTTTATAATGTCATTAAACATGCATGTAGAAGCCGAACATAATCCATTGTCACTAGTCAAAGATGTCTTGCAGTCGTGTAAAGCTGGAAATGTTTTCGCAGTCATTGATTTATCTTATGCGTTTAATCAATTGCCTATTTTGGGAGAAAGTGCGGATCTCGTTACAGTGAATACACATTTAGGTCTCTTTAGATACAAACGTCTACCTTATGGTATAACCACAGAACCATCTATTTTCCAATTTACTATGGATCAAGTGCTAGATGGCCTAGAAAATTGTAGCTGCTATATAGATGATGTAATTATCTCTAGCCAAAATTTAGCTGATCTTCATAAAAATGTCCATCTTGTACTGGAACGCCTAAAGAAGTCCAATATTAAAATAAACAAAAATAAAAGTACATTTTATAAAAATGAAGTTGAATTCTTAAGATTTCTTGCAACTGGCCAAGCTATATGACCATTGCAATCCCAGAAAATCTGTCATCCAAGAGGCACCAATTCCAAAAATTTACGAAAGTTAAAATCATTTCTAAGATTGATTAGTTTTTACTCAAAGTTTCTACTAAATTTTTTAACGGTACTGAAACTGTTCTACACCTTGTTACATAAAAATGCTAGATTTGCATAGTCAGGTGCTTGTAATAAAGCATTTGAAAGTAGTAAGGGTATGATTAATAATAAATCCATACTAGCCTTGTTTGACACAAATAAGGAAACTTTAGTCACAGTAGATTCGTCATCATATGGCCTAGGACCAGTATTAAGTCAGAATCATGATAGAGTTGAAATACCTGAATGTTTTGCCTCATGTACCTTAAGCAAAGCAGAACTGAATTATTCTCAAGTTCAAAAGGAAGCTTTAGCAAGTTGAGGTAGTTCCAGACTCAAAGACAATGAGTGGGGAAGATGGAGAGTCAGTCGGGGAATGGTCGCACGCGAGGGTGCATGTGAATTAGCTCCATCCATACGCCATTAGTTAATAACGCAATATTTAATTTAATATTATTATAAGTTGTTTTAATTACAACACGAATCGGTGATGTAAGTGCTTTGTTTTCTAGCACGTTACTATTTTAGAAGTTTGTTTTTATACAATTTAATTTGCTGCACCATTAAATTGGAATACAAATTCTTTTTTTATTTACACATGCACACTGATAAGGAACCCATCCTGAGATTACCATCATAATTAATTATAAACCTCTTCATTTGGAGCCAACTCTAGGCTTTAAAGTGGCCGTGGGGTTGAATTTGTGATAATTTGTATGTGTGCAAGCGTGCATAAAATATAAATATAATGTATACGGTGTGCAGTGGATTATAGTATTGGCATATACTGCTTCACTAAGATACGTTTAGTAGGCGAGACAGCGCTCAAACCTGATTTCCGTGCTTCAAACTGACGACTGGTTATCTGAAATACAACACGTTAGTGAGATCGTTCATTGTTTTATTATACATTTCAAGGACATTGGAATTTGTTGTTTCCCTTTATTTAGAAATAGAATAATTAATAGAGCTTGGTAGTGTGGGATGTGTTATTTGATATGATAATATTTGATGATACGATTTAGGTGGCAACTTGTTTGTTGGTTAACGGAAACATTTTATTAATTAGTAATTATTATTATTAATGAATGCTGCGATCAGCAATTTATATGAACAATTTGTCATTTAATAGAGAGTTCAAGTAGGATAATATCTGGTTGCCGATGTCAAAAAGTAAAGGTAGAAAAAAGAACGAACATGCGGAGTTTTAAACTGCTGATTTAGAATGCATGATTTTGAAATTAATATGGGTATGGCAGAACTTCGCGATACTGTCAGCAATTTAGCTTCTAATGTTGATTGTTTGAATACTGCACAGTCTAAAATCAAAACTAACAAAATAACTATCTCGGATACTGAGGATTTCGTTCTGCCGCCGAAGGGTTTGCTTCCGTGCGGCTCGTGCAGGGATATACTCATGAAATTCATATGTTGAATGATTCGGTTTTTAATGCGCCGTTATACCCAATACCTGTAGTTTATAGAGAGTCAGTAGATTTGCAATTAGAAAAAATGTTAGAATGGAACGTGATTAGAAGGGAAAAAACGGAATATATTTCGCCTTTGGTCTGTGTTGCCAAGTAGGATAAGGGCGCTAGAGTATGTTTGGATGCGCGCTTTATAAATGCTAGAATGCAGAAAAATTTTATTAATCCACCTAATCTAGGGGAACTGCTGCTTCAGTTTAAACAAGGGTATGTATTAAGTAGACTGGATTTAATAGTCAGCTACTGACAGCTAGAGATAGACAGGAACAGTACGAAATACTTAGGGTTTGTTTACGAGGGCAAAACCTACACTTTTCAGAGATTACCGTTCGGGCTGAGTACAGCAATGGCTAGTCTATCCGATGTTTAAAGGGAGTGTTAGGCGAGGAATGCCGTCAGTTTACTTGCATTTATGTTGAAGACCTGCAGGTGTATTTGCTGGATGTGGATAATCATCTTCGGCATTTGGGAATAATTTTTAATAAGTTAAAAACGTCCGGTTTTATGTTGAGACTAGAAAAAACTAAATTTATGAGAAAGGAGATTATGTTTTCGGTTCATATTATTTCTGTGGTAGCAAGGGACCCTTAAGTCATACAAAGCTGTCATGCCTATCAAAGCTCGGGGAGGAAACCTTAAGTTGTTCCTTCTGCTGTTTTTATGTCATGGTTGAATTCGTGATTCCTATAATAGTTTTTTGAATGTTTTTTTTTGAATGTGTACGTTTGTGCTTACTTTGATTGGTGGCGATTATTTTATTAAAATATTATTACACATCATTGTATCGGGGGGGGGTCATCATGAGGTGGTTCAAGACTCAAAGACAATAAGTAGGAAAAGAGGGAGAGTCAGTCAGGGAATGGTTGCGCACGAGGGTGCATGTGAATTAGCGCCATACATGCGCCACTAGTTAATAACGTGATATTTAATTTAATATTATTATAAGTTGTTTTAATTACTACACGAATCGGTGTTCCAAGTGCTTTGTTTTCTAGCACGTTAATATTTTAGAAGTTTGTTTTGTACAATTTAATTTGCTGTACCATTAAATTGGAATATAAATTCTGTTCTTATTTACACGTGACAACTGATAAGGAACCCACCTGAGATTCCCATCATAATTAATTATAAACCTCTTCACAGTGATTTATGCAGTTCGTAAGTTACACAAATATTTATATTTACATGGAAGAAAATGTCTCATCAGAACTGATCACAAACCTTTGGAACCTATATTTGCAAACAACAAACCAATACTTACTTTAGCACACAGTTGAATTCAACAACGGACCCTAATACTAAGTGTTTATTATTTTATAATAAAATACAAAAAGGGTTCAGAAATTGCTAATGCAGATGGGCTGTTCTGCCTATCACTGCCTGAAAGGACGGATGATTATATCTTTTATTTTAATCATTCAGAATACTTGCCCATACTATCTGATGAACTCACAAGAGAATCCAAGAGGGATCCAGTCTTGTGTAGAGTTGTTAGATTAATTAAACATGGATATCCTGCAACAGGTAATAAAATATATAAACCTTATTTTTCTAATGGAAATAAACTGAGTTTAGAGAGTGGGTGTGATGTGTTATTTGGGGAAATAGAGTTGTTATTCCACTCAATTTGAGATCTTGTGTACCTGAACTTCTGCACGAAGGTCATCCCAGGGGCCGTTCGGATGAAAACCCGAGCATGTTCTGTCTTATGGTGGCCAAAGCTCAAGCAAGACATTGAAAAACATATAGAGTAATGTGAACCATGCCAACAATGTTCACGCCAAAAATAAAAACGTTCTTTCCTGGCCCAAAAGTTCAAAGAATTGCGATTGGGTGTACATTACTTTTTTTTAAGCTTGAGAATACTAATTTTGTACTAGTCATGGACAGTACAACCAAATGGATAGATCTCTATATTTTATGCAGCACTAATGTACATGTCACTATCAGAAAATTAAGGCATTCGTTTGCTATTTGATGTCTGTTGTGATTACTTCTAGCTGATAATGGTCCACCATTTCATAGTTAAGAGTTACAAAACTTTTGCAAGTCAAATGCCAGATATTTAGTAAACATACCTCCCATCCACCCTCAATCAAATGGGAAAGCAGAAAAAGGAGTTAATGTCTCAAAAAGCATACTAAAAAAAAATGTTTATAAGAAATTTTGAAATTTCATACCAATTTGGATATTCGACATATCGTTGACAATATTTTGTTCAATTTAGGAATACTTCTACAAGAACTACTAGTGAATCTATGCTGCAAGAATGTTAAGAAGACTTTCAAAAACCAAAACAAGTATTTTAAAAACAAAAATTGGTTTAAGTAAGAGAATAGAATATTATGTATAAAAAAGGTACTGACAAAAGTATTTGCTATTATACCGAAAGGGAAGTTGTACTAGTTTATAATAAGTTAAAAAAGATCTGGGAAATGGAGAAAATAATGAAACTATTGAGCAATGTCACATATCATTGTAATTGTGAATAATAGTATAAAGTTAGTACATGCTGACTATCTGAAACAAAATAAATGTTGAGCGGTGTAAGATAATCTACATCCAGTCATACTCTAGACAAGGGTACATCATCAATCAGTTATCAACAGCCAATTTTGGCTGATGTTGGAGCAGGTGTGACTGCAGATAATGCAGACCAACCTGAATTGCCCTTAACCAAGAGACTAAAACATTTCCTATCAAATCACCCATAAAATTCTCGTCGCCAGCTCTTATGAGATCTAATAGAGTTAAGAAAGCAATTGTTAAATTAGAATTGTAACCTATATAATAAGACATTTGTTTAATATGTAGCGTATGTCTTAATGTAAGTAAGGAAGAGTGTAGTGTATTAAGTGGACACTTTGGAACACACCTGCGATTGTCAACTGTGTACGTTAATCATGATACTATGGATATGTGAGATGTCAATGATTGGAATGTTGCATTGTATGTCAATGATATATATATATATATATATATATATATATATATATATATATATTGTCTGTACTAATTGACACATGTTCATAAAACATATTACTTGTGTAATGTAATCTACTACTCAATAGACGATTTATATTTCTATTTCATTAATAAAAATTAGTATCTCAGGCTGTCTTAAATATAAAAAATTTTGGTAACTTTAACCTTATAATCTTGCATGACTAACTTTTTGAAGGGCAATTTGAAATGTTAATTGTACATCTTTTTTGAAATAATGTTGTAATTCGATACTATATATTAGACTTTAACAAATGATTAAATAAATACATTTCATGAAATCTAATAAACCATTTCTAATTTACAATTATGAAACCGGAAGAGCATTTCTTGCTGAAGAATTTTAGTATTAAAGATTTCTTTCAATGCTAATTAATAAAAAGAAAAAAGGATATACCACGTTTTGGAAGAATTTGAGAGTAAAAAGTCTTAACAGGTAGTATAAAAATAAAAGACATCTATTCTAGTAATAAACTGTTAAAATGCTATATACATATTAATATTTCCTTTCGTTTATAAAATAAAAGGTTGTTATAATACACTCTATAAAGGTTACTTTTTAAGCAAGAAAAATGACTTCGATTACATACAGCAGATTCTAATAAACCATTTAACCCCTAAATTTATTGTATATTATCCAAAGAATTATTTCATGCCTCTATCTAAGTCTTCATTTCTAATAATTGGTTAATAATAATCCCTTAAAAATAAATAAAAAGTTATTCATGCTACATAAATGTACTTTGACATAATCAAAAGTTTAAGCTGTATTGTGCCGATTGGTATAATATCCCAGTCATTATTATTTCTTGGTGTGTAATGAATCACCTTGTTTGAATTATAGTTAGTGCAAAGTTTAAAAAGGCATTATTCATCTTCATTTTTTAAAAATTGCCAAAAATTAAAAAGTTAACATTCTCTAAATTTTTAAATAACAAATAAGTATTTATCTGTTGCATCAATGTCTGAACCAACAAAAAACATTATAGAAAAATGTCATTAGTTTTCGGCTGATGTTACAGTTTTACCAAATTTTTAGTATATAACTTGTCATTTCCAAAAAACTTTGATATTTAGTGGTTTCTATTTATGACATTGCTAAAAAAATTCAAAATATTATAAGCATAATATAAAGAAATGTTTCTCAAAATACATTTTTCAATATAACACATAAAATAAATTTAAAAAATTGAGTTTTAAAAAATTTTAAAATATTTGATATTAACCAAATATAACAGATAAATTATAAAAGTATGTGCTTCAACCAATCTCACTGCATGAATTGAAAAAAAATCATATCGATGAATAAAAGACAACAAAACCCAGTAACATCCAATAATTAACTATGAAAATCAAAACGTCTTCTAATAAATAGAATTCAATGTCTACTGGGTCTTACAAAAGTATATTAATTAATTATTTTATAAAATTATTACTTACCCTATTTTCATCCAGAAATTTCAATTTAACAGTTACTTCTGCACGAAGCTTAAGAAAATGCTGGCGATGGATTTCAAAGTTTTTCTGAGCATCATCAAAATTTTCTGTTCCATCAGCTCGTGGCATTAAAGATTCTAGATCAGTACGATAGGCATCATATTCGATACGAGCAGCTTCATATTGCCTCACACTCTGTATAGTATCCTCAATTGTTTTATTGCATAATGTATTTACTGAAGAAGTAAAAAAGTTAAGTGCTCCTAATAGAGTTTCTCCATTCTTCGTTAAGTTTCGTTGTGTTTCTGAATTATACAAAAATTCTTCCTGTAATTCTGGTGATTTTTGAGCAAGTTCAGAAAATGCCTCACCCAAGGAATGCTAAAATTATAAACATGCATTAGTCGAAATTTTTAGAAATGTTATGATTACAAAATGGTATTATTAATAAAAATTGCTAACTACAAATTTTTTTCACAACTGTATAAAATTTGTAAATAGAAATAGAAAATCCTAAGAGTAAAGCCGGAACAACTATTTTATATAATTTTATATAAAAAATAAATTTTTTTACAACAGATGTGAAAAATGCTAATATATATAATTAATGGACTGATCAGTATTAAATATTGAATGCTGAATAGATGTATGTAGTGAGTATCAAGTCCACTAAATAAGTAAGGATATTATCAACTTTTATTTTATTTCTTGACATTTCGGTGACATTTTTGTGCCTTTGTTAAAAGATCTATAAATTAAAGTACATAAATAACAAATTGATTGTTTATACGATTACACTTACTGTAAATAATTCTAATGGTTTGTGAATAAAATGAATTTAGATTGGAACACAAATGTTGAAATTATTTTGGTAAAAGTCAATTTCCATAACATCTACACTTTCTTATATAACATGATTCAATTTAAATCATTATCACATCTTTAAAAGCAATTTCTCTCTGTTTCAAAGTATGCTCACTTAACTGTAAACAGGCTTTTACCAAAATAATTTCAACATTTGTGTTCCAATCTAAATTCATTTTATTCACAAACCATTAGGATTATTTACAGTAAATGTAATCATAACTATTAATTAAATTAAATTAAATTTTCAAATATTTGATTTTCTACCCTGTATAATATTCTTAGTAAGATAAGTTTTTTCCTTTAGTACATAAGTGAAATCCCATGTAAAATCACACGTTCTAAGTACATATAGTGTTGAGAAATACCATTTAAAAATGAAGCCCAATCTTAAATCAAGTCTAATCCGGGAAAATACAAAAGCATTCATTGATTGAAAATCTCATGTGTAAATATTTATTCTCATGAAGAATATCAGTTAAAAACAAGTTTTATTGGCTTTATGCGGACTGAAAAGACCATAAGTGTATTCTGAGGTGTAAAGTTTCGTCCACTTTAAAAATACTAAATAACTTCAATCCTCTTTAAAATCATAATTTAATAAATTTAATACACCGCATTTATTTACATGCTTTGAAAGACAGTTCCAGACTCTTTGAGAATTCATTATATTTATGTTAACAAGCAATATGAATGAACAGCCCAATTTGCGGAACGTGATACCATCAGGAAAAATTATAAACAGATAAGATAACAAGTTTTAATTGCTATAAATTACTACAGAAACTCATAGAATTATAAGAGATAGAGCAACGCCAACTATTAGTTTCATTCATTAGTAAATTTACAGATTTTATGCTTCATCTAATTTGACATACATGTCAAGAACAAGAAGTTTCTACTCACCATCTAGCAAGCATAACTGAAATTTTTAAAGGAATTTACTTATCACTTCTGTGCCATAAGCTCTTATTTTTCATCAACAATAAAATATCGTCTTGAACAATTAAAAAACAGATTCCATCAAACTACAGCATGAAATCCTTGGAATACTGTACAAAATTCACCCAAAAACCAACTCTTCAATGCTGCATAATACTCTAAAATAATGTATAAAATGTATAAATAAAGCTACTAATTACAAATATTATGTATTTCCATACCTTATTTATCAAACGTTATATATCCAACCTGCACTATAATAACCTGCAAGCGAGCGACTTGCGTTTTATTCCATTTTCAGAGTCGTCATGAAACAAGACAAATAGGTGCATGCACAATGAACTTAATCAGCAATCCTCAATTCCCACGACAAAAACGCCATGGTAAAAACCAAAAACCTTCCTCTAAAATACCTGTTTCATCACGCTGTTACATCTTGTCTGATTTCTAAACACGATGCGCATGAGTAAAACGTAATCTCCCTGTTCAATTAAAATAAATACATTGACGACAATAAAATTATGCCTGTGAAATATGCAACTAAACTGCCATGAAAGTGTAATGCGGGTCGTGCATTAAGAAATCTTGATAAATATATACGTATTAACAAATAAATCTACTAGAAGATGAAGTGTGCTGTGCCCGGATTTTGAACACAGTTCAGTATCCTGTATCATAACTGGTTGAATTTGCATAATTATTAAGATGTTCATATATTGAACAGAACGTAATCCGAATAGATTAATATTAATATCACCTACAATATATAAATATAAACAGAAAACATTATGATTTTTTTTTGTAAATCTAAAGTTTCTACTGAAACGAATGATGCTAGGACCTTTAATTGTGATGGCTGCAGAAGATCCATTCATTATACTTGTGCAGGAGTGTGTGCTTCTGAAATCAAGTGCTTTGAATTAAAAGGAACCAGGGTGTTAAAATTTTTCTGCCCTGAATATGAACAAGGATTACTACAAGTTGCTAAGCTTATCAAACTTATTGTTGTGTTGCAGAGGAAAGAGTTGCAGAGGAAAGTTGCATTACTCAAGGAGATTAAATTAAACAGTAATACTAATTGTAACGAAATGATAATTCAAGAGGTATCCGAAAGGCAATCTAGGTCTAGAAATATTATGATATATGATTTACCAGAATCTCAAGAAGTTGAAGTGGAAAAGAAATTTGCTCATAATAGGAACTTGGTACAGAATATATTTCAGAAACTTTGCAATGCTGATACTACCATTAATAAAATAATTTGGATTGGAAAAAAGGAATCTATTAATCGTTCACTCAAAGTTATTATGAATTCTACCTTAGATGCGAACTCAAATCATACATAGTAATATTCGTAATAGGAATCTAAAATTTAAGATCTCGCCTGATAGAACTCCCATGCAGATAGAATATTTTAAGAACATTAAGCTGATTATAAGAAAATCCAAGAGAGAATCAGACATATGTATTAAACATATTAAAGGTATCCCTACTATTTTTAAATTGAAACAAATGCCAAAAAACATGTAGATTCGCCATTTTAAATTTCTATTTATTATCAAAACGTCAGAGATCTTAGAAAAAGGTTGACATCTTTAAAATGTTTCAATCTAGTGTTGACTAATAGATTTGACGTTATTATTATTATTATTATTATTATTATTATTATTATTGGCTCGACTCTCGAGCTGTCCGGACGTGAATTAAGTCGCTCTATAAAATATTTATAAACTTAGTGAATAAGTGCGATTAGTAGACAGAAGACTGAACAAAAGTGATACCATATGATTACTCTTTCTAAATAGTATCTGCATTTTGATTAAAATTAAATACTCTGATAATGAAGTGCGATAAGTGTGAAATAGCATTAAATCCAGATGGTAATTATGTTACTTGTAATACTTGTAAAAGCAAACTGCATTATTCGTGCTCGGGATTATCGGAATCGACATATTCGCGTATGTCGACAACAAAAAAAGAGGCCTGGAAATGCGTAGAATGTAGAAGTGAAAATCTAAGTCAGAGATCGGAATCTTCCACGCCTGCAGGTGATGAAGATATCAAGCATATGTTTAATGTAATTTCGAACAAACTTGATAAATACCAACAGGCTGTAGACGAGATAAAGAATGATATAAAAGCATTATCAAATTTTATGATGATCTAAAACACGAAGTAATTCAACTACGTAACGCAAACAAGGAACTGACTAAAGACGTGCGTACTTTACTCGAAGAAAATAAGGCGAAGGATACAAAAATCCTGGAACTTGAGGGCAAATTAAATGCAATTGAACAACGTGGAAGAAACGTTAACTTTGAAATTCACGGTTTGGAAACCACTGCGGAAGAAAAGCAGGACGGATTTTTAAAACAAGTAGTTAAAAAATTAGTACACCACTTTCAGATAAATATGGATCCAAATGATATACAGATCGTACATCGGCTTCCGAAAAGGAAACCAGAGGCTATTCCAATTGTAATTGTTAGATGCACTTCCCAAGTATTTAGGGATAACGTAATTAGCAAAAAAAGACAGGTAGTCAAAAATAGTGATTTGTTAAATAATGCAAGCGACCGAAAAATTTTTATTAATGAAAATTTAACAGCATACAATAAATCACTACTATGGAATGCAAAGCAGAAAGCCAAGGAACTCCGATGGACTTTTGTATGGGTGAAAAACGGTAGAATATACGCAAAAAAATCAAACGAAGAACCAAGCGTAATACGTATAGAAACCGAAAGGGATTTACTTAGAATACGTTAAGATTACTACTATTACAACATTACAGTTATTTATAGGTAATTTAAAGTTAAGAGAACAGTTTTTATTTTAATTTTGATGGTTACTTTGATAGAAAGGTATTTTAAGTTTAGTTTTTGATATTTATTCTGAATAAAATAATAAATTTAAAGTCACAATACAAAATGCTAGACGAAGACGATTATACGAGAATTGAGACTAAAGTTCAATTTTATACGTTTGGTAATATTGAGGAGTATAAAGATCTAATTCAGACGCATAACTTAGAGGATAGTTTTAACATATTCTGCCTAAACATCAACGGAATCAAAAGCCATTTTGATCAATTACTATTATACTTGTCAAATGTCAAAATTGAAATTTTAGCTTTAATGGAAGTATCAATACAAAATCATGAGTTAGATATATATCAAATTGAAGGCTATAACATGCACGTTAAGTTAAGATCTCAAAGAAAAGGAGGGGGAATAATAGTTTATATCCGAGACAATCTCAAATTAACAGAAACTATATATAAGTCGGCATCATATGAAAACATACAAGGCAAATTAAATTTTCAAGGAAAAGAAATAGAGCTTATTGTGGTATATAGACCTCCAAACTATAATGTAAAAGATTTCATTGGTGAATTAAAAAATCAAATAAAGAAATGCCAAAAAATAAAAATGTTATATTTGGAGGAGACATAAATTTAGATACGGAAAGTGAGAAACTGTCGAAAACGATAAATGAGTATGAAGTATTATTAAGTGGTAATGGTTTTTTTAAATGTATAAAGGATTATACCAGACAAGAAATTTACAATAACAGACTTGTGTCTTCTTGCCTTGACCATTTATATGTGAGGGGTGAATTTAGAATAATATACTGGCAATTATACAAGCAAAATATCAGATCATTACATCATCTCAGTAAATCTAGTAGTGCATAATAAAAGTAATAAGATCAATAAAATAGAACCAAAATCACACTAAGTGAACAGTTAGTTAAATTCCATTTAGCCAATATAAAGTTTAAAAAATAGAAAAATAAATAACCCTCAGAAACTATATAATAGTATTACACAAACATTTATCCAGGTATATAAGAACTCGGAAATTTATAATGCAACGAAGACAATAAAAATTCAAATTCTACATTTAAAAACCTTGGATGACCGCAGATTTACAGTCGTTGATGAAAAAAGGGATAGCATGTTTAGAAAATGGAAACGCTCGAGGATGCAGAATGATCTAAATGAATATAAAAAATTTAGAAATTATTTAAACTCAAAAATTAAAAAGGATAAAGTACAATACTACACTAACAAGTTCAAGGAAGTACAAAACAATACAAAAGAAATGTGGAAACTAATCAATCAGATAACAAATCCCAAAGACAAACCAAATATCGATCAATTAGTCAAGCAACATTTTCCAATACAAAGTGATAAAAAACTAGCAAATCAATTTGCGGAAACATTCTTTCAAAACGCCTGCTCGCTAAAACACAAATGCCACGTGCAACTCAGAAATCCAATAAAAATATTAATTAGTACCTTTTACCTACAGGAAGTAGCATTAGAATTTGTTAATAAGGAAATTCAAAAATTGAACCCTAAAAAGTCACCCGGAGCGGATAGCATAAGAGCAAGGGACATACAGTTTTTAACAAATAATAATATAAACCTCATAATTCAAAATTTAATAAATACAATTATTAAAACAAAAAAAGTACCAGACAAAATGAAAACGGCCATAGTAAGACCTATACATAAAAACGGCAGCTATACAAACCTATCAAATTATAGACCGATCTCCATACTACCAGTAATTGAAAAAATATTTGAAAAACATGTTTCGGAAAAATTGTACAACTTTATTCAAGAAAATAGTATAATAAATAATGTGCAATATGGATTTATAAAGGGACGGGGCATAAATAACCTGCTGACAAAGTTTTCGAACATAGTATACCAATATTTAGCACACAACATTCACGTAATATGTTTGTTTGTTGATTTCACCAAAGCTTTTGAAACAATTAATCATGAAAACCTAATAGCCAAAATGAATGACTTAGGGTTTCATGGACCACCATTGGAACTATTCAAGAATTACCTCGAGAGACGAAAATTTGTGGTAAAGATAAATAATACAGTAAGCCAAGAAAAATCTTTAGATGTAGGCGTGCCACAAGGTTCAGTCCTTGGTCCTTTATTATTTACATTATACATAAATGATTTACCTAATGTAATTAAAATTGCACTGTATTTATGTTTGCGGACGATATTCTCTTAATGTCGCATCATAAATCATTTACTATAGCGGAACAAATGTTACAAGAGGACACTAATCAACTTGCTAAATGGTCGCACGATAATTCACTAATTATAAATCCCGATAAAACCAAAACACTATATATTTCAACCCCTTATAGAGATACAAAAAAAGACCCAGTAATAAAAATACACTCCTGCAAATGCTTTCAAGCAAAAGAAAAGGGACTGGAAATGTGCCAATCATTATGTAAGGTGGTGATGAACTGTACGGAATATAAGTATTTGGGTATTACCGTGGACAATTACTTTCGGTGGGATATTCACATTAAAAAGGTATGTAATAGGCTATTGGCCATCTTGGTAAAGTTTTATTATCTATCTGACATGTTACCACCTCGTATGAGGAAAATAATATACACGGCGTTAGTAGAATCTGTGATAAGATATGGATTGACAGCTTGGGGAAATGCAAATGATATTCACTTGAATAAAATCAAAATAATCCAAAAAAAATTCTTAAAGCTGCTGGATAAAGAAAACTGGAATTCTACTTTCCAAGAAAAATTAATCAACAACAATCTGTTAACAGTAAAAGGAATATTCAAATACAACATGATAATCGACAATTTTTTTAAAGAGGAATATCTAAGTATTGACGAAAATAAGTACCACTTAAGAGAAGTTAAATACAGAGTTCCATTTGTAGCAAATAATTATGGTAAAAAATGTCTAAATTACACTGTACCAACCTTGTTTAATGAGCTGCCACAAGAATGCAGACAATATATTAATATGAAAACTTTAAAGGCTAACATAAAATTATATTTAAACACACAAACTAATTAAAGCACCAAAACCGCACAAAAGAAATAAATGCAGAGTTATGCTAAAACGTACACGTTAATGAAAGAGAGTAGAGCCAAAAGAAACTTAAATAGATCACACATTAATTTTCTCTTTATAAATTCCGTAATAAGTTTAGGGCGCTGAAAATTAACTATGTAAATAAATGTACATATAGCATAGAAAAATATACAAAATTCAATATATATAGTTTATACAATTCCTACACATAATATTGCGATACTTAGTTTTTAGTGATAAAATTTGTTTAGTATATATTTATAAAAAATTGTTTATATTTTTAGGCGTCAAACAAAATATTGTAGATAATTTATTATATAGCGCTAAATTACGGGAACCAAGAAGTAGAATAACATCATGTCAAGCAACCTCATAGGTTAGCTTATGATGTATATGCAATTGTGTTATAAAATATGAATAAAAGTTTATTGAATTGAATTGAATTGAATTATTATTATTATTATTATTATTATTATTATTATTATTATTATTATTATTATTATTATTATTATTATTATTATTATTATTATTATTATTATTATTATTATTATTATTATTATTATTATTATTATTATTATCATTATTATTATTACTGAAAGTGTGTCTTTGAAAAGTACCAGTTATACCATATGTAGTATTTTGTTTTTGAAAAGCAAGAAATGCTTCTTCGTTGTATTTGTAATTAGAGTGATATGCAGTAATATTATTTCTCACATATGCGATAACCCCATCATTTTGATTAAAATGTGCTGAATTGTAATAACAGTTTAAAATTTGAAAATGATCAATATTTGTTTGTCATATTTCGGTTCAAATAATTATATCGATGATTATACCTTTATCCTCAAGGGTATTCAACAGTGCTATCACCTCGTGAAAGTTTTCTTGTATAATTCTTATATTTTGTTGTAGTACAATAATTCAATTATTTGAATCTTCAACAATAACCCTGCTTTGTAACGTATTTAAATTAACATAAAAATTGTTTGTATTTACTTGAATATTATCTAAGCTATTTAGATATTGTAGTCTAGACATACGCACTGCTAATCTTAATAAACTAAGTTGTTTTAAAAATTTAATTGCAGCTACAGTGAAACACTAAAAGAATTAATTCTTTTTATTATATTTACCACTAAACTAATCACCTATTTTTATTTAATTTGCCACTAAAGTCCATTTTTGTAATCGCTCCTCCATTATTTTCCATGTTTTAAACTGATAAAGATGTTCCAATCACTAATTTACTCAGGCGTACCATTATTGTGACTTTAATTAATTTATTTTGGTGTTTTATAATAATTACACCATCATGTGTCCATACGGTATCATATTTTTCTTTGGCCAACACGAGTATGCGTTAGATCTTCTTGGATAGAAATGTTAGTTCCTTTTAGATGCTTCTTATTATTAAATACGTATTGCCAGCACGATAATTTGTAAATTTCACTAAAATTGCTGGAGTACATTGTACATTATAGGACCCTATCCGATGATATCCATCGATGTCAATCAACAAAATAGTATTCCCAGTATGAAGCTTATTTTGTAGTAACATAAAAACAACTTAATCTGTTTCCCTTTGTTTGTTCTTCGACTCCGAAAAATTGCAAATTATTTGTGCACAAGTATTGTTCTTGCTTATCAAGTTCTACTTGTAGTTCACAATTCTTTTGTATTAACTTCTGGTAATTTTTTATTAATTCTTCATTAAGTTTTAAAGCTCCTTCAAATCTTCTTATTATTGCTGATGCTTGCTTAAAGCTTGATATGCAGCTTGCACAAAAGTAAAACCTTGTTCTATTGGTCTTTAGTTCCATTACTTTTCTTTCAGATGCAGTAAGTGTTGTGCATGCTTCATGCACTATATCTCTGTATGAATCACAAGTCATGAATTTCTCTTTCTCGGTATCAAACACTTTGTTACATTCCGTACATTTTGTTGATTGCCCAACCATTTTTGTATCGCCAACAAGTAAATTTAGTTATTATACGCTAAAATTTCAAACTAATTCAAGACCATGTGGTGACAAGAGAAGTAAGATTAAATATTTAATGTTGATTTTTTTGAAGTGATTTATTATTAGTAATCAATACATATTTAACTTTATATAATCTGCTGTGTAATTACTTATTATTAGTGCTAAGAACAAGAATTAATTGAAATTTAGAATGCGATCACAAAACACGTCAGTCAATTAACATAACCTCACATACAATATATCATACAGTATTCTGGATTTGACTGTAATAATATTAACATAGCCTCACTTCTTTCATAACAACTTTACTTTTGTAGTTTTTAACACACTTGTTCGGTTTTATTTATCTCATGGTATTCATGGTTAATTTACTGAAAACAGTTCTAACTAGAACTGATATTGCAAAATGTCAACCAAAACACACACTCAACAATTGGTGTTGAACTTATTGGCATATTTTGAACAAGAAAAGCATAATGGAGGTTTTTAATTTCAGTAAAAGTAGTATAAAAGGTAAACATTTTTATATAACAAATTGTATTTTAGGTAACTCTATACCTATTAGAAAATGGTTACAGTTTTGCAAATTAGTACCAGGACAGTCGCTTGCACTAAATCAAGGCTAATTTCTAATCTAATTGTATGCAGTCCTAGAAAAATAAGAAGAAAAACTAAGTCTGTAGATCTTCCAGAGAGCGTTCAAATAAACATTACAACTACTTTATATACAATATCGTCCAAAATAAGTTTAATAAAGCTCTAAAGTAAATGATAATATAATGTTTATTATTTGCAGAAATGTTGAATGTGGTACTTTGAGAAAATGATATTACTGAAGCATCTTTAATTACCTAAAGTTCTAAACCTGTATATCTATTATAAATATCATAGAAATGATCTACCCGTATTTTTGGTTATATTCTCTCATGTTCCTCATTTTAAAACTATTATCCAAGTGATTGTGAATCACCTAGTATAAATTACTTTACAATTATTAAAGACTTTAAGTATAGAATTTCTTTTCTTGCGTGATTAAAGACGTTTTTAAACCCACTTCAAACTCTGTTATTATATGATATGCAAAACAAAACAATCCAAAGATGCGCAGCTGGCATGTTTGTCTAGTTAAGAACTGAGATAGCAATATTGAAAGGACACGAGGCAGTAGCTTTTTAGTACTTATTGATAGAAAATGTGATTGACGGATACTGAAGAACAACAGGCATTATGTCATTTGATATTTGTCAATTAGAGTTCGAACATACGATGCTGATGCCACGTATCAACAATAGTTTGTATCATTAATTTTCAATATTTTATTTGTTTCTCCTTGCCTTTGCAGCACAAATAATTATGACTGTAATTAATCTTAATGCAACTAATTTTAGTGTAATTATTGCCTTTAACTATTAAAATGTAAAAAAATTTGAGCTATACATAAGAGAAAAACATCTTCCGTGTACGGAATTTAAAAGTTACTAAATACCTTATAATGTATTTATGCAATAAATTTTAAAGAAGAATTCTGAGATGAGAGTCCTTATGGTGATATTTCCTTCATATGTTTATTCAGTTTCATGCAGCGCAATGGCAATGTATCCAAGTCCGTCTTTTTTTGCTCCTGCTTCAAACACTTGACAAGGGGCATTTTGGTGACAAGGTTGGTACAGTATATGCTTGTTATACCAGTGATGTCTAGATCAAAATCTGGTGAGTTTTTAAAATGCCATCTTTCATTATATTTTTTAAACATTATTATCGTTCAATTTGTTTTTATACTTGGAAAGTAATCCATTGCCATGTTACTTGAGATTTAAAGATATAATAATCATGATAAAATATTTCCAGTCTAAAATTAATATTGTACTTTGATATTAAGAATTATTCATCACATGTCCCATTTTTTGCTTAACACAATATAGGAAAAGTTAAAAAAATGTCTCAGTATTCTAAGCTGAAATTTTACAAATGAAATATTAGTTTTATAATAAAGTTTGTACGTGTAAATCATCATATGGATATGTTTCAATGATATTAATAAATTATGTACATATAAATTAATGATCTGCTTGCTTTTTTAAGTGGTAACGAAATTTCTAACTTTTCACATAACCAAAAATACATGTTTTTAATTTCCTTGTAAATTCCTTAAAATTGATGTTACAATAAAATTTCAGTTGAAATAGATGTACATATGTTTTTTATTCACTCATCATTATTTCAAAAGAATTGCTAGTGTTCCCAAATTTAAAAAAGATAAGATTCCAGTAACAATGACTATATACTTTTTAGATTATTGAGGGTCAATAAACTCCTACAATTATCCACTCTGTAGGTAGATGATACCTGAGAGGGTAAAGGATACACAATATTTAGGCACAATTATTATACAATTTGACTTATTAAATAATATACTTAGAGAAGCAAATAGCAATTTCATTTATATTTTACAGTTGTTTTTTCCTAGCTTAGCATTAACGTTTTATTGAGCTGAAAGTTTGTGCTTATTTACATTTGTCCATCGAAAAGATTTCTACACCTCCCTGTAAATCCACAAAGTGAAATTACCTATACAAATCAAACTAGTATTTGTATAGTCATCACAAAATGATTATTTGATCGTTATATAAAGAGAAAAAACATCCATTAACCTAGTTTCAATCTTCGTTGGACTTCATCAGAATGGAGTAGTTTTCACCCTCACAAAACATCACACAATCTCAATGTATATGCTCAAAAGAAATTTTGTACATTGGCGAAAGTATAAATAAACTGCCATCAGTTGGCTAAAATCAACACTAAAGCTGAAATTGTACAGAAGTTAATCCCAAGAGCAAAACATATATGTATGGCCATCTACGAAATTATAGTATAGTTTCGATAACCTTTGTACAATTTCAGCCTTAGTGTTAATTTTAGCAATATGTGGTAGTTTCGATCTTCATTGGGCCTCATCAGAATGTAGTAGTTTTCACCCTAACAAAACATCAAACAATTTCAATATATATGCTCAAAGGAAATTTTGTACATTGGCAAAAGTATAAATAAACTGCCATCAGTTGGCTAAAATCACCACTAAGGCTGAAATTGCACAGAAGTTAATCCCAAGGGCAAAACATATATGTATGGCCATCTACCAAATTCCAATATAGTTTCAAATTAACCTTTATACAATTTCAGCCTTAGTGTTAATTTTAGTCAAGTGTGGTGGTTTATACTTTCACCAATGTACAAAAATTCCTTCAAGCATATACATTCAGATTGCTTGATGTTTTGTTTGTTAGAGTTAAAACTACTCCATTCTAACAAGGTCTAATGGAAAGTCAAAACCCAGGTCAATGAATGCTTTTTCCTCTTATGAAACGATCAAGTAAATGTTTTGTAATGGCTATGCAAATACTACTTCAATTTGTATAGGTAAATTCACTTTGTGGATTTATAGATGCATCGCCTACGGACTCATAAAGATTACTATTGATTGATTCTAAACAAGCCTGAATAAAAAATTAATTCTGATAAATGCTTCAAATTTGTCAACTATCTAATTATTTTTGCTATCCCTCTTCAAATAAAACCACTAGAATCATACATCACATTTATAATAATAATACAAAATATTCTTTTACAAAGAATCTTTCAAATGCTAATTATTACATCTATAACAGCTTTCTCTTACAAACAATATGTTAGACATAACATCTATGAAAAACGACTTCTCATCACAAATCTTATACACTAAAAATAAAGTCAAAAATTTCCACAACAGCTTTGCCTTACAAACAATACCTTAAATATAACATCAAAAAATTAACTTCTGGATAATCACTCACTTATACTAACATAGAGTCCAAGAATTTCTCTTCAGAACTAGGATGATCACTCACAAATCTTAATCTTATAATTTTCATTTATAAACAACTCCCTAATTAAATCTTATTAGGTACAAAAATTATCAAAATAAGTCGCATTATTTAATATCCTTCTTCTTTAAAATCGTATTTAAACATTTGTGATCAGTTAGTTTAATTATTTCCTGATATACAAAGACTCACAAAAAAATTCTTAATTAACTACTCTATAAATATGAGTCCTTTTAAGAATTTAAATGAGATATTTTTATTTTACCATAACAAATCTGCTTGTTTTTGCCTTTTTCCCGAACATAATTATTAAGTAATTATTAAGTATCCAAAAACACTTCTCCGACTCTATTTCAATAACACAACTCTTAAAATCATATTTGAAGAAATTTCACTACTAAATATAGTAAATGTTAAATGGCACTTTAAAATACATGGCATATTCTCTAATCAATCATGTGCCAACATCAAAGCTTCATTCAAAATTGAACTCCATTCCAATCATTCAATTGACTTATATAACATCAAGCCTGTGACGTCAGAATCTAGATACTTCTTAGCACTTTCCTAAATCTTCTAATTGGTTTGTTGTCAAAGGCGTGCGATGCAACATTCAAAAGTATATCATTTTGTTGCCTCGACTATACAATAATTAATGTCGTTTATCAATCGTATCAATATTCAAGATTTTTATTGCTTTAACTAGCCTTAGTTTTCGCTTTCACTAATTTTATCATTGCTCCCAGCTATTTACGTCTTTCACTTTGTTTTATTTTAGCATTTCATTGTTCTAGAATACAGTCAATAAACACTTCCTCATTACTTAGAAATATCATTGATGTTTAATACTTGATTGAATATGCTTCATCGTACGTTTTTTATTACATAAAAAATTCCTTTTCCACATAAAAATTAAAATACTATACACGTGACATTACGTAAATTGAGAATTTATAATCTTTTGAAAAGCACTTGTTTCCGTTAAACGTAAACACGATCCATTTATTAATTGCAAAATAAAAATCTTTTAGAATATGTCCACGCATTTACACGTAATTTATACACACGGCTTTGATAGCAAAATGTAGATGAAACTCTTTGGAGAACGCCTTCCTACGTGCAGAATATAGTAAATACCGCATTCTTACCACACTAAATGATTCCTTCAGCATGAAGAATAAGAATGAATTTTCAATCATGGTTTTTAAGCAATTAAACTTCCTATACAGAGTATTTTCACAAATACGTTTTTCTATACAAATATCTACATATTTAAACTTTTGTTTGAATTTTCTCGAATTTTCTCAGGTTTACGACGTTGGCTGATTATGAAATCATACAATATGACCTCTCCATAACCACTAGTCAAATCAATATATATATATATATATATATATATATATATATATATATATATAATACTAAATTCTTGAACGTAAATCAATAGCTAAAACAATGGTTGGTGAACTCTTGGGATACACTCGATCAAAATTAATTAGACATATGTCAGATCGTAATTTTATTCGACGTTTCGGCAACAAATTCTGTGCCTTCTTCAAAGACTAAAAAACCATAAAGAGGTAAGTCACAAGAGGTACGATTTAGTTTGTTTAGGGATTGCTGAGAGCCCAAATACTGGCTTTGGCACACCATTGCTGGTGATATTTTTGTTATAGATTATTAAGCATTGCATGAAAAAAATTTGGAAATTTTCTAAAGAGTTGTTTACCAGCTAAATCTTTTTTAGCATAATGGTTGCTGCCACCCCCACAACTGTGTTTGGTGCACTATGGTTGGTGGATATTTGTGTAATAGGGTGCCCCAAAAGTATGGTCCAAATTGAACAGTTTGTTAGCTGAGATTAATACCTATTCAAATAACTATATTTGTTGTTATCCAATTGTTGATGGTTTCAAAGTTATAACAACTTTTGCATTTTGTGTCAAAATCGTGTAGAACTTCGAATATTAATTTGCAATAAAAGAAATACTGACCTTTTGAAGCTAGTTCGTTTTCTGTTGTATGCGTGAATGTTGCGTGTTTAATAAATAAGAACTTCCTCAAACATTTACTTATTATCGCAAGAGAAAATCATAATTTTTCCATAATTTTGGTTCTATGAAAAATTGTGTGTACTTTTCAAATTAAAATTACTCAAACAAAGTATTACCATCGAAAAGTGCATACTTATCCAAAAACTTCATTGATCTATGCACTTTGTTTAAAAGTATAACTGGTAGGTCTAAGATTAAATGTATAGAAAATTTTTTGATACTTTGTAGGTACAACATATATAGTTGTTTGAATAGGTATTAATCTCAGCTATCAAACCCTTCAATTTGGATCATTACTTTTGGGACACCCTCTACTATTAGATTGCATGTGAATATTATAAAAATTTATATTACATCGTTGACGAGCTACAATTTTTACAGTATTGGGTTTATTACTACCACAAAGACTGATCTAGGCACGGCGTTGCTTCAGGATAGTTTTGAAGGAGACTATTAGAAGATTGCTTGTAACAAATTTAAAAACTCTACATTGCAACACTTACGAGCCACATTTTTTTTTAAATATAGGGGTTGATTCCACCCTCAAACTGACTTTCGCGCCACGTCGCTGGAGTTTATTTTTGTAATAGAGTAGTAGAGGACTGCATGTGAAAAGTTTGAAAATTTTCTAACAAGTTGTTTACAAACAAAATTTTTTTTAGTGTAGGGGTTGCTTTCACCCCCTAAGACAATTTGGTGAAGTGTTGCTAGTGGATATTTATGTAATATGTTATTATAGGATTGCATGTGAATATTTTTTGAAAATTTTGTATCGTATCGTTCACGAGATCAAGTTTTTCAGTATAGGGGTTACTTCTATCCCCAAGACTGACGCTGACATAGCGTTGCTTGCGAACAGTTTTGAAGAAGGTTGCATATGAAATTTAAAAAAATTTTGATTGAGCCGCTTACGAACTATAATGTTGTCTAATATAGGGGTTGCTTTCACCCCCCAAGACTAGTTTTCGCTTATTTTTTTAATGGGGTATTAAAAAATTGCATGTTAAAATTTTTAAATTGTTATCCAACGCTTTACGAGGTACAATGTATTTAGTTTAGGGATTGCTGCCACCTCTACGACTGGCTTGGCATACCATTGCCAGTGGATGTTTTTGCTATAGACTATTAAGCATTGCATGTAAAAATTTTGAAAGTTTTCTAACGAGTTTTTTACCACCTAAAATTCCTTAAGTGTTGGGGTTGCTGCCATCCCCATGACTGGGTTTTATGCACTGTTGCTAGTGGACGTTTGCGCAATATACTATTAAAGAATCGTGTGAATATTATGAAAATTTTGTATCGCATCGTTCACGACCACAATTTTTTACAGAATAAGGGTTACTGCTACCCTCCAGGACTGACTGACACAGCAAGGCTTGATGATAGTTTTGAGAAGACTATTAGAATATTGCATGTGATGATTTTGAAAACTTTACGTAGAACCGTTTACAAGTTACATTTTTTTTAATATAGGGGTTGATTCCAGCCCCAAAACGTTGCGGGTGTTTATTTTTGCAATAAAGTATTAGACGATTGCATGTGCAAATTTAAAAAAAAAAATTATCCAGCTTTTTAAGGGGAACACTTAAATTAGCTTGGGGGTTGCTGCCACCTCCAAGAATGACTTGGGCACATCACTGCTGGTGGATGCTTTGTTAGACTATTAAGCATTGCATGTTAAATTTTTAATTTTTCTAGCTAGCTAAAAATTTATTTAGTATAGAGGTGTTGCCCCCCTCAAAGATAGACTTTTGTGTATCGTTGCTTGCAAATATTTTGTAGTATGCGATTAGAGGATTGTACTTGCAAATTTTTTAAATTTTCTATTCAGCCGTTTATGAACTACAATTTTTGTTGAATAAGGGTTGCTGTTACCCTCAACACTAGCGTTTGTGCACCTTTGCTTATGCGTTTCTATTATAGACGATTAGAGGTTGTTTGCATGCAAACATTTTGAATATTTTCTATTGAGTCATTTAATAGCTACAATTTATTTAGTGTGGGAGTCGTAGCTATCCCTTGAGTAGTAGGGTAAGGTAGAACTATTTATAGAATTATAAGTGCAGGTGTATTCAGAAACAATTCGCGAAATTGCATATATTTGTTATCAATATATAAATTATATTTTTTAAACTTTACAAAAATTTTGCTGGAAAACACTGAATAACTTCATACAAATATATAAATACGATATCACATCATATAAACAGGTCCATAACCTAAGCGGTAAGCTAAAAATTTTAAATACTCAAACACTTAATATATATTAGCGAATAAAAGTTTGCAGCAAACTCTATGACGCAGCTTCTACAAAACTGCTCGTCGCACTATTATCTAAGCAGACTAACTGGCACCATGCTGTGTTGCCATTTAGCGGTTGTAAAGATGATAACACAATAGAATATTCCGTATATTAAAATATATTCTGTGGCGCTCTCAGCGGAAAATCGCTAGACTAAAACTATACGATTTCTATACATTTTCCTATCAATTTTTAGTTCATTTTGTGTTTCTTAAATATTTAAAATAAAAATCTGTACAAAAACCTATTGACTTTAACATATTCCAAATCTTACCAATTTAGGTCTTCTTCCATTTAAAGATCTTAGGCAAGAAAGAGCAATGTTAATAACGCCAAAAAGTGAAAAGTTGTATATTGCGTTCGATATATGGTAGTAAGTTTACAAGGGACGCAAGTCTGAATGCAAATTCCGGTCTATCAGGTGCAAAAATAATAGTAGGATGTCTATATATATATATATATATATATATATATATATATATATATATATATTGCTGTGAAACCTCTTGAATTACCTGATCTGTTGATTTTCTTCCGTTAAATTCGCCTCGGCTGCTCCTCTAGATAGCTTTCATCCTCTTTTCGCCTCGGCTGCTCACCTAATGTTATAAACCTCCTCATTCATAAAAAAAAAACAACACATTCCTACCAAAAACATCAACGTTAACTCTATTTACATCAATATTCAGAATACATTAAAATTTCAAAATTAAAACTCAGCATACATTTCAGTTTTAAAAAGAATTTCAAGATTAATTTTATTATCATTTTAATGTGCATCCAAAATTAAAGTCCTTGTTGGATGCCTACTAATTAATATAACAATATAAGCAGACCGGAGTCTGAGTATAAAGGGAGCATCTACCACCCCTTTACGTTAATTAACCAGGTTCGTCTAATTGAGCTCAAAGACATACCCAAATTTTCATCATATTACCGAACATCAAAACTAAATACCCTTTCTACTTCAACAAGCAAATTTCATCTTAAAATTAAAATTTTATGGTTAGTACAATTCCACTAATGTCCATTTAAAGTAAATCAATTATAAAGTTATTCAACACACACAAAATGTCAAACAAAATAGTATAATTTACCTGAAGGTTACTGTCCTCGTAGCTTCAAAGTACATTGTCCCTTTAGTTAATCACACCATTCCAACAGGATTATATTTACGGCTTCTAATTCTCAACGCTTTTAAAATTTTCTCCATCACCAGTTGTTTCTGGGCTTTTCCGGAACTCATCTATGTATATCTGACCCTTGTTTCGTGGATCCAGACACGTATTTGAACCATTTAATTATTAACACCCCGAAAAATAGCAAATAACTTCATACTTCTTTCACCAATATACGCCAAAACTGCCTACTTTTGTGTATACATTTGTCGTTGTAAATTTTGCTAATTGGTACAGTGAAACTAAATTTTATTACCTTGTATCTAAGTGCACTGAAGTACATTCATGTTAGCACGTAAATAACCAACTATTTTGAATCACTAAAATATACGAGCAAAATTTTATATTATTTTATCAAACTAAAATGCACTGTTTAACATCTTCAATCAAGTCGCGGATGTAAGAGCTTTTAACGCATCGAATAGTCAAAAGTCTAAGAGTCTAAGAGGGCTTGCTTGTTTATATTCATCTCGGTATATATAGCAAAAAGCCTGTCTGTCGGTCTGTTCCCCAAAACGGGTAATTCTAAAGAATTTCTCATGCCATGTTCCCAGTCTGTCGCTCGCGCGTCGATTTTTACGAATTTTCACTCGTCCCATTTAAATCTCAGAAATTTCAACACACGGCACGCAAGCATGTCCGAGAAAAACTAATTAATTTTGTACAGAAATTGTTGTTTCTACCTCTGATATTTGCATCCTATTTTCAACCAATTGTGACCCTCGTGACGTTGCTTAAATCCCGCCTTTTACTATATGTGTCTTTGCTTGACGCATTTTCTTTCCTTTTCTAACCTGTTCGTATTGGTGCAAATTGATATTCTTTATTATCGATTATATTTTAGTCCATGTGGACTGTTATCTGGGTTTAATAACCCCGTATCGCACATTCTCGTGAATATTAAGCCCCGGTTTCTCCAAGATTCTTTGAAACTATTAATTATCTACAAACTTTTCGCCGTATTTGACATTTAAACTACGCAGGTGTTCAAAATAATATTAATTCTCAGAGTTTTATTTTCTGGTATTATAATCTTGGGTTTTACAAGTTTCTATAGATATTATCTGTTACTAACGATTCAATTAACTTCAATTAAAAATAATAGCCTTTAATTTTTAGTGAATCCTAACTAAATATTAATTATTATCTGTACGCTTTGTCTACTACTTGTTACTTAAAATAGGGTTAATTAATATAAATTTTGCACGTAATTTCCATTTGTTTAGGAATAATTACATTACACGCAGAGCTTTTTAATACTGTTTCTTTTGATATAAAGCGTCTTGTACATGATTTAAATTTCTTATTTTTACTGAAACGACCGAGTTTATTTATGCTTCAAGGTTTTAATAAAGCGTATTATTTAATGAAATTCCTTATACACGGTGATTAAAATTATTTGATGTGATTATTTAATTTTCTACCCTGGTCTAAATATGAGTAATATAATATATATATATATATATATATATATATATATATATATATAGTAATGAGTTTGTAGCTGAAAATCTTAAATTATTACAAAACATTTTAGAAAATAATGCATATCCTAAAATACTTTTAAAAAACTTATTTTTCAAACACAAAAACCGAAACAAATAGAACCGACACAGACAGAACCTCCTAATATCGTTATTTACAAAAAATACCTTATATTAACAATCTTACACCGGCAATACATAAAATAATAATTAACAATAATATCAAAATTGTTTATCAATACAATAAATCTATTAACAATCTTTTACAAAAATTAAAATGCAACTATCAAACCAATATGTAGTAACTTAATATACAGCATCAAGTGTTCTTGTAACATGACGTACATAGGACAAACAAATCAGTGGCTAAGATCTCGACTCACACAACACAAAAGTGACGCCAAAATTGGTAAAAAATCATGTGCTCTTGCATCACACATACGTGAGACTAAACACATAGTCAACTGGGATGACACTAAAATTTTAGATATAGAATGTAACTATGTTAACAGATTGTTTTTAGAATCATACTATATACAAAAAGACAATAATAGTTTAAACTTTAAAACAGACACACACAATCTCACAAATATTTACACTCTACTATATAATTTCAATCAATAGTCTATAGCTTTGTTGATAAACACAATCCTACCTACAACCTTGCTTCTAACAACCTTTTTTAAAAAAAAAACGTTTACATATTAAATACATTTAAATAAGTAGTCTACTTCAATTTGACGTTCATACTCTATAATTTTCTCAAATGTCAAAATGTTTGTCAATTTAATTCTTTAAGAAATCAAGTTTTTGTAAGTACTCAACCATTATTCTAGCTATTAATGTATTATACTTTTAGAATCAAGATTAAGGTCTAAATAAAGTCCGAAACGTTGATTATCAACAAATGATTTTCATTTAAATATTATAAAAAAAACCATCCGAACGAAATTCATCCCAAAAATTATTTGACATTCTCTATTATTCCAATTATATATATATATATATATATATATATATATACCGGGTGTCCCAACGCATACGAAACGCTCGATTACTGCTTAATGGTAATGTTTAGCGAAAAAACTTTCAAATAAATCTTATGTATACTCAAAATGGCTACAACGTAAAATTAATTAGTATTATACAGGGTGCTCAATAAAAAAGTTAATTACCAAAGTTTTTCAAAATCGCATGATTCATTAAAAATTTTTGAAACACAATGATTTAGATGATGCTGAACATTTAACTTTCGTAGGGGAATAGTATAAACTTGTAGTTAATGGAAACATAACACTAGTTATCAAAATAATATACAGGGTGTCCATTGCATCGTTTTCCGTTTATTGAACAATTAACGCAAGTAAGTTGCTTATTTCAAATGGAACACCCTGTATATTTTCAAGTGGTAAAATGCAAAATTAAATTCTCTATTAAACAATATAAGGTTACCCTATATTCATATTCAACCGTTTCCGAGTTATTAGCGAATAATTAAAAATGTTGGTACATAATTCTAAAGTTGGGTAATTTACTTTGATCACAGGCGGCGCTTCGTTGCCACAGCAATCATGTTTAACTTTTGTTTTAGTTGTTAATCAGTTTTGTATCTGTGTTGTTGTGAGGTAAACATTTGTAAAATGAAAACATATGGTCTTAACGAAAGGATTGATATGATATTGGTAGTTGGCAAAGCTGAAGAAAATTGTCGATTAGCTTCAAAAATTTACGCTCAGAAATTTCCTAATCGAATGCATCCTAATAGAGCTGCGTTTGAAAGATTATTGCAACGCTTTAGAAGTACTGCTAATGTTGAATATGAAAAAACTCAACAAGTAAAGCATGTTACTAATAGTGAAGGAAATCAATTATTGGTATTGGAATTTGTAGTAGAAAATCCTAATGCTAGTTTGCGTAAAACCAGTCAAACAATCGGATTGAGTAAGACTAGTGTTTCAAGAATACTAAAAGCCAACAAATTTCACCCATATAAAATTCAGCTTCACCAAGAGCTTAAGGATGGGGATTTTCAAAGCAGAATTGATTTTGAATTATGGGTAACGGATCAAATTGGAGAAGATGATAATTTTTTGAATTTTGTTTTGCTCAGTGATGAAGCAACATTCCATAACAATAGTTCTGTTGAGTTTTTTCATATTCAACATTACCTACTTCTAAAGCGTTGCAATAATCTTTCAAACCCAACTCGATTAGCATGCATTCGATTAGGAAATTTCTGAGCGTAAATTCTTGAAGCTAATAGACAATTTTCTTCAGCTTCGCCAACTACCAATATCATGTCAATCCTTTCGTTAAGACTATAGGTTTTCATTTTACAAATGTTCACCTCACAACAACACACATACGAAACTGATAAACAACAAAAACAAAAGTTAAACATGGTTGCTGTTGCAACGAAGTCAAATAGTTAATATTATTTCGTAGGCAACGCGCCATCTGTGATCAAAGTAAATTACCCAACTTTAGAATTATGTACCAACATTTTTAATTATTCGCTAATAACTTGGAAACGGTTGAATATGAATATAGGGTAACCTTATATTGTTTAATAGAAAATTTAATTCTGCATTTTACTACTTGAAAATATACAGGGCGTTCCATTTGAAATAAGCGACTTACTTGCGTTAATTGTTCAATAAACGGAAAACGATGCAATGGGCACCCTGTATATTATTTTGATAACTAGTGTTATGTTTCCATTAACTACAAGTTTATACTATTCCCCTACGAAAGTTAAATGTTCAGCATCATCTAAATCATGGTGTTACAAAAATTTTTAATGAATCATGCGATTTTGAAAAAAGTTGAATATCTCAACAACTATGAGATTTAGATAAAGGTAATCCTGATAAAAGTTACCCCAGTTTGATACGAGCAATCAGAATTTGTAATAAAATACTGGGTGTTCCATTTAAAAAAACACAACTTTGGTAATTAACTTTTTTATTGAGCACCCTGTATAATACTAATTAATTTTACGTTGTAGCCATTTTGAGTATACATAAGATTTATTTGAAAGTTCTAAAAAGTACACACAACGTGACTTACATAACTACTAAATAAACTACTAAATTCTACTAAAATTAGCACAACATGTATAATAGTCCATTGCAATAAAATCTAACAAAAAACACAATACTATATCCAACAGGGGTTATAAACAACGAGTCAAAATAATTAATGCAGTGAGGAAAAAGAACAACTACAATAAAATACAAATTTCACTCACTTAGTTAAACGTGTATCTGCTAAAAATTAATTGAAAAATTGACAGAAACATTTGATGAACGTATATCAAACCGGTACATAATTAAATTGTTGGTGATAACCACCAAATACTAGATAATTCAAAACTTCAAACACTATATTACCATTAAGATAACAATACAATATACGTTCATCATATGTTTCTGTCAATTTTTCAATTAATTTTTAGCAGATAAACGTTTAACTAAGTGAGTGAAGTTTGTATTGTATTGTAGTTGTTCTTTTTACTCACTACATTAATTATTTTGACTCTTTGTTTATAATCCCTGTTGGATATAGTATTGTGTTGTTTTGTTAGATTTTATTGCAATGGACTATTATACATGTTGTGCTAATTTTAGTAGAATTTAGTAGTTTATTTAGTAGTTATGTAAGTCACGTTGTGTGTACTTTTTAGAACTGTGACTAACCTCATTATATTTTTTTTAGTCTTTGAAGAAGGCACGAAATTTTGTTGCCAAAACGTAGAATTAAATTACGATTTGACATAGTAGTCTATTATTTGTTGAACAAGTGTATCCCAAGAGTTCACCAACCTTTGTTTTAACTATATATATATATATATATATATATATATATATATATATATTGATATGATAATGCCGCATTTGGTGTTATGACGTTTTTACTTAACGCCACCACTCTGTGTTCTCACATCAAATTTAATCTTACTAATTTTATTATTATGCCACGGCTAGCCCTCTCTAATTTACACAGAGTGCACAACGTTACGATGATCAATTTTTCTCTTCTCCACCCCTTTCTGATTACCTATTTGTTTGAATTAAAAAACGAAGTCTATTAGTTTCATACAATGAAAAGAAATATTATTTACAATTTTTGAAAAATATTAAAATATACCCTTCAATCAATCAATATCAAATATATCATTTACCCAAAAATTTATATGCTTTAAATTCAATCTAAAGTCACCAAAAACTACATCTTTTTACCAAAGAAACCTGGAACGTTCTAGACCCCTTTATAATACATTACGTAAGTTTAATGTATGCAATGTTTGTTGTTGATTTCATCACAAGTTTATATAAATCTAATAAATTCAGTATTAAAATTTAAATAGAAAAATATCTTAAAATTAAATAGATCTGACCTGCTACAGGTTGTTCAGGTTGTGGATCAACACCCCTTTGTTGTCCTCCTTCTTTGAACCAGTGTTTGAGTACAGTCACCCCTCGTTTTCCAAAAACTACTCCGTGCTTCTTTATTTCATATGCCTTGAATCTCGCAACTCAAAATTGTACCAGAATTGTACCAAAATATAATAGCCAACGCTGACTTTATTGCAATATTATATTGACACAGATTTGAATTATTCGTATCGACACATACTTGAATTATTGCAACTTGAAATATTCAGAAATACACCACCATTCGAAGTGTTATATCATAGATTCGAAGTATTCAAAAATGTACCACCAATTCGAAGTATTATATCACAAATTCGTAATATTCAAAAATGTACCATCAATTCGAATTATTATCATCAAGATTCGAAATGTTATACCACCAATTCGAAATGTTCAGAAATGTACCACCAATTCGAAGTGTTTAGAAATGTTCCCCAGATTCGAAGCCCTATTATTATTAATATTTAGTTTAAATAAATTACCCCAAATTCTACTCACGTTAAATGGCAAAAGAAGTTTTCATAATCGTTGCACTTTATTACTGTAACATACACTTGATGTTCCATTAAATATTAAATTATGAGTGACTTTCTAGTTAGCAGTGACGCAGCTTCGCCCTGCCTGAGTTGTGAACTGACCCGTCTTATCATTGCTCGGTGTTAATATAGGCTCTTCCCACTTACATGTGGGCTGGGTTTTCAACAGTTTTGCAGATATATCAACCAACCAGGTCTTTAATATTCCCTGCATTTCAAAGTTGTTTCTGATGTAATTTCTTCGGTTTTCCATGTAATGGTGTTTATTTGATACCTTATTATTCGTTATCTTGACCATACGTTGTTTTGTATAGCTATCACCTTTTGAATAACTGAACAAAATAAATGATGTGACTTCAATGCTATTTTCGTTTATGTAATTTTATGCGTGTTTAAAACTGCGTTCACTTATCAAAAATGTTTATTATTTCACTGTAATTACATAAAGCTTTGTTAGGTTTTATCTCTTATCTTTGTATTTGTTTTATAACTAATTAGAACACTTCTCAACGCGTGTTTAATTACATGTACTATCATTTCTTCTGAATACGCGTATTTTTGTTGAAAGATATTCTTACTTTGCATTACTTAAAACTAATTATGGCCTATATACAGAGTGTTAAATACTTGCTATTTACATAATGTATGAATTACCTATTTTTCTGCTAAATACGCGTTCTATTGTTGTAAGATATGCTTACTTGCATCGCTTAAAGCTAATTATGGTCTATATACAGGGTGTTAAATGCTTGCTATTTACATAATGTATGAATTACTCGATTTTCTGCTAAATAAATGCAGTTTTCTGCTTCCTACCGCAATTTATGTTTACTACACGACCCTTGCTATTCAATACACCTCTAAACACCTCCTTATCACAGTAATATATATATATATATATATATATATAATAAATGTAATAACGGGTTTATTGGTCAAATTTTTTAATTAAACTCTTTGTTTTATCGCCAAGCCTTCGATTTATTTTTTAAATCTTCATCAGGGTCAAAACATGAGTACTGAATAGTTTAAAAATAAATAAATATACATGTAGCAGATTTAGGATATAGCTGACACATTTATAAAACAACACTGTAATTCCTACATTTAAAATATTTAAACAAACATTTAACGTCTATCATTAAAGTACTTTAATGATGGACTTTAATGTTTGTTTAAATATTTTAAATGTAGGAATTATAGTGTTCTTTTATAAATGTGTCAGCTATACCCTAAATCTTCTACATGTACTTTAATGATGGACGTAAAATGTTTATTTAAATATTTTAAATGTAGGAATTATAGTGTTGTTTTATAAATGTGTCAGCTATATCCTAAATCTGCTACATGTATATTTATTTATTTTTAAACTAGTTAGTACTCATGTTTTGACCCTGATGAAGATTTAAAAATAAATCAAAAGCTTGGCAATAAAACACAGAGTTTGATTAAAAAATTGGACCAATAATCCCGTTATTACATTTATTATAATTAAATACTTGGTCGTTATCTACACGAAGAATTATATATACATATAATTAGTATTATTTCTCGAACGAAAGTATGTAAACAACTTATTCAATTAAAATCTTGGGATACACTCGTTCTACCAGATAAAACTACAAAGTTAAATTGTAATTTTTAATTCAACGTTTCGGCATTGACTTTATGCCTTCTTCATAGACTGAAAAATTTAATGGAGATTATTACAATTAAATACAAACAGTATAGCGGTGTACTTACATAAATTACTATGACTTAAACCTGATTTAAACTCAACAAACAACACTTATACATGACATACAACTTGGTTAAATTTTTAAAAAGTAATTACGGCAACACAATTAAAATGTAACACAGTCAATTAGATAAAATAAATAAATAAATCAATTAACATTTAACAACATGGATTTAAACGTAATCATACGGCGCAACAAGCATAACTAAACTAATCCTATTTAATAATAGATAATGTTGTCACCTGGTGACCATAGTAAGTCATAATCTAAAACCTGTATCTTAATAGTTTCCTGGAAAAATGGAACACACTAATAAATGAAGCAACACGAAACAGAATACATAATTAAACATTTCTACACTGTTTGCGAAAATGACCATTATTAAACTTGTAGAGCGCAGAGTAGACCGTATTCAAGTTGTTCATATCCACTTTGTTATTCAGTGGATTTGGTTGTTGCTGAATATAGAAAGATTCTAAGAAAAGTCTAAGAAAAGTGGTATTCTCAAAGTTCGCTGAATGTTTAGTATTGTACAAATGCGACGCAAGAGCACAATTAGATTTTCCAATCCTGGCATCACTTTTGTGTTGTATGATGCGGTTCTTTAGCCACTGTTTTGTCTGAGCAACGTACGTTCTTTTGCAACTACATCGTATTTTGTAAATAACGTTGCTGCACAGAGACTTGTCTGTGCTATCTTTTATTTTTGTAAACAAACTACCTATCGATTTTTTATAGGCACATGCGATAAACAAGTCCGGTTGCTTCAAAATCTTGGCAAGTTGAGGTGTTAGATTCTGAATATAAGGTAGTTTCCTGAATTTTTTCCCCTCTGATCGATCTAGTGCTGAAATTGGTAGGTGTTTTGTATACAATAATCATTTTATAAGAGGTTTGGGATATGCATTATTCACCAAAGTAAATTCCAATTGTTTTAAATTTTTATGAAGCAACTTTGGCTCACATATTCTGGTAACACGATGTTTTAAACCAATGGTGTTAATTTTATGAGCAAGCAAGTTGATAAAACGATTACAGTACGTGGTTAATTTGGTTCATTTCTGATATACACTCAACTCGGAATATTAGCAAACAGAGCGGACATCTAAAGAAATCAGGATATGGTCGAGGTAATTGGACATGTCTGTAACCGTCTACAAATGAAAAGTATCCATGTTCCACCTCTGTAAAAAGGAATTTTTAAATTTTTGACAAAAAGGCAGCAACATTGTAAGTAGGAGAATTAATACAGGAAATTCACAAAACTGGTATACCTCTTAGACCAATTATTGCCTGTATTAATTCTCCTACTTACAATGTTGCTGTCTTTTGTCAAAATTTTTAAAAAATTCCTTTCCGTTACAGAGGTGAAATCTTAAGGATACTTTTTCATTTGTAGACGGTTACAGACATGTCCAATTACCTCCCAACCATATCCTGATTTCTTTAGATGTCCGCTCTTTGTTTGCTAATATTCCCATTGAGTTAGTAGTGAGTATTATCAAGGAGAAATGGAACCAAATTCAACCACATTGTAATCTGGATTTGAAATCGTTTTTATCAACTATTGACCTAGTTTTTAATAACACATACTCTACATATTACCTTCAGACTTTTGGCACACCTATGGGCTCACCACTGTCTCCCACCATTGCTCAAGTCGTCATGGATTCTTTACTAGAGTTTGTCATGAATTTACTTCCTTTTGACATTCCCTTTATTGTCAAATATGTGAATGACATCTTGTGTTCCGTGCTTGAGCATTTGATTGAGTATACAGTGTATATTTTCAACAGTTATAATTCTAATTTGGTTTTTACATATGAAAAAGAAGTTGAGCAAAGCATTCCATTTCTAGACACATTGGTGATTAGATCGCCTATCAATACGTTGCTTTTTGACATCTACGAGAAACCCACTGACTCTGGGAAGTATATTAATTATCACTCCAACCATACGCTTGCTCATAAAATTAACACCATTGGTTTAAAACATCGTGTTACCAGAATATGTGCGCCAAAGTTGCTTCATAAAAATTTAAAACAATTGGAATTTACTTTGGTGAATAATGCATATCCCAAACCTCTTATAAAATGATTATTGTATACAAAACACCTACCAATTTCAGCACTAGATCGATCAGAGGGGAAAAAATTCAGGAAACTACCTTATATTCAAAATCTAACACCTCAACTTGCCAAGATTTTCAAGCAACCGGACTTGTTTATCGCATGCGCCTATAAAAAATCGATAGGTAGTTTGTTTACAAAAATAAAAGATAGCACAGACAAGTCTCTGTGCAGCAACGTTATTTACAAAATACGATGTAGTTGCAAAAGAACGTACGTTGTTCAGACAAAACAGTGGCTAAAGAACCGCATCATACAACACAAAAGTGATGCCAGGATTGGAAAATCTAATTGTGCTCTTGCGTCACATTTGTACAATACTAAACATACAGCGAACTTTGAGAATACCACTTTTCTTAGACTTTTCTTAGAATCTTTCTATATTCAGCAACAACCAAATCCACTGAATAACAAAGTGGATATGAACAACTTGAATACGGTCTACTCTGCGCTCTACAAGTTTAATAATGGTCATTTTCGCAAACAGTGTAGAAATGTTTAATTATGTATTCTGTTTCGTGTTGCTTCATTTATTAGTGTGTTCCATTTTTCCAGGAAACTATTAAGATACAGGTTTTAGATTATGACTTACTATGGTCACCAGGTGACAACATTATCTATTATTAAATAGGATTAGTTTAGTTATGCTTGTTGCGCCGTATGATTACGTTTAAATCCATGTTGTTAAATGTTAATTGATTTATTTATTTATTTTATTTAATTGACTGTGTTACATTTTAATTGTGTTGCCGTAATTACTTTTTAAAAATTTAACCAAGTTGTATGTCATGTATAAGTGTTGTTTATTGAGTTTAAATCAGGTTTAAGTCATAGTAATTTATGTAAGTACACCGCTATACTGTTTGAATTTAATTGTAATAATCTCCATTAAATTTTTCAGTCTATGAAGAAGGCATAAAGTCAATGCCGAAACGTTGAATTAAAAATTACAATTTGACTTTGTAGTTTTATCTGATAGAACGAGTGTATCCCAAGATTTTAATTGAATATATATATATATATATATATATATATATATACATATTGTTATGGATTCAAAGGGTTAAATTTGGAGTAAGCAATGCAATTTCAAACACCCTGTATAGAGAAACAAACAAATTATTTACGCGCAAAATTTATTTAATTTATTTAATTTAAACAGACAAGTAGTGACGTAATTTTATAATTAATGATTGAAAAGTTAGAAGTATATAGAAAAAAACCAGTTTTAAAAACAAATAAAAACGCATAATTAATTTAATTTATTTTAATTCAACGTGTAATAGCATTGGAAAACACACCAGGGTAAAGAAAATCGATAATCCCAAGGCAAAAGGTTTCTTGGTAACAAACAAGGACGTCAGTTTATAGGATACGTTGAAATATAGACTCCAAGAATTGTTGTTTTAAACGGTCTATAATTAAGAACACCTGCATGTTTAAAAGGTTACCTTCTTTGAAATTATCAGCATAATAAAGCGGGCTTCATGGAAAATAGTGTTCAACCGTCAGTGGCTTCGAATAACAAGCTAACAAAGTTTCTTAAAGAGTAGGTGAGATGCACGAACAGTAATATGCTACAGATAGAGACGGATACAAAAGCATTGGTTTCAAAACGCACGTATTTAATCCACGTGGAGTGATGAGACGCTGTCAGCAATACCGATTTTCTACAAATCAAGTGGGGTTTGGAACGCAACATCAAATATGCATAAGACAGAGATAAAAATATTACAGGCGGAGTTTCATGACGGCACAGAACAGAATCATTGGTTGAAACGGATAGTTTTACAAACGGACGAATATGCGACAGGTGGTAGCGAGTTTCGGATTATACGGCGCGTCCACGAGGTGAATTTCTGGAAGCTTTAAGTCAGTTATATCAAAATTTGCAGAAGTGTTATTTTAAAATAAGTTTTTCACGTGAAGTGTGGCCTAGAGGTAGCAGGTTAAACGATATAAATACTCTGAGAGAATTGGGCTCGCTCTCTTTGTATTTTGATCGCTTTTAACTACCTACAACGATAGACCGACGTTATAGTAGAGTTTTTGTGAGTATTAAATATATTCATTATACCGTAAATGTACTGCTAGAACTTATAAATTGATAGTTATGGCCTTCTAGTTATTAACGTAAAGATACGAGTCGCGTAGTAAAAATCTAATTACAGAGGTCCAACTACTACCAAACCAGGCTAGTAAATCAATAAATAGACGCATAATATACATGAGTTTGTATGCTGTTATGGAATGGTATTTTGAAGCAATGCTTGGTGATATTGGGGTTTTCATCTATGAATATGTGAAAGAGCAGAGCGCATAATTACGTAGACGAGGGGTTCTGGGAGTCATCGTCTGAAGGGATAGTGGCTTGAAGCATTCTCTAAGTAACTTATTTGAATTTTCTGTTATCTGATAAACTTTTGGTATTATTTTAGTGATGTGTGAGTGAATATTGGAGTTTTTTTATAGTTATTAATGCAAGATACGTGTACTGGAGAATATTGGGGTTATTTAAATTATTGAAAAAGGGTGTATTGAAAACTTATTGAATTTTGTTATGAATATAAATTGGATTGTTAGGGGTACATGGGTTTATTAGTTTTGTAGTGATTTTATGCAAAGTAAAAGACATACATTAATAAACTGGGTTATTATGAGCTCACCATACTCCAGTGTGCAATAAATATAGGGTATTATTTGGGGCCCATCTACTCATATTGTATTAAATGTGTTTGCAAATAATAATTTAAAACAAGGACTTTGAAACATATCACTTATTGAGTTGTAATTAGTGTACCAAACTGTGTATACCTGTGAATAATTTGGCTGTAAATAGCGTAAATAAAAGACTGTATGATTGTTGTATTATTTGGTTTTATTGAATGGTGAGCAAGTGGGAAGGAAGAACGATTGAAAATTTAGGTATCCGACAAGAGGCACAGCTGAGCTAGCCAGGGAAGCTGCTGAAGATATTTTGAAGCAGAAATCAGGGTAAGAATATTTTTATAAATTTTTTATTTTTTTTTGAAAATCAGTGTTGACACTGGTGATGACAAACCATTAAGTCCACGATCCAGAGCTATGTCCCATACCACAGCAATATATATATATATATATATATATATATATATATATATATCAATAATTATCTTAGTGTTTAACGACCTTGCTTTATATATTTATAAATAAATTATTGGTTGTGGGTTTCAGATCACAGGCACTACAAATGATAAATTTTAAAAAACTGGTACATTTTGGTTTTAAAGTTACATACTAAATCGAGGTTTATATAAATAATTAGCAACAATGTAAAAAATAACAGAACTATAACTTAACATAACTAAAAATAATATAAAATGTATAATTTAATAAAATGACACCATTTCAATCAAATTTGTCACATTGTTCTTTTATTTTTGTGTGTGACGGTATGGCAAAATTTAAATTTAAATATGAAATTGGCATCAATATATAACAGAAAACTATTTCTTCTACAGTGCAGAAAAAAGAATATTTTACCAAAGCACATTGAAAATTCTATAAAAAATTTGTATAATTTATTTCTAAATGTTCACACCAGAAGTACATCATTAAGAATCAACCATTTCTTCAATAGGTTAAAAAGTAAATTACTAAATCTAGAAATAAGTGTCACTCACCAAATTATAGATAAGTATAATAAAGAACTAACGTTTGTTAAAGTTAAGGCTGCTAATATTCTCCCTAAAATTTTAATCAATGAATATACAAGAAGACAGACCATTTCATACAATAAAATCTTTTTCAAAATTAAATCTAATAACCAAAAAAAGATAAATGACATTTACGTGTCAACATTTCCAGTATTCAATCAAACTGACAAATGGTTTAAGAATATTAGCAATCATGATATACCTTATAATATTAAACAGATTTTAAGTCTTGGTCCAAAATTTAGTATTGCTCCTCCTATCAATAACAATATGATCATTAATCTTTTATCAGACTTGGAAAATTTATTATGTTACATTGAAACCAAAACAGATATATATATATATATATATATATATATATATATATATATATATATATATATATATATATATATATATATATAGAGCTAAACTAACTAACGTCATAACTAATTATGTACATCAGAATTCTAATACACAATCCATTTTTGGCAAAGATTTGTAGAATGCAAGAAATATTTACATGATCACAACGATATAATTATTTTAAATCAGACAAAGGTAATATGACTGTAGCTATGTCCAAAACAGACTACATATTCAAACTAAATGAACTATTAAATGATGACACAATATATACAAAATAAATTCTGACCCAACCTCAAAATTTCAAAGAAAAACTTTAGAAATAATTCAAAATTTAAAAAAGAAAAATTATATCACTAATGATACAGCTAAACAACTAAACAATTATAGCAGCGTTGCTCCTAAACTGTATGGATTACCCAAAATTCATAAAGATAATTATCCCCTAAGACCTATTGTAGCGTCAAACAATTCACCAACTGAAAAACTTTCAAAATTTATAAGTGATATTTTAAAAAACTCAATTTGTCAAAATGAATACAATGTAAAAGATTCATTTCAATTTTCTGAATTCATTAATAATTTCCAAATTCCAGAAGGTTATGTACTTATAAGTTTAGATGTCGTGTCTCTTTTCACAAATATTCCAAAAGAATTAGTACTCACTAATATTAAATTAATTTGGAATAAAATAAAAGAAAATTGTATAATACCATAAAAGTTATTTTTGGATATTATATTCATTTTTGACAGCAGCTATTTTTCTTTCGATGAAAATTTCTTTTTACAAATCTCGGGCTGCCCAATGGGTTCGAATCTAAGCCCTATTATGGCAGAAATAATAATGAATTCTTTATTAAATAATGTTTTACCTTTACTTTCTTTCAATGTACCCTTTATTAAAAAGTTTGTTGATGACATCATCACATGTGTTCCTTATGATAAAATTAACGAAACTCTTATTAAATTTAACAGTTATAATACAAAATACAATTTACTGTAAAACTGAAAAAATAGATCAGTTCCATTTTTAGATACCCTACTAATTAGAGATGATACAAATAAAATAATTCTGGACTGGTATCAAAACCTATAAATTCGAATAGATATACAAACTATCATTCATACCATTCATACAAAATTAAAATAAACTTCATTTTAGAATTAAAACAACGAATTAAAAGAATTTCACATATATCATTATACAATAAAACATACACAAACTTTCAAAATTTTAAAAGAAAATAATTATCCATTAAATCTTATTCAACAACTTTTATATAATAGCGGCAACAGTAATACCAACCATAAGCTATATAATATAAAACAAACAACAACCAAATCAATAATACCACCAATGATGAAAACATAAATTTACAAAACCAAATAATTTACAGATCACTTCCTTTCATTAAAATTTAACAACAAAACTAACCACAATATTTAAAATGTAAAATTCAAAATTGCCAAACGAAATATATTCACCTTAAATAAACTACATTCCAAATTAAAAGACAAAACACCTAAACTACAACAAAGAAACTTAATTTACCAAATTAACTGTACCAATTGTAACCAAATCTATATTGGTCAAACTTCCCAACACTTAAAACAAAGAACAATTCAACATAAAAGCGATGTTAAACGAAAACCGAATGCATGTGCTTTAACTACACATATTTTAGAAAATAATCACGTAATGGACTTTCAAAACCAAAAATTATTCAAATTCAAAATCAGAATCCAAACTACTATTTTTAGAAATGTGTTATATTTATCAAAATTCTTGTACAATGAACAAAAGACGGACATAAACAACTTGAGCTCTATATATACCTATTTATTAAATTTTAAAAATTAGATACTTGAAACAAGATACTACGTATTGGATCAAAGTACTTGATTGTTGTTATTACAGTGAGATGTTATAAACATACACCATAAAAATAAAATATTTATATAATATAAAAAGAATACACACACACACACACACACACACACACACACTCAGATTAAAACCCACTTAATTCATAAAACGTTACATGCATACATACATGCATGCATTCAATTTGCCATACCGTCACACACAAAAATAAAAGAACAATGTGACAAATTTGATTGAAATGGTGTCATTTTATTAAATTATACATTTTATATTATTTTTAGTTATGTTAAGTTATAGTTCCTGTTATTTTTACATTGTTGCTAATTATTTATATAAACCTCGATTTAGTATGTAACTTTAAAACCAAACTGTACCAGTTTTTTAAAATTTATCATTTGTAGTGCCTGTGATCAAGAATTAAAATAAATTCGAAAATTTAGGCTATAAAAAAGAGTAGTACTAAACTTGCCAGCTGACCTGAAACCCACAACCAATAATTTATTTATAAATATATATATATATATACATATATATATATATATATATATATAAATGACTTGGGCCATATAAAAATTGCTGTGGTTTAAACCCTACAATCGATTCTCGCCCCGCGAATTGGGCACCATAAAATTTGCTGTGAATTCCTAGAATATCAAGCCCCAGAGTTGGGCCAACAAAAATTTTGCTAAAAAAAATTATAAAAAAATTTAAAAAATACCTCTGGAACGCCTCCTTATTTCTGCACACTCCAGCTAGCTCTAAAATCTGTTTCTTCCTGGATATTTTCCATCCTAAGTTCACTCTTTCCCACATATACAATCAAATAAAATTACCACACAAATAATGCAACAAGACATACAACCTTTTTATTTATACATATTCAAACGTTTCCATTATCAAGAAAATATTTACACATTTGTATATACAGTTTCCAAAATTGTTTCAATCTCAATCCTTAAACCTTTTAAAATTTCATGATTTGTATTTATTTCAACAGTTTTATTTTATACGAGTAGATGGGTCCGTCGTGAAACCCTAAATTGACTTTTATTCACACCTATGGTGAGCTCAGTATAAATCCAGTTACTTTAAATGCCTGAAAACGTCGCATTTTTGTTTAAAACAAATTTAAAGACCCGTTTACTCCTTACATAAAAAATTTTGTCATTTAGTAACACTTATAAATGATAAAAGCCAATTGTCCTTTACATATACCCCTTTAAATGAGTTTTAATGATAATAAAATACCCCCACCCCCCAGTCAAATCACTCAAGCACAAAATAACAGCACAAATGTTCAGGCAAAAGCAAGAGAAATTAATTTCGTTACCTGGAGTAAGCTTTTTTTCATCATCGCCTCTGAAGATGTTGTCCATACACTTCGCCGTTATATATAGATCAAACCCATTTTCACTCGCTATCGAAGTCTCTGCAGCCGCCTTCAGTGTTTCTACCTCGATACTTGACTAGACGAAACTAATCACCTTCCGTAATTACTAAACCTCACGCATTCTTGTTTCAAGCACTTCTCAACCCGCTTACCCTAGTACCATCCTTCCATCTATTTGTTGAGTGTAGTCACAGCACCGTCAATTAACTAGCACTCACTTGTGCAAGACACAAGTTTAAAAAAACTACCGACGTGCAGTACTAACACCGTTTTACACTTTTAAATTAGGATGTTGCTTTAGCACAGCAAAGTCAGACGGATAAGCAACGTACAATAATAAGCCAAAGTAAGAGAGAGCACGTAAGAGATAAGAGAGCTTTACTACCTCTCCTAGTGTATTTATATTTTCTGATCCACCCCTCTCGGACCCTATTTCAGTCGAAAAGCTTATTTTATCTTAATTGATTCTAAAAATTTTATGCGTAACCGACTAGTACAACCGAAAATTCTATTTCCACCATGCTTTTCACCTGAAATCTGTTCAACAACATATAACCGTCGTGAGCTACTCGAAAACTTCTAGCCTTCTACCAATTAGATTCCTATCCCCCATTTCTACGTCCAGCCTCTAGCTATCTTCCCTTGTTTAACACATATTTACTGTCTCTTTTAAAATCCCACTCAAGCAACAGAAAATCGATATTGTGGTTGACCTCCAAATCTACCGCGTACTTTAAACAAGTATTTTAACCAGCTTTCATTTTACATGCTCTCGGTCTGATTTACACTACGGATATTCTATTTCACTTTGCCTTCAAACCATCTGTGGTTTTAGTAGCTTATGCATTGACCGTTACATACAATTCCACAGAATTCTGTCCCAACGTTCTTTGAACTTGTTATTTTCAACTGTCAGGTTTTTCTAAGAAGCACACCGTCCGTTTGAAATTATATTTCCAAGTTTTAGCATTTCCTAGGATTTGTATTTTAACGAACGTTTAGTTTAGTTAAATTGAAAATATTCGTTTACCTTATTGATTAATATACCCAAAAGCTCTGTTTATTATCCGATGCGCTTGATTTAAAATATTAAAACTAATTATGCATAGCCTTGAGTTTCCACGTACTCCAAAGCTTCTACACTTTGTGCAAATTTAACATTCCGATTTAGAAATACAAAAATATGTTATTATCCGTCCGTTTTCAATGTCACAACTAATTAATTTGGTACGTAAATAAATTGTTCCTATTTCCTATATACACAGTCGTTAAAATTTTATTATCTAGACCTATCTATCCTTCTTAACCTATAATTTCCACGACAATATATATATATATATATATATATATATATATATAACTATGATGATATGTTTATATAGCTGTCTTATTAACAAATAGGTTAAAGAATAGAAAAACAAAGTTTTGTAGATAGATTAAAACGTGCCACCAAAAGACAATGCACTTACTTTTTATTGTTATGAATTTTTATTTACTTTATTTATAAAATGTTATTCCCAAGGAGAAAACTCAATATTTTGTTGTTTTTAGGTTTTAATTACTTTAGCAATGATTCATAAAAATAATATGTTTTGTAACTTATTTTGTGGTTTAGTAGGGTATTTATAATAAAGTCAATTTTATTTACTTGGTTGTCTTTAATTACTATTACCAAAATGAAGTTTCTAGAAATGGTTTCGTTTCAAATATAAAGAGAAATGTTTTATGGAAACTTCATGATAAATGAAAAATATTTAAAACTAATTGTATTATTAAGATATTATAGTTATAAAGCTGACACTAGTGCAATTGTCTTTTTTGAAAGGTTGTTGCTGAAACGCTTGTAGTAAGAATTGACTAAATAAAGAATGATTGTAGTTCCAGTACTTTGTTGTATTTATTTATTATTTTGTTGGACAGACTAGTGTTCTGTCGTTATTTGTTTAACATTTTATTGTTTGTTCTATTTCAGCTGGACGAATGTGTCGAGTTTCTTGGTTCCTAAACCCAATCGTCAACTGTGTTAGAGTGACTTAAATTTGTATATGTCGTGGTGATTCGTGCGGGTACTTATTTATTTCTTTTGCTTTCTTCCTAACTCGCGCGTTTTACTCTAACAAGTTTTATATGTTTAAACTAACACACTAGGCAAAAATAATAGTTCTACTTAAGGTCTTCAAAAGACTGTCAGTACTGATATAAATCCTCCTTTTATATTTTATTTTTTATATTTCCATACAGTTTTAATAGAACAATGTCCATAATGATACTCGAAACAGTTTACGTTTTATAACACTTGCAAACCTGTATGTATGGTTTTGATTCATAAATTATACCTTTTTCCACTCATTAATGTCGGGAAACCAAAAAATTAAACAATTTGATATGGAATCCTTGTGATTAAAATAAAACTGCTAATTCAACTGCCTTCATAGCTCCCATAATAACAGTTGATAATAGTGAATCGACAACTGCCCAAATGAATTCACATAGCAGTGCACCTTTAATAGAATATAAAGGGGACCAGTAATTCTTCACTAACTGGGCACAAACTTCCTAAAGCATGGTGTTACACCAATAAAATTAGGCAACTACGTGGTAGTATGAGGTATCGAGTAGTTACTCATATCTAATATGTTCATCACTAGGTCTAATTTGTGAGCATTTATAATATAACCTAAATGCTAAAACTCTTTCAGAATATTCAAATTTTCCTACACCAATTTAATCGCAATTAAAATATTATCGATGCCAATTAAAAGTTTATTAACTTCTAACATATTCTTAAAAATTATTTGGATTTAACATAATTGTGTAAAAACGTCAATGTTTAAGCAATCCACTGGACACAAAGAAGGGTTAATATTTGGATTGATTTTATTATTTTTCTACATGATTGCCAATAAAAGATATTTGAACTCGCTCATATGTCAAAAAATCACATCCTAAATGACATTTTCAAGATATGGTGTCATTTGGAAATACATAAAAAGCTGATCTAATTCTGTATCAAATATTAAACTTAAAAGAAATTGACTTTAATACGACCAACTTTGTCTTATTTATACCTACAAACATTTTGTTTGAAGTATTGCAAAATTGGAAAACGTTATTAATAATATTGTGCTATCTGAATCTAAAACAGTATTGACATAAAAAGAAAAATTTATACCCGTTCAAATTGACAGCATATATCTGCTTGATATATTTTGTTCCACAAAGAGGGGCAGTTGTCTCAGGCCTGACTTAGGACTTCGATAATGTCTCTTGTTTTTTTCAGCAGTACATTTTGTGACAATCCACACAATAACACAAACATATTGGCCTTGTTGGCTTACTACATTGCGCTACACCATGTGTTAGATTGTTGTAGTTAAAACATCGTAAAATTCCCCTTTTGAGAATGCAGTCATGTTTGAAAGTAACGTTAAATTTTGTTTTGTCACTGCTAAAGCCACACTTAAAATTTCCACATTCAACACTAAACTTTCTCAAGATTGGCTGTTTCTCTTCTTTCACCAATTCTGATTTTTCTACCATAAACTATTCGTTCACAATTGATGATATTTTGATACAGACCTTCTTCATCATGATCATTTGGCATTAAAAAATTGCATAACTCTTTAGATTCATATAAAGTGATATTTTGGAATGAAAACAAACTGCAACTCTTTCACTATCATACTGATATTTTTCTCTGTAAATATAAGTAGTTTTTGAAATTGCCTCTAAAACTGGTCCAATCTTTGAACTTGTCGTTTATTCCAATAAACCGGAATTTTGCAACACTGGCCAAATTACTTGTAGTGGTCTGAAAAATAAATACCTCTAGTCAATTATGGAGCAAAACTGTGCTTTGTTTCTATTGTAACCAAAAACTAGCTCAAATCTTGTTCAACAGTAAACTTATCGATTATTTTAGATAGATTCCACATAACATATATTTCTTATGGCATTAACATTTGTGCATTCTGGTGGATTAACATAGACTCAAATACTGGCCTGCATTTTGTGTTGAAGGAAAAGGTCCCCAAGCAGCTCCTGGAAAACCAACATATCTTAAATCCGACACTGAATGCCAAAGGGAAAGCATTGAAGGGGGTGGTGATAATACTGAAGAATCTTGCTTCCTTCTTGAAGCTATAAAGTTTTCATAACTAGTATTTTCTATTAAACCATGTTTTCCATGACTTTAATGAGGTTATGATGACTTTCCAATAAAATTTCTAATTCACCTACAATATACAAACCATAATCTTGTGTATTGTTTTAAATATATATCCATCTGTCTATCATTATTGCAGCCATCAATTTGCAAACTACATTGGTAGTTGCATCCATCGAATTATTGCATCCGTATAATGGACGCAATAATGAAATCCCATGTCATTTTGATTTTCTGTCAATTTTCATAAATGATAAAAATTCTATAGCTGAGGGTGAACGAATTTTATTATTTTGTGTTGTCATTTTTTTCCTAATGCTTCTTATAAGAGTAGCAGGCGCTATTTTCTCATGATGTAACATTGGTAGCTCCATGGAAAATATGTATAATTGTAGTTCAATCGATTCTCCATAAGAGGCAGTACAAGCATATACACAAGCGTATATTTGAATCGGTTTCAAATATTATTCCGCACCTTACTGCATCCGAGACTTGGCTATTGTGTAGCATATTAATCGTGGCAATTCGTCATATATTTGGTAACTTCTGCAATCGGGCCAAGTTATGCTAGTGTATTAACAATGGACATTCATTTTAGATCATTTAAAATTTTGCATTGTATTGGCACACAAGAAACCATAGGTAGGTACAAGTATACATCATCAATATAATAATTATTATAATCGCAATTTGTAGACACGTGGCATAAATTAAAATCTCCGACAACTCAGGTACGTTTTTCGTATGCCAAGTACCAACTAGACTTAGCATGATGTATCTACATTATTTTTAAGCGTTGAACATAGTTGACTGAAAGGTGTTAGGTAGACGCTAGTGAAAAATTATTATACAAGCCCGCCCGTGTTTAAAAGAGCATTTATCTATTATAAAATGATTATTAATAAATTTCAAAGTTTAATTTGTTCTTATTAGTAGTAAAATATAATATTTGAAGTACAATTCATTCTTCAGACATAATCATCAACTTCTAAACTGCTGATGTTACGACCCTTATCTTTTGAGAATCCAACCTCTGAAGAAATTAATACATCGTCCAAAAACTGAGTAAGCTATTTATATTAACAAGCAAAAAATTTTATGACAACGATGTTTTAATAAATTCTTCGTATTCAAACGTCCTTATTTATACGCTGGATCACCTTCGTATTTTGAATAATAATAATTAAAACACCGTCATAAAGGACACACCGAAAAAATATCTAAACCGTTTTATAGTTACAACAATTTTAATTTGTGGTTTATGCATTTTAGTTTAATAAAAGATTCTGAATTATAATTATACAATGAAGATGCAAACAAATGTTTGCCATGCATAATAAAAGGCTTAAACCCTTATTCCGCCGAATTTCTTTTGATTTATTATAAAAGACTGAAAAAGGACAATCCGGGTGTGCCAAAGTACCTTCCTCCCTTGTTTTTAGTACATCGAATTATGCTCGTTGTTTGATCAATTGTGGGGTTGTGCTCATTTGCTTATAGCAAATAAATTAAAAACAAATCCGAGGGTCAAGTTGACAGCTAGCCCCTGCTTTTTCTTTGTTCTTCGAATTCTTCTTACTCCATTGAAGTATGCTCTTTTTGTGCTCGATTGTACCCATGTTGGTTTCAATGGTGCTCAATTCCTAATACGGAGAAATAAGAAAAAACCAATCCGTTGGGGGAGATTTTAACCACCAATCCCCATTTTTTTTGACTGAATAAAAAGTTCAATAAGCTATGCTGCGTGTTTATGGATACTATGCAATTCTCAAAAGCAGTTAAATAATTTATATGTAATTATATTATAAAAGCAAACAAATTAAAAAAAATACAAAATGAACACAAACATATAACAACCACCAGTACTTATAAATAAAAAATTAAAAGTCTGTTTCCATAGTAAGAATGTTGCTCATAACACGCAAAAAACAAAACTTTATAAAATTACTTCTAAACGTATTATTGCGTTACCTACTACAAAAATGCTGAGATTTTTAAAAAACGATCTATTTTAGAATCGGTTTTTGTGATTTACATCTGTAAGTAGTTCTCTTTCATATTTTAATTATTACTCTGGCAGAATAAGAAAACCTCTAGATGGTTTTGCAATAGACCTCCATCGCCCTACAAAAAAGAGGAGAGTGTTTTAGAAGAACCTAATAAAGCAAATATAGTGGATAATTTGGAGGATCATTTAGTATTTCTTCCAAATATAAATATCAGCAGTAGAAGCAATGCAATAAATGCCACGGAAAAACTGAATAATGGAATGCATGATTTAGTGCACCACGACCATACTATTACTGCAAAGGTAAGTAGTATATTGCGATATAAAAATAAAAACCAAAACAAAGCATAAGAGGTTTCAACTCAAGCTTGTTACTGATATTGAAGCATATCATCTCAGCAACTGCTTACTCATTCTTTTTGCAATGTTAAAAGTACTTGTTCTTCATTCTGTATTTTACTGTTTTATGTTAATTTTGGAATGTTTCATTAAAATTTGCCTTGATAATGCGGGGATATTAGTTTTTCTATACGTTCTCTGAAAACTTGAAAACAACAAGATAAGGTAATTAATTAGAGTAAGCTGAAACTAACGTATATGTAATTGTGAGGAAAATTGCTGATAACATTACGAGAGGAATGCCAAGGTAAAACTAACTCGCACAGTTTCTAGATTTTCTGCGTTCTAAGATAAACATTTACACCGATTCTTAAGGAACAGACACGGGTTAATCTGAAATAATCAATTATGCAGCTCACATCAGACGTTTTTGAAGACAAACGTGACGGCCACAATGTTCTCCTATAGAACTTATTTTTACTTTACTGTTTGCGTGGTTGATCTTTTATAATGGTGGTTAATAAATTTAAGAAAGTTGTTGCAAATTTCTCAAAAAAATATACACCCCATCTTGTACACCTTTTTGTATATAATATTAAAATGCTAGTTTCAAAAAGGATACAGTTTGTGTAAAAACGTTAATTATATTATCAGCGTTTCAAGATTTTAAAATTTAAAAATACCATTTGGATATGATTAAGATTGATAAAAGTTGTACAGTGGAAATGCACAATTGTTAAAATTTGAAGCTTACCCTTAGCTTAGGACACCGTTTGTAATAAAAGTCAACAATATTAGTTATGTCTCAATTATTGGTAGTGATTAAGTTATTCATTAAAGGCTTATCCGAGTTTGTTTTAGATTGACACTACAGCAGCTGACAAATTGATCGATTATGATTTAGATTCTGAGGAGAGTTCTTTTGCTTCTTCGGAGGTTGAGGATTGTTTTCATGTTCCGAGTGACGAGGAGGCAAGTTGCACTGTTCCGCAATCAAATATTATCTTTAAAAGAACCTTCTGTATATTTCGAATAATCGAAAGTGCAGTGGACATTTGTTTGATGGAACTTCTCAATATAGAGCACTATGTAAAAGAATAATTCAAACAAGTAAAAATGTGTTAAAAAACACAAATATTTCAGAAACCGATATACTAAAAAATAATCGCAAAACAGCATGAAGTGTGCTTCGGACAGCCTGACGATCATCAGGAATTATTTTCGTAAAAAAACTGTAAAGAAAAAGATAATCAGCTTAACAATCCTAAGAAAGATCAAGGTACAAATCTTGAAAAAGGTAACGATCTCGAAATCACTTGATGTCCAATGCAACAATGTATCTACCAATATGACTTTTCAAAACAAGAAACAATTTAGCACAAAATCTCAATCAAAAATAAAATATAACAGAAAATCAACTTCTGCTAGTTTTGTGAAAACTAAGTTCAAAACTATGCCCGTCATATTCAAAGAAACTATTCCCTCGAAGTGGAGGTTAGGCAAATCAACTCAAAGCCAAAAGAAACTAAAAAACGTAAAAATCTTTACAATTTATTAAGAAGGAAGGGTAATTACTTAAAACACACCAGCAAATGCTTCAAACCAGTTTGAAAGTCGTACATTCCAAATCAACGCGTTTTGCCATGTGATAATTGCCTAGGATACTTTTCACCAAAACTCTTATACCGCCATAGAAAAATGTGGAAATTTTGTAGAAAACTCTGCACAAGTATCTGCTCAGACAAAAATTAGCAGGAAACATTAGAGTCGACAAACGATTGAGGGAAGAAGTATTTCCAAAAATGCGAGCGGATGAGGTATTTGGTAGCCAAGAAAGATGCCCGCATATGTGCCTTTGGAGCAAGATACCTGAAAATTCACAGAGAAAAGCATTTTGTCAGCGTCACTTCTCGTAAAATGCTCGAACTTGCAAAACTTTTAATAGAAATTAAAAAGTAGAACCCACCATAAAAACGTTGTTCCACGCACTACAGTCACAATATTTTGATTTATTTGTGGAGGCTACTAAGATGTGGTTAATTACGATTCGGAAAAGGAAATATACAAAGCGCCAACCTATGCAATGAACATAGCTACATCGTTGAAGCAATGTTGCAACATTGCTATTAATTTCGCTCTTAAGAACTAAACCCACTATGCTACCATTTCATCAGCGGAATCTGAAGCAAAACTGAAGACGATGATTCTCCTATTCAACTTCAATTGGAGATTTGAAGTTGCCACATAAGTTGCAAACAACCTTAACCTAAATAGATGGAATAAAATTACTATCGTTCCGCTAACTGAGGATTTGCAACTTTTAAGAGAATATCTATTAAAGACAGCTGAGGATGCGCTTCGAAAGCTCATGTTGAATCCTAAAGATGTTTTGGCATACAATAATCTGTTAGAATCCGTTTACTGCAGGGTGATTTTGCTTAACCGCAAACGCTCTGGGGAACTTCAAAGAATGCTATTGAACACATATATTAGTAGTCCCAGTAATTTCCACAGCTACGAAGAATTTAATAGAGCTATATCGAAAACCAAACTGATCCTTTTGAAATCACTAAAATGTGTGGTTATTAGAGGTAAATGGGCAGAGGTGTTCCTATGCTCTTTAGTACTGACGTACAGGGACATATCAAAACATTAATAGAACTAAGAACTAACTTTATTCCTAGTGAAAATATATATCTATTTGCGAAATCAAATGAAGTTGTACCAATAACTGGTTATAAAGCCTTAAATAAGTTTGCTAAAGCTTGTGGCACCTTAAATCCATCAGCCATTACATCAACACGTCTCAGAAAACATTTGGCAACACTTACACAAATCTTTAATATGAATGATAGCGAGGTTGAGCTAGTGAAAATATATATATATATATATATATATATATATATATATATATATATATATATATAGGGTGAGTTTTAGTGTGGCAACGGTCGATAACTCCGTTATTATAAAAGCTACGTAAACCAAATTTGGAGACATATTAGGCATGCCTAAAGTGCACATTTTAAAAATATTTGGAAGCATACAGGATGTTTCATAATTCCAGGGCATATTAAACTTATATTTTTTTTAATGGAACACCCTATATATTATTACATTTTTGGAAAGCCCATAAAAAGAGCTTTAATTTGATATGAAATTGTATCTATCTATTCCTTTTAGTTTTTGAGATATTCAACTGTTTTTAGAAAAAATGACCCCAATTGGACACACTGCCACTGCACTAATACACAACTTATGTTAATTTTCAAGATGCAGAAAATTTTACCATATACCATAGTATATTTGTAAATATCACTTTTTTGAAATTTCTTCCCAGTATACAGGGTGTGTCAGGTTTCTAAAATGCAATTTTAAAATTTTTAAATGGCACCCTACCAATTTTATTGCTACAATGGATAGTTCATTAAGTGTCCTTTCATTTTGTTAAGCATTCCTATACCTAAATCCATTACTTTCCGAGATATTTTTGATTTTCTTCAAATTTTATGAATGTTTTAATTTACATAACTAAAATAACTTACTATTGGAGAATATTATAAAACAATCAATACATATTAATTAACAATCAACTACACTTATCCAATAACAATTTTCACTAAAGATATAACAACCCACAATAATACGCTATCAACAGAATTCTGCCAGATCAACAATATGCATTTTATAGAAAATGTTCAAACAGGAAATCAGGCAGGCTTTGAAAAAAATAACAATTACAATCAAAATGTCATTTAGGTTTATTAATTGTAGTGTGTTGTCATTTAACACATTATCAGTTCTGTTTTAAATGTAATCTTTGAAGGAGTTTTCAAAATGAATTTTACAGTGGAAGAACAAATAAATATGATTTGGGTATTGAGAGCAAGTTTAAAAATTTCCTACTTGCATCAAGAATATACCAAGAGAGATATCCTGTTAAATGACAACACACTACAATTAATAAACCTAAATGACACTTTACATGTAATAGTTATTTTTTCAAAGCCTGCCTGATTTCTGTTTGAACATTTTCTATAAAATGCATATTGTTGATCTGGCAGAATTCTGTTGATAGCGTATTATTGTAGGTTGTTATATCTTTAGTGAAAATTGTTATTGATAACTGTAGTTGATTGTTAATCAAAATGTATTAATTGTTTTATAATATTCTCCAATAGTAAGTTTTTAGTTATGTAAAATAAAAACATTCATAAAATTTGAAGAAAATCAAAATATCTCAGAAAGTAATGGATTTACGATAGGGAATGCTTAACAAAATGAAAGGACACTTAATGAACTATCCATTGTAGCAATAAAATTGGTAGGGTGCCATTTAAAAAAAATTTTGAAAATTGCATTTTGCGAAACCTGACACACCCTGTATACTGGGAAGAAATTTCAAAAAAGTGATATTTACAAATATACTATGGTATATGGTAAAATTTTCTGGATCTTGAAAATTAACATAAGTTGTGTATTAGTGCAGTGACAATGTATCCAATTGGGGTCATTTTTTCTAAAAACAGTTGAATATCTCAAAAACTAAAAGGAATAGACAGATACAATTTGATATCAAATTAAAGCTCTTTTTATGGGCTTTTCAAAAATGTAATAATATATAGGGTGTTCCATTTAAGAAAATATAAGTTTAATACGCCCTGGAATTATGAAACACCCTGTATGCTTCCAAATATTTTTAAAATGTGCACTTTAAACATGCCTAATATGCCTCCAAATTTGGTTTACGTAGCTTTTATAATAACGGAGTTATCAATCGTTGCCACACTAAAAACTCACCCTGTATATATATATATATATATATATATATATATATATATACATCATCATCATCATCATTGGGTCTTCAGTCCTGAAACTGGTTAGACGCGTACCATAATTGTTTCCTATTCTGAACTAACCTACACAATTCCCCGAAATTTGCACAGTCTGCATCTATCACTATCTGATCTAGGTCTACTTGGGAGGTAATGTGGTGGTTTCCCGTTGCCTTCCACATCGCGGTAGTGTGTCTTAGACTGCCATACCGACCCCTATGGTCTCTGCCAATCTAAGTACCGAAAGAGCCGCTGCCCTCTTTCGGGGACCTGTCTTGGTCTGGTTCCTCACTAACGACCCTACTACTTTGGTTGGACCTGTAGTTTGGCTCTTTAGCTCATTAGAACACGCAAGCCATTTCACCTGTTCTACTAATCTAGAACTTCGCAAGGTGCAGGTCCATTCGAAATGGATATATATATATATATATATATATATATATATATATATATATATATATCTATTTGCAAAATCAAATGAAGTTGTACCAATAACTGGTTATAAAGTCTTAAATAAGTTTGCTAAAGCTTGTGGCGCCTTAAATCCATCAGCCATTACATCAACACGTCTCAGAAAACATTTGACAACACTTACACAAATCTTTAATATGAATGATAGCGAGGTTGAGCAACTAGCAACATTTATGGGCCACACCGCGGGTGTGCATAAAAGTTCTTATAGGCTACCTGATGACGTTTATCAAACAGCAAAAATTTCCAAACTTTTGTTTTTAATGGAAAAAGGTAATGCTGACATCTGTAAACGAAAATCACTTAGTGAGATTGAAGTCGATATAGGGGAGGGCTTGTTAAAACACTGTGAGAGCAGTGACAAAAGTGATGACGGAGGTAAGGGACCTGTTTATCAAGATGTGGCAGGATCGAGCAATAGTGCTAATAGCATAGACAAGTATACTAGCAGTTATTCCTAAAAAAGGAAAGAAAAGGAAATTAGTACCTTGGACTCCAAAACAAAAACAAGTTGTACAGAACTTTTTCAGAAACCATATTAGAAGTAAAAAACCTCCTAAGCGTTTTGAATGCGAAGACTTAATTGAAAAGCATCCTGATCTTCTAAATCATAAGAACTGGTTAAAAGTTAAAGTGTTTGTTCAAAACATTTATACTAAGAAAGCAAAAATGTGAAATGCTATTCTTGATGTTATGCTTTATCACTTCCATGTACACGGTAGTTAATACAATTTTTTAAAGTATCAATTTCTGTTATTTATAACATCCAATCGCTTACTTTGGGAAGTTAAGTAGTTGGGGGAACATGACTAAATGCGCTTGTTTTTTGAGCGAATTTACAGTTAAAATTTGCATATACTTAAACCAAGGTAAATGTTGGATAATAATAAAATTTTAAGGAGTGTGTTCTAAGCTCAAATTAGGTTTTATTTCAGTGAATCTATTTTTTTATTTTTATATCAACTAAGTGATATTATTTTTATTCATCTATTAGTACTATTTAATAACTTAATTATAACATAATGATCAAATTTTTTTTCATGATTAGATCGCGTCTTAATTTTATATTTTGTTTACGGTTCATCCAATTTTTTAAGGAACTACACCACGAAACGCAGAAACAGCACCGTAACTAAACTTGTTCACCAAACCAGAGACGAAACTGTTTTCTGCAAAGGAGTTGACTCACTTGCACAAAATAGTTTCGCCTCTGGCATGGTTAACAATTTGAGTTACCGTGCTGTTTCTACCTTTCCTTATGATGCATTTATGAAAATAAACGAAATGTTGACATGGTCCAATCTCGCAAGAAGATTTTATCACTAAGACTCTGGCAGCAGGAGCCTTCATAATTACTTTAATTATAACGTACCAACCACTTACAGCAAAAAAATAATTTCCATTTAAGTATATTGTTATATTTATTTCTAGAGCTTACTTTAATAGAAATGTTATAAGGCGATTGGAATTTAAAAGGAACTTACTTTAATCTTAAGATACAGTAAGTGTGCCCAAATTTTAGAAGAGTATGTAATATATTAGTATAAGATGTAAATTAACCAAATATTGTAAAAGACAAAAATATAAACTCAAGAGTATACGGTAAAATATTTTGTTCCTATTGCATTGTAAACATTTAAAACAAATGATTGCTGATAGTAAAGTTTATGTGAATATACAGAGTACATAGTTGATTTTGGTATCTGTAGAACTTGTATTTTTTTGTTTCAAAATTTAACCAAACGTAGCTTGATATTATAATCAGACTAAATAAACAGAAGCAATAATGACGGGTTTAACCTAAATTAATTAATCATAAATAAATGTTACTTTGTTATGTCTTTTAAATAAATGAGTTAACTAAATGAGTTTCATATTTCTGAACAAATTTAATGTTCTTCTACCTAAGTTAATGTAGCAAAGTTGTTTAGCAATAGCGTAGTGTAAGTCGTCAATATTTCGAAAAATACTATTTCAATACTTTTCTTCTGTTAAATCTACTTTGTCCTAAAAAAATATTGTAAGCAATACAATACGCGAACGGTATTTGTAATCCTGCGTAATCCGATATATAAAGCTATCTGTGTACATATTGCATATTATAATAAGTTGTTCTTGCTTATTTACCTGTAAATAAAACTGAGTTTTGAGTTGAAAATTTTTTGTTCCCTTATGCTAAACCCAAATAATTAAAATTTGCACTACCTACTATGTAATATTTCACCATAATGTTGAAAATATTGCTGAAGTTTTGTGTAGTCAAAGCAAGATGTGCAACTACTGGGGGACCCCGAGTAGAAAGAAAGTTTATGCTATTCCGACATCTTTCCCACTTGATTAAATAGTGCGGTTGATATACATTTTGAAGCAAGTGCGTTGATTGTTAATTCACCATCATGAGATGACTGCAGAAAAAACATCAAAAGGAGCCCTTCGTTTTATATTTGGCTTGAATCCTACTGTCGATATTGAAATAATTGTTCTAGAAAGCGATATTTCTAGTGTGTCGGTAGTAATAAGATTGAATACAAACGACTATCATTTCACAATTAGATCGTAATCTGCAAGCAATAGTATACATTATAATGAATAGGGTAAATATTACAACAATGGCGGTCGCAGTAATGTATACAAAAAATATACAAAGACACATTAACATGTGGTCTACAAACAATAATTATATACTGTGGATGCAACAACACTGTACTATAAATTGATTCGATCTAGGTAGCCGAACGTAATTTTTTTGTATATAAAAAAGTTGATATTCTTAAAATTCGAAACAACCAGCATACTCAGAATGATGTGAAGAAAATATACTTAACATATTTTTATGAATTTGTGACTCCTTGTGGTAGACGCAATAAAGTATGGTTCATTGAAAGATGCAATAATGTTAGATGGATGTAAATATGTATATATATATATATATATATATATATATATATATATATATATATAACGTGACATAACTATTTATTTAAAGATATACTGATATATCAGAAGCAGTAGTAGTGGTTAACCTAATTAAAAAATATATAGAAATATAAACAAAAAGAATTTTTCAGTGTCCTCATTTTAGCTGTAAACTTGAAAACTATTATCTTTTATAAAGGACAACTCCACATTTATTTTAAAATTTTAGAATTTTTCTTGTAAGTATAAATAAAAAAATTAAGACATTATTTAAATTCAATATAAATTTTTGAACTATTGGCTAAGAAAAATATCACCGTTTTGATATTTAATCTAACATCTTTTTAGTAAATATTCTAATTCATGTCTACTTGTATTCTGCAAAAGCAAACATGCGTAGAAATATTCCTAATTATGTTTGATAATGTAAAGCATCAAATATGATATTATTAATATCATGTTATATAAAAAGATTAAGATAATCAATATACTTGCATTTTGGAACTATTTCAAGTGTACACGTAAATTACTACTGTACCATATATGTACAAATATAAAAGTTCAACATAACATTGATACTAAATGTGCAATAAAAGTTATTGTTAAATAGAAATTTTTAGACTACTTACATTATACTAATGCTAAAAGCCATTACTTACACTGTTTGTCAAATAAATTAGTATAAGTATACTTAACTTTGGTACAAAAGTACAATTTCTTTTTGGTTTAAATAATTTAAATTTTCCGTTCAGTTATGCCCAGTAAAGTGAGTTATATGACTTTGTTATGCATTGGTTATATGTTTAACTTCTCTACCACATTAAAACCACCTTGAACTTGCCAACTATCTTAGTAAGCTTAAGAACATTTATTATACAAACCAAAAATAATGCCACAAACAATATTTGAAATGGTCAATTTAAAAGATAATTATAATTAATTGACTTACCTGAGTTTGTACAACATGATAAAAATGCCCTGTTAAAGCTCTAGCTAAACGTAAAACATTCGAATATTTTCGCTGAGTTTCTCTCAATTGCTCAATTTGCCCTTCTAATTCTGAAACGTATAATTCATAAAATGCCTGAATACCAAATACAACTAATTACCAGTATCGACTGTTCTAGATGATTTGCCTAGTTTTTCAAACATCAATTGTTTAGTACATTTATAAGTAGATATTGACCAAGTCTTTAAATTGTCTATTCTAGAAGAACCCTTAGTAATAGTAGAATCCTCATTTTGAATAGATGCAACGCTTGGAGTTAAAATTGCAGGAGAACTTGTACAAGTCGAAAGACCCGTTGGAGCAGAACGAGAATACGGACAAGCAGGTTTTGCTTCTACTGCTGCAACAACATTACTCCGATTTTCATTTAGGGTAGTATCCTTCAGCATATCATGAATACTAGTTTTTTCCGAACTGGACGTTTTCAATTGAGACATACCGGCGACTAGAAAATATATATCAAGAATAGCAAATGCTACCTAATGTTATACACTTACCTGATTAATTAACAAATGGAATGTATCAATATTGTTATACAGGTATTTGACGCGATTCAAGTTTAATACAGAAAAATAATTAAAAAGCTATTCAAATTTAAACATAACAAATTACTAATATTAAAACAAGTGAACGTCAGTATGATGAACAAATGAGTGTGCTTGACAGTGCTGCCAAATTAAATACTGTAGATTAAAAAAATTTAATGAAACCATATTTTATTAATAAAGCCTGGACGATTCAATCGCATGGAATATTATAAATTTTAATACCGATGAAAATAATCTTTGCATGATCCTAATACGAAGGTCAATGCGTACATTTCAAGCGAATCCCTACCTGCAGTTAAAGGTGGTTTAAACTTTAACCAAGTTATTATAGTTAATACAGTAATCGATAATTCCGTTGCTCGTTATATATTTTCAGTTGTTTAATTATAACAAAAATTTTATTATTTTTTACTGAAAACAGTAATTTCAAAACGGTCAAATACAATTTGTGCAATATTATAAATTTATTTAACTACTTGCTTTCATCTCAGTTAAAATTTAAAAGTACAGTAGAGATCAAATACCAAAGATGTCCTTTTTTAAAAATAAATAAATTTATTGGTACCTGCATCCGAATACAAAATACGGAAACTTTCCGAAGATTACAATACTCAAAGAATTTTTACTATATAATAAAGTTTAATTCTTATGGCCTCGATTATAGGTTCGTGTTTAAACCGAGGGTAGACAGAAATCCAGATAAAAAATAAACTTTATTTCGTTTGTTATGCTAGCTTCCAATTTTAGGTTTAAACGTTAATTGGCAGATTGTCGATCAGGGTTAAATCTTTAAATTATAGTTTAATTCTAGTTTGACACAGCAAATGTGATGGAATATACCAATGAGATTTTAAACATTTTAGTGTTAAATGGTGATAACATAAGGATGAAATTAAGGTATATACTTAGGAGGCCACAGGTTTTAAAAGAAAATGCTTAGAATAACTTATATTCTGTTTTTAATTCAAGACAGTATACTATCAACGTTCTTAAGGTATATGGGTTGCCTATACTACAGTCTTATAGTTATAAGCGTTTAACGGACAGAATCGGTATTTAAAATAATAGGATGGACTAGTTGCAGTACAAACTTAACACGAGTTTGATTCAGAGCCAACAAATTAACATATTGGGGCAACTACAAATACGGGTGAGAAAATAATTCAGATTTGTAAGTTAGCAATACAAAACATATTGAATGGGTATGTGGAGTTGGCCAACCAATACAAGATTTCTATTTAAACTTGACACTCATTTATGGGCCGAATGCACCGTATTTTGGTTAAGTGAAGTGTTACTAAGCTGGTTTTAATATATAAACTATGGTGGTTATGCACCGCAGTATGTTCTATGTAGTTTAGTAAAGCCCGCCTACAATTTGGCAACATTGTAGAAAGTTTATTTTTTACTAAAAATTAATGTTTGTAGTGGTAGCTTTGACGTATAAATTGTTTATTTTATTTGGGGTCCAAGGGATTCATTGCCAAAAACACATTTGTTGTTCATTCATAAAAGCCTGTAAACCGCAAATTTTACTGGCAATGAAAAACAGCATTTATTCAGTATAATTTCTAAATATTCACATATTATAGAAGGCAAACAAACAGACAGAACTTCTTTAGCTAAGAAACTACAAACTTGGGTAAAGGTAGCGGATGATTTTAATGCTATCACTCCGAACCATGTGTATCGATCTTCGCAGGTTTTAAAATTTTTTTATGAAAATAAGAAAAAATTATTAAGGAAGCAAGTCGCGGAAGAGAGGAAACAGCGAATGCTCACGGGTGGTGGAAGTATTCCAACAATAAAAAAAGACGGTACAGAAGATTTATTAATTTCATTGGTTAATAAGAAAACCATATATGGAGATGTAAACCCCTTCGATTCGTATGTACCTATTAAATATGAAGTCGTTTCTGCGACATATTCGCCAAGCGCTATGGAATTCACATTTGAAGACTCGGATGAAGAAACTCTCAAAGTATAGTTAATACTAAATTCAGAGTATATTTTTAAGTAATATTATTATTTTAGCAATTAGACGAAATTACAACTGACAAACAACTAAGAATTAGTCAGAGAAATGTTACCGCTACTGAAAATACTGCTGGCGATGAATATCTAACATATACTAGTATGAATTATAATGAGGTTGGTGTATATTAAATTATAAGATGTATCTAACAGTGATAATTTTGTTGGATTACATCACTGCTACAGATGGTGTACGGATTTATATATAATATAATATAGTTCATTGCACTTCGGCAGCTTACAAATATTTTGTCAAATCTTTCTTTTCAGCCTGGTCCAAGCCATACAAGTGAAAGCAATATTTCTAAAGAAAGGTCTACATTGTTCAAAACACAATCTTTTTCTGGGCTTGCAAACAAAAAGGTAAAAATGACACACAGAAATTTGAATAATTATGCTATTTTAGGAACATCAACCGAAACTGATCAAAAGCACCCAAATGGCAAGTAGGCTCAGACCTGCAACAACAGTTAAAACTTTGACCTCTTCCGAAGTTGCAAAAAAATACAATATTATTCTGGATAAAAGAGTAGTACTGTTGGATAAACAAATAGAGGTTATAAATCAGGAGCTAACTTTTAAAAAATTAGAAAACATTAAAATTTGAATTATTAGATTTAGAATTAGCCAAAAAACGTCAGGATAAATAAAGTATTTTATGTAATTGTATTCTGTAGGTTTAGTTATACTATAAATAAAAGTCATGTTTTTGAAGTTATATATTTGGAAAATAATTGTTAATAAGCTCTCTCCGTAAGTCGTAAATTGCTACATTATTATTATGACCAATGGGTGGATTTGCAATTTGTCCTTGTTGAATTAAATAGTTCAATTCTTCTTCATTTAAATGTTCTGGTAATGGTGGTTCATTCTTGTTCATTCTTTTTGCAACATTATGAAGTACGGCACAAGCTACAATTATTGAATAGATATTTGTCAATTTGCATCTTAATCCGTATGCTAAAACTGGAAATCTTCGCTTCCAAATTCCTATGGTTCTTTCAACTACATTTCTAGTACGAATATGGGCTTGGTTATATAACTGCTGAGCTTGTGTGGTTGGGTTGATTAAAGGTATTAAAAATTAGGCCTCAACGAATAACCACCAAAACCATGAGAAGATGACTTTAGATATTAATATATACTACACTTGATTTACAAACTTACCAAGAAAAACATTATTGCCAAATTCACCATCAAGACGACCTCTAATTCTACTATTATTATAAATAGTGCTGTCGTGGACAGAGCCAGGCCATCTAGCAACAATGTCATTAATTTTCATTTCGTGATCTGTTACTATTTGGGTGTTGATTGAGAAACAGGACTTCCTATTTCTATAAACCTCACTGTCATCACCACCTGTATAATAATTATATAAGAAGCAGAGAGTATTTATGTTTTTACCAGGCGATTGTATTTTAATATGCGTGCAATCAATACATCCTATAACGTTTGGGAAACGACCAATGTGAAACAATCCAGTTTGGACTCTGATTAAATCACTGTTGGAAAGGATTTTTATGTGTTGGTCGCAAGCTTGCAAGTATGCTTGATACCCTATTAACAATTCTTGAAACAGTTGTTGCCTAAGGAGGTTTGATGTCCACCAGAAGCATAAAATCTTAATGTCGTTAACAACTGATTTATTGGTAAAACACTGTTGTTTCTAAAACAGCAGAATTAACTTGCTGTAATGATGATTACTAGATATACTCACAAATTATGAGGAAATTCTAGTTGTGGGTCTATTTGTTCCAAAATGGAATAAACACTTTCTTTGGTTAGAGGAAATCGTCTAAAAAAGAAAAGTCGTCCATATCGGCAAAATAATCAGCACGATCGTAAAATCGTCTTGGAAATCCGAAATCTATTATATTTAATATATCTATATCATCAATAAATATTTCATCTTCAATTTCCATCATTTTAACCTCAAAAAAATCAGGTTAAGATTTAAACGGCCCAAGTTGGGAGTTTATTTTAAAACTCGCTTAAACATTCACTCCAATTCGGTGCATGTAGATTTTATAACTTAAACTGGCTTTAATGGTTAAACGGGTTTAAACGTGAACCATTCGGCCCTTACTGAACTTATTCATTAAACCCTTCCGTTATATATGGATTAAGTGATGCGCTATGTGGATTGCCTAACTAGTGATTTATATATGTTTCATAAATGTAATAAAACCCTATTGCAATGTTTAAATAATTTAAGAATATCGCACTAAACTTTGATTACAATTACAATTTTAAATCCAGCTTAATATATACGATTAAAAACTGCTAACAATTATTTGTAGGCAATACTAATTTATAAATTTTGCAGTATGCAAATAAGATTCAACAGCTAGTCATTAATATACATATTCTACTATTTTAGATCACTGTTCTTACGTAGAAAATATAATATAAAATTTTAAAGGTTTTTGATAATCTAAGCATTCGGTTTTATTGGCGAATGAAGCGTTAAATATTAAATTTGGACTCGTCCAAAATAGGAATGCACCTGCTAACAACAGTGAAGCGGAGTGGATCCCTATAGAAATATATAGAAAAAACTAGAACAAAATTGAGCAATCAAAAAATTTAGAAGGTGCAATCTTAAGCTACGTTACTAATAATACTTATTTTGAAAGGCTTTCAATCAGTCAAATTTATGGCCGTCGGCTCATCTAATCTCATGCGAATCTCTTAAGACGATGGAGATTTTGTTTACATTACCCCCTTGATGAAATAGGTTTTCTCTTATAAAATGTCACCTGTATGTATGAACAAATTAAGCAACAAATCACAACACACAAGTCACCTAAATCTGTTTTATACTAACATTTTTCATCATTTCTGTGAACAAGTATGCATATGACAAATATAAATTTACTTACATTATTATTCACATCAGTCACCTAAGGATATTCCTGTAAACAAATTCTTATAAAAATAATAATGATAAAATTTCATTAACAGTTAATTTTTAATGAATCATAACCTTTACAATTAAATATCACAACGAGGTGCAATTAGACCTGCAGTGTTCAGATCTTATGACTTTATGTATTTAGCACTATGATGTACTTCAATAATATATAAAACAATCATTATACATAAATGTCACCAAAAACTACTTTTAAATCTAAGAAAGTATGACTTACAGTTACGCCTTCAAGTGACTAAAAAGAAGTCCATGGAATCAAGAATAAGTTAAATGGTAATTGGGGCTGATCTCCAAATTGTCTTTACTGAGAACCAAACCGTCCCAATATACATTGGTGTTGTAAAATCTGTCAAAATCCGCGGCCCATCAAGGTAACGCCCGTTTTTTATTCCATAATCAAAAAAGTGTACTTGGCTACGAATTTTTCAGTATTCTCCTTTACGGGTGTTCCGATCTATGGCTTGTAAGTAATTAATTCCGTAACTTTTTCCCGTTGGTTTATCTGATGCCATTCACTTCTATCTCTTTCTTGCATTCAGGGGAGGATTATGTCATTTTCTGGCCTGCTTATCGAGTGTATGACCCGAAATACGTGATTACGGAGTGAACGTATAAGATTCGATCACGTCAACGGCACACAACAACCACATGTCCATGACTTGCAGTATATTAGTTAATCTGAATATATACATTTTAACCCTTTTTTTACATTGTATGAAAAAGTACAATTATCTGTAGCTTAATATTTATGAATCTTACTAACAAACCGTTTATATTGTTTATTACAGTGTAGAAACATTAAACTGTATTTGGGATTTTTTGGTATTGCAACTATTTAACATTGAATTTAAGTTTTTTAACTAAAATTTATAGAGCTCCTTTATATTTGAAATAAATATTGTATGAAACATTCATATTAATTGGTTCACAGTTATTTACGTCATAATGCTAAAGTTTTCTTTAAATGACATACGTTTGTTGTAAAACTTGACTGAAATAAATATTTGGTTTACTCTATTGTGGTTTAAAATAATTTACAACCATAAGTTCCGTTTCAATATGAATTTTACAAGAATTATTTCTGATGAACGATGAAAAAACTTTCTTAATTTTATGAGAGAAATGCGCAATACTAAAATCTGTTTTTCCTTTTTTTGTGGTTTTCACATAAGTTACTAACCTGAATTACGTTCAAATATGTATAAAACGAGGCGTTTGTAATTTATTGGCTTATGATTTTAACAACACTAATTATTTATTCTAATACCCCGCTTACTGAACACTATTATATATGAAATTAAAATTATAGAGGGTGCTTCAATATTAATTTGTCTGTTTTATATTAATTTTCCTCCTTTGCATTTGGTCTTAATTTCCTGTAATGCCAAAGCGTTACACGATACAAGTGTTTTTGAAATCAGTATGGCATTTATTATGATTTTGTTCTGACTGCTTTAAGCTAAGGGACTATTTAATAACGTCTTTGTAAGATGCATTTAATAGAGAAAAAAAAATTTTTGAGTCACGCATACAGACAAGACATCTCACTCCGAAATGGTAATACATAGAAGAACAGGAAACAATCCAACAAAACAGGGAGAACAGTCTCACACAAACTTTTGAACCAATATTATAAGAAGTGCGCGTTGTAACTCCTAGGATTTACCCGCAACAGCTTTAGCCATCATCAACAGTAATAGGATATTTTCTAATTACTCATCATCCACGTCAAAAATATATCATTTAACATATTGCTGCTTCAAGTAACCTTTTTAGCAGGTTTATTTTAGATTCTTGAGCTTGGTCATTGTAGATGCAAAAGCTTTGATATGCTGGCAATTTATGAAGGATTGTCTATTAAAGTTTTTACTAAAAATAGAATATGACTAATCATCAGTTTTAATATTTAGTTGGTATGGCAGAGTTTTCAGTTGCATCACGGTTTTCATAATAAGTTTACTTGTATCACGCAAAAAATGCGTAATTTCATATGTTTGGATACGTGATTATTGTTATCATAAATCCTCAATGGTCCTGCAATTGGGTACATTGTAACCTTCAACATTGTATTGTATTTGATTATTATGTCGGGTGAGACCATTTGTAACCTGATGTTTGTGAGTTTTACTAAGTCATCGGCTATATTCATGTGATTAAAGTACATTATAATCATACTACTTTCGTCTTTTCTGGAGTTACTACGTCTTGTAACTTTTAATTTTACTCAGAAATAATTCTAAAGGTTTCTTAAAGTTTAAAAAGGTACTGTTTTCATTGGTCTGTTTACAGAAATCATCTACAGTAATTACTCATGCTTTGATCTTTGTATTTAAATTCGCAACGTATAATGTTGAAACTGTTTTTTTTGCAGACTTTTAAATATTTCCTGTGTGCGTCATGTCTTTAATGTTAAGTTCATATCAATATATTAACTTGTAAATAAATATTATTTCGGTTACTACGAAGCATTAACAATGTAGCTCCAGACAATTATAACACCGCAGTATTCATTTAAGCAATGAATTACTAACAAAAATAGTTTACTTTAACCAAAACTGTATAACTGGTACAAAATTAATCTTAAAATTCAGAGAATCACCAAAATAAACAGAATCAAAATCAAGTGTCAAAAAGTACTAAAGCCGAAGCTACTAGCTAGCACAGACGTTGGCTTTACTACAGTCGCAGTTGATAATTTTCAACCTGCTTGAAAATAAAAACGAGAGTTTTATACATATGCTGTTATATGGAGTACTATATCGGATTACTTTGAGTTTATTATTTGTTCTTAATCATACATGAAATAAATATAGGAGAGAGGTGGCGAGAAAGGGCCAGGTATTAAAAGGGACAGTTTTTATTACTAAGAAACCTGCAGCACAAGAATTCAGCAGTTTTGTCACTAAATGGCGCAATTGTACTACAGATGTCTGCAACAGAAATTATGGCAGTTGACATTCATTTTGTGAAATGGAATATGGTTATAATTTTTGATCTATAAAAGTAAATATTAGTGTTTTTTCTAATATGTGTATATTCTTTTGTTAGTTTTTTTGTGGAGCTGTGTTGGTGGTGGATACTGATTTACTAAACAACTACAATTAAACTGCAAGTGTTCATCTACTGCGATATTATATTAGTATATAGTAAAACAAATTTTGTTGTAAAAATGGCATATGTATTGAAAGAGACACAAAACTAAGTGATGAATGGGACGTGTTCCTTTTATAACTGGGTAGTGTTCCTATTGATACTGTACAGTTTCACTCCATTCACTACATGGTTTTTCTTTTTAATTTTTAAGGACATGGGAAATGAGGAAAATACAACAAAAAAAAAGAATAAGGAAGCTTTCAGCAGTAGTAGAAAATGCAGCGCAAGAGGTAATAGATAAAAGTCAATCTATTATAAGTGTAGCTATCCCAGATGGAGTAGACAAGTCGCTTTTAGCACGATTGGTATAACGAACCAGAGAGGATGATGTGCCGTTTTGTTACAAACCCAATATTGGAAATGGAAAAGTATTTAATGAAGCAGAGGAGTTAGCTCTTGTGGAGTATCACAAAATTGCGTTACAAATGGCTTACTCGAACGTGTACGTTCAACAAACATTCGGTCAATATGCTTCATAAAAGCTTGCAGGAAGTATTAAGCAAACATCATTTTGCTCCCCAATATATTTATAATACTGACGAAACAAGTTTATTGACAGTAACCGACCTATCAAAGTTAATTGTACAACGAGGTACCAAACAAATAGGTCCGATCACATCTTCTGATAAAGGCCAACTTGTTATAATGCTGTCTTTTGTGTCAGCAATTAGCAGGTCAATTCTTCCTGCAATTAATTTTCCCAGGGTAAATTTTAAATCATTTATGATCGAAGATTGTCCTACAGGAAGCGTAGAGTTAGTCAATAAGACAGGTTGGATGACTTCTGACAATTATATTCTTGCTTTTAAACATTTTGTAAAGCATACAAAACCCAGTCAAGTGAAACTTCTGTTGTTGTTAATGAATAATCATGAGATTCGTATGTCTCTGGATGTCATTATGTATGGGAAAAAAGTAGTTTTTTTTTGCTAACGGTTCCTCATCATTCTGGCGGTGTATGGTTCATTCAAATCATTTTACAAGTTTGCAATGAATGATTAGATGGTAGTTAATCCTGGAAAGGCATTGTCAATCTACCACATACCCAGACTAGCCAGTAATATTACAGCGGAATTTAAAAGCAAATCGGAATTGTTCTTTTTAATTCCCAAAATTTCCCAGAGGAAGCATTTTTACAATCGTATGGAACTGATCGCCCACAAATTTTGAATACGGAAAACAATATTCTTGTAATGCCATCTACAAGTTAAGTTGCTAATGAAAAAGAAAACAAAAAGGAAAAACAGTCATTATTTAAAAAAGAGAGGTGAAGCGTAAAGTTCTGATAGAAAGCTGCAGTGAAGAAAAATCTGAAAAAATGTCAGTTATGCTGAAAGCGATGGCTGTGAAATGTCTGTAGAAGATTTTTACGAACATGATATTGAAGTAAAAGAAAAAGATTATGTGGCAATAAAAGTTACAACGAAACAAACAGTTAAACATGCAGTCGGAAAGATTTTTAAAAAATTGGTAGACAAACAGTTTAAAATAGATTTTATGAAGAAATTTAATAAAAACTTTCTATTCCTCGAAGAAAAAGATATTGCCAATGTTAACGAAAAAAATATTGTAGTAAAGTTATCACCTTCAATTCAACTGTCTGGCTGTGGTGATTATACAGAGTGAGTCATGATGAACTTTATAACACGCGTCTCGGGATACAACTTTTTTTGGCTGTTTCAAGGTCAACTTTGACGTTTCAGCTTAAACTCATATTTAAATTATTCGTTAAAACTGAACTATCTATAATAATATCTTTTAATTTGAACGTTAACGGAATCTAGCTGTTAAAACGCCTCTTCCACTTATATTTTATAGGTCTGTACATAAAATAAAACATATATTTCTCGCATAAATATTATAATTATAAAACATCGCCGCACCACGCCATATAGGTTTTAAATTTCATTTTTATTTGTTTCAACTTTGCATAGAATTATTAGAATTACGATTAGATAATGTTTTGTTAATAAGTATTATGGAAGAGGAAATTATTTGTGAAAAGTGCAAAGGTTAACATTTATATGTCAAACATCATCTTGAAACAGCCAAAAATAATTGTGTCCCAAGACGCGTGTACTTTATATACTTCTACCATATATAATTCCTTAAGAGGTATGTGATATGACCATTAAAAATTGTCAAATCCCCTTTTTTACTAATACATAGGGCAATTTGTAAATTTGCACAAAATATTCATTTGCCTATAATATCTATTGAGTATTATTCTAAAATCCGTTTTATAAATTTAATTACTTAGTTGCAAATTATGTTTTATTCTGTGAATCAAATATTCTGTTTTCTGAATGTATTAGTTTTTGGTAACACTGCTCTGTTGGTAACAAAATGATGATCAGTAGTGTACAGGAAACATGGCATTTTTTGTATTTTTGCTTATAAAATGAGGCTTCATTTTGTGTATAATATTTTATTTAAAACATAGAGTGTTCTTCTTAATCTTCTTTGGAAATTAAACTATGAGTGGTTTAATTCCCAAAGAAGATTAAGAAGAATGCTAAACAAACCACAACAAACATACAGGGAGTATATATAAGAGTGGATTGGTGCAACAGAAGGAATTATATGTATTCCTTAGCCACCTAACGTCAACAGGTTATGGGCCCAGAATAATAATAAGACTGAAAATTTGATATTGAAGGTAAGCTTTAGCGTGGTTTTTAAATAGCCTTACCATAACATATAATTTAATAAATGTCACCATAACATAACTCACAATTAGTTAGCGGTCTGGCATGTTGGCAACGATTCGTTGCTTAAGCCTTACCGTAACATATAATTTAACACTTTTCCTTTTTGGAGGGGATAGCTAGGTAATATTTCATTTCTTTATAAATGGGAATCATCTAAACATGTTGAAGTTCTTTAACAACCATCAGGTTGCTAATATCTATTTAGAGCCAGGTAGATAGGAAGAAAATAGAAGAGTATAGGAAGACCTAGACCAAGCTGTAATAGTCAAATTATTAGAAATTTAGGTTGTGAAGGGTATGTAGAACTTTTTAGATTAGCACAGAATAGAAAAGAAGTTAGAGCTGCGTTAAACCGACCTTAAGTAAGGTCGAAAACAAAGTGATGAATGATAAGAGTATTAAAAGAGAAAACTAATGGCTCAGTTGAACAACTATTGTATTGAGTTACTAAACGGTAACAATTACTATAATTGGAAATTTCGAATGGATGTAATATTAACAGAAAATGATGTTTCGGAACAGATAAAAAAGAAATAGATTGCACCTTACTAGACGACACCAGCAGAAAAAAAATTGAGAAAAATAATAATAAGGCGAAATCATTAATAGTTCAATGTGTGGACGATTCATAATTAGAATGGCTTCGTGAAAAAGATGCAGCATTTGGAATGTAGACTGCTTTAGCATCAAAATACAAACAAAAGGGGCTACCAGGCCAGTTGTATCTAAAACAAAAAATGTTATCTATTAAGCTAAAAGCAGATGAATGTTTAGAAAAGCACATTTTACAATATGAGGAAATTGTTAGGCAAATTCAAGCGACGGGTGCTGATATATGCGATGATGATAAAATGTGTAGTCTATTATTAAGCTTATTCAAATCTTATGAAATTATAGTAATGATTGTGGAGAATACGCCGGAAATGTCGTATGTTGAAGTGAAAACTAAACTATTAGGGGAATATGAGAAACGAAGAGTAGAATCGGGATAAAATCCGACCACACAAAATCAAGCAGCATTTCTAACCCAAAGTAAAATGGAAAATATGGACATATCCAAAAGTTTTGTAATAAAATATTTCAAAGGTTTATGGTAATGAAGCACATTTTAATCAATCCTGTTTTATGCAAAACGCTGCAATGAAACAATAAGGAAGTAATGATGTCTAAAAGCATTCTGTGGTAGATCGAGCAGAGGTCGAAGCAATGGCACTTTTTCAGGGTCGTCTTACAGAGGGCAGTTCATGGGTCGCGGTAGTTTTCCAAGTTCAAGTTACAGCGGTAATTACCAACAGCGTAGAGGTACACAGCGTGGATATCAATTAAATTTGCGAGGAAGTCATTATGTGCAGCAAGTTGAGAATCAAAGTTGCAATAGTAACAGTAATTTGAATGTGGTAAATAATGTAACCGTATGTAATGATCCAAGTGTTTGTTTTATGGGAGAAGCCTTTATTATACAAGATAGTTTAAATAATAATAAATTAACCTTTTTTTTTTATTCGGGGTGTACGGACCATATGGTTAATAATAAGTCATATTTTTCAAAGTTAATAGTGTTCACTACACCTCAAAAGATTGCAATAGCTGAAGATAAAACTTATTTATTAGCAGTAGGAATAGGAGATGTTAAAGCATATTCAATAGTAGGCGATAAAAGGAATAATCATATTTTGAAAAATGTGTTGTATGTGCTTAATTTAAGAAAATGTCTGTTATCGGTTAAAAGCTAGATTTAGCCAATATTTCAGTAGTTTTTGAAGATGAATTTGTAAAATTAATTTCAAAAGATAGAGGTTGAATAATACAAAGAAAAATGAATTTATTATATGAAATATCATTTTATTTATCAGCATCGAAAAGTTTGAATGTTGAAAATGTTGATAAAAATTTTATTAAATGGCATAGAAGATATGTGAATATAGGTTTTTTAAATTTGGAAAGATTAATTAAAAATAACTTAGTTGATGGATTGGACAAAATATAAAAATTGAAAGAGTAGAATTTTGCGAACCCTGTGTTAATGGGAAAATGTCTAGGTTACCATTTGGTAATAGGACAAAAAGTGCGAGGGTATTACAAACAATTTACTCTGATGTATGTGGGCGGATAACACCAGTTACATATGATGGAAACAATTACTTCGTTATCTTTATTGACGATTTTTCGCATTTTACGAGTGTATACTTACATAAAAATAAGAGTGAGGTTTTTGAAAAAGCAAGAAAGTTCTTTAGTATGGCTGAGAATATGTTTACTGGTAGAATTTTCGAAATTCAGGTGTGATGAAGGCGGTGAATATTCCTCCCGGACTTTTGCTGATTATTGTAAAGTAAAGAAGGAATTTTAGATTATACGGTTCCTTATAGTCCGCAGCATAACAGAAAGGCAGAACATATGAATAGAAGTTTACTTGAAAAAGCACAGGCTATGATAGATGATAGCAGCATTCCAAAACATTTTTGGAGCGAGGCAATTCGTACGGCTGCATATCTGATAAATCGTGTACCTAGTTCAAGTTTAAATAATGGGAAGATGCCTGCGGAAATATGGTACGACAAAAACCAAATGTTTCAAATTTAAGAATTTTTTGGTGCAATACTTAAAGTCATATTGTTAAACAATTCATACATAAATTTGATGATTTAAAAACGAAAAAATGTGTAATGATAAGTTATGCACTAACGGGTTACAGATTATGGGATGTAGAAGCAAATAAGGTGATAATATCCAGAGATGTTAGTTTTGATGAAGATAAATTTTACTATAAATCAAAACTAGTTTATGTGAAAAATAATATTAACGTTGAGAATGATGCAAATGAAATTATAGAACAACCCAATGTTGATAGTGAAAATGAAGTATCTGTTGAAATATAAGGATTCCTAAGAAATATGATGATTTTGAACTGTACATGGCATACAGTGCAATAAATATCTTTAATAATATACCAAGTAGTTATTCTGAATTAAATGAAAGGAAAGATTTTAAGTACTGGTTAGGAGCCATAAATAGGGAACTAACTTTAATTAGAGATAATAAAACCTGGTAAGTTGTAGATAAGACTAGTAATGAAAAGATATTAGATATTAAATGGGTGTTTACAATAAAAAATTTGGAATCGGAAAAAGCTAATAAGTATAAAGCTAGATTGGCTGTAAGAAGCTTTGCATAAGAACGTGATGAACATTTTGATGATATTTATTCACCAGTAGTTAAAATGTCAACTCGGAGAACATTTTTGATTATAGGGAATCAATATCTATATTACTTCGAACAGTTGGAAGTTAAAACTGCTCTTTTGAATGGAATTTTAAAGAAATCAGTGTATATTTTTCCTCCAGAGGAAATAAAGTGTGAACCCCGAAAGGTGTTGCAATTGAAGAAGTCATTGAATGGACTTACAAGTTCATCCAGGTGTAGGAATGAAGAAATAAATAATTACTTGCTAACGATTAATTTTGTCAGGACCAGATTTAGGAGTGATTACTGATGTTAAGAACAAATTAATGAATAGATTTAAAATGAAAGATAAAGGATGCCAAAAAAATTCATTGGGATTAAAAATATATTACAATAGGGAGCATCATCATTAGGTCTTCAGTCCTAGAACTGGTTAGACGCGTACCATCATTGTTTCCTATTCTGAACTAACCTACAGATTTCCCTGAAATTTGCACAGTCTGCATCTATAACTATCTGATCTAGATCTACATCTACCTCTTTTTTCCTATCTCTGCTTGTAATATATCCCATACTATTACCCAAAAATGCCTTAGAACGTATTCCTCTCTTCTATTTCTCTTTTTTCCCAGATATCCTTGTTTCCCTACTATTTCTATAACTTATTTGTTATTATCTTTGTCTGTCCATGCTATCGTCCTCATACATCTGAAGCACAGCATTTCAAAAGGCTGCTACCGTTTTTCTGTTTGCGTTTCAGACTGCCCGTATTTCATAGGCATACTGTGCTGTGCTCCACACATATGCTTTCAACAATTTTCTTCTTATTCTATGTTTGTTGACTTTCCTCATAACGCTGTTCTTTCATGATAGATGCAGTTTGATCACCTTCTATTGTTTTACAGTTATATGCCCTATTTCTCCGACCTTCAGTGGTTGTGAAGGGAGGTAAGCAACCTGTGTCTGCCAAGTTCCCTCAACACTTAGCCATTTAGCGATTTAATGTTTTCCAATTTATCTTTTCGCACAGTCAACATTAGTTGCAGATATTTCGCAACCAACAACTAATTGTTTATACTAATCATCAGATTTATCTGCGCTTATTTTTTCGTCATTAGGTTTTCCGTCTCAAAACTGGTTGGACACGTACCTGCACTTATTTATATTCTGAGCTAGCCTACATAGTTCCCTGAAATTCTCACACAGCATGTGTATTCAGCTCGTTCCCTTCTATTATTTTCTAATTTTATGCCCTATTTCACCGAGATTCAGTGAAGGGGGTTAAGCAACCTGTGGCTACCAAGATCCCCCAACACTTAGACATTTGCCGAAATAATGGTTTTTCAGTAAATCCTTTCACACACTTAACATTATTCGAGAATATTGCCCAACCAATTTTGTAGTTACTTATAATAATCATCATGTTTAAGCACAGTTATTTTTTCGTCATTAGTTTATCCATCTTGGGATTGGTTGGATGCGTACCTCCGTTGATTTCTATTCTGGGCTAGCTTATACATCTCCCTAAAACCCCTACAGCCTACATCTTTTACTATCTGTGTGCAGTAATCTAACCTAGGTCTGCCTCTTCTTCTTTTTTTTTTCTATCTCTGCTTTTAATATATTCCGCACTATTCCCTCATGCCGTAGTATGTGGCCTATCATCCTATCTCTCCTATTTTTTACAGTTTTCCACATATTTCTTTCTTCCTTTACCATTTTTAGTACCTTTTCGTTCTTAACTTTGTCTGTCCATGATATCTTCATCATACGTCGGTAGCACCACATTTCAAAGGCTTCTACCTTTTTCTTGTCTGCTTCTCCTACTGTCCAGGCTTCATACCGTATCTCTCTGTTAGAACCGTTTCCATTTCATTAAGAGCAGCTTCTAACTTTTCCTTGCTAGACGCTAATACCGCTATATTATCTGCAAATCTAAGCATATCAATTTTTTGTTCCTGCATATTAATTCCAAATGTCTTCCTGCATTTGACAGTATTCATTGCCTCTGTACAAGTTAAAAATCAATGGGGATAGGGCACATCCCTTTCCTATAGGGGAGCATTGAAAGTTATTAATTAATCAATCAAATTATATTAGGGATTTATTAGGGCGTTTTAATTTAAGTAGTTGTAAAATATCACACTTACCAATTGATCCTAAACTTAAAATTTCTGTATGTAGTGATGTTGAACCACTAACTGATAAACCTTATACAGAATTAATAGATTGCTTGATGTATTTAATGTTGGGAATGATACCCGATATTTGTTTTACATTAAATTTTTTTAGTCGGTATCAGTACAGGGCTACAGAGGAGTTGTAGATTCAGTTAAACAGAATTTTAAACTATTTGAAGGGAACAATGAATATTGGACTAGAATTTTTCAGAAAAAATGATGAAGGTTTAGTTTGTTATGTAGATGCGGATTGGGGAGGAGATGTATATGATAGGAAATCTGTTACGCGCTATCTATTTAAAATCTTTGTTCATACAGCTATGTGGGGTACTCGAAAACAAATTTGTGTTACACTCCCCTCTACCAAGGCAGAATTAGTTGCGCTTTGTGCAGCAGTATCAGAAGGTTTATGGTTAAAGAAAGTTCTTCTTGATTTTAAAATCAATTTCAAATCACTTTATATATTATAAAGAGAATCAGGGTTGCATAGCATTGATAAAAAATCCAACTGACAATCGGCGAGATAAACATATTGAGTTAAAATACAATTTCATTTCGGATCACCTTAGGAAGGAAAATTTAAGTTTAGTTTTTATTGAAAGCAATAATCAGCAAGCAAACATTTAACAAAAGCATTACCAATTAGTGCGCTCAACAAATTTAAATTGTCATTAGGTTTAAAGGATTTTAGTGAGGAGGGGTATTGAGTATTTAGCCATGTTCTTGTTCACTTAACGTAACATAAATTAAAGTAACGTAAGACAAATTAACATAACAAAAAAGTTAAAGCACATAGACTTTTATGTTGGCGTTCGAACCGAAAATTATCCTAATTTACTTAACTTAATGGTTCATAAAGTTAAACAAACACTTAACGAGGTTCCTAATTTCCGTGTTCGTAATTCCGCCAATCGCTGGTATTTAGAAACGGCATAGTTATATAGATTGTGCACCATGTTTAAATTAAACTAGTAATTACCGCCTAAAATAATAAGTATTTATCATTTACATAACCTCAACTGTTTATTAGGCGAATGTTATAATTCATTTAGTAAATTTAAACACAGAGTACATGATTTAATACGGTATATAATTCTAGTTTCCAGCATTTATTATGGATGATGGAAAACTTGTAGATTTGATACATAGCAACCTCCATTTATCATTAAGAAATGATCTTACTTTAAGGACGCCACCAAAAAGCAAAATTTCTGGATTGAAATTTCGAAATTAATAAATAAAACTGAAGAATAATGTAATTAATACAACTATTTTGTTATAAACAAAAATATTTATAGGTTTATAGATTATATAAGATAAAAATAACGTGGTTATTATCATGCTAAGGTGGCAGTTTGACGAAGTACGCATGCGCAACAGACCAATAATTAACTATTTTAAGTTGTTTTGGACGCAGCAATCTTATATTAGTTTGTGTTCCGTTGATTTATGTAACGCTATGTAAATAAGAACATGGCCTTACTCTAAAATCCGTTTTATAAATGTAATACTTAGTTGTACATTATGTTTTATTCTGTGATTCAACTATTCTGTTATCTGAATGTATTAGCTTTTGGTAACACTATTCTGTTGGTAATAAAATGATGATTAGTAGTGTACAAGAAACATGGCGTTTTTTGTATTTTTGCTTATAAAATAAAGTTTCATTTTGTGTAGAAATATTTTATTTAAAACATATAAGAGTGTATGTATTCCTTAGCCACCTAACCTCAACAATAAAGGAAAATACTGCAAGTGTACGTTTTGAATGTACTACGTTTTCACAAACAGCTTTGTATACAATAATTTTATAGAAATATCCTCGCGATTATAATTCTACTAATTCTACTTAATAGTTTATTTACAGTAGTCCTTTAAACGTTTAAACGGGATTATTAAATAAAATGACACATCGTGCAGCATATCAAGTAAGGCCGATTTTCAATAAAACTAATGTTTATACATAATGTTTCTCTTTGTTCTAATACCAAACGGTTCGTACTTAAAGACGACCTCGTACGTTTCGATTAGTTACTTAAAAAAACTTTAATTAATTGTTAAATATCAGAACTAGAACACAAACTGTGCAGTATTTCATTAAATTGGATAGATATATTTATATAAAATTAATAACTGTATTATTACTACCTTTTATGTTGGTCAACTGCAAAATATTAACGTCGTTGTATGTAGTTCATGCTCCATTGAAAAATTCTTTGCAAAAAAATGCAGTGTTAATGTAAAACATATATATATATATATATATATATATATATATATATATATATATATATATATATATATATATAGTATTTTGATACACGATATTAAGAAATTTTATTTTAAACATTATTTATCCTTTCGGTTTTCTCCGTACATAAAAAATTATCGTATACATCCATTCTAAAACTGAACGATTAAGTGTTTCCGGTTCCTATATTTAACAGTACAAAATAAGTACAAACAGCACACTGACAAACTTGGAGATTGAAATCTATTTCTATTAAAAACACAAGGGTATTACTCGCAAGCAAATGCATTGAAAAATCATATACCAATAAGGTGCAGATAGTGTTTTGGGTTAAGCTAAGAATACCACTGAATATTTAACAGAAAAGTTAGAATTACTTATTAAAGATACTAAAGTTAACTTCGAGGAGTAATACTCTAAAACTATTATTTATACTGCATACGTTGTTATTGGAACAAAAGAACCACTATATGACCAGCTATATTTCAGCATTGTGAAAAATTAATACATCTTTTAAAGCAACTTATATTTAAATTTCTACTAGTGAAATACTGCTGTATTTTTGACATAATGAGGAAACTCTTTCATCACCTGAAGCTAGTATTTTTATATTTTCTTTTGTATAACTTTAAATTTTATTTATTCTTTAAATAATATTTTATATTTTCAAGTAATACTAATTAAACAAATAATTGTTATAAAATACTAAAAACTAATTTAATGCAAAACTTTTTACAACTCTTGAATTTTAAAGATTTTCGTTTCATAAATGTGTATTAAAGCACGTAATTTATCGGTTAAATAAAATGATAGTCTTACTCACGCGTATATTATAACGCCTGAACCCCAATTCTGAACACATCTCCGAATGTCATCCTTGAAGGAACAAGGGTATAGCAAGAAAAAGATACAACTAATTCGCGCTTGCTCAGTTTTATTTTTATCTTCCATTTTGTTGGGGGATATTCAGCGGCGGGCAGTTCAAATTGATTTTATTTTATCTGTAGGAATAATCTTATATATTTATCTACAGATGTAGTTTGTTCTACGAAATTGCACTTTGTATAATACTACGTTTTATATCGATACCTTAAGACCTGGTATAAGGGTTTAGTTAATTAGGGTTACAATTTCTGCGTCGATTCAGCGTAGGCTAACGATCTAAGGCTCGGTTATTTCGGAATGTTAATTTTGTTGCATTGTTAGTGAGGTTACCTACCGAGTGTGGGCGATTCTGTCAGTCAGTCAGTCGTTCTTTAGCTGTCGTTCGAGTCGGTCTGCTTGATTCTACAGATTTCGTGTCAAATTTCAGTGTTAATCATAGTGTTTTAAGAAAATATTCGGACTAGTACTAACTATTTTTGGTGATGCATTTCAAAATATCCGCACTGTTTTGCTGCATTATTTTATTTGCGTTGGGAGATTCTTCACAGGTACGTAACATGTTCATATAAGAATCCTACTATCCACCTACTTCATTCACTAAATAGAAAATTTATGAATGCATATATACGTAAGTAGTAAGTAGTACATGTGTCTACATACAAAATATTTAGAGATAAATATTTAAATTATTTACTTTAATTTCGTATCCCTTTGTTTACCATTCTAGAAAACGTGTTTTGATTTCATTATTCACCGGGTTTACTGGAATTTAAGAGAGACAATTTTCTTTGAATTGTGACAACTTACTGTTTACAGCATTTCTATTGGAATAAAAATTTCTGATTGTTATGTGTAAGCCGACGTACTTCATAATACAGTATAAACAAGGTTAAGTAATGATTGGAAATGTTATACATACGATTTCAAAATAAACAGATTTTATCGGGTTTATTATTTCTTCCTGCCACACATTTCTAACGAGCTTCATCCTTATTAATAATAATAAAACTACCTGATTATTATTTATAACCTTGTCCAGTTTGCAGTAGATAAAGTATGGTGTTTTTAGAGTGGTTTTAATCACTAATTTACTTGGAAATCCTGGAAGTTTATTTTAGACTACATACTTTCATTCAAAATTCATATTGGATACCAAAGTATACTGAGTAATACCCAGTTTTTGATTGTTATTGGTTATATATACAAATATAATTAGGTAAAACATCCTGGATGACGTTCAATGCTCCAAAACTGAATAAAAAGTTTCTAGAACATCTTTAAAAATACTTGGATACTTAATGTGTATTAGAAAAATATTATATTATATTCTTGAAAGCTATCGTAACATTTATATATTTACTATGGACTGCAGGTCTTGAATATTTTGCTGATGCATTGGGTTGTTACATCCGGATACGGATCTTATGATTAATTAGCAAACATTTCAAAATAGAAAATGGACAAATCAAATTATCCGTTTTATATCTTGTTTTTTACATAGTTTAGAACAAAATTAAAAATTCTGTAAATATAATTGAGAGTTCAGAAGGTGCTAAGATGTATGTAGTAATTAAGAATGGCGAAATCCTCGACAGCCATCTTTAATTATTGCATGAAAAATTTTGTTCAGGCATAAAAATTTTAATTCCAACGTTTAAATTATATTTGACATTTTTTAAATGAAATTTATAGAATTAATTTTAAATATTTTGTTATATTGTTTGGATGTTATCAAAAAGTTATAAAAAAAATTATCACCACAGCATACTTTATGGCAGATATCTTATAAGAAACGACAAATTTAAGATATGAAATTTAATAGACTTAAAACCTTGGCCTGTATTTACGGAATAAATTTTAAAAGTATTTCTAAATGTAAGGTTTTGGGTATAGCCGAGTGTGTTTTCAATAGTAAACCCCGTACGTCAAACCTAAGGCTATTCGAGTTTTAATGGTCGGGTAAACTCAATACAAACGACACTTAGCATTTTCGAAATAAAATATGATAATTTTTAAACACATTTTAACCCCATGTAACAATGTTTGTGTGTTCATTTTGGATTTTCGTGCCTTGAGGTTCTCTGTAAGCTTTTAAAGTCGCCATTTGAAATTTATGAACCCGCACGCACGTACCCCTGTGAAGTAGGCACGACATTCTTTAAATTAAAAAAAAACAACAGTGATAGTTCTAGTTGCACTTTTCATAGTTCTAGAGTTCCTGTCAGAAAATAAAAAGAGTTCCGCATTTTTAATACCAAAAAATAACAAATGAAAAATTGTCGTGCTAACTTCGCGAATCTAGCACGGCTCTTCCTCCTCTAATCTATAATTAACCAATAAATATCACAACTTTTAGCAAGAGTTCCCGTTAGTTCTAATCGAGTTCCATCTCCCTATCTAATTAAAATAAAAAATTGCAATAATTAGGTTATTTGCATAAACAACGTATATTGTACCCAGCGTAACACTCGTCGAAAAAGTGTCGTGCTGATCATTTCTAGCGCATTTTTCGATATACATCGACAGTTCTAACAACTACGACCACTTTTAGCCTGATTCCAGTGGCTAACCATTTTTAAATAATTTTTTAATTTTCGATCTAGCACGACACTCGGAAAAAAGTGTCGTGCTGATCACTTCTAGCGCATTTTTCGATATATATCGACAGTTCTACATGAGTTCTAACAACTACGATTACTTTTAGCCTGAGTTCCAGTGACTAACCATTTTCAAATAATTTTTTAATTTTCGGTCTAGCAGGACACTCGGAAAAAGTGTCGCCCTGCTCATTTTTAGCAAATTTTTCGATATATATATCGACAGTTCTACATGAGTTCTGACAACTACGACCAGTTTTAGCCTGAGTGTCAGTGGCTAACCATTTTTAAATAATTGTTTAATTTTTGATCTAGTACGACACTCGAAAAAAAGTGTCGTGCTGATAATTTCTAGCGCATTTTTCGATATATATTGACAGTTCTACATGAGTTCTAACAACTGCGATCACTTTTTTTCTGAGTTAAAATTTAAAAATGGTTAGCCACTGGAACTCAGACTAAAAGTGATCGTAGTTGTTAGAACTCATGCAGAACTGTTGATATAAATCGAAAAATACGTTAGAAATGATCAGCACGACACTTTTTTCCGAGTGTCGTGCTAGACCGAAAATTAAAAAATTATTTAAAAATGGTTAGCCACTGGAACTTAAGCTAAAAGTGATCGTAGTTGTTAGAAATCATGTAGAACTGTCGATATATATCGAAAAATGTACTAGAAAAGATCAGTACGTCACTTTTTCTCCGAGTGTCGTGCTAGACCGAAAATTAAAAAATTATTTAAAAATGGTTTGCCACTGGAACTCTGGCTAAAAGTGATCGTAGTTGTTAGAACTGATGTAGAACTGCCGATATATATCGAAAAATGCGCTAGAAATGATCAGCACGACCCTTTTTCCGAGTGTCGTGCTAGACCAAATATTAAAAAGTTATTTAAAAATGGTTAGTCACTGGAACTCAGGCTAAAAGTGATCATAGTTGTTAGAACTCATGTAGAACTGTCAATATATATAGAAAAATGCACTAGAAATGATCAGCACGGTCTTTTTTCCGAGTGTCGTGCTAGATGGAAAATTAAAAAATTATTTAAAAATGGTTAGCCACTGGAACTCAGGCTATAAGTGATAGTAGTTGTTAGAATTCATGTAGAACTGTCAATGTATATCGAAAAATGCGCTAGAAATGATCAGCACGACACTTTTGTCCGAGTGTCGTGCTAAACCAAAGATTAAAAAATTATTTAAAAATGGTTAACCACTGGAGCTCAGGTTAAAAGTGATCGTAGTTGTTAGAACGCATGTATAACTGTCGATGCATTTCGGAAAAGCGCTAGAAGTGACGTGCTAGACCAAAAATTAAAAAATTATTTAAAAATGGTTAGCCACTGGAACTCTGGTTAAAAGTGGTCGTGGTTGTTAGAACTCATGTAGAACTGTCGATATATATCGAAAAATGTGCTAGAAATGATCAGCACGATACTTTTTTCCGAGTGTCGTGCTAGACCCAAAATTAAAAAAGCTTTGAAAAATGGTTAGACACTGGAATTCAGGCTAAAAGTGGTCGTAGTTGTTAGAACTCATGTAGAACTGTCTATATATCGAAAAATGCGCTAGTAATGATCAGCACGACACTTTTTTCCAAGTGTCATGCTAAACCAAAGATTAAAAAATTATTTAAAAATGGTTAACCACTGGAGCTCAGGTTAAAAGTGATCGTAGTTGTTAGAACGCATGTATAACTGTCGATGCATTTCGGAAAATGCGCTAGAAGTGACGTGCTAGACCAAAAATTAAAAAATTATTTAAAAATGGTTAGCCACTGGAACTCTGGCTAAAAGTGGTGGTAGTTGTTAGAACTCATGTAGAACTGTCGATATATATCGAAAAATTGCACTAGAAATGATCAGCACACTTTTTTGTTGAGTGTCGTGCTGGGTACAATATACTTTGTTTATGCAAAGAACCTAATTATTGCAATTTTTTTATTTTAATTACATAGAGAGATGGAACTCGATTAGAACTAACGGGAACTTTTGCTAAAAGTGGTGATATTTATTGGTTTCTTATAGATTAGAGGAGGAGGTGTCATGCTAGATTCGCGAAGTTAGCACCACAATTTTTCATTTGCTATTTTATGGTATTAAAAATGCGGAATTCTTTTTATTTTCCATCAGGTACTCTAGAACTATGAAAAGTGCTACAAGAACTATCATTGTTTTTTTTAAATGTAAAGAATGTCGTGCCACCTTCACAGGGGTCACGCACGTACACCGTGAACTTATGTACTCTCGCTGCCCACCTCCTCGCTTGCTCGCCAACGTACATACGCACCCAACACCACACACACATACGCACACGCACATACACACATATTATTATTATTGTCATAAAGTCGCCTGGTGAATTCAAACCATAGCAGACCCAAACTAAATGAGGTAGTCACTTGATTTACCTCTCGATATACTAGCTTAGTTTAATCCAGCGAAACGAACAGAACAAACAATTAATACATTAAACATTTGTACCCAAATATAAATATTTTCTAAACCGTAACTGCTCACAAGCTGTAATAATTAGTTTTATTTAAAATTGGATTCAAAAGTTCTGTAAGATTGCAAATTTTATCTTTTCAATCCAATCAATTTCCTTTTCCATTATACATCAGACAAGCAGTTAACTACAAACCCATCATTTCGGCACTAATTTTTAATCCTAAATATTTTCAAAAGTGCACCTCGAATGATTTCAAATAAGTAATACTTCCAACTTTAATTGAACCGATTTGACGCATTTGCATAAGCGGCTTACAATTTAAATTACCGTCAGTGTTAACATTTCACAATATAATATCAAAATGTTGTTAAAGTATAAAATAAAGTAGAGTGAATCAGAAATACCATTTTGTTTATTATGTACACAATTTAACTTTTAGTGGCAAAGAACCGAGGAGTGATTTGCGAAGGAAGTTTGGTGTACATTAGATAGGAAGTCATGGGAAATCAGAGGAAGTCCGAGGAAGTTCCGAGAAGTCCGAGGAAGTCCCGGGAAGTCCAAGGAAGTCCCGGAAAATCTGCGGAAGTTATTGGAAGTCTCGGGAAGTTCCATAAAGTTCCGAGAAATTTCAGAAAGTTGGCAGTAGTTCTGGGTTATCCTAGAAATTACTAATAATTATTGCAAGAATTCTTGGTTAATTCGAGGAAGTCCTGCGCTTTCCATGGGAGTTCTAGAAGCTTTAACCAGTTTTGGGAAATGTTGAACCATATTAAATTATTTCTTGTTTAGCACTATTGCTTGGCATTGTGCATTATTCTACTATGTGCTCCTACCTAATTCTAGAGCAAAACTGCTCCACATATGCACTTTCGGAGCAACAATGGTAATTTATGAAACAATTTTTACGCAACGCAATTGCTTTCATGCACTTTGCCAATGCCGTACTGAAATTTCCCAGCGTTTTTAAGAAATTAAAAAAAAATTATACAGAATTCGCAATACACAAGGTCTTCGACTGTCTGATTGACAAACTTCATATATTATTTTAGTCAAACTCTATCAGAGTCTAAATCGAGGTCTAAATCTTCGCGCCATTTCTTTTACCTTATTAACTAGAGATGGCCGATATATGACATATTTTAAATATCGATACTACGATATATCGAATATCGATATAACGAATATCGATATATGGATATTGTTTGTGTAAAGTATGTGCATTTGAGAACAAACGTCCGTACTACTCTTTTACTGTATATTTTCTGAATTTATTACTTAAATTAATTGTTCATTACAAAAACTTCTTTGCATTGTTATGTATGCGCATCAAAACGTCAAAACTCAACACAGGTTTTAATGAACTATAAAAAATAAGTTTTGCTACGTAAAACCCATAATGATAGTCAGCAGATAACGTAATTTTTTTTTCTGTAAAGCTATACCCCGTAATCAAATCTAAAATGTAAGTAATGTTGAAATATAGAAAAAAACAGGTCCTTATCTAGAGATTTTGTTAAAAAAATTATTGAAGTCCTTTATTTTGGCACAAATTGATTTGAGGTTACTACTTGATCTGAATAAAACCACGGTTGTTAAAATGTCGACTATTTTATGGGGTACATAGGGAAAATATCGAAAAATAGTGTGCAGGTTAGGTTGCTGTTAGCAGTGGTTTAACTCGAAACTGATGAGCTCCCCGCAAGAAATAGTAAATTAAATTCTTAAGCTGTTTAGTGGGGGTTAAGTTATATCTTAGTTGTCGCAGGGCCCTTTTGCGGACTGGGCTTCCCCGCACCGCGGGGGCTGTGGTGGGGAACGTTACGCCACCAACTGTTAGAAATGTTTTACCAGTAAAAACTGACCAAACAAGTACAACTGCCATAAATGCATCTATAATCGAAAACAAATTATATAAAATCTTTCTTTAGGTTAGAATCATTTTTCTCTATTAGTTATTTGTGTTATTTTTTGCTGGAATATTCGGCATTTTAGCAACGGCCAATAAAACCTCAATTAATATATCGCTTCACTTCACAAAGATCTAAAAGGAATTGTCGACAGTTCCATAATTCACGTTTAACTTATTGAAAACGTCAATAAGAAGCATAACCTTTAAATTACTTTTAAAACGCAGTTCATCCGTGAAATTTGTAGAGTTGTTAGCAGAATATAAATATAATTATTTCAAAATTTCTATCTATATTCTAATTTGCTAGCCAACAAAATGGATGTCTGACAGTTTTCCACTCTCTCCTACTTTGCAATTGTTGTTTTGTTTTACAGTTTTAGTTGAAACACCTCATATCTATTGTTAGCGTGAGTGTTAACCATTATGCAGCTTAAAGTGTTCCACTCGTCAAATGCGGTTATTTGATATCCATTTCAACGGGGTTGTTGAAAAAGGTAATCCGCCATATTCGATTTAGAATGGCGCTACGTAGCTTATCGTATTCCACGTATCAAATGCTTTTAATTGATATCCATCACAACCGGTTGTAAAAAAGGATTATACATCATCTTGGGGTTGGAATGTACGCCATTTTGGATATAGAATTGATTACAAATTTTGAACTGGAACCACATACGTATACGAACGCTGCAAGTTATATAAAAGCTTTTAAACAATGAGGACAATGTTTTTATTTATCCAGTTTTATATTCAACGTTCATCAGAAACGTTTTTTCTAAGTTGACTACAATTCAAAATTTAAAACGGGTCTTTTTGTTTTTGTAAATATTACCCTATTATACCCTTCCTACTTAACATTTCAAAATAAAAAAATACAATATGCACGACCCGACCACAGAACATAAACGACGACTGTGTGCTATAATTGATTACAGTTTAGCGATAACCAGACATTCCCACACATTCTCTACTGTTCACAATACAATGCGTACTATGTAATTAGTTTATCGCATTCGTCAGATACTACAATAAATTGTAAATATTATGTGCAATTATAAAGCGGCTATATAAAAGCATTCTTTACGAGCTAATAACATCAACAGGAAGTTCGAGGAAGTCCCGGGAAATCCGAGGAAGTCCGGGGAAATCCGAGGAAGTCTTGGGAAGTCCGGGAAGTTTTGAATGTTGGAAGTTTGGTGTACACAATTTTCCTTCGCGAATAACCCTCTAGGATAGAACGAGCTTAAGCTTCTGAAAACCCGTTTAAATGGCTATTGATCCAAAGTTGCTTTGTATGAAAAGAAAAGACTTTTCTTCTTATTTAATATTCTAAATTTAGTATTTATTGTCGGAAACTGCGGTGAAGTTTTATGAAGTGGTTATTCAGCGATAAATGTACAATAATCAAAAATATTGTAAGTAGTAGTCAAATTTTTGTTGCACACGACAACCAAAAAATATTGTTGTACACGGTAGCCAAAAAATTCACTTAATGCGATCAAAGCTAATTAAATTTTATCGTTTAGAAAATTTTTAAAACGTACGAAGTGTGGCAATTAAATAACGAGATTGGTGTAAGATATATGATTTAATTCAAATACACCTATATTTAACTTTTATCCCTTTTTACAAACTCTCCTTCTCTATCTATACACCTGCTGCATACGTGTCTTTCATTGTTTAAAACAACGCTGTAGCTCATCATTTATGGGCCTCTTCAACAACTATCGTTTTTGCTTTTACGCGTTGAACAGCCTGAAAATGTGTTCTCTTCAAATCACTTTTCACTTGTGGGCACAGGTAAAAGTCACATCATACGAGATCTGGTGTATACGAAAGGTGAGTAAGCACAGGAATGCGTTTGTTCTTACATTTGATTTTTTCGAATGCTCCATCCGAAGGTACTACATTGTCCAGGAAGCGAGTCTTTTTTAACTGGAAATTTTAAATTTTGCCCAACCCTTGCTGTTTCAAGCAAGGTAGGGATCTTTAAAGTGCGTGATAACACACATACACACACACACACACACACGGGACCTACATGTCACCTCTCGTTTTTGTGAAAAATGCTCGCCTAACATTTTTTAAGCGGCCCGTCTCGGGAGCAGAACCCTGGACCTCGGGTTTAGTAGTCACACGCTAACCAACTAAGCCACGGATCCGCCCCGAATTGTTTATCCTTACATGTGATTTTCCAGTGCTCCACCCGAAGGTACCACATTGGCCAGGAAGCGGTTTTTTTTACTTGGAAAATTTTGAATTTTGCCGAACCCTTGCTGTTCCAAGCAAGGTAGGGATCCTTAACGTGCGTGACAACACTCACACACGGGACCTTCATTTTACCTCGCATCCGAACGAAAGTGTATTTATGTGAAAAATGTTCGCCTAACATTTTTCAAGTTGACCGTGTAAGGATTCGAACCTGGGACCTTGAGCGTAGGAAAAATTGTTTGTCTGCTAAAAACTGCGTCACAGATAGTCTATTGTGAGCTGGGACATTGTCCATCTGCAGAATTCATCAGTCATTCTTCTACATATCCGGACAGTTTTCCCTTTTTCTCTCTCCCCCATTTCCTCTCCTTCTCACTCCATTCTCCGCTCCCCTTCTCTTTCCTTTTTCTTTCTTTTTCTTTTCTCTCTTATCCTCTCTCCATCCTTTCTCCCTCTCACTTCTTATCCCCTTCGCTTTCTCCCGGTTTTTTAATTTGCTGTAACATTTTGAGCTCATATTCATTGATTCAAATCAACGACCTAATTAAGGAATAATTGTTTCACTTTACAACTTGTCTAAATCTATTACAAAATACCGTGGTATTATCAAATTAGTCATTGTCAAGGAATGTGATATATAATGTTTGGAAATTTAATATTACCGAACGAATTTGATATTGTAGAAATCACGAAGAAATGCATTTACGTCGTTAACCGTATTCGTATGCATCAAAATTAAACTTCTGTTGACATAAGTGTAATTAAGGTAGGATATGCGCCAACTTACTCTTCTCTTATACCTATCAAAAATTCTATAGGTATATCGTTACTAAGCTACTTTGCTCGAAACACGTGATACTTATAGTTTTTCTTTCTTTTACGTTTTAATTACGCTAATTGTATACCTTGAAGTATATTCTGAATTGAATCGAAAATTAATGAGGTGAATACATTCTTTTTGATTTTTAGTATACTTCTGGTAGTTTTAATAAGTGCAATGAGTTTACATGATCCAAAACCATTAACTATTTATTACAAAGTTGCTTAATTAAAAGCAGCTCGTAATTTCGTTTCGTGTTTATAAAAGTGTCAGCTTGATTAATTATGAAATGTTTCGGTTTGATACGCATTTCAACTAGCTATCTGAACATTACCTACAAATTTATTGTTTAAAATTTATGCACATGCGTATACACATTACCGCACACATATATACACACACAATTGCGCTTTCAACCACACGCGCACACATACATACCGACATGCTTACACCTACACATGCCCGCACGCCTATACACGGTAATGCATCCACGCATACGCTAGAGATGGTCATATATGTCCACAGAGTCACACACGAATACGCATATAAGCCTACGTACGAACGCACGCACCTACACACATCTACACACGCGTATACACGTACACACGCATAGACACATGTGCACATATAATGGTCGCGCCGCTTTATGCCCACGTACTCGCATTTTCGCACATGCACATTGTTACGGGTTTATTTTGTTACAACGTTGCAATAAATTGCGAGTCTAATTGTAGAGAATTCTATGTATTTGGCTGTTATGCTGGTATGTATCTATAGTCACTTCTCTATCGTTGTGTCAGGTAACGTGAAAGTTAGTAATTTAATGTTAGTTTGGTTATTTGGTAAGCCTGTTGTTTTCGGTTCTGGTATTATTTTGCATGAGCGTGCATGTGGAATTTAATTTAAGAATTTACTTACCTGAGTTATCTGTTGCACTTGTGATGTTATTGAATGAATAACTGTAAAGGTTATTATGATTAGCTATACGAACGTTAATAATTCATATGTATATTCAGGTTTTAAAGCTGTTAGTTGTTACATTTTTGTGTGTATGCTGTCAAAAGTGCCAAAAACTAAAGTGATGCGATTGTGTTTTATGACATTTATGTTTATGAATATCGTTTAGCAGTGTTTGGGAAAAATATGTTTTTCCCTCGAAACTAAGCAAAATACGGAGTTTTTTTTACCCGAGTCAAAAAATGAAAATGATAGGTAAGTCTTTCAGTTAAAAAGTCTTAGAACGGTATTACACCCCCTAAGAAAAGTATAACAAAAATTGCGAGAGGTGAAGGTGGTTTTAACCCTTCTACAATTTCCTTTGAATTTCTTTGATTACTAGGGTAATCCTCTAAAATGCACCTTTGCCAAATTTCAATATATTTGTTTCACACATTTCTGAACAGCGTACGTACAAAAATGTGATTTCTTAAGTAAACCTTGAACCCTTCTCACGGACACACGGTACATTTTGGTATACAGGTAAATTGGGTCCAATCGACTTATTTTGACGTCTACCATACATGGTAGCTCTATTTTGCAGCAATTTTGGGACACCCTGTGTATATATATATATATATATATATATATATATATTGATGTGATTAAAGGGGCCATAAGTAAGGTCATATTACTTCATATGGTTAACATCTGACTTTATAAATTTGAGAAAATTCGAGAAAAAATCAAATTATTTAGATATTTATTCGTATGGAAAATATATGTGAAATGCCCGGTATAAAATATATTAATTACATTGGACACATAAAAACCGTGATTATTAGATAGTATAGTAATGAAAGGATTGTGTTTTAGATAAAAATAAAGCTGTTTATTACGTTCAACGGAAACAAGCGCTTATTAAATAGTTTCACCCATATTTTATAATAAAAGAAAGCATTGTGTTTAGAGAAGTTTATGTTCAAATGCATTTAGAGGCTCAATTATATATAAACTAGCACAAGTACAAAAATTTACATTAGTATTTCAATTGAAAAATTATTAAATTAAGATTAAACCACTAACTTTCATAACAAAAAGATGTATTTCTAATTAAAGGTGTAGTTAAATAACCTTATGTTCCAGAACGATGGCATGTTGAGATAAAACATAAATGACGCGACCAATTATTAGATAGCCCGAAGCGGTAGTAGAACAATGAATTTTCGAATGTTGATAGCATACGTAAATGACACACCTAGTTCTCGAACAAACTCGAACGTGGAAATGATCCACAGCGAAGCGACTAGATCAAGAGCGAAAATCAATCTGTGCCTACTGGAGATCAGCGTTGATTGAAACTTCAACGCCGGCATACAGTCGATCTAATTATATAATACGATATGTATTTAAAGTGCTACATGAAATCTACAGTATTTGGTAGTAAAAATTATTAAAATAGATTACAATGGAAGTTTATGATTTGAAACAAATTAAAACTATTGTAACAGAGAGAATCTACAGAGAAGAAAATTAATGGAAGATCAATGGACGTATATCTGTAGTGGATGAATTCTTATGAAAAATGTTACCTTTAAAATGATTTTGAAGCAGATAATGATGCTGGTAAACTAAAGCCAACCACAAGACGATCGATAACGATAAAAATTTGAACCAATTTGTTTAGATAATTTAAGTGATTTATAGAGACTCATATTTTTAATGTAAGTTTCAGAGTAAGTGTAGTGTGTAAAAGTCCATTTAATTTAGGAGTTTTTGGAAACCTATGATACAGGTTTTGTCATTTCGCAATGTAAAATTGAACGCAACTGAATTCACATAAGTTTAATACGGTTTTTAAGGGTAAGGATATTAAATTACACAACTTATCAAGGTGATTATTGCACATATTAAGATGTTGTTAATGAGTAATCATTCTAGGTTTAAAGAGATATTCTGAGCTCTATATTTTGTATCTAAGATATGTGTTGGGAGGAAGTCATTTTCCATTGACGTTATATTTAAGATATTGTTTGTAAGAGAAAGTTGTTTTGAACGCTTTATCTTACATTTTAAAGATTGCTTGTAAGAGGATTTTGAGATATTGTCGGAGGCTTTCACGGCCGGAGTCATTATAATTGTTTATGGGTCCGGGTTGGGACCGTGTCATTTTATAAATTAAGATTGACGTTTCGACGACTTTTGTAAGGGGCTTTATCAGGACAAAAAGAAAATGAATTATAAATATAAAATAATAATAATAAAAATAAGAATGATAAAATATTAATTGGACAAGTGTAAAAGTATGAAGAGTTACTTCTGAACTAGCAGACTACAAGCCCATTTAAGCCAAAAGGTGTCTTGTGGCAAAGTAACCTTTGGCTTAAATGGGCCGGTGAGTCTGCTAGTTCAGAAGTAACTCTTCATACTTTTTATACTTTTTACACTTGTCTAATTAATATTTTATCATTCTTATTTTTATTATTATTATTTTATATTTATATTTCATTTTCTTTTTGTCCTGATGTATCTCCTTACAAAAGTGGGCGAAACGTCGACCTTAGTTTATAAAATGACACGGTCCCAACCCGGAACCATAAATATTTACAAGAGGATTTTGAGTTATTTCTTTAGTATGAATTTCAACGCATGAAAGAACATCTACGTTGGCGTTTAATTTACCTTTCTTATAAATAATATTATAGTTATATTCGCCAAATTTTAATCTCCACCTTAAAAGTTTAGAGTTGGGTTCTTTTAATGAGAATAACCATTGTAATGGCTTATGGTCCGTGATTATGTTGAATTTATGTCAACACACATATGGTCTAAAATATTTTACTGCGTAGATAATTGCCAAATTTTTAGTAGTACTGAAATTGCGCTCGCTATCGTTAAGCGTTCGCAACATATATGAAATTGGAAGATATTTACCTATTGACGTTTGTGATAATACTGCACCTATAGCTACATTACTAGCGTCGGTTGTTATATTAAACGGTCGTTCGAATTCGGGAATTGAAGTACCGGTTCATTGATTAATGCATTTTCACACAACTCTAAACATTCAATAAAATCTGGGATGTTCGATTTTTTGCATTCTTTTTGAGGTATTTTGTCATATGTTTAGTTAAATCGGCGACGTTTTTTATAAATTTGCAATAATACCCTAATAATTCTAAAAATCTTTTTATTGTTTAGTAGTCGAGGGTAAGGGAAAATTCTTTAATAGCTTTAATTTTTTCTGGATTGGGCTTTTTGCCGTCAGGGGTGACTACGTGTCCTAGAAACACGAGTTCAGTTCTCAAAATTTCGCATTTATTCAATTAGATTTTAAAATTAGATTCCATTAATCTTTTAAATTAATCTTCTAAATTAGTGGGGGAGATTAGTGAAGGGAGCACTCCAAATTACAATATGCTCCGCAAATATCTGTTAAGTCGTGTAGAACATGGTGTCCATTACACGTTGTAGTGTAGAAGGGGAATTCTTTAATTCCAAAGGCATTCAAAAAAACTGAAAATGTCCATTCTGTGTACTGAACGTAGTTTTTTCAATATCGTTGGGATTCATTTCGACTTGATGAAACCCACTTCTAAATCAAGAGTCTTAAAGTATTGACATCGACCTAATTTGTCCAGTAAATCATTAATATTTGGTAAGGGTACTTATCATCGACTGCCTTTTCATGAAGACGACGATAATCAACTACTATGCATTGCTTGTCTGAAGTGTCCAATTGTTTTGGGAGTACTCAAATGGGATTGGACCACGAAAAACTAGATGGTTCTATAATTTTAGATTTTAACATTTTGTCAATTTTCTGTTTTACTTTTGTGTGTGAACAAAGGGGTATCGATAAGTTTTAGAATAAATTGGAATTTCATCCGCTGTTCGTATTGAATACTTAATTGTATTCGCGAATGTAAGGTTTTGTCTATCGATGTGAAAAATCTCGATAGCACCTAGTTCCAAACAGCATTTTTCTCTTCCAAATTCATGTGCTCCGTTCTGACGAGAGAGGCATCAAAATGTTTTGTTTTGGCGTCGTAATGATTTAATTCGCACGAACGCTCAAATTGATTTGCTTGGTAAGAAAAAGCAGTAATTGGTCTGTAAATATTTACAGTTACAGGAGAATCCGAAAATTTTTTTTTGTTGTAAATGCTAAACCATTTTTTAATATTGTTAAACATTCAGGCATTTCTGTATGTTTCGTTTTTATAGAGACTAATAAAATAAAGTTTATTAAAAAACACTTTCTGCAGAAGAAATAAATTCATTTAAATCATTTGGGTTGCCATCTAAATTTGGCACGCATTTTAAACATTCAACTTTATATTGTTCTATTATTGTTTCTGTACTTATTCTAATTGTATTTTGAGTATTTTAGTATGATTGTCGGAGGTTGCTCACGTTTTCAATTAAGGTTTCAACCGACATAAAATAATTAATGTACAAATCAATAAATTAGAAGTTTCAAAAACGTATGTAACATGTGGATTGCAACTAATCCTTTTATCGTAGCTTTCGATTTTGTATACAACTTTTTTTACGAATTCGTGGGACTACTACGCGGTGTAGGCAGTGATTCGGTTACTAAAATCTTGATCTGCAGTCAATGGCTTATTCGATTACTAGAATGGCTTTCCAACGATAGGGATGCTTCTAAATTCTCAATTTGATATTCCGAAAATTTTTGATAAAATTTACAAGGAATATTCTACCGGAACTGCGCCACTTTTATTTTGGGTAGTTACAAAAACTTTTTATAAAACGATTTATAATTCTACCGTAAATACAAGAAATGAAATATGTTATTACATTAAATTCCAAATACACACTACTGATTAAAATTCGTACACCTCGTTTAAACATTTCCGTTAGAGAAACTATTCACATGCAGATCAGCGAAATGTGATTCGTCTAGTAACAGGTCTAACAAAGTTTTCTACTAATTGTCTAACATAATTAGCTTGCTATATGTAAAGTAGAACTCTCATTGTTTGTATTGGAACTAAAAAAATGCAGTTTGCTAATGAGTAACAACTAAACATTATTTGAGGCGTCGGTCTACGTCATTGACACCGCCAATAATAAAATACATCAATTTATGGGTTTGTAAACTTAAACCCCAAACTATACCTTAAACATTTACGATTTTAATGAACGCATGTGGTGGGTAGCTTCCTTAATTTTATGTGTACCCTAAAAGCATCCGTTTCAATTTTTGTTTTTAAAAAATTTTGCTTAAATACCAATCTACGACACATTTTTAAGCATGAATTTAAAATATTTTTATGAAGTTGTGAACCATCCTGTATGTTCATTAACCTCCTTAATTTTATATGTCCCCTAGAAGCATCCATTTCAATTCTACGATACATTCCTAAGCATCAGTTAAAATATTTCTATGAAGTTATGAACCATTCTATGTTCATATAGTATGTGACCATTTCAATTTCCAATTACAGCTTTTTAATAATTCACTAAAAACCTAAGTGTGCTTAACATTGGTGATATTTAAAAATAGAATTAAAAAATTACAAATATCTCAAAAATTTGTCTCTATGACATTTGTATGCAGGTTTTTGTAATATAGTCCTCTAAGTCCCCTTTCAATCTGATTAACGACTTTTTGAACTGTATATATGTAATTTTGTTAAATAAAACTAAAAGTATTTGCTTGGATATGCTGTCAGATCTAAATTTAATTTCATTTGCTTGTCTAACAAGTTGTATTTACTTTTAATCAGAAGTTATGTAACACAGAGATGTAAAAATTAAATTGAGAGCTTTGTAGAACAAGGCTATGTCCAGAGTTCACGAGGTTGTTACTTATCTAAAATGTTTATCCATTAATTTTTTGGCATACTAAATTGCAAGCTAGAAGTCTGTATTAATTATATTGCCAGTGCATTTTATCTTAAAATAATAAACGTATTCGGAAAATTTTTATTCTAAAATGGTTAGTGAAAGTGTATTATTATTATAGTATCTACAATTATGCTGAAGGTTGTATATCTTTAAGACTTCACACCTGTTTAACATATAGTTGAATAGTTCAATGTAAGTGTTTTATTTAGTATGATGTTAAACATTACATTAAACATTAAATTAAACTTAAATTTGGAAATCTGAGTACGATTTTTCTACATTTTATACAGTTTGGTTGTATCTGTTTGGAGTTGACATTGCAGGCATTTGTTATGCCCAAGGGTACATAATATGTGAATAGCAATCATTTAAAATGTCAGCAAGCATAATCATTACCTTGTAAAGCAGCGTTTAAACAATCAATTCTGGTAAGTAAACTGTAACAACTGTGTAGTTATCATATGCTCAACATCGAAATCCATGCATTTTGACATTTGTGTTTTCAAAGGCGACAAAGTGAAAAACTATTCAATAGTTTGATTACAGTTTAGTTTTAAAATATTTGAAGAAACATGGATTTACTTCATTTACAGTTTTGAGCAATCATTTTGTTCTATTTTAAATTGAAAAAATGAAAGGAGTGTAACCATAATTTAAAAGCTATTTTCAGTTATGAGGTATCCTCAAGAAGTTGTACTAAATATTTAAATTAGGTTCTAGTAGCGTTAGTAATAAATTTTATGAAGTTCGACCAACAACATCGAAAACAACAGAAAACATTGATGCTGTTTGACAAATAATAATGGCATATGGCCACGTGATATATAGACAAATTCTGTTACATTTGGGCATTGTCATTAAATGAATTAATTAAATTTACATTATCAGTTTGGTGATAAAAAAATTAGGTTCATGTTGAATTCTTCACAATTTAATTTATGTCAAACAGAAGTTCGTGGTTAGTGGCGTCAAGAAATATTGATCACTTTGATTATAGAATAATTTTAAAGTTAAAATATTTGCAGAAACATGATCAAATAATGAGCACTTTCCGAGCAATGAATTGATTCTATTTCTGACTGAAGGAAAATGAAAAGGAGTTGTAATTTCATTATGTTAGACATCATTTCGTAAAGTTGGGCGCCATTGTGTTGCCTTGACGGGTGGGCGCCACTGTGTAGGGTGTTCGTTGCCATAAAAGGTTTGACTGTAATTATAATAATTTTGAACTAAGATGTACTAAATCTTACAAGTCGGAACACTGGACCTAGGGTGGTTGCCAAAGAAAGTACAACTCACCTCTACATTCACAAAGGCCACGAAAACCTGTAAAACAATCCGGTTAAAATAACGACCTTTGGAATCTTCGGACTAACTTGAAACTGTAACTTCCAGGGTTATTTGAAAAGACTACTTTGTTAATTATTATTTCTAACGAGAAAGTACTAATAGGAAAAAGTAGAAACCATTTAGTGTACAAGCGCATCAGCGCACAAAAGCTCTGTTGTCACACCTCTAACGTTGTACCGGCAAGAAAAGGTTAGATATTTAAATCACAAGGGGTCGCTATTTGCGTTCCTAGATAACACATCAAATATATGAAAAATATACTTATTCCTTCAGCTGTGCTGGACCTAAATTTTATACACCATTTTGTTCTATAAATACGGTTAGAATTGGAATGAACTTTTCGTGCTAGATTCAATATCTGTTAGATAAAAGTTTATGACTGATAATTGCTCAATCATGAATATCTTGTGTTATTTAAGACACCAATAATAAGTGTTAATTCAAAAATATTTACATTTATTATAACTGAAATATTATCATAACAATTTTTAGTTGGTAGTTACTAAGTTCAAACTTGGTGCTATTTTAATTAAATCTTATAAGCTGACCTTTGAATTTTAGAATCGCTCCTAATTAATTTTTGGGCACTTTATATATTTTATTTACATTATTCCTCAATATAGTAGAGAGCAGATCTGATATCTTCGACTTACACTAGTACAGGATTCTATACTAATATGGTACATAAAATTTACGCAAGCAATAGTTAGTCAAGCTACCTGTTTATATAATTTCTATTTAGAATTTTTTATAACACAGCAAGTTCTATTAAGTTTGAATCCTTATCTATGCTATTCTTTTATTTTAATGAAATTTTTACTCTCAGATAACCAACACTCGCCATCTGTTGTCCTACGTCACGAAATGTGATAAACACTTGAAGAACGGGCACTCCATATAACAGCCGAAACCCATTAGGGCCTCCTAGCATCAATCTCGGATTTTAACGAAAGGGGTGGAACGAGTTTTCAGACCAATGATACCCAGTGACATTACGACCAGTTTGCGAAATATGGGGTAGGGATCTTCCATCTAAATCACCAGGTTACGCTTCCACATAAGTGCCATAACAAAAATCTTCATACGATAAACGATCAATTACAGTTGAAACATATTTTAAATGTGTCTTCCAGTTTCAAACATTTACTACATTAATAACTGTTTCGCTAATAATGCGAATACAAACGATTTAAACATAACTTTTGTTATTACCCTATAGAATTTTATATAGTTTAAATTAATTTAATATAATTTAAACTAATTTAATATACTGTAAACTAATTTAATATAGTTGCGCATTAATTACTATCACCCAAGTTGTTTCTACATAACTGTAATTATGAAGACCGCTAACTCAACACGATTCTCCAGTTGCTGGAGCTAGAAGTCGGGAAAGACATCTTTGCTTTAGGACAGATAAGAAGGGACTGGCCAGTTTTAGAACGTTGTAGATGGACGTCGCATGACGAAACAAACAACATCAGGCGTGATCTTATATCGAAAACTGCATGATTTCTGGTGTAACCTTATTTGAACTTGAACAAAATTAATCGTAAATGGAAAATTTTACGAAAGCGAAACTTTGTTTATGAGGGACAAAATATACAGGGTACTTTATAATTATTTAGCATTAAATATTTTATCAAAACTGATATTTATGAAACTAAAAATGATTCCGAATGAAAAATGGAAAAATGGAAAATGTTACAGAGTTCATTGACGATTTAAAAATTGCTTTAGATGATGAAGCATCATCAGCAACAACTGTGTTTTAGCGGCATTACGAATTTAAATTTGGTCATACTTGCCCTAGCGATGAATTTCGTGGAAGTCGACAAACAAGATTGAGAATTGCAGATAACATTGATACTGTTTGAAAAAGAATAATTGCGCATCTGCATGTAACATACTGAGAAATGGAGTCTACATGAAATAAATTAATCAAATTTTACACGATCGCTTGGGTGTTAAAAAATTGGATTCCCTATAAATTACCTCAACGTATGAAATTTAATACATGGTTAGTGGTGACAAAAGCTGAATACATGCATATGGACTTAACGAAACAACAATTAACTGTTTTGGCAATCCAAAGATAAACAGCCAACAAACGTACTTGTTACCCTCCAGCGTTTCCACGGAAACCGATGCTTGTTTTGTCTCAAAAACCGTGCACAAGGCTACTATACTTTTAGAAAAACGCAGAACTATAAATATATAATGGTATATATTCATTTGCTTACAAACGCGGAAGAAATATGAAATGTCAAAACATTTTGCATTAGAACAATGCAAGTTATACAGCACAGTAAACAACTAATTATTTAACCAGTCAGATGATGGAAATAATGTCCCATCCTCTATTCGGTCCTGGCTTAAGTTCTAATGTCTTCTTTACGTTTCTGAAAATAAAAATCAACACCGTGGTCGATGATTTTCAACACTAAAAGATGCCATTGAAGCGTTTAGAAATAGAATTTTTAGTGTACCGTCTTCCAAATGCAAAAATGCTTTGAATAATTGATTTAATCGCATTTTGCATGAAAAATTATAGATTGTAAAGAGAAATATTTTGAAAAGTAATAAAGTTCTTCTTAATTCTAAACATGTTTGTTTTCTTCTATCCTGAAATTTTGGAAGCAGTCCTCATTTGATATTGAAGATCTTTTCTATTTGATGTAAATAATCAGTTTATTAAAGATGCACGCTTAATCTGGACGTGAGTAATAGTCATATGCAGGAATGACGACGGGTACCCGGGTACGTACCCGATAACGCAATACCCGTTACGAAATTTTGATACCAGATACCCGATAAATACCCGTTAAATACTCGACCGGTTAAATACCCGAAACCCGATAAATACCCAATACCCGCTAAATACCCGATATCCGCTAACTACCCGTTACCGGATACCCGATTAATACCCGATACCCGATAAATACCCGTTGCCCTATAAATACCCGAAACCCGACAAAAACCCGAAACCCGATAAATACCCGTTACCCCCGATAAATACTCGGATCCCGATACATACCCGTTACCCGATGAATACCCGAAAACCGATAAATACTACGTGATTTATTTTATATGCACTTTGAACACTAGTGAAAAATTATGATATTTTATTAACTGTGGTTCAGTTAAACGTTTAAACAAAATCGTTTAAAAAGTACAGCTTTTTTATACAATTAATATTTAATTACCATTTCCCGGATTATCATTGTAATCATAACCAAAATGAAGTAACCATGCACGAATACGATTTATTTTTGAGAGAGCCAACTTTAGTTCCTAGTAAGGACCCATTAAAGTGGTGGAGGACCGCAAAACAAAATACCCCAGTGTGGCCGTCTTGTGAATGAAATATTTGGCAATTCCAGCCACATCTGTGGCAAGTGAACGACTCTTTTCTGCAGCTCGGCGTATAATGTCGAGACACCGAGCTCGGTTTAGTCCCGAAACGTCAGAAGCCATTATATTTGTTAATAGAAATTATGATTACATTAATTAAATACAAAAATGAAATATAAATAAAAATGTGTAATACAGTTTTATTTTTAATGTTATGTCTATCTCTATATGACATTATGACTTCTATGTTATGCACATGCAAACAATATACAAAAAGGAATTACATTTACGTTTAACTGGTAATTCTTAGATAACGGGTAATTATTGGGTATCGAGTGATTATCGGGTATCGGGTTTTGGGTAATTATCAGGTATTTATAGGGTATCGGGTAATTATCGGGTTTTGGGTAATTATCGGGTATCAGGTAATTATCTGCTATCGGGTAATTATCGGGTATCGGGTAATTACCGAGTATCGGGTAATTATCGGGTATAGGGTAATTATCGGTTATCGGGTATCGGGTAATTATCGGGTATCGGGTAATTACCGGGTATCGGGTAATTCCGGGTATTAATTTCGGGTATCCGGGTACGAAAATTATCTGTATCATCATTCTTAGTCATATGTTTTCGTAATTGGTGGATTTTGCATTTAAATTATTTCTAGTAAGAAACACAATGAATGTATCAAATGCTTCTTAATGTAAGAATTAAGGCTCATAAAACAAAGAACTAGACTGTTTCGATAGTATAGTGTAACGACCCACGTTTACAATTTATTTGTTTTAGATATGTTATATAATTACTACTATAGTGATTCCAAATATATATTCCATTTCTTTATTTCTTACAACTTTTGTAATGTAGATTTATAAACTTAACTCTATATGTATTATGTTTAAAAAAACATTGTAAATTTCTTTACGAGTTACACCATTTCCTTTTACTTAATAGATAAACCTGATAGAAACTGTAGTATACTTTACATTGTGTTTAATTCCAATAGTTAACATTATGCAGCATTGCTTATTTCTAACATGATTTAAACATAATTATGGCTTTTGACAGAGCAGATTTTTATGCTAGAATATGCTTGTAAATAGTTTGTTTAAATGAGATTGCAGAAATTCTTTAATGTTAAATGTGTTCCTAAGAAAAGGATTAATTTTTGTAAATGTTGGAAGAAATTGTTACTATAATATTAACTGGACTAGGTTTTTTGATCACTTGTAGTAACCAATTCTCGAGCAAAATGCAAAATGTAATAATTTAAATCATGCATAAAATCACAAACATTTCATAATTAATCAATTTCAAACAAATAATAATTTTTTTTATTTAATCAATTAAGCATTAATAATAAACAAGTTTAAATATAATTCATAATTTTGAAACAATGAATAATTGCTAGATTGCATACAACACTTTTATAGTCAAGAATATCCATGAAATTTATATGGCATTGAAATAGCAACACCGTCCAAAAATTTGAACAAACATGAACAGTTAGCAAAGCGTTCTGTTGGGTCGAAAAGGGATATTGCATTGTTCAGAAGGACTAATGGATTAGCTGCAAAACCTAGAAAACTGTCAATACAAAACAGGCTAATCCACCAAGAAGGAAAAGTCGTATGGAATTTTATTTTATTTTTATTTCAATTTTTTTGAAATTTTATATTTTATTCATTGATTAGTGTTTTGTAATATTTTAGTTTTAATAAACAATATTAATAATGATAATGTAACGAAAACTCTATTTGCACCAACAGCAGTTTTTTGTTATTAAACTGATTATACAAGCATCTTCAACAATTAGTAGCTACAATGAAATTCTAAAAGCTCTCACAACAATTTCTTTCTAGATAATCGCTAACAGTACAAATACTAATGACTTTATAGCTCAAGTAAAAATGTAATATTGCAATCATAGCTTCAATCATAACTGCCCTCCATTATTCATGGCTAGTAATTTATATACATATTCAAAGCGTCTAGACTATTATCAAACGTACCAGAATTATGCAAATAACTTCTGAAATGTACCTGTTGTATGTTTAATAAAGTTTTTAAATGGAAACTCTTGTACCTGTCAATCAAGTCCATCACTCGCAATGACCTATCAATCATGTTTTGTGTACAAACGCCTCGATTACATTCCAATGTAATTATTCCGAGCAGAGATACACTAAACGGAGCTACACTGCCCATCTTAAAAATGCTCTGTCCCAGAACATTCTATGACCCGAAGTTGAAATTCACTGTGGTGGTAAGAACAGTTGAACCATTTGTACAGTTACCATGTTGGCAGAAGTAGCAATCGATACTCTTCATAACAGGCGACATACCGTTTGGATTGCAACTGCACACCAAGATGTGTACCCCGGTTTTCTGGAACAATACCTCTAGCATATTTCGTACTTCCATCAGTCCAATCCATCGAGCCCACAACAGTTCTTGGGTATGACCAATTTTTTGTTTCCAAATTTGATCATCTGGCCCTGGAGGTACACTAACGTTTTCCACAGATCTTGGTAATTCGGTGAACCAAAAGGCTGTTGCTTAATCATCAAGTAGTAGATCCTTCGATGTCGGTCCTTTAGCCGTATGGTATTTCCAACCTCAGGTTGTTGTCGGCTAAATTGATCCAGACCACTAACTTTATATTTAAACACTCGATAATTCCTCAGGACATATCAAGGTTCGCCGGTACGCATTATGCCAGGGATATTCCCATGACACATCAAATAGATCGCCTTGTATCTCTTCCGTATCTCAAAATCTCGCTTTGCCTGTGCCGCTGTAGGGAGACACGAACCGATCATAGCTAGGTCCAGACGTTTGCTTATTATCTCGAACATAACTGTTTTTTCGTTTCACTGCTTCTCATTCTTCGGCATTACCGGCGTGTTCGCTATCATAGGGTGCTAACCGGTTAACGTGCACAACTGTTGTTCTTCCCTTTGCGAGCTTACGAATCCGATATACCATATCGTACCATTCGTACGGACCTTCCAGTATTTGTAACTTTGGCGACAGTCCACGCCTCCGTCTGGGATTGAATAGTCAGACGCGGTCGCCCTCTTGAAAACCAGAATCCTGCGCCTTGATGTTATATCGGTTTTCATTCGATCGTTTGCGATCTGGATATTTTTTCTGACGTCACCATGGATGTCGGGCATCTTGCACTTCAGCTTTTTGATGTAGCTCTTGCCCAAGATGTTATTTTTGGGCTTCCACTCAAATCCAAGGTCACGTGGTAAATTTATGTCACGTCGCAGCTTCTCGTGAACCGAAAACCAATACATCCATAAAAATAGATGTAAATATTGGTCCAGTTTCTTTGATGTTGGGAGTTTAGCTTGCAAAGGCACTTGCCCAAGGTGCAGTTTATGCGCTCTACAATACAATACATTTGCCGAAGCAGTTGGTATTGTTCGGGTCTTTTTCATCTCAGCAACCTACAATCTCCTTGGAATAACGCTGACTCATAATTTCTACCCTGATCGACATGCACTTCCATATGGACTCCAAAACGGTATATACAGTTCCTTTGGCATCAAGTCAGTGTTGGTTGCAGCCTTTTGGTTATACGTTTCGGTCCACTTCGTAAAATATTTTATGGCTACAAAGCTGTGCTTATTCCTGAAGTCGGTCTCGGGGATCGGTATATCGATTACCACTCTCTCCAATGAGTTTACCACGTTGTATTGCCTTGTTGAAGCCCTGCAGTTTCTTAATGTTGCACACAGCTGACATCTGCGACACTACTCATTAACGTAGTCTTTGCAGCCTACCCAGTAAAATCCTGCTCGGGCTTTCTCCGGAGTTTTGTTAACCTCAAAATGTTCTCCTGAAGTTCCATTATGTAGATGTCCTAAAACCTAAAACCCGGCTTTTAGGCACCTCCATCTGAAGCGTACTCACGGATCCAGGTCCATTCTTCAAGAACCACTTAAATATTACATTCTTTACTTTTAAGGAATTTCATTGTGCCCAGTACGACTTCAGGGTTTTGCTAACAGACTAATATCCGGCCAAGATGGGCGTTCTCCTCTGGCTTTTCAACCCAGGATGACACCTACGTCTTTCTCATTCTCTTGTTCGGTTCGCAAATGTAGAGGATGCCAATCGTCATTAATCGCGGTAGTCCGACTAAGTACGTCACATTTCGTTTCTAACCGTGAGCAATGGGTATAATCCTCGGGGCAAGGTCGTTTCAAAAAAGAATCCGCATTACAATGACTTGTACCAGCACGGTGTTCCATGTCAAAGTCATACTCCTGCAGGTCTTCTATTTATCTGGCGACTTTTCCTTGGAGTTTTAAAGCTGTAATAGCCATTTCAGGGCGGTGTGGTCGGTTCTCGTGTGAAATTTTACTCATAAAAGTATTGTTCTGGTTTCACCACAGACAACAGTTCTCTTCTTGTAACACAATAATTCCATTCCGAAACTAAATTAACCAATGATCCTCACCTGCTTGTTTTGAATCCGATGTAGCACAATACAGATGGCGACATTGCTGCATTAGTATCCAAGATGAATTCGCCTTTCAACCGAGGATAACCTAAGACCGGAGCTATTGTCAATAAATGCCTTAGCTTTTGTAATGCATTTTGGCAATCTTCATCCCAAACGTAATCACACTCTTTTTCAGTTAGCTCGATCAAATGTTTGCCAATATTCGCAAACCCGGAAACGAATCTTCTACAATAAGTGCACAACTCCAGATAGCTGCGTAGTTGATGTTTGTTTTTTGGTGTCGATTACTCTTGTACCGCCTTAATCTTTTCCGGGTCTAGCCTGACTCCATTGCGCGAAACCACCTGCCCCAGGTATTTTACCTCTTTGCCTAGCAGGTGACACTTCTTTGAACTCAGCCTCAGATTGGCTTCTCCGAGTCTTCGAAATGCTTCTTCTAAAGTGTTCCCCAAAAAGACTTTTGTAGCACGCACGAATACTGATCCTGTAGAAAATAATATTGTATTTTTATGTGATACATAAGAAGATATTCTGGCACTATCGTGTGAAACGCAGGTGTTTACGCCGGAGATTGACAAGCGAAATTCCTGAAAGCAGTTGAAATCGGACAGCGGTTCTAAAGGGGCGTGTTGCCCCGGACTCTTCAATAAATAATACTTAAATTGTTTGCAATATTATGTTATAATGAATCAAGTTATATGTACTTCATTACTAGCGTATGGTAATAAATAAATATCTTGTTTAGTATGAGTGCAAGATCTCCAGTGTGTTGAGTTATATGCAGATTGTTATCAAATGCCGTTACTAGATTAAATTACTACCTGCTGGTCAAATATTGTGCTCCAATCTTCGATTTTTACAACTAGTATTCCGTGTGTTTGAACTTCCTCACCAGCTACTGTTCAAAGACGTACCGTCGCGAGTGACACTTTATCACGGTCGCGCACTACATCCGGATTAGCAATTGTTCTAGTGGTTTCGATATCAACCAAGAACTTCTCAGTCTTGTCGTTAAACTGTACATATGTGTAAATGCTGTCAGCATGCTTAGATCGTGCGATTCGGATGATAGTCTCCGGTGCCAAACCGTGCAGGTTGACTTTCGCTCCCTCTTGACCAGTCTCTTTAGTTTTCGGAATTCTCTGCTTCCTTTTAGGGTTGGTTACATTTGGAATGTATATGCCCAAACTCGCCACAACTCCAGCATCTGAACTCCTTCCACTTTAGTTGGTGTTTACGCTGTACACGTCGATTAACCTCTTCCGTGCTTTCTTTGCCACTATCACGATGCGAAGTTTGCTTTGCCGCTTCAAATTTCAAAATATGAGCTAGCGCATCACCTAGGGTCCTTGATCGAGTTAGCCGTAGTGTTTGATGGATTTTGCCATCGCATATCCTGTCAACAAAAGTCTGTACTGCCAGCTGTTGTAGGAGCTTTTCGGTGCTCTTGGGTAAGCTAGTCTCACTAAACGAGTAATATGTGCTTCAAACTCATGCAAATTTTCGTTGGCCTTTTGGTAACGGTTCTTCACTTGAGCGTAGTATTCTTGTAGCAGATGAGAATCGCCGTATCTCATTTCCAACCTTGCTATTGAGGCTCCGTAGCTTCTTTGGTCATGGTGCTGTATGGTCTGCAAATTATTCAAGGCATCATCTTGTAACGTGACAATCAACGCGGTTGCCTTTTCGCCATCGTTCCAGCAGCTAGCTTTCGTGGCAGCTTCGAATTGTTTGGAATATGTCTGCCAAGGTGACCTGTTATCACATGTGGGTGTTATAATTTGAACCTTGACGTCAGTTCACATTCCCTGATATTCCTAAATTTTGGGGCGCGCTGCTATATGACCGACACTGAGTGCTTTGGTACTTGCACTGTTAGATAATTAATCCGGTCTTCTATCTTCAGCAACTTTGCTTCCATTTTCGCGAATTTTCAGAGTTCTTTGCTTTCAATGTCTGTAAACCACCGGAAATTTCGGCATCCAGCTTTTCCGCGATATTTGTAGTTTCTTTTAATTGTTAACCGTCTGTTCGGTTTTTATAATTTCATGCATAAATTCCTCTCTCAATTGACTGTAATTTTTTTGTAACTTTACAGCAGTTTCCTGTAGTTTTGCTTTAAAACTCGTATTACTTTCTTCTAATTTCGTTGCGGTCTGGTTCAGTTTTTCCATCTTTTCACTTAATTTCGTTTCCAGGCTCGCAGAGTTATGGCCTTGTTTCTCTGCGTGTTCTTGTAATTTTTTTCTAAGTTCGCTACCAGGCTTGCAATTTTCCTGTAATTTTTCTGTAAAGCTTGCGGAATTTTTATTTAATTTTTCCATGAACCAGCCAAGCTCTCCACAACGCTTGACTTGAAGTCCTTCAAGAAAGAAAGGATATCGCTGTTCATATTGTTGTTGGCGAGTTACAGGTATGCAAATAGAAATCATGCAAGTGTTTTTTTTACTAAAATCCCACTACTTGACACCAATGTAACGAAAACTCTATTTGCACGAACAATAGTTCATTATTCTCGAACTGATTATATAAACCTTTTCAACAAATCGTAGCTACAAGGAAGATCTTAGAGCTCTTACAATTTCTTTCCAGCTAATCGCTAACAGTACAAATACTAACTTCTAAAATTACGTTGCTATCTGCTTAATTACTTATATCGATGCACTATAATTCATTTATATTATTATATATGATCACTGCAATAAATTATTACGATCATTTCATTAATTTATATCACGATTTTATAGCTCGACTAAAAACGTAATGTTGTAATTAAAGCATCAATTAGAATTGCTCTCTAATATTCAGGACTAGTAATTTATATACATATTCAAAACTTCTGTACTATTCTGAAACGTCTGAATTATGCAAATAACTTCTCGAATGTATATATTATAAGTTTACTAAAGCTTTTACATGCAAACTCTTGTATCTGTCAATCAAGGCCATCGCCCAAAGAGACTTGTCAATCACCTGTTGTGTACAAACGTTTCTATTACATTCCAATGTAATTATTCTGGTCACATGTAGACTAAACGGCGCAACACTAACATATACGAACAGGCAGACGCATGCTCACACGTACATGCTCACACGTACATGCTCACCCACGCGCACACGCCCATGCATGAACGTACGCGTTTGCCAGACAAACCCACACGCGTAATAACAATTAATACTAAAACATTTTATATAGAGTATAAATACAATTAACTGGAATCTTACTTAAAATTTTTTATACTAGTTACATGAAATATCATAAATAAATATTTGACGTGGTAAATTGATATTACCTACTAATTTTCTGCCAATCCGGTTTTACTAAATGACCTAATTTTACAAAATAGAGGCGACTATCAGCATGTATTATCGTGTATCAAACATCTCAAGAGATACGTTTATTCTTGACCACAAAGTATTTGCACCCCTAGTTATGTTTTAAATCAAATCTTGAGAATATGAAGAATAATCAGTGATTACTTTATTAAGTACAAAAATGATTAGTAAAGTAAAAGGAGCAATGCCAGTGTTGAAACTAAAGGTTCGCGTAAATTAGACCTGGTGTAAAGATTTTTAGATCTATTTTATATTATAATATACAGAAATCAATTTTTACCATGTTTTATTTATAGCAAATCAGATTTTCTGCACTCGCCTCAACAGCTAATTTGAGAGCAGAATCCATTCCAACCGTTAACGTCTGCTGACATTTTAATTAACTGTCATTTACACAGGTACACTTCTGCATTACAAAAGCCTGCAATACCAGCTTCGTCGATAGATAAAACCAGACCGTATAGAATTTATATATATCATAATTTGCTTTGTAAATTCTAGTTTAACATTTCAAATAATTTTGACATTTACACCTCGTTATCACATAACTAAATTAGAAACTCCTACAATGGATTATTCTATTATCCTGTAAGAGCAATTGCAAAGTTTTAAAAGTATACAAATTCTTTAGTAATTGTAGATATAATGCGCTCTCAGAAAACAATTTAGAATAATAACAATCTACAAAACATGTTTATTATGTGGATAAAAGGCTCTAGTGGTACCGTTGATACATTCACATTTTTTCTGCAATTTAACACATCTTAGAAATCTTGAATGCGGAATAAAATAATTTTGCTATCCCTGAAAATCATCTAGCCATATATTAATATTTAAGTCAGATTTTCGTAGCTTTGGAGTAAAATAGTTACAATTGTTACATATAAAAATGAATGTGGCAATTGAACTACTTCGAATGTTTTTTCAGAATATCTTTGCGTTCTCTTTATTGTATATGAGCTGCAAAGTGAAATTTCAAATTTTTTATTTTACGAACGATACATACAGAAAACTGTGAAAGTCTATCATTAAACTGAAAGAAGGTAAAAGATCTTACAACAAACAAAAGTTGTAGATAAATGTTTAACCACTTATAATCACTTTTAAAATGTTTTTGAAAATTTAGTAGATTAACTACATGAAACATCCTTAATATTTACAAATATCTTACCCGTAAGATGTTAGTTCGCTGATGATAGAGTACCCACTTGTACATACCCTACCGCTTCCCTTATAGCTTCCAACTCGTACTGGAAGATGGTGCTCGAATCCGCAAGTTTAGTTTGAAATCGAAACACTTCCCTCTCCTCCTTGTACACAACGAACACCGCCCTTGGCTGCCCATCGTCCATTCGCGAGCCATCTTAGTTCTAAGATTAAGAATTTTGAGGACTCCCTGCCCCTTTCCTATATTTACCAATCTCCCGTCTATAATCTCTCTGACGACGAATTCGGCGGGGAAAATTCTACTAATAACCAAGACCTTCTTCGTGAAACTACGCCCTCACAACCTTGACCGTGGTTATGCTTTGAACGCTCGCCATCTGCCGGACTTCCCTGACCTTACAACCCTCCGTCCAAACAGATACTACATACAACATCGTCGGCACTATTGCTTCCGCGAACATTGTCCTTAAGGATTCGCCACTTAATCTCCACTTTATCTTTGCTGCCGCCATCATTCTATTAGATATTTCACTGCCATTGCCCTTGACATACTTCCAATTCAATTCATCGTCTATCTTGACAACTCCCAAATGATAAATGCCCACCAGGCAGCGTGAAATGCTCCCGAAAGTCCAAAGCCACGACGACACAATACTCTTTTGCTACTCTTGCTTGTTTGATATTTCCGATGACCAACGCGGCGATAGGGAATTACCCTCTGCGAATCCGAATTGTCGCATATTAAAACAGTCGCCATCTTGCATCGAGTGCTCAACTCGCGTGGTCATGACTCGATCCAAAGCTTTCCCCTGTACCGATAGCAAGCTAATTGGACGATAGCTGTACCGGTTTGACACATCCGTCTTTTTCGGTTGAGAACGAACTTCACGTTCTAGACTTTCCAGCAACTGGGAAACACGCCCTTTTCCAAACAATAATTGAACAACGGTGCAAACAGGTAAACTTACAGAGCTGCGTCTGATATGATTCCATCGTGCATCGTTACCTTCTCAAGGGTCCTTACGACCTTGTGATCTAAAACTACCTTATCGGCATCTGTTCCTTACGTCTTTGTAGTTCCGTGATGTATCATGTTGTCTCATCCTCCCCTGGATTTTTCGATGGGAAAAATTTCTCCAACAAATATTCCCCGCCGTAGTTTTAAATCCTTTCGCATATTCCCCATTATCCTTTTTTGACGCTGCCAAGCGTAATGTTTTGTTATTTATCCCTTATTACGCCATACGCCGTCTTTCAATGTTCCTTTCGGAGTTGCGCGTGCAGAATTCTTTAAATTTGTTAGTTCGCGTTTCTTCTATCAGCATATTATATTCTTGGTTACGTTGATTATACTCCATCTTCTCTGTTCTCTTAATTCTCCCGCGGCATGTTGGTAGCAGCGTCTTAAGTTACGGATTTTTTGCTTCTTAGTGGTTAGTTCCAGAGCACACCAAAGTACCCTGTCTTTAAACGTTTTCTTCCACAGTATAGAGTGCAAGAACGTGTCTACTACAGCGTCGTTTAGTTTTTGCGCGAGTATTTCTATTTGGATGGCCTCTCGTTCTCGAGCGCGGGGATGCTTTTACTGAATTTCTGTTTAAACCGTACCTTTTTTATTACAGAACCGCGGAAAGATAGTTGTTTACTCCTTTACACGTACCTCGACTTTAATGTCTTATGTTATTAGCTTGTGATCGGAGAGAGCGACTTGTCCGACCTTAATTCCTAATTAAAAACGACTTCCAACATCTCGGACGAGACAGCGGTGACATCGATGAGACTGCTGCTTCTATGTCTCTCGAACGGCAGTGAATCATTGTTGTTTAACACACTCAGAGCAATTTGCGACCCCTTGTCGTCCTCTATCGGACTGCACCATAATGGGGACTTGGCATTAAAATCCCTCGTAATTATTATTTTTTAGTTTCGCCTAATTATTCGGAACACATACTCCATTTTACTTATTAATTCTTTGGTTTGTAGGTTTTCGAACCGCGAGTCGGCAGCTAGAAGGCACGCACTTATAACGTAAAAAGTGTTAGCCCCAGTTTTTATTTCGGCCGTTAAAAAATCATTGGATAAGTTTTTTATCATTATCTCCGCACATGTCCCATTGTTTAGTATTATACCATTAGGTGACCGCTCGCGGTTTGCTTGTTAAACGGTTACCCCTCTCCCAAAACCTGTAATTTTATGATTATACAGGTGCGGTTTCTGTATAAGCCCGATGTCGATTTTATTTTCCGCGATTAGTTTAATAAAACTGCCAGTCGCATTTGCCTTTCCCTAAGTTTAATTGGGCGCATTTGATATTCTTTCGTCTTTCAATGTTTGTTTGGGCTTTACAATCCATAATCTATGTTACGAGCGATGACGTTCTTCAGACGTAGCAGTGTTGGGCATCTACTCGCCTTGGCGTTGTGGGGCGGGTCAACCTTCGCGCCATCGCTCTCTCTGTCGTTTGTTCTTGCGCATACTACATAGCAGAGGACTGCCTTGCGGCAGTTCTGGAACTCGTGCCCGACGTCGGCACAGTTACTGCACCACTGTACCTTGTCCCCGCAGGCCATCGATCTATGACCGTACTTCACAGCAGCGATAGCACTAGATCATTGTGAAATGATCCCTTGCCCAAACTCTTCGCCACTTGAGGTTTTTGGCTTTCTCCAGGATGCGTCTCCCAAGTGCGGGCGTCACTTTGAAGACCACGTTGGCATAGGGATCCATAGGGCTCTTTCCGCCAAACTGAAATTTCTCCTTCAGCTTGTCTTCCAGCTTCAGGTCATTTAAGTGGGGCTTCTGGCTGGCTACCAACCGGATTGGCTTCTCGCTTTTTATCTCCCTCTCGATGCCAGGGAGAACGATCCGCGGCCAGCACTTCTCTATTGCCTTCGCCGTCAGCTTCTTGCAGTTGTCCCCGATCTTCGACTATAATTTTTTCGCGTCGTCGCGCCCAGCACACTGCACAACAACACTTCTGCGCGTTTTTCTTGCTCTGACAACAAACCCATCGTGAGAAGGATCGACCTTCTCCTTACGCGTACTCAACACGTCCTCCCTCTAGCCCGACCTGTCGTCCACTCGCACTGCAAATATCGACGTTGCCTCCGCAGCAGCGGCAGCAGCGTATGATCCCACCCCCGGTACCAACGCCCCGTGGGGTCTTCCCTGTCCCCAACTGCGACCTGATTCAGACCCGCGAACCCGACCTCTTCTACCTCCCTTGAAACAACCTCTCCCCGAAAGCCTTCGTCGTTCTAACCATCTCAATGAGTTGGTTCGTAACGTCGCAGAACTCGTTTGAGAAGTTCCGAATCACCTTCCTGTCGTCCACAATGATCGTTCCGGAAGTCGTTGGCACTCCCTTGTTGATCAAAATCAAGAGTTCTAGCTAGTCGAAGTCTCCAGCAGCAACGCTTCCCCTACTGATCGTCGACACTTCCCGCTGTCGTATTTACGTTGACGGCATTTCTGACGCGACGACATCCACAAGGGGCCCCGACTCGAACCCCACTGGCGCAGACCCCGTCTCCGACACCACAACCTCATCTCAGGTTATCAATATTACGTCTTTCAGCTATCAGTTTCCGACCTGACAGGCTACGGCCTCTCGCACCACTTCTTCCTTCTTGGCAACGATCTTTCATTTCGATGGATTACCATGATTCCAACAACCAACAAAAATCAACAAGAAACACAACTATATGCTAATCACAATGAATGACTTGTAACCCTCACGACGCTCAAATGATGCAAAGCTAAAAACCACAAAACAGCTTATCGTATACAGCAATTTCAATAAGAATACCTAGACTTATTACAAATGAACTGTAAACAATCCTCTGTTTATTTATTTAATGTAACCTCAAACGAATACAGGTAGCGCTAATGGACTGTGACACCGGAAACCCACTGAATAGTTACTCAATATACCGCCTGGTATTGTTACACGAAATGTTATACACCGTTTAAAGAATGACTAATCGATTGTGCGATTGCTAGTTACACACAATTTTACAGAAATCTCGATTTAAGAAGCAGTTAGGTGCAAGTTGTTTTGAAAGTTATAATATTTTATTTAATTTTAATGCATAAATTACAATTTTTATGCTATTTATTTAACAAAAGGGACTTAGGTTTTGGTTTGAAGGTTGTTAATTTAATATCCCTAAATTATGAAATATTTTATAATCTATTTGCAAGTTTTACGCAGTTTTAACTCGATTTACACCGTTTTTTGCTATAAAAGCTTCAAATTTATTGCAAACGCCTTTGAAATTGATTTTGAAATTTTTTATTAGGTCTTAATTATGGGGTTTTTGGTTTATTAAGCCGAAATTTAATTTTGTTTGTTTTCAAATGCAGACTTTAGTTAAAATGAAAAGTAAAACGTACTTTATTTATAATTTAATCGATTACATTTTTGTTTTTTAAGTTATTTCAATGCCTTAGGTTCAAAAAATTCATGCCGCATAGTATAATTATATCATACAATTATAGGCAAAACGCCAAAGCAAAAAATATAAATATTCTGTTTTAGAACTTACTTGTAACAGTGAAGCTCGGAAGCTCCGTAGAACACGTTCTCTTGGTTCAACTACTAGCGAGAAAGTTAGTTATATTCAACATTACATTTGATTTTTTTCAATGCTCCACATGAAGGTACTACATTGGCCAGGAAGCGAGTTTTTTATCCGAAAAATTTTGAATTTTATTGATCCATTGCTGATCCAAGCAAGGTAAGGATCTTTAACGTGCGTGACAATACTTACACACCCGATCTCCATTTTACCTCTCATCCGAACGACGGCGTATTTTTGTGAAAAATGCTCGCCTAGGATTTTTCAACCAGACCTAGTCGGGATTTGAATCTGGGACCTTGGGCATAGTAGTCACACGCATACCAACTATGCACAGTGCCGCCGCGTTATATTCAACACCCGTAAATTCTTAAACACATAATCAACAGATAAAAAGAAACGTTCTTGGCTTATCTATAACAAACACTAAGATAGAAATATCTAAGGAGAAAAATTAGGAATACTAGTAATAATAGTGTTTGACACAGATTAAATCACACAAAATCCTTAAATATCCTAATAAGTAATAAATAAAAAAAACATGCTTGGCATTAGTCTGTGTGCTATCTACAAATATCATGTAAAAATACCCGAGGAGAGAACGAATAAATAGTATATTTTTGTGCAGAGAAATATTTTTTGCTTTGATTGTATTTTACAACAAAAATTGAGAGTGAATCATTTCTCCATTACGTTAGATACAGTTTCAGCTAGTGTTTTACATTGCTTATTTTTGCAAGTTTGGGGAAATGTAAATTGAAACAAAATGTATATGCCTAATGTTATTTAGAGCTGGTCTAACGATGGAAATATTTGTGATATTTCGAAATGGGTACATTTTTGTATAGTCTGCAATACACGATTTTCCCAACACTTGAATTAAAGTGAAAGCTTTCTAAAAAATACAGTTCCAGTGCACGACAGTTATTTATAAAGAAACCTCAAAGGTGAAGGAAACATTCCGGATACCTGACATGGAGGTGCGTGAAGTTAGCGGAATAATGTCGGCAGGAATAATTTTAATTGGAGTAATTGTTAGTGCTTTTTAGTGCCTAAATATGAAAGTCAGCGGACTATTCAAACAATAGTTATAAGCTTATAAAGTTATTCCGCCAACTTCACGCCTGGCGGAAAAGTGTAGGCAGGAATAATTGTAGCAGGTGTAATGGTTAGTGCTTCGTTAGTGCACTTTAGTGCCCAAATAAAAATGCCAGCGGACTACTCAAAAAATAGTTATATGCAGTTAGAGTTATTCCGCCAACTTCACGCCTGGCTGAAAAGTGAAGGCAGGAATAATTGTAGCAGGTGTAATGGTTAGTGCTTTTTTAGTGCCCAAATAAGAATGCCAGCGGACTACTCCAAAAATAGTTATATGCAGTTAAAGTTATTCCGCCAACTTCACGCCTGGCGGAAAAGTGAAGGCAGGAATAATTGTAGCAGGTGTAATGGTTAGTGCTTCGTTAGTGCACTTTAGTGCCCAAATAAGAATGCCAGCGGACTACTCAAAAAATAGTTATATGCAGTTAGAGTTATTCCGCCAACTTCACGCCTGGCTGAAAAGTGAAGGCAGGAATAATTGTAGCAGGTGTAATGGTTAGTGCTTTTTTAGTGCCCAAATAAGAATGCCATCGGACTACTCCAAAAATAGTTATATGCAGTTAAAGTTATTCCGCCAACTTCACGCCTGGCGGAAAAGTGAAGGCAGGAATAATTGTAGCAGGTGTAATGGTTAGTGCTTCGTTAGTGCTCTTTAGTGCCGAAGTAAGAATGCCAGCGGACTACTCAAAAAATAGTTATACGCAGTTAAAGTTATTCCGCCAACTTCACGCCTGGCGGAAAAGTGAAGGCAGGAATGATTGTAGCAGCTGTAATGGTTAGTGCTTCGTTAGTGCTCTTTAGTGCACAAATAAGAATGCCAATTTGTAGTATTAAGATTTAATTTTTTTTTCAATTTGAGAAGAAATTTTGCTGTTTTAAGTTGAATTTATGTATATGGTTAATCATACGATTAGGTATAACACAAAATAAATAAGTTCCCAAACAGCAGTTCTGTGAGTTTTAAATCTGTTATACTATATAAGAGATTTAACTTATAGTCACTGTTTTATTTAAAAAATCTTACAATGCAAAATTTTATCTCCACCTGCTAATCGAGTATTAACTACTATTGCTATTTTTGAATAAGGAGAAGCACAATCCTAATTAACACGTAAGCGATGCCTGCCAGGTACCTAGGAATGTCATTATGTAATACAATGGTTATTGAATTCGGTGTCATTAACTGCATGTAGCTATTTTTTGAGTAGTCCACTGGCATTCATATTTGGGCACTAAAAAGCACTAACGAAGCACTAACCAGCACACCTGCTACAATCATTCTTGCAGACACTTCACTTTTCCGCCAGGCGTGAAGTTGGCAGATTAACTTAACTGCATATAACTATTTTTTGAATAGTCTGCTGACATTCATATTTGGGCACCCTTAAGCACTAATGAAAAGCACTAACAAAGCACTAACAGATACACCGGCTACAATTATTCCCACCGACACTTTTCCGCCAAACGTAAAGTTGGCAGAATAACTTTAACTGCATATAACTGTTTTTGAGTAGTCCGCTGGCATTCATATATGGGCACTAAAAAGTACTAACAAAGCACTAATAATTACACCTGCTACAATCATTCCTATTAACACTTTTCTGTCAGGTGTGAAGTTGGCGGAATAACTTTAACTGCATATAACTATTTTTTGAGTAATCCGCTGATATTCATATTTGGGCACTAAAGAGCACTAACGAAGCACTAGCTATTACACCTGCTAGAATTATTCCTGCCTACACTTTTCCGCCAGGCGTAAAGTTAACGGAATAGCTTTAATTGCATACAACTATTGTTTGAGTAGTCCGCTGGCGTTCTTATTTGGGCACTAAAGAGTACTAACGAAGCATTAACCATTACACCTGCTACAATTATTCCTGCCTACACTTTTCCGCCGGGCGTGAAGTTGGCCGAATAACTTTTACTGCGTATAACTATTTTTTGAGTAGTTCGCTGGCATTCTTATTTGGGCACTAACGAACACTAATAAAGCACTAACCATTACACCTGCTACAATTATTCCTGCCTTCACTTTTCGCCAGGCGTGAAGTTGGCGGAATAACTTTAACTGCATATAACTTTTTTTGGAGTAGTCCGCTGGCATTCTTATTTGGGCACTAAAGAGCACTAACGAAGCACTAACCATTACACCTGCTACAATTATTCCTGCCTACACTTTTCCGCCAGGCGTGAAGTTGGCGGAATAACTTTAACTGCATAAAACTTTTTTGGAGTAGTCCGCTGGCATTCTTATTTGGGAACTAAAGAGCACTAACGAAGCACTAACCATTACACCTGCTAGAATCATTCCTGCCTACATTTTTCCGCCAGGCGTGAAGTTGACGGAATAACTTTAACTGCATATAACTTTTTTTGGAGTAGTCCGCTGGCATTCTTATTTGGTCACTAAAGAGCACTAACGAAGCACTAACCATTACACCTGCTACAATTATTCCTGCCTACATTTTTCCGCCAGGCGTGAAGTTGGCGGAATAACTTTAACTGCTTATAACTATTGTTTGAATAGTCCGCTGACTTTCATATTTGGGCACTAAAAAGCACTAACGAAGCACTAACAATTACTCCAATTAAAATTATTCCTGCCGACATTATTCCGCTAACTTCACGCACCTCTGACATGGACATCGTATTTCTATTTCCAGTAAAACTTTGGGGAAAATTTTTTTTTATCAAAACTTATTGGAAAGAGCGACTGAAACAAAGAGTAGCTGGTAATTTTAAAAAGCAATATTGAATACACCTATTTATTATCACTGGTGAGGAGCTGCCTAGTGACCATAGCGACATAGAACTTTTTAATAAAAGATTTGAAGGACGCATCCAACTTGATAGCAGTTGAAGTTAACAGTGCAGATTAGAGTTCGTTTCGGATTTTGTTGACAAATGCTTGTCCATTGCATAAAGTTGTAACAATTTTATTTTAGCAGTAAAAGAACCTATTCATTAAACGTACAATGAATATTGAAATACCTTTATTAACTAAAATAAAGATTCGAGTAACAATTAAATTTTTATAGTATTACTATATCTAGGATTAGTAGTCTATTTGTTTCGGAATTCGGTGCAATTCCACAGCCACTGGCGCGCGCGTGAGAGGTTCGAGAACCCCACTTATGATCCTCCCACCATGCAAGAACGCAGCGAGCGCACTCGTCGATAGTTAAAAGCAGCGTGAAGATGCATTCAAAAAGAATGGCGAGTGACCTCCGAGTCGCTTTATTTTTGTGAAACACTTCCTGAGTAACGGTTAGTACTTAATCCACATTTTGCATATTCGTTATCATATTAGCTAATTTAAAAATTTATTTAGCGCAAGGATAAATCAGAAACCGCAACAATACGTCAGAAATTGCAACGATAAATTAGAAACCTTAACTTATGGACTAAGCAATGAAAGATTATATTTGTAAATAAAATTCGACAACGGAGGAGTACGCTATGAAGTAATGCTGCCGTGAACCAATGTGAGAAATCTGCTTCGCTCCTACATCTGTATTAAAGCATGGAAAACAAGCATATTTAGCCGCAGGCCCCGCACTGCGAAGTTGTTTCCATTGCAACCAAAGACGACAGCTGGTATTGGGTTCGTAATAGAATTAAGAATTTCCTCAGTACTTCCTTCTGAAAGTACATTATTTCATTTTGTTTGTTAGATGTACAAAATTGTTATTCAGTTTACCTGTGATTAGGCTGGTTTTCCCCAGTATCGGGTTTGATTTCACTTAGTTCCGTAAATATGTGACTACACGTGGCTACAACGTTAATTAACAGCTGCTATTACGTCACCTGTTTGTTTGAACAATGCCGTCAACAATTACACAATGGCTAACAGATGTTTAGCATTACAATACTGCCACTTTTGATAAAATTAGAGAATATCTTGGTGATTCTTTTGACTTCAGACTAATTTTAATTTTGTTAAATTAATGAGAAAATTTCGTATATTCATTTGTAAGTGACCTACACAGATCTGGTTGGGTTATAAAAAAACCTTAATATTGTTAGTTACACTGAACTGTAATATATTTGAGTAAGGATCAGTTGATAAACCTTACAACAATTTTGCAAGAATATCAAATATTTATTTTATTTAATTATAATGAAATTTTATTTACTGAAACAAAGAAAATTCTTTCTAGTAAATTAATAATCTACATTTAAAGTTTTTATTCTGATCTAGTTTGATCAGACCTGATAAACAAAAGACAGCAAGAGTTAACTTTTATGATTCCAGTATGTAGGAAATATTCTCTAAGCATTTTAGGTATACTTGAGGGACGCAAATAGTGTTCCCATTTTTTTAGGTGACTTAACTATTATTCTTTCTTACAGGAGCAGTGTCTTATTCTGTTAAGACAAGTTTGTATGTCAGCGAAGGCGATCTTTTTCTTTGGGTCTCCAAGTCCGCCCTTAGAAATTTGCTATGCCATTAATATAAATTAATCTGGACTTGGTGGCGCCTGTTTGTTTTAGTTTGAGTGTGACCCCCACAGATTTCGACTTACCCCCATTGCTCATAGCTCTACCCAAGGAATAGACCCTAGTTACGTCGGAAGATTTAGTTTTGCAGACACCTAACTTGCAGTATGGTGTTAATGAAGTAGTAGTGTCAGCCCTAGCAAAAAAAAATACGTAGCACTAGCGCCCAACGCTTGGGGCGTCGAAATTTGTTTGTTCAACGCTTGGGGCGTCGAAATTTGTTTATTCAACCAGTGATTCGTCGAAATTCGTTCGTTCATAATTTAATTTAGCTCGAAATTTGTTTGTTCATAATTTGATTTACCTCGAAATTTGTTTATTCAAAATTAATTTTACTTCGAGATTCGTTCGTTCAAAATTATTTTTACTCTGAAACTTGTTTGTTCAAAAATAATTTTACTTTGAAATAGTCTGTTCAAAATTTATTTTGCTTCGAAATTTGTTTATTCAAAATTTAATTTGCTTTGAAATTTGTTAGCTCAAAATTTATTTTGCTTTGAAATCTATTTGTCCAAAATTATTTTGCGTCGAAATTTGTTTGCTTAAAGTCTATTTGACATTTAGATTTGTTTGTTCGCTTTTGATAAAAGATTGGTTGTAACGTTAAACCACAGTCAATCAATTAATTAACTTAGTTAAATTTATTTTTAACTTTCATTCTATTCTGACCCAATATAATTTTTTTTGATATTGTTTTGGCAAAATTATTTTACCAAAAACATTTTTTGATTTTACCTTTAACAGTACGAACTTGTTTTGATAACTTTTATAAGATTCGGATCAGTTAGATTTATCGGTTTGATTCCATTAGGCTGTAGTAATCATGTCGGAAAAATTCCAAATTGTTTGTCTACTTAAAGAAGAATTGGAGTATGAACTAAGAATTAGAGGAGTGTTGAGTGAGAGGCCAGTGTTGGAGAAACGGAAAATTTTAGGTAGATTGTTAGCTAAAGAAATAGATAAGCCTGGTTGTTTGATTGATCTTTCGTGTTATGAAGTAGATTTTGCAACGGAAAGTAAAGAAATTTCAGTTTCAGTTGAGTCAGTCCGTAATGTTGTGTCCGAGTTTGAAGGCGACTCATCAGACTCAATTTTTAGAAGAGCTTGTTCAAGGTTAAACCACCTTTCGGGGCGAGTTAAGCGCATGAAAATTCCTTCAATAAATTCCGATGAAGCAATTAAGTTTAGAAATGAGACAGTAGCAACAATATTAACCCTTGAAGCTGACTTATACGATAAAATCAATAAAAGTACAGAGTCCACCCATTTGGATCGGTCCGTTGTAGTATCTCCTTCAGTTGCTAGTGCACCTATTCATTCGACTTCGTATGTAACGCCTTCAGTACCTATAGGTTCATGGCCTGTAAAATTCTCAGGTGACCCCAAACAACTACATTCATTTTTGGATAGAGTTAGTGATTTAGCACAATCACGTAAGGTATCCGAAGCTGATTTATTTGGATCAGCATGTGAACTTTTTGTGGGTGACGCTTTAGTTTGGTTTAGAACAGTGAAAAATTCTTTGAGAGACTGGAACTCCTTGTTAGAACGTTTAAGGGAAGATTTCCTACCTGGTTCTTCAGATGATGACATTTGGGAAAAGATCAGAAATCGTCGTCAAGGTAAAGACGAAAAGATTATTTTATTTGTCGCACATATGCAAACCCTCTTTAGTAGACTGACCAACAAGCCAGCGGAAGTTACTAAAGTTAAGATGATAAGAAGAAATTTGGTTCCTGAATATATTTCAGCACTTGCATTGTCGGACATTCAAGATTTGTCTACCTTAGTAAATTTGTGTAAGAGATTAGAAGAGGCTTCTTTGATGAAACTAAATTTGGTTTCAGCATCTTCTAGTAAACCTAGCAAGAATTGCAACCCCTCTAAGCATCCATTTGAGAACAAACACCTCGGGTTGAATGAAAAAGTTTGTGCTGTTAAGAGTAGAGTATTTCAGAATAAATTAGTCAATCCTCACGTAACAGTAGCGGATAAGAGCTCTTTGGAGTCCTCAGTTTGTAATTCCTCTAGTCCCGATAAAAGGAATCACTTTGTTTGTTGGAATTGCTCCCGTAGTGGACATTGGTTTAGAGATTGTAGAGCAGCTAAAAAAAATTTTTTGTTTTGGATGTGGTCGAAAAGGCGTTAAGGCAACGTCATGTCCACAATGTTCAAAAAACCAGTAAGGCGGCAGGTACATAGTGGCCGGTATCCTGTTCCGCGTCATAAGGCTACGGTTATGATTGGTAAACATGAAAAATATTTTTGTAAAGACGATTGGTCGAGATGGCTTACAGTTGTTAAAAATTTTTGTCAGGACTCTCCGAAGCCTAAGAATAATACTCTGTTTATTGAGAAGCAGTGTGATAATCGACCTTATATTATGGTGAAATTAATGGATAGAGACATTACCGGTCTTCTAGATTCGGGATGCACTACCTCAGTGGTAGGATCCTTAGCCCTTTCAATTGTTAGAGAATTAGACTTGAGAATTTTTAGTTCAGCAAAAACGGGTATCACTACAGCTGATGGTTCAATAAAGTCTGTTGTAGGCTCAGTAGATTTGCCAATTTGTATAGGTAATGATTGCCGCATCCTTAATGCATTAGTGGTTCCATCCCTTTGAACACTGAAGATTCTTTATGTGGTTTACATGACCTTTCAGATGCTCAATGTGCGCAGGCACAAGAGTTCATAAATTCATTTAGTGAGATTAGCAGCGAAGATAGATTAGGACGAACTCACCTAATCGAATTGGACATAGACACAGGCAATGCCAAACCCTTCCACAAGAAACCATATGTCATGTCACCATATATGGGTAAGATATTGAATGAGGAATTGGACGACATGCTTAGACTTAAAGTTATAGAACCGTGTACTTGTCCGTGGTCCTCTCCAGTTTTGTTGGTTAAGAAGGCAGATGGAGAATATCGCTTCTGTTTTGATGGTAGAACCCTGAACGACTTAACTGTTCATGATTCGTACCCCCTTGCGAACGTAGATAGAATTCTCAATATGTTGAGAGGTGCGAACTACATTTCGTCACTGGATTTGAGAAAATCGTTTTGGCAAATCCCTCTTAGTGAGTCGTCTAAGGATAAGACTGCCTTCAGTGTTATTTCACGAGGACAATTTAGATTTACATGCATGCCATTTGGGTTGAAGAATGCTGCGCAGACGCAACAACGTTTAGTAGATGTAATTTTTGGTCCACGTTTTGAACCCCATGTATTTTGTTATTTGGACGACATAATTTTATGTTCGTCATCTTTTGAAGAACATCTAAAGTTATTGGTAGAGGTTAAGCAACGGTTAAAGGAAGCTAACCTTACTATAAATATAAGTAAATGTGAATTTTTTAAAAAGACACTTAAATTTTTGGGTTATATAGTAGGTTCTAACTCACTTCGTACAGATCCCGATAAGGTGTCGGCGATGGTTAACTTTCCCCGTCCGAAAACCACAACGGAGATTAAAAGGTTTATAGGAATGTGCAGCTGGTACCGGCGCTTTATAAAGAATTTTTCGTCTTTAGTTTCGCCTATTAATGACCTCATTAAAAGTAAGAAAAAAAGGTCAAACTGTGAACTGGAGTGCGGAAGCAGAAAATTCATTTGTGCTGATCAAGCAAGCATTAGTTTCTGCACCTCTTCTTTCGCAGCCAGACTACTCAGCACCCTTTATTGTGGAGTGTGACGCAAGCAACACTGGGTTAGGAGCTGTGTTAATTCAGAATGTAAACGGAGAAGAGCGTGTAATTTCGTACGCAAGCAAAACCCTGAGCCGTACTGAGCGCAATTATTCCACCACTGAAAGAGAGTGTTTAGCAGTTATTTTTGCAATTGAGAAATTTCGTCCGTGGGTAGAAGGAGTTCGCTTCACAGTTGTCACCGATCATTTTCGTTACTTTGGTTGAGTAATCTTCAGAATCCAACTGGAAAACTCGCCAGATGGTCAGTTCGATTAAGGCAACACTCATTTGATTTGGTGCATAGAAAAGGAAAGTTCAATATAGTCCCAGATTGTCTTAGTCGTGGTGTTCCTTTAGAAAATCCAGAAGTTAATTTAGTAGAGATTAAACTTGATGGCGTAGACTTGTGGTATGAATCTTTGAGAAAGAAAATTTTGTTGTCACCGAAAAGCTACCCACAATGGAAAGTGGAAGATGGGTTCATTTATAAGTTTATACCTTCCTATTACCGCATTCGGCGAATGTTGTAGAGTGGAAACACTTAGTGCCAAAGTCTCAGCGTTTAGATGTCATTAAATCATGTCATGACCCCCTTCAGCAGGACATTTTGGTTCCTTAAAACTTTGTCTCGTGTTCAAGAATTATATTATTGGCCAAAGATGATCTTTGACGTACGTAAATTTTGTAGGAAATGTTTGATTTGCGGTGCTCAAAACCACCCAATAAAGGTCCCCTTGGGATGATGGGAAAGGAGAAAGAGGTTGGACTACCATTCCAAACCATTGCATTAGATTTGATGGGTCCGTTTCCTCGTTCCAAACGCGGACATAAATGGTTCTTAGTTGTTGGTGATTGGTTCTCGAAGTATTCGATTTTGCAACCTTTACGTAGTGCCACGGCACATTTGATCGAGAAATTTTGGAGGAAAAGTATTTCTTGTCTATGGAGTACCACAGTTTGTTATTTGTGATAATGGTCCACAATTAATTGGACGTATTTTTAAAGCTTTGTGTGCAAGGTACGAAATTCAAAAGATTTGGTATAATGCTGTTTATGCTCCCCAATGCAATTTTGTGGAAAGAATCAATAAGACAGTTGGTACAGCAATCCGTTCATACGTAGAAGAACATGATACGTGGGATATTGAGATATCAAAGATCCAATACGCAATCAACTCAGCAAAACATGAGTCCACCAACTATTCGCCAAATTTTTTAGTTTTTGGTCGTCAGGTACCTTTAAGTGGAAAAGCTTATAATGATAATTTAATACCGGGTGAGGATATTGATGTCGTCTCCAGTAGTAGACCTTCTTATGTTTTGGATCGTCAACCTTTGTTTGATATTTTCGGAAATGTCCGTGAAAATTTGCATGTAGCTTATCAACGTTCGAGTAAACGCTACAATCTTAGAAGAAGAGACATTTCATTCCGAGTCGGAGAAAGTGTTTGGAGAGCTAATAAGGTCCTCTCGAGTGCTAGTGATAAATTTTCCGCTAAGTTAGCCCCCAAGTTCGTTATGAGTAAAGTTCGGAAGAGGCATTCCAATTTGGTGTATGAGTTGGAGAACGAAGATGGGACAAGAGCAGGGAAATGGCACGTAAAGGACTTGAAACCAGTTGGAGCGTCGTATCCAAAGGAAAATGATGATCCTGACGATTAATTCCGGTCCGATCATCTCTTTGATATTAAGTAATGACGTAGTGGTTTGTTTTGTTTTGTTCCGATTTTTGATTTAGTGTCGTTTCACTAATTTTGAGTATTTTATTTGAGAACTGAAGTAAGTGGTTTGAGATTTTGTAAATTTTGTAGGTTTGAGGTGTGCCTTAGTGTGCACGCTGGACATTTTGCTCGCGCGTTGCTCAGAGATGTGTTTAGAAGATGTCTTTAATAGATATCTTTACAATGTAGAAGTAGGTGGGCTATTTGATTGTTGGTCCTGATTTCTACATATCGAGGTAGAGAGAATATTAGATTATTCTTTCCCTTGTTCCTTTTGACCGTTCGAAATTCTTTGGTTTGATAAGGTCAAAGTTGGCTTGGTGAGTCTCACCATTTGGTCCATCACTAATGAGATCAGTTGTTTGTTAGAACTCAGTGATAGGATATTCAGTAGGGTGTAGGATAGTACAGCCCTGACTGGCTCAGTTTTGTATTTAAATTTGATAAGTAACCTTATGGTTAGGTTACCTTTGTTTTGATTATCTCTTCGTAATAAAGTGATAATACTTTGTATTTGAATTTGATAAGTAACCTTATGGTTAGGTTACCTTTGTTTTGATTATCTCTTTGTAATAAAGTGATAATACTTTGTATTTGAATTTATTAAGTAACCTTATGGTTAGGTTACCTTTGTTTTGATCATCTCTTTGCGATGAAGTGATGATATTTTGTATTTGAATTTGATAAGTAACCTTGTGGTTAGGTTACCTTTGTTTTGATCATCCCTTTGCGATGAAGTGATGATATTTTGTATTTGCATTTGATAAGTAACCTTTTGATTAGGTCACTTTTGTTTTGATTATCACTTTGTGATGATGGTGTTTAAATATAGACCTATTAGTAGGGTTTTACTTTTGATTATCACCTTGTAGTGATGATGTTTTGAATAGTTATGCTGTCTTGATGAGGAAGCATTCCTTTTTTGTAGATAGAGCTAAATGAGCTCCTGGAAGTGAAGTTTTTTGAAATTAGAAGTAAATCGTAAGTGTTTGGTTATAGGTAAGAAATATTAGCCTTGTTAGAAGTATGAATCTCAAGTCAGGAAATATTGTAAATTTGAATTTTTTTTGTCCCGTGGAGTGTTTGACTTTCTAATTTGACCCCCTCCCAATTTTGATTATTACCGATTGTGACTCCCCGATTTTGTCTACCGATGGACGTCAGGTACACGTAGTTACCAACACACTCATTTGTAAATATTTGTCCCCCATTTGAATAAATTTATAAAATTAATAAAATTGCATAGTTAGTTAGGAAGGTAGGAAAGGCTAGTATTGTTATAAAAAATTTTTTTTGTATTTGTTATATTTGAAGTTTTTCCAAAACAAATTTTTCTTTTAGGAAAGGGTAGTGTAACAATTTTATTTTAGCAGTAAAAGAACCTATTCATTAAACGTACAATGAATATTGAAATACCTTTATTAACTAAAATAAAGATTCGAGTAACAATTAAATTTTTATAGTATTACTATATCTAGGATTAGTAGTCTATTTGTTTCGGAATTCGGTGCAATTCCACAGCCACTGGCGCGCGTGAGAGGTTCGAGAACCCCACTTATGATCCTCCCACCATGCAAGAACGCAGCGAGCGCACTCGTCGATAGTTAAAAGCAGCGTGAAGATGCATTCAAAAGAATGGCGAGTGACCTCCGAGTCGCTTTATTTTTGTGAAACACTTCCTGAGTAACGGTTAGTACTTAATCCACATTTTGCATATTCGTTATCATATTAGCTAATTTAAAAATTTATTTAGCGCAAGGATAAATCAGAAACCGCAACAATACGTCAGAAATTGCAACGATAAATTAGAAACCTTAACTTATGGACTAAGCAATGAAAGATTATATTTGTAAATAAAATTCGACAACGGAGGAGTACGCTATGAAGTAATGCTGCCGTGAACCAATGTGAGAAATCTGCTTCGCTCCTACATCTGTATTAAAGCATGGAAAACAAGCATATTTAGCCGCAGGCCCCGCACTGCGAAGTTGTTTCCATTGCAACCAAAGACGACAGCTGGTATTGGGTTCGTAATAGAATTAAGAATTTCCTCAGTACTTCCTTCTGAAAGTACATTATTTCATTTTGTTTGTTAGATGTACAAAATTGTTATTCAGTTTACCTGTGATTAGGCTGGTTTTCCCCAGTATCGGGTTTGATTTCACTTAGTTCCGTAAATATGTGACTACACGTGGCTACAACGTTAATTAACAGCTGCTATTACGTCACCTGTTTGTTTGAACAATGCCGTCAACAATTACACAATGGCTAACAGATGTTTAGCATTACAATACTGCCACTTTTGATAAAATTAGAGAATATCTTGGTGATTCTTTTGACTTCAGACTAATTTTAATTTTGTTAAATTAATGAGAAAATTTCGTATATTCATTTGTAAGTGACCTACACAGATCTGGTTGGGTTATAAAAAAACCTTAATATTGTTAGTTACACTGAACTGTAATATATTTGAGTAAGGATCAGTTGATAAACCTTACAACAATTTTGCAAGAATATCAAATATTTATTTTATTTAATTATAATGAAATTTTATTTACTGAAACAAAGAAAATTCTTTCTAGTAAATTAATAATCTACATTTAAAGTTTTTATTCTGATCTAGTTTGATCAGACCTGATAAACAAAAGACAGCAAGAGTTAACTTTTATGATTCCAGTATGTAGGAAATATTCTCTAAGCATTTTAGGTATACTTGAGGGACGCAAATAGTGTTCCCATTTTTTAGGTGACTTAACTATTATTCTTTCTTACAGGAGCAGTGTCTTATTCTGTTAAGACAAGTTTGTATGTCAGCGAAGGCGATCTTTTTCTTTGGGTCTCCAAGTCCGCCCTTAGAAATTTGCTATGCCATTAATATAAATTAATCTGGACTTGATGGCGCCTGTTTGTTTTAGTTTGAGTGTGACCCCCCACAGATTTCGACTTACCCCCCCATTGCTCATAGCTCTACCCAAGGAATAGACCCCTAGTTACGTCGGAAGATTTAGTTTTGCAGACACCTAACTTGCAGTATGGTGTTAATGAAGTAGTAGTGTCAGCCCTAGCAAAAAAAAATACGTAGCAAAGTGTATCTGGTAGCAGTCTGTGCAAACGTTGGATTCGTGTATGTTGTGTTTCAGTGCTACTGGAAGGCCCATATTAGAACTGCTAGATGTAGGAAAATCAAGAACACCAAGAGTTTTTAAAAATGTATCATTGCCAGATGTGTAGAAGCATTAAACTAACACTTAAATGATGAGAGGTGTTTAGAACATACTGTGGTGATAGAACGAAGTTTTATGGTCACAAAAAACCTTGTTAGTGTTGGATAATGCTTCTGTACTCATTCTTTCGAAGCTCACGTAACGCCGTCATTGACAGCCTTTCACTTTTCAAGTTCCAACCTACACTACTTCTGCCCTATTCTCGTCTCGACCAATAGTATAAGTATTTGAAAGAATGATTTGCCTTTTTTTTAATGAGAGATAGACAGTGGGCTCTGAGTATGGGTGTTGCCATGTGCATTGATCTTTAGTCTTCCCGGATAAAATTTTAAAGTCTAATAATTTGTTTTCTCTGGTATCGACGATTGACCATAAAAATAGAAGTATGCTGCACTAAATCAATAAAAATAAAAATTTTTTAAAAATATACATATAATCTTGCAATTTGGACGTGTCGAATTAATTTGGACATATGGCGAAGCAATTTTGAACATGTCGAATTAATTTGGACATGTGGCAAAACAATTTTGGACATGTCCAAATTGCTTGGTTGTATGTCTAGTTTCAAAAATTTTTTATTTTTATTGATTTAATGCGGCATATTTCTATTTTTATGCTTAATCGTCGATACCAGAGAACCCAAACTAATATCCTTTAAAAGTTTATCCAATTTCTCCGGGAAGACTAAGATCAATGCGCATGGCAACACCCATGCTCAGACCCCACTGTGTACCTCTCATAAGACGGAAGGCATATTATTCTTTCAAATACTTTTCCCATTGGTCGAGACAAGAATAGGGCCGAAGTAGTGTAGGTTTTAACTTGAAAAGTGAAAGGCTGTCCTTGATGACGTCATGTGAACTTCGAATGAATAACCTTGAAAGGTACAAAAATGACCAGAATGAACCTTAAATTTTCCCGTAAGAAAATTCATGTAAAAATTGCACTTATTACGCGCATATGAAAGTAGCTACTCTACTTTGATTTTAGCAAAATATGTGCATACTAGGAATAAAATATTTATTTTACAACTTTAAATGCACTTTTTAATTTATCACAGTTCCGTTTGATCATGTTAAAAAGAACCTCAGTGGTGTAGGATGCACTTTGGACACCTGCAATCTAGACTAAATAATTGTTCTCCAACGACGTAACATAGAAACAACATTAAACACACATCGAATCAAAGTAACATATTAATTGCTATGGTTTTTTGGGGGTAAATAGAGGTGTGCTGAACCAGCTCTTGCCCAGAATACATTAGTTTAATAAGAAGTAATAAACAATAAATTAACCATGGAATAGATATGCATTTTATTCAAAAAGTGTAAATTAAACAAAGCCAAAATGCATCCTTTGATTTCTATTATATCAGTTAGCAAAGTTCAAATCTTTTCAACCAAAACCTCTATAAAAGCAATTTACCTGTCATGTGTATTAACCTACTGTTTTAAACAGTGAACTATATTAACATATGATTATTAAATGAAGTTCAAAAATTTTTCTTCAATAAGGAAAAGTAGTAGAATAAGTCCACTAGTGAATCGATGTAGATGCGTTTTATTTAAAAACTAAATGAAGATGACCCAAAGCTAAAACGCATCATTCAGTTTTCATTTATCGGTTAGCTAAAGTCCAAAGCATTTGAAGTAGAAGCTCTATTAAAGCACCCTACCTTTTATGTCTACTTTACTCTTTTGAACTGCAGTGAACTAGGACAGTCTCTTTGAATACTAAATGAAGTTAAATGACTAAAGGGTTCATATCAAGCAAAGTTCATGTGCTGAATATTGGCTACTTTCATGCTGCACTTTATATAATGAATACCTATTAGCTTGCTATTAGGTAGCCACTTTTGATATTAAACTAGTCTTTACATTGATGCAGTAGAACTATATTATAAAGTTCAGCATTTCTATTTATTATATAATACTATGTATAGAACGGTTGGCTGACTATTTTCAGCTCCTGTATTTCAGGACATAATTCATACAAAATACAGTTAAATCCATAGATAACATTGCTAAGAACTTTTATAATTCTCGTTTTATAACATTAGCTCCTGTTTTTTGACATCATTTATGTCTGTTGCTTAATTTTCAAGTGCTCTTGTAATGTGCGTTTCTCGTGTTTGAACAAATTGTATTCCGTGGAATTCATTATAATTGTTGTATTCTGTTCCACTATTTTCGGTGCCCAACCATTTTATGTACTAATTGTTATTATTGTAACGAAAACTCTATTTGTACAAACAACAAATCTTTATTATCAAACTGATTACAGAAACCTTTTCAACAACTCGTAGCTACAGTGAAATTTTCTTAATGCACTCGCAACAATTTTTTTTTCCACTTAATCGCTAACAGTACAAACACTAACTTCTGAAACTGCGATGCTATCTTCTTAATTACTTATTGATGCACTATAACTAACTTATAATTAATTTATCTGATTACTATTATAATTTGTATCGGTGACTTCAGTAATTTATATCACATAGAGCAATTTAAATTAAACAGTATGTACCACTAATTAATTTCATATCACGCTTTCAAAGTTTTAAATTAGAATTTATGTTGTAATTAAAGCTTCAATTGGAACTGAACTAATATACGCTCATCGCGGCAATTTATATTTTATCCAATTATTTTTGATCACTTCATGCACATACTAGAAATTATGCAAATAACATTCAACAGGTTTCCCATTGTATGGTTAGTAAAGCTCTTGTAAAATGTCAATCAAGTCAATCTGAAAGATGTCGCGCCACAGTAGGTCATCAATCTTTCTTTGTGTAAGATGCATCGTTCACTTTCCGACGCATCATTCCATTCAAAGATAGACCAAACAGCGCGGTGTTAGATTATGCATTTATCATGGTTCGTACATTTAAATTGATTTAACCTCCACAATTTGGTGTCGCTCAAGCTCTTCATTACAATTATTTCACCGTTTCATAAAATTTCAACCTTATGTAGTGAGTTGTATACGTGATAATGACATTACAAGTACAGTAAGTATGCAAACTGTTGGTTAAATTAAACTAAAATTTATTAGTGTAACAATAAATCACAAGCAAGTGTGCAATGTTAAATCATTAGGACATGACCACTTGAACGAGATTATTGAATTAAGCTAAATTTTAAACTAATTTGGAATGAGATTTTCAGCTGAGCTTCAATGTGTATGTGTCCTAGAGATATTCACATGCATTTATCGATGAGAGTCTGCTTGAATTCAACTATGTTTTTATTTTAAGTAGGGGAGTGCTCAAAAGCTCAATCTACAGTAAAGAAACCCATTCAGATTATTAGCGGTAAGTTTAAATAATGCCTTTAGGAGTTGCCTATACTTGCAGTATATTTTTAGCGGAAAATTTAAATATTTGTGAAAAAAACAAAATAAAAAGTAGATATTTTATTTATGAAACAAAGAATTAGTGTTTTAATTGTACTGAAGGCAATGACCTTTATTATCATCACTATCGTCACTAGAATTATTAACCGTTCAATAAGGTAATCAATTTTACTATAATGGTAGTACATTTACAGAACTAAGAAAAGGATTTTAACTTTAGTCAACTTCAGTATTAAATTTTTGATGCTACTTCACTCTTTATTTGAGACCATACCAATTCAATTGGATTTAGTTCGCAATATTGTAGCAATATAACTTCAGTCTTATTCCCATTGCATTCAAATCATATAGATTCCTATGAATTTTTATTAACTTTATAGGGTCAAACCATACCATATCTGAATCATGCATAATATTTTTCGTTAATAACCATTGCTGCATATGTAATTGTGTTTATAATGTTGTAGGAAATTTTTCACACTTACGGCTGTATGGTAACTCGCATTATCTATTACAATAGCATTAATAAACAATATGTAATATTTAACCACTCTTCAAGTACTTTTTGAATTCTTGTCATCACGGTAATTTAATATTTTTACCTATGAAAATCAACAGTGCATTTTTGACGAAACCATACTCAGAGCCTATTATATGTAGTATTATGAGCACTGTTCTTTAAAGAAGGGTTTTTAACCCATAATTAAGCTATCGAAAAATATTTGCTGTCTATTGGGTACGCTTGAAGTGAGCGGACGTGTTTTACGGAGCTCCCGCTTCAGCAGCAAACAAGTAAGTTTTATATAGGGTTGTTTATTGTATTTTATTATTTGAAGCTTTGTTATTTATTGTGTTTAATTTTAATATTGTGTGGCATTAATTTTAATACAAAAGGCAGTGAAATAAAATAAAAAACAATTTTAATCGATTAAATAAATCGCGTTTTTCTTTTAATTTTAAAGTAAAATCCGGTTTTAAAAACAAACTAGATTAAATTTCGGGTTAATAAACCAAAACTAATAAACAAACGACTTAAAATAATTTCGAAAATAATTTAAAAGGCGTTTTTAATAAATTTAATAAATTTTCGTGTAGAAAACCGCGTAAAATCATCAAATAAATTCGGGAAATTTTTGTAGTGCGCGTGTAATAAAATAACAAATTAAAAACCAAAATCTAGGGCCTTTTTAATAAAACAAATAGCATAAAAATCGTACATTTTAAAATAATTTAAATAAAAATATTCCTTATTTTAAGTACGCACGTACTTAAACGTTCTTAAAGTCGAGTTTTCAGTGTAATTAGTGGTGTAACATTTGAAGCTCGTACCAGGCACCGAGTATACACGGGACAAGTGCGTTATCGGTACCACACTCTAATAGTGCGTGTTATATTTGCTTATTTCTATATTTAAATTTAAAGTACAATATTTTATAAATTTGATTTTTGAAGTAATTAGCTATTATAGATTTGAAATTTCATTTGGCGGTGTAAAAAATTTAAATACATAAATAGTGTTGTTTGCCGTATATTTTTAATCGTATTATTTTTATTGGGCTAGCGATTTTATTTGGTCGTAGTTGTTTTCGCATTTAGTGTTTATCGCATTTTTGTTAAATTTAAAATTTAATTTGGCGGTTTGAAGTTTAATTAAATAAATAAATACAGGGTTGTTTACGGTTTATCTTTAATCAAAGTATTTTTACTGGACCAACGTTTGTGTTTTTTTATCGTCGTAACGGTCAGGTCGTTTTTTGACTTGCGTTTTCCGTTGGTTACTCTTTTTTCGTTAGCATTGTTAGCATGGTGGTCCACCGGGACGAAGAGCCGTTGGCAAGGCAGAAGAAGGGTTATTGGTCGGAGTCTGCTAGGTCGGAGGCTGAGGGCTCTGTTGGGGGGAAAAAGCTGAAGGTCTCTTGAAGGACGTGATCTTAGGGAGGTCGAGGGATTAGTGAGTCTGAGGAGTCGGAGCCTCCTGTGGTGGGTGCGGCGCCTGAATTGCCTTCAATTTCAAGGGTCCAGCGAAGGATATTGACTAGCCGCAACGGCAGCGTTGCCGCTAGCGACTTCGATGATTTGGAGCAATTGAAGTTTAGGGCGAGGAAGGCGCACACGGTCATTTGCGGGAAGGTACCGACAACTAAGGCGATTCGTCACGCCGTGGATGATATCCGCGACACGATGAATCAGCTCATACGCATGGTTAGAGCGCTTAGACTTTGTTTAGAGAATTCTGGGAGAGCTAGTGTTGTTGGGGGAAGTCCAGCGGGGATTATTTCTGTTTCAGGACAGCAGGGATCCCGGAGCCAAGAGGTGGTGATACCGCGTAAGGTGTGCTGCAACAGCTTCCGGTGCTACGCCAACGTTTGCGGTTAGGGTCGACGCCAAGCCTGGTGAGAAGGTGGACGTCATGTCGACCCTGAAGAAAAAGGCCTATACCACTCGTTACGAGTTTATCGTTGTCTGAGCTCGTTGGACACGCAAGGGCGGTGTTTTAGTGGAGTACGCAGGTCGTGAAGACGCTAAGAGATTGCAGTAGAAGGTCGGCGGGCACTGCAAAGAGCTTGTAGCGAAGACGATCGGGAAGAAGCGTCCACGGGTCGTTTTTCCGGGGGTCGAAGCGGGGATGAAGGCTGAAGAGCTCGTGCGGTTGATCGCAAGCCGGAATCCCCGTTTCGGCGATTTGAAGCTGGAAGACCACCTGAGAGAGAAGTTCAGGTTTGGCGGAAAGGGCCCTAGGGATCCCTTCGCCAATGTAGTCTTCGAAGTAACCCCCACACTTTGAAGGCGTATATTAGCTGCCGCTATCAACCTCAGGTGGCGAAGAATCTGGGCCCGGAACCACTTCTCAATAACGCAGTGTTACCGGTGCTACGAGTACGGCCATAGATCGATGGAGTGCAGGGAGAAGGCACAGTGATGCGGTAACTGTGCCGAAGTCTGTCATGAATTCAAGAATTGCCGGAAGGCAGTCCCCTGCTTTGTGGTTTGCGCTACGGCAAACGACACAACTGGCTGTGGCGCGAAGGTCGATACGCGCCACGACGCCAAGTCGAGTAGATGTCCCACTATGCAGTCTGAAGAACGCAATCACACGTAACATTGATTATGGACTGTGAAGATAAAACAAAGTCTATAAGAAGCAAGAAGATTAAATTCGCGCAACTAAATCTCGGGAAAGGAAAAGGGGCAACAAATAACCTCGTAAAGTTTTTCTTCGGAAAAAATATCAACATCGGGCTTATACAGGAACCGCACATGTATAGCCACAAAATAACAGGTTTTGGGAAGGGGGGTTACCGGGTTAAACGCGAATAGCGAACGACCGGGCAGCGGAATAATAATAAATAATGGTACGTGTGCCGGAATTATATTAAATAATCTGTCAAACGAATTTTTAACGACGGCCGAAATCAAATCGGGGCGAAATGCGTTCTACGTAATAAGTGCGTACCTCCCGCCGGTCGGTTCCCGGCGGGAAAATCCCCAAACCGAAGACTTGATAAATCAAGTAGATAATATTATTTGTAAAATGCCAAGTCGCCACTATGGGGCAGCCCTATCGAAGACGATAGAGGCTCGCAGATTGCTGATCTTTTAACGGAATGCGATCTTAGTGTGATAAACACTAATGATTCACCTACGTTTGAGGGGCATTGAGGCAGCAGTTTTATTGATATTACTGCAGCCCCGCACGAGATGTTAGAAATCATTTGTAATTGGAAATTTAGGTCGGACGAGGAAACGCTCTCTGAGCATAAATTAATAACATGGGACGTTGAAACCAAAACAAGCGCATACGAGCAGCTTACTATATTTCCACGGTTCTGTAACAAAAAGCAAATTGGGAGTGGTTTAAACACAAATTTGGCGAAAGTATCTCTGCGCTCGAAAACGAGCTGTTTAACTGCTGAGAGGCAGACGAAACAGAAACACTCGCCAAAAAAAAATTAAACGACGCGGTAGTAGACGCGTGGTCGTACTCCATGCCGCGAAAGAAAGCATTTAAAGACAGCTTACCCTGGTGGACCCGGGAACTAACCACCAAGCGGGCAGAAATGCGTAACCTAAGGCGCCGCTATCAACGCGCCTCGGGAGAAATAAGAGAACAATGGCGAATCGAATATAATCAGAGTAACCGTGAATATAAAATATTAATAGAAGAAACGCGAACGAATAAATTTAAAGAATTCTGCACGCGAAACTCAGAGAAAGAACCCCGGGGAACCGCATACCGCGTAATTAGAAGAAAACAACAAAAAATCGCGCTCGGTAATATAAAGAAAACAAATGACGAATATACATAAGGTTTTAAAACGACGGCGGAATATTTACTAGAGAAATTCTTTCCATTGGATAATCCCGAGGGGGATGAAGGGTTGCACGATTTAGTACATCGGGAAGCTGCAGAGGCGCAAGGAATAGGTGCTGATAAGGCAATCCTAGTTCACGAGGTCGTCAGGGCTCTTAGGAAGATGAATCCTAAGAAGGCACCGGGACATGACGGAATCAGTTCAGACGCAGCTCTGGAGGCGTGCCTGTTAGCCCCGTGTGTCTTTGCTAGGTTGTTTAATCTTTGTTTAGAAAGAGGCATATTTCCGCGTTGTTGGAAAATCCAGAACGTGAAATTTATACCCAAACCTAAAAAGCTGTATGCGTCAGATCCGGGCAGCTATCGTCCCATTAGCTTGCTACCGATTCTGGGGAAAGTTTTAGATCGCGTTATGACTACGCGTGTTGAGCACTTAGTGCGAGACAGCGGCGGTTTTAATAACCGACAGTTCGGTTTCGTGGAGGGCAAGTCGACTATCGACGCGTTAGAGTTCGTTGTCGAGGAAATTAAGCAGGCGATAGATGCTAACGAGTACTGTGTCGTTGTTGCTTTGGACATTTCAGGAACTGCCTGGTGGCCATTAATCGTTTGCGAGTTAGATCGTATGGGGTTGTCCGCGAAACTTGATGTCTTTGGTCAAGAGTTATTTCTCGGGCCGATTGGCACAGGTTGAAATTTCGGGTGAAGTTTTGTCGAGCCATGTGGAAAGGGGATGCCCGCAGGGATCATGCTCTGGTCCCACATTTTGAAAGTTGTTGTATGAGAGCATCTTTAGGGTCAAGTTGCCCACAGGATGCTCAATCGTTGGGTTTGCGGATGATACGCTTTTAATTGCCAGATCGCGATTGTTAATGGATACACGCACAAAACCGAACGAGGCGCTTAATAAATTACACGAATGGTCGCAGGCGGTAAAATTAAAGTTTAACACGGCGAAATCGGAGGTTCTTTATTTTGGAACGAAACCGGGACAGCGACCCCCTAGGCTAGAGCTAGGAGGGGAGAAAATACCGTTTAAGGAGGCAATTACATACTTCGGGGTAAAGATTGACGATAAGTTAAGTTGGAAAGCTCCCGTACAGTACGTTAAAAGCAAAGGCAACGAAATATCAAACAAAATGATGGCGGCGGTAAAAATAAATTGGGGTTTCAGGGGCGTATCGCTAAGGACGGTCAATGCCGGAGCGATAGAGCCGGCAATACTGTACGCAGGATCTGTATGGGCGGAAGGTTGCAAAGTTTGAGAAATGCGTCAATTGACGAGCGTACGACGCATAACCGCAGTAAAGGCGGCAAGGGTGTACAGGACCACCTCCACGGAGGCGGTCCTGTTGATCAGTAGGACTTTCCCTATCAAATATATCGTTAGGGAGATTAGAGATAGGAGACTAATAGATATAGGGAAAGGGCGCGAAATTATCGAAGATGTTAATCTTGGTAATAGGGAGATTTTGAGGAAGATCGTTGTGTCAGAGTTGGGGCACCCAGCCGATATTAGAGGGATAGAGCTTGTCGAAGGCGATGTGGACGCGACGGATATAAGAATTTACACGGACGGTTCGCGTTTGGATGACGGACAAGCAGGTACGGCGTTTGTCGTGTATGAAAAGGAAAGGGAGGTGTTTCCGTTTCAAACTAAACTCGCTAACTGGAGCACTATCTTCCAGTGCTAATTGGTAGCCATACGAGAAGCTATCGATTCCGTAATAAATCACACGGGTAGAGACGAGTAATTATATAATTAGCGAGACTAAATCAGCGCTGATGGTTTTGACATACATGAGCACCTCGGCAGACCTCCCATCGGACGTCTGGAGGATAGCGCTCGAATTTCGACATTTAAAGTTCTGTTGGGTTAGGTCGCACGATGGTAACATAGGCAATGATAGGGCTGATGAATTAGCTAAAGAGGCCGCAACGGGTGACTTTCGGATATCACATTCGTCGATACCGAGGTCTCTGATTAAAGAAAGCTGCGCAAAAGGTCAATCCGACAATGGGAAGAAATATGGAACAACGCTGCCACGGGCAGGTTGACACATAAATTCATACCGAGCATTGTAGCTAGAGGTACGATCGAGATGAAACTCGTCCATAAAATGGTGCAGCTGATTACAGGGCACGGCGCCCTGGAAGCGTAGTTGCAAAGGTTCGGTTTAACCGACAACGACCGCTGCGAATGCGGTGAGGGCACAGAAAGCGCAGAGCACGTGCTTTTCGATTGCCCACTTGTGGTGGCAAATCGTGGGTTAGCTGATATGAAATTAGCTATCGCAAGACCAACATGGCCAAAGAGCCTAGAGGAACTCGGGGAAGTGGCTAACCAGAAGGCGTTCTGGACAGTCTTCAAAGAATTTTCGGGAAGGGTCGCGTAAATCCGTGGGGGGGGGGGATTGAAAAATTTTAGATTTCGACTTGGCCTGAAAAATGATATGATGAGCATGATATAACTGAAATCTTTATATTAATAATAATAATAAAAAGATATATAATAATAATTAACCAAAAGTCTAATATGCACGACGAACTCCCTACACTACTAGAACAATCACTGTTTTACCGTATATGCGCGGAAAATCGGAATCGGGAATAAACTAAAACAAATAAATAACAACAAACTAAATCAGAAAACCCTCATTAATTTAAATCAGTAAAATAAATAAAGAATATAAAATATTCTTTTATTACAGCAAAAACGTTACGGATACTGTTACTTCTTCCTCAACTATCTACGTGAATTGAAGTTTTAGAAGTGTTGTAAACGTAAATTTCAATGATTGGGAACTGAATTGTTTTTAACGTAATGAGGCAGTAAATTTTTAAATATGAAATAGAACGTAAATTCCCCCCTAGCAAAATTAAAAGGTCGGGGTAGGAAGTAGAAAAATATAGGTCATAAATAAAATAGTATGATATTTAACTTTTTGATTTAATTTGAAAATTGTGAAAGAAAATCTGTCACGAATAAAGTAGTACGATGTTCCAAAAAGTTAATAGTATATCTTGTATTCAAGTACACCTACTTAGAAGTTGTTACTAAAGCGCACTAAGAATTATTAATTAATTCAACGTTTTTAGTCGGCTAATGCAGCGCTACATACAGAATGTTATTGAATTTCGAGAGAGTAGATCCCAAGGTGAGGTCCAATAGGGTTATTATTGAGTTGGTCAAATTTGTATACGAAAGATGAAATATTCAACTAGAGTCTGACGCAGAGCACGGTTGATTGCACTAGGAGGACGATTTCAAGGAAAAGTGGTTTGGCATTTGGAACTTTATTAACATTCAACATAACTAGATTTAATTTTAAACATTGTTAATTTAAGTCGCTTTAGGTTAAAGGTAATGTTTAGTTTTTCATTTAATAATAGGTATACAAGAGATGTTGCTTGATGGTTATTGTAATTGCAGTCATACAATATTTTGAAACATATTCCTTCTTATTGATTACTGAAATTAAATACCCGATGATTGAATAAATTACTTTTGGCTCCATTGGACTTTTTATAGTCACTTGAGGACATAACCGTAAGTCATACTTTCTTGGACTTTGGATTTTGTTTTAGTGGAATTTATATACATTGATTATATTATAAATTGTTGAAACGCCGCATAGCGATAAATAGTTATTGTTATAAGATCTGAACTTTGCAAGTTTAATTGCAACTGATTGTGATATTTAATGATTAAGGTTTTGGTGCATTAACAATGAACAAGATGAAATTTTACCATTTTTTTTATGTATTTTGTTACAGGAATATCTTTAGGTCACTGGCGTGAATATTAATGTAACTAAATTGAAACTGTCATATGTATACTTGTTCACTGGATTGCTGGAATAATGTTCTTATAGAATAGATTTAGGTAAGGTGAGTTGAGATTTGGTGTTTTAGTTGTTTAAACATGCAGGTGATCTTTTGTAAGAGAAAGTCCATTTCATCAAGAGAGTACAGTAATTAAAATTCTCCCTGGATTACTAATCGTCTAAGGGATCTCACTAAATTAAATTGGATGAGCTGGCGCCTATAAACTTGACTGATTGAAAATCTTACAAGCTAAGTGTTGTTAGTAACGTAGCTTGAAATTACACCTAGATAAATTTTGATTATTATTCAATTTTGTTCTATTTTCTTTACGTCTTGCTATAGGAACCCACTCCCGCACCACTGTAGTTAGCCGGTGCATCCTTATCTCGTTACGGGATTCCCGTCCCTTTTGGGCAATTACAAATTTACTAAAGTTTCAAACATCCGTAACACAAAAGTATGAAAAGGTACAGTGTTCTTTACTACACGATGCCATTATAAAGAGTCGACAGCTCATGCGATGTAAATTTGAAAATCGGTTAACCAGCAAATAAAATATTTAGAAAAATTATTTTAAAATCTATCTTTTGCGCCTTATAGTGCCGTTATTTTCGAGTTTTCGAAAAACTATTATAAGAATTTGAGACATTTATTTTTTCTTGTAGAATCATTTTCGAAATTTTTTGTGCGTCATTTCCGGACCGCACACCCAGTATGTAAGGCCGATGTACGTACATTCGCACGAAAAACAGTACAAATACGGACTTCTTACGCACATCACGTTTTTAATAAAAATGTTCGGGCATTTGTATTGAAATAAAACTTTTTGTTTCGAGACTTACCAATTTTAAATATGGTTGATTACATTGGCAAAGAAAAATTTAGCACACAAGGTATTTATAGTTACTAATGTAACTTTTAAAGCTGAATTTAAATATGCAATTGGAATTTTTCTATCACTTGCAGTTTTTAAGCAATGTATTTATCAAAATGTTTACGTTTCTATATGGTGGCTCATGTTTTAGAAATATTTTTGTATAATAAATATAATTCTCCTCATATAAACAGGAAATGTAGCACCACGTGGTCATTCACTGCCGCAGAGACATTGTGGCTAGTTTTTTTGGTGCTATAATCGTGTTTGTGAGAATTACTTCCTGTATTGCCCAGTATTTTAGAGTCATTCTGTGTGATTGCTCGCACGGTTTACTAAATCCTTTTCTGAAAATGAATTCTTTTATTTAGTTAAAATTTTGTTGAATTTATTTTCCTTTTTTAAAATATTTGTACTTACATTATTGTTCTGTATGCTATCCTGAAATAACTAAATGAGCCAAATGTGTAAATGAGCCAGGTAACTTTTATTATGTTTGTGTAAGAGTGGACTTCATAGTCCAAATCACGCTAGCGTTACTTCAGAAGTCAATGAGTATTTGTATAAATACTATTGAACAATAAAGATATACAGTACAATACAATGTAATATTTAAAGAACAATGACCGAATTTGACCTCTCGAGTAACGAAATGTTATGAACTATGCTTCGATTGCAAAGTGAAAGATTAAGATATGAAGTAGGCTCCCCATATTTGTTGTTAAAGCATTTAACTAATTGGGTTAACGAGGCTCGTAATATGAACTTTGCTCTACCGCTAGTATGGAGTGAGCTACAAGATCAGACTTTGGGCTGTTATGTCTCTATCATAAAGATTAAGCGAATTACTCGTAAATCCAAAACATGCAGTACAGTGTCTAATTTTAAAATCTGTCACCAGACTAATACCCTGCTGTGAAGATTAACCAGTGTCACAACCTCCGGTAAATATGACGTTAGAAGATTTTCAACACAAGAAAGCTACTGTAATTCAAGATGAAAAGGAAAATGATCCACCTTTTGAATCAACTATCTTTGCACCACATTTTTTAACTCGATGTGATTGAAAACAACAGGTTAAACTGTTGGGATCCAAGTTAAAGGACTGAAGTCTTCTTTAGAAGAATACTATAGTGTGTTTTTATAGTATCCGCCATTGGGAAATTAATGATTCTTACATCAATCAGGGAAAATGATTTCGTGTTCTGTAATAGTATTGACTCGTGGTGCATGCATTCGAATTTGAACATAAAATAGCACTGTCGAGACTTTTTATCGACTATTCAAAAACTAGTGTGACAGCCGTACTGGTGCATAATGGCAGCAAATTTGTCGTCGGTATAGTTAGCATATACAACCTGAATGATGGAAACATGTAATAGTTGATATTTCTGGTGGAAAAATTTCAATACGCTGGATAATCTCTTGTGATTTGAAAGATATTCCATTATTAAAGGTTTGTAGCTTGGCTATACCAAATCATGTTGTATTCTATGTTAATGGGACAGTAGAGATAAAAGCAATCACTGCATCAAAAAATAAAGGCCAATGCATTCGTTTCTTGATGTGGAAGGAAAAACGTCAAATATCCACCATTAATTGATTCTGATGCAATTATACTATGTGCACTTCATATTAAGTAATGATAAAATTAAGGAAGGAATTTTCGTAGGCCGCAAATAAGCCTTCATTGCAGATAAATAAATCACGGTGAAAACTTACGTGGAACGCGTTTATAAGTGCTGTCAAATATTTTATCGGAAATAGTAAAACCTCAAACTATCATAAAATTGTATCTAACTTTTGAAGTAATATAAAAAAATTAGGATGCAACATGTCCGTTAAGATACATTTCTTAGATTCGTATGCATCTCGTTTTATCCGTTTAGAACCTTTGTGTTCTTAGTGGCTGTTATTGACGAACACGGGGAAGGTTTTTACCAAGACATTTCGATCGCAGAAAGTAGATACCGAGTACAGTGAAGTGAAAAATGCTTGTCAATTATTCTTTGTCCTTAAAAAGGGATGAAGATAAGAAATTGTTCAAAGATCGGTTATTTTCATTCATGCCAAAAAAAATTTTTGTTAACCAATGTTATTGGATTTAAATACAAGTGCTAAATAGTTGTTTGAAAACGCGTTTTCTTGAAAACAAATTAAAAATAAAAAGTGATAATATTTATACATAAAATAGAAAGATCAAATAGTTTAATAAGTCATGGCCTTTGATTATTCATATTACTACTGTTGCAAATTGAATATAATGAAGTCTGTGAACTTGAGATTGGAAAAAGTTGTAGAATTGCAGATATGACGTAACGTTTAGATATCGTCACAAATAAATACATTACATTAATCATTCATAAAATTAATAAAAATTATTATATATTTCTATAGCTTGAGAAGGTCGATATTTCTGTTTCGCTATTGAATTAAGCAATGAAGAAGTTGAGTTAAATAAAAATAATTGTACTGTATCTCTAACAACACGATTGTTACCCTGCACTGCGCTTAATTTGGGATATTTTTCATGTGTAGTTTTAGAAGTTATGATATCGAAGTTCCCGAGTTTGTAACTTGCAATACCGAAATTTAATATTTAATATAAAGTTTTCTTAATTTTGTATTACGAATCTACCGAGAAAAAACAGGAATCTATTCTCCATCAAGATCCCGAAATCATGGACTTAATTATTAAGAATGTATTTAACATTATGGACGTGCTGGCTTTAACCAGCTGCTCCGGAAAACTCGCTGAAAAATACAGTACATACACGCAAGTAACAACGACAATTAAATACTCGTATTTATTTATATGATTTTTCTTCTGGTTACTTTGCTTAACAACCAATGGCAACAAATTTCTCAAAAATACATGCTTTTAGTCTTATAATTAACTGTCAACGTTGTTATTTTTTTTTTGCACAGTTTTACCTTGTATACCTTATATTAAATATCAAAAATTTAAGGAATTTAACTAAAAAATCACTTAATATTCAATATTTTATACTTAATAATAATACTGAACAATTAATTCCCTCCTTATTCACTATTGTATTCAGCAATCTTGTCTATAGTCGCGTACGTTTCCATACTATTTACTTGATCTGTCAGAATCCAGATTTTATGAAATCCGGATCCAAGATTTCTAATTCAAATTTGCATTCGATATCCGGATCCTAGTCTTTTAGTTGAATCCGGATCCGAAATAGGATCTGTGAAATCCGGATCTAGATACGGATCCGGATCTGAATCTAAAGGATCTATATCCGGATCTGGATTTCAAAAGATTCAGATTTGCATTCAAAATTCGAATCCATCTTTTAATTGGATCCGGATCTGATACGATTTTGAACCCGAAATAGTTCCCGATTTAGATACTGATCCAGATCTAAATCTGAATGATTCAAATACGGAATCGAATTTGGGTTTAGATGTTATTCGAGATTTAGTTCTAAGTAGAGCATAATTTTTTAACGTGGAATATAGATATGGGTTGGCTGCAGAAGAGCAACAGATAATCGTAAATCTAAGATGAACAGACACTGCTCTTGATTTACTTCTGGGCGAAGCGAAAGTAGCAAAAGAAAATTCTGAAATTGTAAAAATATTTTAATTTAACCGTTACAAATTGGAATTGCTAATAAGCCACAATAAAGATTCTTCGATTTGGTGGAAGCACAACAGTTATCGCTATCCTTCATTCGCAAAAGTTGCAAGAAGATACTTGCGCATTCCCGCAACTTCAGCTGCATCGGAACGCGTAGTTTCAACGTTTTAGTACGGCGAGTGTTAGGTGAGTGTTCTTACATCAAAACATTAAAAAATAAATACATTGATACTAATTAATAAATTTACATAATCAATGATATTCATTAAAAAAGTCAGATCACTTACAAATTAATTACCCACAAGTTTCTCTGTTTTTGTTTAACTTTATAATACAATAATTATTAATTATACTTGTATTGTAATTGTAATCGTTGTATGATATGTATTACGGTACTAAATAAAACTGTAGCGTGTGATTGTCAAGTGCTATTATGTTTTATTTTACATACAGATTTGTATATAGACAGCTTAGATTCGGATCAAATAATTGCTAGTTATCTGCAGTCCCTTACTATACATTTTTTTAAATTTCAGTTTTAACTCGAAGTTGGGAATCAAATGTCTCAGTTTCTTTATTTTTAACAAAGGGGAAATAACATTGACGGATAAAGAATTTTTGCATCCTCTAAATTTTCCAAAAATTCCTTATAAAGCGTTGTATTTTGCTCAACATCGTGTTTCTCCAATTAACTGTAATTTTATATGCCCTGGACAATTTTTATAAACTTTTTTAAATATCCATATACTGGTAGAATTCTTTGAAAAAAGCCGATACCGAATTTACCCAGTTGGAGAAGTTATTAGCTACTGAATTGGTCGCTTTGTACAGTCATTTACAAATAGTCAGCATATGGTTGTATCCCCACATATGCACTTTTATTCGACCAAGCAGTAAAGCCATTATATTAACTTCTGGTATTGGCTGCTCTATCCGTTGAATTTTCAATACATCTTTAAAAATCCAATTTATTTGCGGTCAAAATCTTCAAAAGAAAACTCACGATATCGTCCGTAAGAGCCTCTGCAGAGACCAATCAATGACTTTTGTATTACTATTTACATGGCAAACTATTAATTGAACACTGATGCTTTACTTATATCTTAATAGTATGCAATTAAACTGAAAACATTTATACTTGTCACCTCATTAGAAAGAGCGTTTTTTATAATAGAATAACTAGTCTCAAACAAATGAAGCACGTTATTTAATAGTAATGCAATGAGACCACTCGTAAATACATTTCTTTTACAGCTTCGTTTTTATTTATAACCATAGTTAAATGTTTATTTTAAAATTGTGTCATATTTACTAACTAAAAGTACAACTTCAAAAAACCCATGGTCTAAATGTGAATTTGCTAAAGTATAAGCAGCTTCATGTTTTTTGTTCTTTAAAACTTAGGTCCCTATTACCTATCAATTGAATGATTTCAATTAATCCTTCGTTTCTTTTTATTTGATTCCTCTCGAATCAATCATATTCAAAAGAAAGTCCTGACTTTACATCTCTATTTTTGGATTTTAATAAGGAAATTCTAAAAAGTATCAAATTTCATGCAAATTGATCCATTCTACATATAACAAACGATTCCAAATCATATATGACCATTCCAATTAAGAAAACTTTTTCTTGCGATAGTTATAGTTATTTTAAATTATTTATTTTCTATTTTAAGACTTTTGAATAATTATCGCCACTTAATTATACATTGTGTGTGGGCAGTTAGTTACGTACCATTGTAAGTACGTCAAATAATCTACTCATGTCGGAGTTTGAGTCAACGCTTTAACGTCGGTGATTCCAGTAACCTTTCTCTTTTACAATAGTTTATCGTTGATTTCAAGTCGTCTATCTTCCATAATGTGTTTAAATAATTTTTACTAATAAATACTGTACATTTTATGTAGCACTTTTAACGTATTGTCTAATCTCATTGATAGTATACCAGCGTCAAAGCTTCGATCAAGACTGCCTTCTACTCAACCCCGATTGGCTTTTATAAAGCGAGTTCTTTTTGACGTAGACTTCGAGAATTTTTGCGCTTGATTTAGTTGCTGCGTTATGCTATTTTTATGTTTTCATTTGTTCTAGAACTCGTGTGTCATGCTATCACCATTCCCGTTTGTTGTTGATCTTTAAGTTTATTGTTTCCTTATCTTTTATTGCCGCCTTGGACTATATAATAATTGGACATCATTTACTCATACTGTTATCGCAACATTATAATGTTTTAGAAAATGGAGTCAATAAACCCGCTTTATCCTTAATTAGAAATACGTCCTTTCAATTGAAATACTACCGTAAATTCTTCTTAGTATATGCGATTTGATTTTGCATAAAATTGACATGCATTTGATACTGAAATTTTTTTTAGAATATTTATTCATGCGAACAGAATTAATTACAAATGAAAACTCTTTCAGAGTATTTCTGCAAATTTGAACGCGATAAATACCTATAGTTTCATCTAAAACACTATTTAACTATTTAGTAATCACGGCTTCCTGAGTCGGATATAATTAATACCTTTCATACTGGGCATTTCAAAAATGTTTTCAATACAAAATATCTAAATCTTTTGGCATTTTCCTTGAATTTTTTGGAATTTTCTCGCATTTATTAAGTCAGATCTTTATCATACGATGGAGTATGACCTGAACGGCTAAATCCCAACCCAAAGTAGTTTATTATAAAAGAGCAAATGTTTACTAAAAGCGTTTGGTGTTTGATAATACGCTTTATATAAGTGAAATTGAGTAACATTTTATGCATATTTTTCATTTATTTAGCATCGAAAGTTACTAATAGGGTAAACGCATTTATTTAAGTTACAAATTGGGGTAATGTAGAAAAAGCAACTGTTTAATTATCAACTTCAAATTCTGATTATAAACGTACTACTTTCAATTGGTCACGCAGGCGAACAAATTTTCGTTGTATAAACCAAACACTTGCAAATGATAAAAAGTGCTATCAGAACAAATTTGTTGTTTACACTTAGTGATTACGAATTAATAGAAAGCAAACATTATGGAATTTACATATAATGACGTCGAACTAACGAGGGTTAAAGCATTCAACAAATATAATGCTATGTTTTTAAAATACTGACGTATTGTCGCCAAGTTAAAGCACGAGGCGTGGAATGAAAATTTCTTAGAACAAATGGCGTTGTTATCTGAATTAAGCATTATAAATCACAATAGATTTACTTAGAAAGAATGATTGTTGATTTTTCAGTAAACCACTAAAGAGATAAAATAAATAAAGTACTAGGATTAAACAAGAATTAAAAATATTTTATTTTGAAAAGTGAAATTACAGCGTAGTTCGATTTAGCGGATTGAAAATCGTAAGTAGAATTTGCATGTTTCAATTGTTACATGATGGGGTTATTATAGGGCTTTCAGCACGACTCTAAGTAGCTTTTGAACACAACCTTAAGTAGCTTTTGAGCACGGCCCTAAGTAAGTGTTTTGAGCACGGGACTAAGTAGCATACTTTCAAGATCGTTTCAATTGAAAATTTTAGATTGTAATGCAAAAACTGATTTGATTATGTGCTTCACTGGATCATCTATAACTTAGTTCTAACCTAATTGGTTTGTAACTTATCTTCAATGTGCCGAGTTATGTACGAGGGTCATCCGGTAATTTAAGAACGTTTTTGTCTGTACATTTTGTTTGTGAAAAATAAAAAAAAACCTTTCTACAGCTAATAAAATAACCTAAACTACTTTTTCGCGGCGCCATTCAAGTTTAAACATTTATCATAGTAGTTTACAAGTTTTGTATTGCCTTTTCATACTCGCTTGGCGCAAAATTGTGGAACTATCCATTCACAGCCTTTTCAGCTCAGCGTCATTATCATGCTGTTTGCTTCCTAGAAATTCTTTCAATTTTAGAAAAAGGTGATAATCAGAACGTACTACTTCAGGACTTGCGCAAAAACTTGCCGCTGTAGGCTATTGGTCGGGGTCGGTAAGGCGCGACCGTTAGGAAATGGAACACTAGGGCGCGAGAAAGTCACATGCCGTTAGTATGTGAGGGCAGTGGTATACGGGTGGTTAAGGCGCGGGACGCTACAGTGCGAGGACAGTAGGGCACGAGTCGTTAGGGTCCGGGACTCTAAGACACAAGGACAGTGGGGCGCGGACAATTAAGGTATATCGATATTCGACATATCGCAATATTGATATATCGGTATCAGAACTATATCGATATATCGCTAATTCTTAATATTGATGCCGCTTTACATTTACAAATATATACAGGGTTGAGGTAAAGTATGGAACCAAGCAAATATTTATAAATCGAGAACTATGCTATCGATTAAACTTGGTAGGCAAGTATAGTGATATGCAATGCATCTGGCGAGTTTACAAAATTTTGCATATTATTTAAATCTTCATTTAGAAACCAATGTGCATCCTCGGAATTATTCAATAAAATTTTTAATAGTCTTTTATATGGACGTATTTCTCAGCTTCATTGTATATAATTAAATTTAATAATTTCCATTTTTATGCAGGCTAACGTTTAAAACATCACTTCTATATTCATTGTAGCATCGTAATTATTAAATTAAGGTATACGTACTGCATATTTCAAATATCATCTTCGTAAAGCAACAGCTCGCGATTTAAATGAACATTTTGCGATCGAATTCATGAATCAATCTTATTAATTAAATTTCTTTTTTATATACAAAATTATCTATTTACTAGAATGTAGCAGTATTTACGTGATTCCATTCGAAATAATACATGCCTATCTTTCGTAATTTTCTGGGAAATCCTCATTAGCGTTCAAATCGTTGTGTTTTATTACCTCGTTAGTGTTGATTTATGTGCACTGTTCGTCTTACTCTATCTCCCAAGGATATTGTGACACATAGTTTCTCTCCAACAGTGTTTTTATGCTATACAAAGACTAATTAATTTAAAGCTTTATAATGCAAATTTGTAACGTTCAAATTAACGTCCTTTATATTTTAAATATTCTATTGTATTAACCTTAGATTTTATAACGCTTAGTATAGTATTAGAAATTTCCTGTTATTTAATTACGCGCGACCTTGCCCGTACGACTAGTTTTGTTATCTCGATTCCTCGAAGGACCGGCAGACGAACGTTGACTTACTTCTATAATAGCATTTTTACGATTTAATTACGCTAAATGTAGTTGTATATTCTATTTTGAGTTGTTTAATTTAGGAATCGCCTAAATTGGCGGATTTGCATGCATTTAGCGTTGAAGTTATTTAACTCATTGTTAAAAAGGTGTTTCTTATTTACACCTGATTTAGTCAATCTTATCATCTAATTATTAAACCGAAGAACCGGATTTTTCTTTTTTCCCTCCATTTTCTTCGGAATAGCACTTAGCTCTTCCGTATTGGTTTGTCGTCCCCCTTTTTGTGATTGCTGCATTTTGTCGTGGAGTCTGATGGTTATGGGATGATCTTACACTTTGTCCTTGTGGAACCTGTTGCAATTGATGTTGATGGGTATACCCCTGTCCTGGCCGCTGACGCTACTCGCCGTAGACATCAAGGCCCAGATGTCCTTGGACCCGCCTCAACTTGGTTAAGGTACTATTAGACAGCCATACAGGGTGAGTTAGATCTTTCATTCATTCATCACCAGTGTTTAAATAGGGTTGCACTCGTATTTTACTCACCTATTTATTTTTACGATTTATACCATCAATACTGGGTGTTCTGAAATTTATATTTACAATAGATTTACCTATAAATTAAGCTATAAAATGAGTTAATTCAAGACGTAACAATTTTTAAGATCTTCATTGCCGTCACTTAGTATTTGTGCGACTATTACCCATGTTAATTTAAGTGCTTATACCTAATCCTCTCTATGTAGCATTGTTTTAAAGTTTACCTGTATTTAAGTCATAACGCCTATTCATACCCGTCGCTAGCTTTTGTAAATGTACAGTGTAGTTTACCTCCCTCCCACTGACATTTTTCCCCCTCTTTTTGGCTATATTCCCTTCAATACAATCCATATGTTCTTGAACTGGTACGGAACTCCTTCCGCTATGATTCCATGCAACCCTCTTTTATTATTATGGTATTTTATTTATTGAAACCAGGTCTGTGTTGGTATACCAAAACGAATATTACACTCCCCCTCTAATATTTAGCTGCAGCGCTACAAATTTTAGCGGATCGGGACCCGCCGTATGCAATAGTTTTACATAGTTAAGACGTTTACTTATTCATGTTGCATATTTTAGTTACCGTTTGTGCTATCTATTATTTTGCCTATTGCAAATATATTTTATTTTCACTATTTATTATTTCATTTACTGCAAATATTTTAACATTATATTAATTTAAAGGTTATTTTGTGATTATTTCAGCATTGTAATCCATGTAATTTGTCGCTGGTATTAAATTGTGTATTTAATCCCTCTGGGTTTGGCTTTATGAGATTTGTTGTTGTGGTAAGGAAATTGAGATTTTGGGACTCTGGGAGACTATTGCTTTGCCTTGTGCTTGCTTGGGTCAAGGTTCTAGGTTTTTGGTAGCGGCTCCGACCCTGGCGCCCATTCCTGCTTCCGTGAACCATAACGGTCCCCTTTTCCGGAAGCTAGCCGCCCACCCCTTATACGGCTGAGTCTAGCCACCGCACTGCCTTGCTATCGGTGCATCGGGACCATAGCCCCAATCGTGATCTCATTTTGTCGCAACACTCATGACCGTCGCAAACTAAGTGCTATTCTATAGAAAATATTAGCTTTCACGGTAAAACGTGTTTTTAATACACCTATTAAGGTTAAAATTGGGGTTTTTAACAAGATTGATTGTAGTTTTTATGCTAAATGGGTAAAGCTAGCACTATTCAATGCTATTTACAGCAAAGAAGAGCATTCTTATATGCATCGATAATGAATTGATAATTAATCTGTGAAAATAAATGGCCTTGAATTTATCTTAAAATGATCGATTTGCGTTGGCCTTGAATGCGTTTTTAAGGTATCTTAAAATTAATTATTTTACATATACAGCTTACGTTATTTGCTATTTATTTACAATACGCTTATATCATGCAGGGTGGCACTTTAATGAATTGAAGTACGCTTGTATCATACAGAGCGTAACCGTGAATTTACGGAAATTACCATTTTTTCCGGATTCTTTTATATTTTGGTGGGATTTATTTATAGAATTTGGGTTTCACTGATTTCTTGTGACCACTTATCAGGTCATATTTCCCCAAATAAAATGTAAAATTCGAAGTCTGCGTTATTTTTTTGCGTGTATGAGTAATTTTACTATTTTTATTTCTTATTACTTGCTATCCATAACTAATTGTATAAGTTGTATAATACACGCTCATACTCTTTCTCCAACTATGGCTTTTCTCTTTTAATCAATCTATCTATTCCTATTTTATAATTAACTAATCTTTCCTTAACTGTATTCTAATATCATTTATGTCCTAATATTTCTACCACAACGATTCCATTTCAGTTATAACTTCACCTGGACATTTAACAGCAATTGATCCCGTATCTTTAATATCTTTAATTCTCCCTTAAAATAATTTACATCTTTCTCAAAATAATTCGCATTTATACAATTAATAAATTTTTCTTTTTTCTGCGCTTCCAATTCCTTCTCACATCCGCATATTCCATATTTCGACAAACCAAACGCTACTCCTCCATATGTATACATACGCCATTTTACATAACGAATTGATTCTCTAATCACAATTATCCCAAACGAATTATTAAGTTCTACTTTCCAAATTATTTCATCATTATTTAATATTTTACTACTTTTATTCATTTTATTGTTAAGAGCTGCATTTGCAGAAAGTTCCTTTATCTCCTTTTCAACACCTGCAATTATACTATTTTCATTTATTTCATCTATTACCTCCATCTCTTCAACATCATCTTCTGCTGTTTTCAATAATTCTGAGTTTTTCTCTAAAAACGATTCTTCTTTTCTAACTTCACCGGGGCACTTAATACTTAAACTTCTATCTCTTTCACCTTCAATCTTTTTCTCAAATTGATTCAAATTCATACAATTGCCTTGTACTTCTATATGGACTTCTTCGTCCAATTTAATCCTCTCATCTTCCATAACCATCACCTTATTTTGGGTATCTATTATACCTTTCATCTTACTAATAAAATTCATTCCCAAAATGGCATCTGCTCTTAACCCTGGTACTATTAAAAACTCTACTTTCATTTTTCCCAATTTAACTTTCAGAATTTTGACTCTTGATAACTGAAATCTTCTTGTTAATCGGCGATACTAAATTATTTCTTCTAATAGGGATAATTTTGTGCATTAACTTCTCTGAATTATATTTAATAAAACCTTCACTTACTAACGTTGCTTCAGCCCTGTATCTACCAGTAATTTTGATATTGTCGGTGTCATTATAAATATTTATGGGTCCGGGTTGGGGCCGTGTTATTTTATAAACTTTGGTCGACGTTTTGACCACTTTTGTTTAACAAATTTGCTAGGTATTTTGCCAGATGGTAGGTTGGCGAGTCAATTGTGCTAACTATCGGGCGGAGAGGGACATCAGGTTTATGGACTTTAGGAAGGCCGTACAAGCGAGATGGTTTATATTCGCGAGATATTGTGCGTTTTTGGATAGTTTTGGGAATATTAGAGGATTTGATAAGTGCTGAAATTTTCCGTTCAAGCTTTGAAGTGGGTTCTTTTGTTATAGGAGTGTAGGAACCGTCTCGTAATAATTGTTTAATTTTTCTTTGTATTCTGTACGGTTTAGAAGTACAGTCTCATTACCTTTGCCTGCAGGGAGTATAACAATTTTCCTGTTTGTTCGTAGGTGTTTTAAGGCCGTCATTTTTTGCTTTGTCACATTTTTGTTAGGAGTTTTGGCATTTCGGAGACTTTAGTTGTTTCAAAGCGAATTTGAGTTGGCATCGTCTTGGGGTAGAGATCGGATCGCTGTTTCTACAGAGCTAATGATTTCCTCTGCGGGAATTTTTCTGGGTGCAATTGAGAAATTTAGTCCTTTGGACAGGATATGTAGTTCGTTTTCGGATAGGATACGTTCTGATCGGTTTATGACGGTATTTGAGGATAGAGTTTTCGGGTAAGATGTTTTTTCAGGGTGTGAAAGGTTCTTGGAAAGTTGCAAGAATTGGCGTAAGTGGGCTTTTGTGGTGACTTCGGCGGTTTTTTGGGCTTGCAAGTATGAAATTTCGGTGAAACAAAGTCCAGTCATTGTAGTTATGCGTGGCGGATAATGTTAGATGGAGCTGTAGGAGTTGTTTAGAAATATTGTCTATTTCTTTTCGAGTGTTGGAAATTTGTTCGCGAAGAAGTGAAGAGTTCTGCTCTGTGAAGAATTTTTCGGTTGGAATATGTTTTAATGTGGTATTTTATTTTAACGAAATTTGGAACTATGTCAGAATCACGACACCGTAACAAAAAGGTGAGTGTACAAAGTAATTTTGCTAGTGAGTGTCTAAGGTTTATAATATGACACGATCCCAATCCGGAACCATAAATATTTACCAGTAATGTTATCTCTTTTCCCTCCACTTGCAATTTTATTTAGATAGTAAACCATTTTTTTCATTAACTTTTTCATCATTTTTCAACTCAAATTTTATAAATTCACACGCATGTTCATATTTATTAATTTCTATATTTTCGTCGTTTGATTTGTCTGTATCTAAAAATTCTGCCTGCTTGACATTCCAAGCTGATTAATTATTTTTGCATATGTCCCGCTATTATCGTTGCTATCATTTATGCCATTTCTCTTTGCGTTTGCCATATTTTCCCTTCCTTGGGTAACGGTTCTATTCTCAATGGTCCGGAATTCATTATTCTCCCTTTCCCGGAGAGCCTAATAACATTTTCTCTACTCTAATTACATCTTTGCCTATTCCCCCTTTCAAATGGTCTGCCCTGGTTCCTCTCCTTTCCATTATTTCTCTGGAATCTAAATTAAAATATCTTATAATTGCACGTGATTCAACTACTGAAACCTGCAGTATTATAATACGGTAGTGGGTTTTTGTATTGAAACATTGGACATTAAAGCAACATTTTTAAAAATTTATTACTTACGTTCTACAATACAATATAACAAATATCTACATAAATAATTGCCAATTCTTGAATCAGTAGGCTAGTATTTTAAAGTTTAAATCCACTTATTCTTTAATCATTATTACAGTGAGTGTCACAGTCACTACTACTGCTTTTATAGTTACCATTTTTAACTAATGGTTGAACAATGTCAAATTGTTTTTTAATATCCTACTATTCCTCCATACTTTTGTGAGCATGTTGTATACATTTTTCCCAATATGCAGCGTCTATTTGTTGAAGTGATTCAAGTCATATCATTTCTGTATTATGATCATTGTATTGTTCGTTAAATCGTCTCACATTTTTATTATAATTATCTTTGGCTTTAGCCCATATTAACTCAATTGGATTAAATTGACAATGATACGGAGGTGTTCGTAAAACTTTATGACCATCCTTCGCTGCAATTTCTTCTAGTTCATAAACTTTAAGTTTTGGATTCTCTCTGACTAAGGTCAATAACTTTCTTATTAACATATTAGTTTTAAAAGGTACTTTATGTTTCAGCAGGTAGTCCATTAATTCCTGTTTATTAGAGGTTGTATTTGACATTTTGTCCATTGATTGTGAATGATAAGATTGTTTCATTCCAAATTTGGCAATGAACATTTTTTAAATATGTAAATAAATTCCCGTGAATATTTTTAAATAAACTTTTCAATTTCCGTCGTCCCCGAGTCGCGCCTGCGCGGAGTGAATGGAGCAAGTGCGCGCGGTGTGATACGACGTCATTAAGCTACGAGACCTCAAGCCAAGAACATCTACCCGTGTTGCGTGTTGGTGTCTTTTTTCTTTTTTAGGATGTAGGTTTCTTATCTTGCCTTATCATTCCTCATACCTAGTTGTTCCTGTTATTCCGCTACGAGGGGAGAAGAGGATGGACGGATAAAATTTGGTGTCGACAATGGCGTAGCCTACCCACACCAAAAGCAACCCTGAGATGTTAAAAAATACAATGAGTAATCGTTTTACTTATATTGTGCATAAAAATTGACCATTGTATCACTTTTAAAGGGGTTTAATATTTGATACAAATGGCGCGTAATTTGTCGCGTAATTATACGTTATATTAAACAATTGCGCAATAGTACGAAACGCGGGAAACCTTAATAAGATGCATTGTCTAATATAATAAGGCTGGGTTGGTTTAAGTTTGGAATTAAACTTTCTTAAAACCACTTTGTAAACAGTTTGGTATTACTATCACCATGATAGTCTGCGTTTGGTGATTTAATAGAAAACTAAAGAGACATTCGTAACAAATCTATCTTTATTTCCTGCATGCTGCACGATGAACCTAAAATATTAACAAAATAAAGAAGACTATTTAAAACAAGTAATCACAAACTAACCGTTTTCATTCACTGAATGGCTTTTTCTTAATACTTTGTTTTGTGTTATCAATTAAACTTTTTTTGCCGAGCCCCGACTGAAAATTCACGATTCGACGAAAAATCGATAGTACGTAAAAGACTTTTTAAACTACTTATACTAAAAGTAAATACCCTAGACAAAGTAAGTTCTTGTTGTAAAGTTTTTATTATAACGTGAAATCCTAAAAAAATATAAATAGGTTATAAAATATATTCCAAGGTAGTATTATCTTTATTACGTTTAGAATGCATGTCGTATATTTTTTTCTTCACACAATCTTTAACAAAATCGTCTACATCACAAGATTTCGATTTGATGCACTTTCGTTTTTTACTACACGATTGCGGGAGTTGGTTCCTTCATGTGCTTCGGATACTTTCTTCGTATAACTAGGGAGAGTTCGGAGTCCTATACCACAGGCTTCAGCGGTACGCTAAAACAACCTAATCATAACGATTTATTCTACTAAACTTTAGCTAGCATTGGTTCTTACCTACACTACAGATTCAAATGGAACAAACAGACCTTGATTTTCACGTTCCCTTTCGAAGTAGTTAAGAACATTCATAATCACCAACTGTGTTTGTAATTTTAAATGTTTATTACGAAGCATTTTTAGTGTTAATATGAAATAGCAAGTTTTGAAAAAACTGTTCAACAATACAATTAATTGAGAATAATACAAAACGCTATATGTAAATGCAAACAAAACCAAGCTAACTTAAATCCTCAAAGCAGTGTTTGGTACTTAACCGTTAAAAGCATAAGTGAATTTATAAACTACAAGAACCAAAATCAGACACGCGTTTGCTATATCTTCATTACAACATTGAGAAGACGCACCTTTCTATAGCTGTCCTATTTTATAACCGTGAAATTAGTATAGACTCAAGTAACATATATTATAGTTGTGTTTTCTTTCTATGTATTGCGATGAGTCATACGTAAGTTTATTTGGTTTCGACTATATTAGAGAACATGCATTCACATGGGGAAAGTATTTCACTTTGAACTTGTTCATATTATTTATTGTTAAGAGATGACAACTGACAAACACATAAACATTAGTTATAAATCAACATACGCCTTTAACTGCTGTATATTATATTTAACAGCTACAGACATGCTTCCCTTCTAGTATATTGTTTTAGTGTGAAGTAGTTACTTACACACATGGATTAAGGTAAAAAATTCTTTGGGTTAATCTCTTAATGTATTAGGGTGAAACAAGCAACAACTTAACTGGTCGCGGCTATAACAAAGTAAGCATTAAGCAACATATAAATACAAAGGGTTGAAAGTCATAAAATGGAAAGCATCGTTAACCATGCGGCCTTAAAGATACTGTTTGATTTCAGGTGCGTACGGCTAGTATTATGGCAGCCCCTTTAATTTAATTTAAAAGAATTTGCTTTTATCTACAAAGGGATTATTTTGCAGAGCGCGCGTCGGAATATCTGAAGATAGTATAGGTGTTAAGATGATACATACATTATTCATTTTATGAAAGAGATCACTTTAATAGTAGGTACTTCTTTATGTTAGTAAAGCAGGTGCGAAACCTAAAAGACAAGTCTCCCACAAATTATTAATCAGTAGCACATTATTTGAAAATTTAAATATAGGACATATTTAAGTCATATAATAAGATAAGGACGGTATTTAAACGCATTTCAGCAATAAATCCGTTCTTAGTTTAAACATCTCTATAATTTGCAACTAACCTTGATTTTGGAATATACCTCACCCATCATAAGTATAGTTTTGTTTATTTTACACCTTGCGGTAACGATTATGATGCTTAACATGTTGAAATGATAGCAATAAATTGCGACTCTACTAAAAACTACTTATTATAAATTGAAGCGTTCTACAGGTTGTATGATATATGACTCCCTATTTTTAACTATTATAACTTTTTTATTTTTGTCACAAACACACGATTTAATAAATAATACATTTGTAAGTCCATGAGGTTTCCAAATATGTGTTCAAAATTTAACATTGGCTCCTGCATTTTGCACTCACTTCTGTATCCTTTTAGGTACGTTATCAACAGTTGTCTGCAACATGTGTAGCGGTATATTATCAATTACGTGCGAAATTGTTTGTTCTAGTGCGTCAATATTTTGTGATTTTGTTTTATAAACTTCCTCTTTTGCCCACCCCCACAAAAAGAAATCGCAAGGTGTGAGATCGGGGCTGCGGGCAGGCCAATCATACGAGCCACGCCTTCCTATCCATCTCCCAGCGAAATGCTTATGAAGCCAATTTCTAGCACTGTTAGCGTAATGTGGAGCAGCTCCATGCATAAAATGCAAATTGGTTCTCCAGCATGTCTAGATTTAGTTCGGCGTTCATTGTGGTTCTTAGGATAAAAGGTCCGACATTCCCGTGGGAGTGAAACCGCACAACACTGTCATTCTATCTCGCCACTGAGCTTTTTCGATACATTTATATGGATTATCCAACGCCCAGTAATCACAATTATGTCTGTTCACAAACCCTCCAACATGAAAAACAGCCTCATCACTCCAAATTATATAGTTAAACAATTCCGGCCAATCTTCTTGCCAAAATAACATGATCTCAACAAATTCCATTCGTCTATCAGTCTTCTGGGTAATTTTTGAACAGAATGTGGTTTCCAGGGTTTAAAACACAGATCATTTTTCAGAATTGTTTTGAACTGCATAAGTTAGACCATTTTTCTCTGACAGCGGTACGCAGATTTCAGTGGACTTTTAGTGAACATTTCATTGACCGCCGCAATGCTTTCTAGAATCCGGAATGTTGTACGACGTCCAGGTCTGAGAATGTCCTTAACAGAACCAGTTGTCATCAATTTATGACATTTTTTAATTGTCTTTGGATCAAGTGTCGTATGAATACCACGGTCCCTTTTCCACCAACGTTGTACCAAGACCATTGAGTTCCATACCTCAAACCTGGCGACTATTCGAACTCTGTCTTCTACATTCAAATTCGACGGCATTTTTCAATTAAAACAAAAGAAAAAAATATGTTAAGCCAACCTCAAGGAGTGCTGTTTCTAACAAAAGTTGTTCTAAAAAAACTTGTTCATAATTAAACAAATTGTAACAGTTTGAAATAGGGAGTCATATATCATACACCCTGTAGTACTCGCTATACGGCCTAAACAATCTTGAGCTGGTCCAGTCCTCCGAGAGTTTTTCCGGTATCCTTTATTAAGAATTTATATGACAATATTTTTGACTCTTTGACATTTTATAATAAAAAAATAACTCTCGGAAGTTCCGTAATACGATAAAAATGTTTTCTTTAGTATAGATTTTAGTGATTGAAGCAATTTCAGTTGTGAAGTACTATCATATGCATAATGTATCAACTAACGACATTTTCAACTAAATTGCGTCAGCCTTGTGAATGAAAGCTCGCAGAAACTTATAGATTTTTCCAGATTTCATGACGTTGGAACCGCATGTCTTTGCCGGGGGGTTTAGACTTTGTTTGGAAAAAGACGTTTTTCCAGGTTGTTGAAAAACTCAGAATGTGAAGTTCATTTCTAAGCCTAAAAAGGCGGACGCGTCAAATCCAGGCAGTTATCGTCCAATTAGTCTGCTTCCGGTAATCGGTAAACCTTTGGATAGGGTTATGACTACGAGGATAGAGCATTCGATTAGGAAAAGCGGGAGCTTTAGCAAGCGGCAGTTCAGTCTTGCAGAAGGAAAGTCGACAATCGATGCATTGGAATTTGTAGTAGGGCAGATCAAGAAAGCCAGGGAGGCCAAGGAGCATTGTGTCGTTGTATGTCTGGACATCTCGAGGGCGTTCGGCGCCGCCTGATGGCTAGCTATCATTTGTAAAATAGAACGTAGGGATTATCCGGCGAATTTGATGTCGATGGTCAAGAGTTGTTTTTCAGGAGTGTTGGCGCAGGTGGAAATTCTGGGGGAAATTGTTTCGCGAACTGTGACAAGAGGTTGACCGCAGGGGTCTTGCTCGGGGCTAAACCTCTGAAAACTTTAGTACGAAAGCGTCTTTAGGGTCGGATTGCCCAAGAGGTGCACAATTGTGGGGTTTGAGAACGAGACGTTACTGATTGTTAGATCAAGGTTAGTTATGGAAATGCGCACCAAACCAAACGAGGCTGCTAGAATGGTCGCAGGAGGTTAAATTAAAATTTAATACTTCGAAGTCGGAGGCTCTTTATTTTGGTACAAGGTCGGGCAACGCCTCCCTAGGTTAGAATTAGGCAGCGAAAAGATTTTGTTTAGGAAAGCTACCACTTACCTCGGAGTCAAAATCGACAATAAATTAAATTGGAAGGCGCATGTGCAGTACATTAGGGCTAAGGGAAGCAAAATATCCAATAAGATGATGGCGGCTGCAAAAATCAATTGAGGATTTAGAGGCGAATCTTTAAAAACCGTCTATACATGAGCAATCGAGCCGGCGATGTTGCACGCAGGATCGGCCTGGGCGAAAGGTTGTAAGGTTAGGGAAGGTAGACAGTTGGCAAGCGTTCAGAGAATCACGGCGGTTTAGGCGGAGTGGGTATACAGAACCACCTCTACGGAAGCGGTACTGGTTATTAGTAGGATTCTTCCGATCGAGTTTGTTATAAAAAAAATTAGAGATCGCAGAATTATTAATACAAGGGGAAGGCGGAACGCCATCGAAGGCTTAGGCCAAGGGGACAGAGTGGTTGAGAAGAAAATAGTAGTTTCAGAATTAGGGCATCCGGCGGATATTAAGGGGATTCAGTTTGTTTGAAACGGATGAAAGTGCTAGAGGCGTTAGGATCTATAGGGACCGCTCAAGAATGGACGACGGGCAGGCAGGCTAAGGGTTTGTTGTGTCCAAGGAGGACAGGGAAGTTTTTCATTTCCAAACAAAACTCGCGGATTGGAGCACCACCTTTCAATGCGAAATGGTGTCTCTAAGAGGAGCTATAGAGTATGTCGCCAACCACTCCGGCGCGAATGGGTACTCTATCATCAGCGATAGTAAATCCGCTTTAGTAGCCCTGTCGAATATGCTCACTTCGACCGATCTTTGGGGTGATGTCTGGAAGGCGTCGCCGTGGATCAAAGTAGTAAGCGTAAGATTACGAATCCCAAGGTCCTGGGTTCAAATCCCGACACGGCCGACTGCTTGAAAAATAACAGGTGAGCATTTTTCACAAAAATTACGCCCTCGTTCGGATGAGAGGTTAAATGGAGGTCCCGTGTGTTAGTGTTGTCACCGTACGTTAAAGATCCCTACCTTGCCTGGAACGGCAAGGGTTCGGCAAAATTCCAAATTTCCAGGCAAGAATTAGAACTGGAGGAATTAGGAATTGTCTTTTTGTCGATCATTTACGCATTGTCAATTGTGAATGGTAATTGAATTCAATTGCGTTTAAGTTCACATTATTATTTTACTAGACATTTAAAATATTTGTCAATAATCACGTATTTAAAAGCAATGAAGTATCACGATCGACGTTTCAAGTGATTTTTATTTTATTATAAAGAATTTAAATTGGAAGTAAATAATGCAGTTTCCTGCACGATAAATTTGAATTTAAATAGACGAATAGGACATGGAATTCCAAATGCATTTATTAGTAAATTACTTTTAAAAGAATGGAACGACATGTATATTGAAATGAAAATTTAATTAACGATTTGGATATGAACGAATTTATGAAGCCCAGCATAATTTAATGTTAACGCTAGTATACCATTGTTTTAAAATCTTGAAGGGCAATTTGTTTACTCTATATATTTTAAATGAATAATCCCATAAAATTCATAAAATAACTGATAAAAGTTATTTGTTACCTTTCGCAATTACTAGATTAGTATGCGACGCTACAATAATCGTATATGTGTTATAGCAGGACGAACCGTGCACGTCACTAATAAGTGGAAGAGAGTACGAGGTAATAAACACCGCGATTTTAGACGCTAATGAGTTTTTCTGGGAAACTTTTTGTCATAATGTTTTATGCTATTTTACTACACTCTGAAAATAAATAATTTGTATATATAAGGAGCGTTTATTAAATAGATTGATTCAATCGATTTTTAAATTCTATCGCAAAATGTTATGATGCAAGGTTTCACAGAAAAACTCAATAGCGTCTAAAATTGCGGAGTAATCACCTCGTAATTTTGTTCCAGTTATTAGTGAGGTGCGCTGTTTGTTCTTTTTTAACACACAAGGTTAAAGGTCGCGGTCTCCATCTATCCTACAGTGAATGCGAAGATTATAAATATTTCTTATCAATTTCTATTACATTTTCTGGGTTTTTAGTGTTCCGGGCCGCTTCTTGGAACAAACGTTTATTTATTAATGAGTTCATACGAATTCTTAATGCAGATGACTCATCGTTTTATATTCCTAATATTCTAGAAAATTCTTTATTTAAAATAAATTTCTGTAATCCACGGCGTAATTAATTTGAACTTTAATTGCTTTTTAATGCAAAAGGGGTTGCATTATATAGAAAATATTTGTTTTTGTGTTTCAGTACACAAAATTAAGATGAGAATTGGGTTTTTAAATACACGAAATTATTTATTTTTATGTTAAATCCGTAAAGCTAGTACTATTCTACGCTATTTACAATAAATGAAAAGCATTTTTATCAAAAATGTATTGATAATTAATAAGTGAAAATAAATGGCTTTGTATTTATCTCAAAATGATCGATTTGCGCTCGCACTTAAATGCGTTTTACGGTACCTTACAGTTAATTACTTTTACATATACAACTTACGCTACCTGCTATGTACTTACAGCACACTTATATAACACAGGGTTTTTATTTGTAAACGCGCGTTTTTGCATGGCACTTTAATGAATAAAAGTACGCCTGGTTTTCACAGGGTGCAACCATGAATTTACGGAAATTTTTATTTTTCCGGATTCCTTAATATTTCGGTAGGACCCATTTGCAGAATCCGGGTTTCAATGATCTCTCGTATTTATTTTAACGCTTTATCTTATATACATATCTTATATACATCATAATACTTGCAAATTCATACACTGTATCGAACCATACGTTTTATATAGTAATTAGTATACTTTCTACACATTACCAGAAATGTCGAGGAATTTCTACATTATTCGTCTTTGTATATTAGTTTTTTATGTGCACCCTTGTAACTGTCAATCGGTTCATTGTTGATTTAATAGCTTTGCCTGTTTAAATTCTGGACTCTTTTGCATTCTTGTTGCAGTACATTTTAGAGATGCATAAAGTTTTATGCAATTAACCTATTAGCAGAAAATTAATGGAATTTTGTTACTTTAGTAATTAGAATTTACTATATTTATGGAAACCAATTTATGGCAACCAGTAATACGGGAGTCATACAAAATCATTAAATTTAGTGAATTATTCTCAAACTAACACCCTGTGACCGCAAAATGTAAACAATTTTAATTTAACCAACATGGAAATTTAACTTGAATAAGCATTCCGCATTTTTATGGACAGATGGAGCCCATTTTCTTCATAGTGGTCTAGTTAACACTTGAAACTGTCGAATATGATCTGTTGAAAATTTGCATGAAATTGTTCAGGAAGGACTTTGTGTAACAAAAAGTCGCCGTTTGATGCATTTTCGCGGTTAACTTCATCATTGAGCTATAATTTTTCGAGGAACCTAGTACGAGAGGTCGTATCGGTAGCCGTCACTGGTGAACAATATCTGCAAATGTTAACGAATTATGGAATTCTGCAGTTGCAAAACGAGCACGAAGGAATGTGAACGAGATTCTTAGGTAGGATGGCTGTTCATCGGCCCATTTATCAACCAGTTTATTTACTGCTGCTTTTCAAGATCGTGTTATAAACAGACGTTTTGAAAACTCATAACCGTCAAAATCGCCTGATATTTAATAGGCGCATTAGTGGTTGTGCGGTTATTTAAAAAAATTGGAGTTTAGGACTCGACCAACAACACGTTGAAAATCGAAAGACAGTATTAGGAAGTTTGACCAGAAATGATAAACAATGCTGTGCACAATTTAGAAGAGTGGTTGGTGATTTTACATCTAATTAAAGTCAGACACAAACCACGTTATTTACGCCATCTTTCTTTTACTTTTTGTTAGCATAATATAAGTTAACGTACATCCTTACTTTATGGTAAAATATGTATCACATTGTTTTGACTGGACCTTCACAAATTTCACCAAAGATGAGTTTGTATTGCATTTTTCAACAACTCGTTACTCGAAAGGCTTTCAATTGAGGCAATTATTATATGTTTTTAACTAGTTTATTCAATTTCAATGAATATGACCTTCTGCCTCTGTTGCCGAAGTTGTTCAACAGTGTCACTGGGTAATTTTACTTTGATTGAAAAATTGGAAGTATTTAAGTCAAGCCTTTAAAATGCACGAAAATAGTTTCTTACGGAAAAAAGAGAGCTTATTCCTCGGAATAAGTTTTCTTTCTCTTTCGGAGTCTTAGATAAAATTGAAAATCTGAATCAACAATCGATACTTAAGAACAAAAATTAATAGCTAATGAAAGTTTACGCTAAAACACCGAGCTTCATAGATTAACGAACATAACCTGTATTTCGCCCGCGATAATATGGTTTTCAATGGAACCTCGCCCACATTGTATAAACCAAACAATGTAAAAAATTTTTTAGGAATTTTAAAGTTATTTGTAAAATTTTGCGCTGCATGTAGTAGCACCTTACAACGATAACGAATAATGTTGTTTTAGAACATTATTGAAAATATTTAACCAAATAGCTTCAAAATGCAAAAAAGTGATAGATCTTTTGAAAGCAAACACCGCTGCTTAGCGTCATTAATTTAAGAGGTTCCGAAATTGATTGAAATATTATTGACCATTTCTATGTTAACATGTTTAGCAACACTCTTTTCTTGACTTCGTCGTGTAAATGTATATATCCTACATTCATCTTGGAAGCGGAAATGTTTCAACATGTTACGATTTTACACGTTCATAGGATTACATTGAAGAACTAGATTTAATCCCTTTTATCGAGTGGCTCCAGGAAGTTTTCGTACGAAAATCAATATTTTTATTGAAATAAATTTGAATATTAATTTGTATATGTATTTTACGTCTATTTGGTTAATAAAAAACCAGTGGTATAACAGTCATTAAATAATTATGAATACCAGTGTTACTACTGATGTGGTATTATATTGAGCAATGTCCCGTCCCGTAAAATAAAAATTCGCCAACTCTGACAAATTTGAATACCCCGGTGCCACATATGTTTTTATTTTCGTACCAACGCTATTTAAAGGTAACATTGTTAAGGAATTAAGGAGTATGGGCTTCCATTACATTTAAGAAAATCACATTCTATCTAAAAGCACACATATATGTGTTTTGTGTCATTACTTGTTGACGCATGTCTCCCAAAATTTAGCTGTTTTCTCATTCTAGGGTTAACTTTATATGTATAATATAGCTTGATAGACTTATTATTTAAATTAACCACGTGCGTACAAATTCAAATGTAAGTATGGTTAATATTAATCATATCGCAAGGTCAAAAATAACAACCACTTCTATTGCTTTTAATGAATTGAACGTTGTTTTCGTTCAATATATTATGTGTGTTGCTTTTAATCCTACAGGGAGCCGCATTTAAGTGACGTCTACACTGAGCATTCATGAAAGGACAAAATTAGTAATACCTATTCAGAATGTTTCAGTTGCTAAGTTAATATAAAGGAAAATATACTTCTGAATGTATCCAAAATATTTTAGGAAAGAATCTATGCTCTTAAGTTTTGTTCGAGAATTTGCTTCTATTCCTTTGATATAAAAGGATAGCTGTTGGACAGAATCACTTGTATCGAACATGAAAAGGTGTATCAAACGAGACGTGCAAGTTTACTCGAATCGTGAATTTTCCTATTATTTAGATGTTGAATAAGTACAAGTTCGTGTTACTATGTAGATAGAGAATGGAAATCGCTAAGTTCATTCCTTTATAAAACTTGGATCAAGTGTTGATAGTTATGATACACAATATAATGTTGAAAAAATTAAAGCATCTTAGTTTGGCGTTTTTTGGCGTTTCTTTAATTTAAACGATTCTTGTATTAAAATTTATGACGCTGACATATGTAGAGATTATTTGTGTGAAATTATCCAGGGTGTTCTAACAACGGTACCATACATAAAGCGTAGAAAATATAATTTGTAATATAAAACCAATATTTACACGTACTATTTCAACTTTTGCAATTTGTTCTAAATACGCCTACATTTATCTCAGTACATAAGACACAATCATTGCTACTCAAGGGTTTACTACGAACTCTATATTTAAAGAATTATAGCTCATAAGCGGATACAAGTAAAATTGTGTAAATTTTCAGGTAAAAATCTATAAGAATCTATCTCAATTCTATTCTCTAGCTACGACGCGCCAAAGCCAGTTGGGGTGGGGTGTCCTATAATAAAAAAAAAGTATAGCTCGTAAACAGTTAAACGTCAAAATTTCAGTCCTTCAAGTGTCTATAATAAATAATATTTACCGACGACGATAAGTAACGGTCAATTTTGGTGGTAGTTCCTACTTAAAATAATGTACCCAGTTCGCGGCTAGATTAAAAAATTTAAAAAATTTGCAAATGCTATAACAATATCATTCACAGCAACAATGTGCTAAAACCAATTCTCAGGAGTCGTATAGCAACAAAAATTACAATTCGTTAACGGTTAGATACCAAATATTATTTCACCGGCCAATTGTTTTACGTCAGCAGAATTGAAGAGTTCTCTTTTTTATAAACTCAAGCTATCTAGCTACAGTTGGAGGTCAGTTGCATCTTAACGATAAGGTTTTCTTATGTCAGCAAATAACGTATGCGCAACGCATACCCAATCATTCATTATTCACAAACAATTTCCAGATAATTTAATGCAGGATATGCTTCAGCATAAAATTCAAACCTGCATTTAAATTCGAGCAGTGTGTCGTAATCGCCTACGCCGAATTTTATAGACACGTTTAAGAATAATCTAATTATCACGAAACAAAACAATAACTGATTACAGACTGATTACACAGTACATTTTTAGTATATAGGTTGCTGCCGGAGCTGGTGAACTGAATATTATTATATATTTATGCATGTGAAACTTTGAAAATTTTTATGTAATCATTTACAAGCTATAACTTTTTTTAGCAAATGGGTTTGTAAGTAAATATTATTCATGTAAGCTCTTGCAGAATATCTTGTGAAAATTTTGAAAATCTTACTTTCTATCCCTCTACGAGCTGTAATTTTTTAAATATAGAAGTTGAAGATACTTCTAGGGTAAGAATAAGATAATTTTTAGAAGATGCATTTTGTCGTAAGTCAACGCATGCGACATTTCGTGCAATAGCGCTTGTAATATAAATATTAGGCACGAAACAAACCTTCGACATTTTTATCTTGCAACATTTTATTTACGCTGCAAAATTGATATTTAGAGTATGTTGCACATTTCAAACATGAATTTTTAAAGTTCGGAGGTTTGTGTGCTGCGTTTATCATAATTGCGAGAATTAAACAACGTAAACGCAAGTGTTGGGTACGAGAATTTATAAAAAAGAATAGCTATTCCTTTATGAAGAAAATGCTGGTAGATTATGGTTGGTTTTTCAAAAATTTACTAGGATGTCTTCAACGGATTTTGAAGAACTGTTATTAATGGTTGGACCAATTATTTGAAAGAGAAATACAGGGTGCGGTTAAACTGTCTCACTATTTTTAAAGCTTAATAAAACAAACATTATTTGAAATACAAATATTTTATTGTAGTGTCTAAAGAGTTCAACTAAAACAGTTTCATTTTAATTGGTTTTGAATAGAATATCTGCCAAGTGTTGTCCACCATTATCGCAGCATTGTCGCAAGCGATTTCTGAAGTTTGGCATAACTTTTACTAACATTTCTTGCGGTATTTGGGAAATTTACAGACGGATTGTCTACTTCAGTTGCACTATGGTTCTTTGGATGATGTTTGAAAACTTGAGCTTGGAGCTAGTCCCACAGAAAGAAATCGCAGGGGGCGTCAAGTCTGGCGAGCGCACAGACCATGGAATGTCGCCTCTTAAGGAAATCAAGCGTTCGGGAAACATTTCTCTCAAAATTTGCATTGATGCTCGAAACGTGTGGGCTGTCGCCCCATCCTGTTGAAACCAAGCATTCTGCAATTATGTTCTGCAAGGAATGGACCAAAAAAATTTTGAATCATCGCTATATAGCGTTCGGAATTGACGGAAACAGACCGATTTCTTTCTTCAGCAAAGTAAGGACCGATTATCCCCATTTCTGATACGGCGTACCAGACTGTGACTTTAGGACTATACAGAAGTTTTTCGGGTTATCGGCACACCATTACCGAAGGTGCTGCTTGTTAACGCTACCAGACAAGTAAAAATGTGCCTCGTCGCTAAAAAAAATTGCCTCCTGAGGTAAATTTTCAAGCATGTTTTAACATGCAACAACTCGATTGTTCCTATCACAAAGTCATAATTCCTGTATGACAACCATTTTGTACGGATGATAACGAAGATCATCATTCAGGATTCTCCGTACAGTGGGGTCTGAGAGGCAAAGAGCGGTCGCATGCCTGCGTGCAGAACGTCTAGGCGACCGTAACGCTGAGCGCCTGACTACCTCGATGTTTTGGGGTGTCCGAGCTGTCCGTGGACGTCCACCACCTCTCTTGAAAACAGATCCAGTTTCTCTTAAGTTTTTGACCCACAAAACGATTGAATTTCAATCAGGTACTTGTTGAGGAATTGCGTATCTGATACGGAACGGTCGTTGTGCAATGATGACGGACTCATTTTCGCGGATATACACTTCCCCGACGAAAGCGTGCTGTGCGTCTGCCCACATGGTGTTACAGACTAAAATAGTTTGTAAGCTAAAACTATTAACCTTGCCGCTTGTACATTGGGTTTCTCCACTTATACGAACGTTTTAAAAATAGGGAAACAGTTTAACCGCACTCAGTACAAATATGTCAACTATTACTGAAAAATTAACTGGCAATTTGTTTGAGATATTTATAGCATTTGGAGATTCATACAGGAGTTTAACAATTTCAGTAATTATACCTGAAGTGTGTAATGCCGTAAATGAAGTTTTAAAAGGATACGTTAAGGTACGGTAGTATAATTCCAATCTAGAAAAATTAAACTTTATTTATTGGAAAAACCAGAAACCTAAACTAGTTTAACATCTAGTATGTTAGAGAAAATCTAATAACTATAAGTTTTGTACGCCCGTCTTTGTGTTAAAGTTGAGAGGCGCGAATCGATCGCTTTTTGGGATTTGCGTCCGAGGGTTTCGGAGTTGGGGGCACGGACGGGTGGTGGTTAGGTGGAGAATTTTTGCGTGCTTAGGATAGACCGGTTTTTATGGCGGAAAACCGATAACTTGCGGAGAAATAAGGATTTTCCGGGAAAAGATTAATTTGAAGCGACGTATTCGTTAACGTGTTAAAAAAACTTGGATCCCTCAAAAAATTCCGATCTAAAAACCGAACCAGTCGTGCGACGAAGTCGGGAACTGTTCCGTTGACGTTAGTACGAGAGAGAAGAAAGATCGACTTGGTTTGTAAAATTCGTATTCGGGCGTTAAAAAATTTCTAATATATGCCAAACAACGCTATTCGTATTCTAAAAACTGAATCATTCACCATTTGCGGGCTACCACTGCAGTTTATTCTTAAAACACTTATTAAAAATTGTATAATTTATTCGACAAACGTCAAAATCAGGTAACGATCACCAACGGAAAATTACGAGCGTGTACCTTCAAAATCTATGGTAACATACTTCCTTTCAAATTTCTGGAATTTTCCATTACAATTCAACCAATATGATTTAGAAATACCGTTACTTGATTTAAATTATAGGAAAACGTCGCTTTTTCACATACGCTGGCTATTTATTTCAAAAATAATAAATTTTTCATTTTGCCGTTTCTTCACGATGATAGCCGAGCATTTTCAATAGACCGTGATTTGGTCAGAATTCGGTGTATTTCGTGTTTGGTCCGCTAAATTGAAAGTAATTCAGGGTAATTGAAAGTATACTACTAACCAATTTACAAATACTGACACCTCCATAGCGCGATGCTATGATATCTGGCTACCAAGCGTAAGTTTAATGGTTCAATTCCCAGTTCCATTTACTTTTTTTAATTTTTTCGTCAACTTTATAAACAACCATCTGCATTTATTTTATTTATTAGTATGCATAAAAAGTATCAGATCATTTCTCATACGCTTTGCAACGGTCTATAATGTCTCTAATTTATAAAATCTAACTTACACTTACTCTAAAACTGTTTAAAAAAAATCTGGCTTTCCTGGAATTGTCAAAGTTATTGGAAAAAAATTAGCTTATGCATTACATAACGTACGAACAATTGAAACAAAAACACGAAGCGCGTTCACCGGCAGCAACAACATGTCCGTTACCGTTGGTGCGAGAAAGATGTATCATTCAATTAATTTTCTAAGTTACTCTTACGCCTTTAAAACATTTTTAATATACATCATTAAACACTAACCGTATCCTACAACCTGAATTCTTAACACTTTGCAAGCTGCTACTGTGCTGTTTTCATAAAACTTTCATTAAGATTGGTACAATTGTTTCGGGATACGCAACAGATTCATCTAACACACACATACATACTAGATTCAATGTGTAGTTTTCAATCTTTTTCCTTATTTAACATACAACATTTACTATATATATATATATATATATATATATATATATATAAAAAGCTGGATTAATTTAATATCTCATTAAATGATACCCACTTTAAGTAAAATTACATAGTCCATAACGTTAACGTCGCTTTATCGTTATTTATTTAACCGAGTTTTATCGTAATACTACAGCAAATTTAACAACATAAATTGCAGTTCATCACTTATACATATTACATACGCAGAACATATTACATACACAGAACATATTACCTACACATAACATATTACATACACAGAACATATTACATACACAAAACATATTCCAATAGTAGATTCACATCTATTCAAATATTTAACATACACTATTTGCTGTATCTAGAAAGCTGGAATAAAAATATCTCTATTTAAATGTCCCCTTTAAAAGAATACATCTCCTCTATAACTTTCACTTTGTAATACATCAAAAAACAAACATAAAAACCAATTCGCAAGAATCCGTACGCGTATTCAGCTTCAACATTTATAGTCACAAATACAAATACATATACTTCTTTAATTATCCACTAACAAAACCTCTACGAATGGAAGAGCTTAACACATTTGCTTCTTTACTGTACGAACTCAAAAAGATTTATAAGAATTTTAAACTTACTCTAACATGCTATTCCGGGAATTGTTTTCGTTTCAACTTCTACTTAAGCGCCTATATTGCTTTCTGCTTTTTAGAACTATTGCTGCAAACAACCTCACGTATTGTTTACTAATTTTGGATCAAAAAAAATTGTTGTTCTAATTATTCTAATTGCCCTATTTCAAAATTAACTACTCTTAAACGAAACGACAACTACCAACCGGCGTTATTTAGTGGAAATTCAATAATCCTTCGAAATTGTTCTACTCCATTCTCATTTGTTCTACTGCATTCTCATTTGTTCTGCTACATTCTCATTTCTTCGACTGCATTCTCATTTGTTCTACTGCATTCTCATTTGTTCTGTTCTTTCTGCATTGTTATGCATCGTTATGCATCGTTATGCATCGTTATGCATCGTCATGCATCGTTATGCATCGTCATGCATCGTTATGCATCGTTATGCATCGTCATGCATCGTTATGCAACGTTATGCATCGTACCGAATCGTTCCGCATCGTACCGAATCGTTCTGCATCGTTCCGGAACGTTCAAAATCGTTCCATATCGTTCCATATCGCTCCATATCTTTCCATATCGTTCCATATCGGTCCATATCGTTCCAAAACGTTCCAAAACTTTTCATACCGTTCCGAATCGTTCCGTATCCTTCCGTTTCGTTCCGAATCGTTCTGTATCGTTCAAAATTGTTCTACTACATTCTCATTTGTTCTGATTCTTTCTGCATCGTACTGCATCGTACTGCATCGTACTGCATCGTACTGCATCGTACTGCATCGTTCTAAAACCTTATAAGTCGTTCGAAATTGTTTCAGCACCTTCTGAATCATTCTACAACCTTCTAAAACCTTCTACAACCTTTTCACCCTTCTGCACCCTTTGGCAACCTTCTACAACCTACTACAACCTTCTACAACCTTCTACAATCTTCTGCAACCTTCTACAACCTTTTACAACCTTCTACAACCTTCTACAACCTTCTACAATCTTCTACAACCTTCTACAATCTTCTACAACCTTCTACAACCTTCTGCAACCTTCTACAACCTTCTGCAACCTTCTGCGACCTTCCACAACCTTCTACAACCTTCTACAGCCTTCTGAAACCTACTACAACCTTCTACAATCTTCTACAACCTTCTAAATTGCTCTTAATCGTTCTAGAACCTTCTCAGTCGTTCTTAATCGTTCTACATCGTTCTACATCGTTCTACATCGTTCTACATCGTTCTACATCGTTCTACATCGTTCTAAATCGTTCTAAATCGTTGTAAATCGTTCTAAATCGTTCTAAATCGTTTTAAATCGTTCTAAATCGTTCTAAATCGTTCTAAATCCGATCGATTCTCTAAAGTAATTTTGACAAACCCTACTTGAGCAAAGTGGTCTTCATCCGATTGATTCTCCGGAGTGATTTTGACAAAGTCTACTTGGGCGAAGTGGTCTTGCTCCGATCAATTCTCGCAAGTGATTTTAAAAAATCTACTTGGACCAAGTAGTCTTGATCCGGTCCACACTTCGAAGTGATTTCAAAAAAGTCTACTTGGTCGAAGTGATCTTGATCCGATTGATTCTCCGAAGTGATTTCGACAAAGTCTACTACAGCAAAGTGGTCTTGCTCCGATCAATTCTCCGAAGTGATTTTGACAAAGTCTACTTGGGCGAAGTGGTTTTAATCCGATCGACACTTTGAAGTGATTTTGACAAAGTCTACTTGGGCGAAGTGGTATTGATCCGATCGACACTTCGGAGTGATTTCGGCAACGTCTACTTGGGCTAAGTGGTCTTGATCCGAACGACACTTTGAAGTGATTTCGGCAACGTCTACTTTGGAGAAGTGGTCTTGCTCCGATAGGCACTTCGAAGTGATTTCGACAAAGTCTACTTGGGCGAAGTTGTCTTGATCCGATCGACACTTCGAAGTGGTTCCGGCAGTCTGCTTTGGCGAAATGGTCTAGATCCGATGGACACTTCGAAGTGATTTCGGCAAAGTCTACTCGGGCGAAGTGATCTTCTTGATTCGATCGCCTCCTAGGAGTTATTTCGACAAAGACCATTTTAAACGGAGTGATCTTGGTCCAATCGGCTCCCAGAAGTTATTTTGACAAAGTTTGCCAGGCTTTTGTGGCAATTCTCTAGGCTTTTGTGGCAATTCTCTAGGCTTTTGTGGCAATTTTCTGGGCTTTTGTGGCAATTTTCTGAGCTTTTGTGGCAATTTTCTGGGCTTTTGTGGCCATTTTTCTAGGTTTTTGTGACGATTTTCTAAGCTTTTGTGGCGATTTTCTAAGCTTTTGTGGCAATTTTCTAGGCTTTTGTGGCCATTTCCTAGGCTTTTGTGGCCATTTCCTAAGCTTTTTCGAATACTATTTGCGCTTCTCCAAAGATTCTTCTATAAACACAACAAACATAGAAACTTGGTGAAACCGAAATTCTGGCTCAATGTTACCAAAATTTAAATGTCTTTATTAACGACTTTTCAAAACCATTGTCAATAACATTAAATCTTAATTGCCGAGATATGCTCTAAACTTGAGAGAGAAGGACGCAGAGAGTGTAAGGGCGCAGAGAGTGTAAGGGCGCAGAGAGTGTAAGAGCGCAGAGAGTGTAACGGCGCAGAGAGTGTAAGGGCGCAGAGAGTGTAAGGGCGCAGAGAGTGTAAGGGCGCAGTGAGTGTAAGGGTGCAGAGAGTAGTAAGGGCGCAGAGAGTGTCAGGGCGTAGAGAGTGTCAGGGCGCAGAGAGTGTAAGGGCGCGGAGAGTGTAAGGGCGCAGGGAGTGTGAGGGCGCAGAAAGTGTGAGGTCGCAGAGAGTGTGAGGACGCAGAGAGTGTGAGGACGCAGAGAGTGTGAGGACGCAGAGAGTGTGAGGATGCAGAGAGTGTGAGGACGCAGAGAGTGTGAGGACGCAGAGAGTGTGAGGACGCAGAGTGTGAGGGCGCTCAAAGTAGTCCCGTAGGGACTACAAACCGCTTCTAGTATAAAATATAATTTACAAATACTTATTTCTGAAACGTTAAAACTCTACTCGGTCAGGTTCGATTTGTTGAACAGTTTGTAGTTGGAAGGCAGTTATATCATTTGAAAGCGAATCTGAAGTTGGGCTGAACATTTCTGGTGTAAGATGGTGAGGTGATTCATAATTATAATTTGTAATTGAAGATCAAGGGCAGCTGGTATCTGGTTCCAGAATATTACTTGATCAGGGGACAGTGGGACAGCTGAAGCTTTGCTTATCTAAAATTTTTATTTCCATCTAAAATAGAATCTTGTTGATTTGAAACTCGGCTGTAGCTTGTAAGGGTGTGTCATTTAGGCTTTTAATTTGCATGCAATTACTTTCCACTGCTAAAAACGATTTTGTTTGATCAATTTTTCTTTAGCCTCTTTCATAAAACTATAGGCTTCATCTACCAGCGAATAAGTTTTTTACGTTTAGATCTAGACGAGGGTGTTGAAAAATCCAATGTGTGTTGATTTATATTTGGTACAGTAGTAGTTTCGTCTTCAACTACCTAAAACAACGTTTTCTGGTTAATAAAAAAATTGTGTTTTTAAATAACCTATTGTAATAATAAATCACAGCATATAGAAATGCGAATTTTTTTTGGTTTCATCAGCTTAAAGAGAATGGCTCCAAATAGCTAAAGATTTTGAAGATCGATGGAACTTCCCACTCTACATAGGAAAGCATGTTTGAATGCAATGTCCAACGAAAACTGGCAGTTTCTTCTATAATCACAAAGGGACATTTAGTATCATCCCAATGACGATCGTTGATGCAAACTATAAATTTATATTTGGTTATGTAGGATCTCGGGAACGAATGTCAGATGGGGGCGTTTTCCACAATATCGTTTTCTGTAGAAATTTTACCAATAACGCATTAAGTATACCAAAACCAACACCCCTTAATACGATCATGCACTTAGAAATACCGTATGTGTTCGCATCAGATAATGCATTTTTTTGACAACCAATATTTTGAAACCATTTCCAGTTAAAGTACCAGCAAGATCTCCAAGGAGAATATACAATTATAGACTGTGTAGAGCCCAGCGAATTGTGAAAAATACATTAGGACTTTTGTCTGCAGTTTTCCGATGTTTCAGAAACCGATACAATTGAAACCAGATACCACCGAGCCACTAGTTCTAATTTGTATGTCATTATCATTAGGTTTTCAGTCCTGAAACTGGTTAGGCACGTGCCCATTTTGTTTCCTATTCTGAGATAACCTACACATTTCCCTAAAATTTCCACAGTGTGCATCTTTCACTATCTGCGTGCAATAGTCTGATCTAATTCTACCCCTACCTCCCTTTTTTACTATCTGTGCTGGTAATATATCCCGCACTATTCCCCAAAAATGCCTCAGAACGTATCCCGTCCTTCTCCTATTCTTTTTGTTTTCCACAGATATTTTTATTCCCCTACTATTTCAACAACCTCTTTGTTATTAACTTTGTCTGTTCATGCTATCATCATCATACATCTGAAGCACAACATTCCAGAAAGCTTCTATCTCTTTTTGTCTGCTTTTCCTACTGCCCCTATTTCATAGACGTACTGTGCTGTGCTCCACACATATGCTTTCAACATTTTTCTTTTTCTTTCTGTGTTTGTTGTCTTTGAACATAGCCGCTGTTCTTTCTTGTTAAATGCAGTTCGGTCCCCTTCTATTGTTTTACAATTATATACCCTATTTCCCTGATATTCAATGGTATGTGAAGGAGGGTAAGCAGTCTGTGGCTGCCAAGTTCCCCCAGCACTTTAACATTTGTCAAATTAATAGTTTTTCCAATATATCCTTTCGTACAATCAACATTAGTTGAAAATATTTCACAACCAACACCTGTAGTCGTTTATAATAATCATCACATTTAAATGCAATTATTTTTCGTTATTAGGTTTTTTGTCTTGAAACTGGTTGAACGCGTACTTCCACTTATTTATGTTCTGAGCTAGCCTACACTGTGAAATTCCCACAACAACTTATATACAGTTCGGTTCTCCTTCTATTGTTTTATAATTATATGCCCTATTTCACCGAGATTCAGTGGTATGTGAAGGGAGGAGGGGAAGGGGGTTGGCGCCGTGGCGTAGTTGGTATGGGTGTGGCTATTACGCCCAAGGTCCCGGGTTCGAATCCCGAGACGGCCCGCTTGAAAAATGTTAGGCGAACAATTTTAACAAAAATACGCTCTCGTTTGGATGAGAGGTAAAATGGAGGTCCCGTGTGTGAGTGTTGTCGCGCATGTTAAAAATACTTACCTTGCTTGGAACAGCAAGGGTTCGGCAAAATTCAAAACTTTTCAGGTACAAAAACTCGCTTCCTGGCCTATATAGTACCTTCGGGTGGGACATAGGAAAATCGCATGTAAGGTATGTGAAGGGGGTTAAGCAGCCTGTGGCGGTCAAGATCTCCCAACACTTAGACATTTGCCGAATTAATAGTTTATCAGTAAATCCTTTCACACAATTAACATTATTCGAGAATATTGCACAATCAATACCCATAGTTGCTTATAATCATCATCATGTTTAAATACAGTTATTTCTTTTTGTCATTAGTTTTTCCATCTTGGGACTGGTTAGATGCGTACCTCCATTGATTACTATTCTGAGCTAGCCTGCACATTTCCCTGAAATTCACACAGCCTACATCTTTCACTAGTGTGCAATAGTTTAACCTAGGTCTACCTCTACTTCTCTATTTTCCTATCTCTGCTTTTAATATATTCCGCACTATTCCTTCATGCCATAGTATGTGGCCTATCATCCTATCTCTCCTAGTTTTTACCGTTTTCCGCATATTTCTTTTTTCTCTTGCCATTTCTAATACCTCTTTGTTCTTAACCTTGTATGTCCATGATATCTCCATCATACGTCTGTAGCGCCATATTTCAAATTTTCTTGTCCACTTCTCCTACTGTCCAGGCTTCACAGCCATGCAGTGCTGTGTTCCACACATATGTTTTAAGCAATCTTTTCTTGTTTCTATGTTTGTTGTTTTTGAAAACAGTACTTGCTTTTTCTTGTTAAATGTAGCACGAGCTGGAGTTGGAAGAGACGTTCTGTTACTGCTTGTACAGAGGCGTTTAGAGTTTATGCTTGCACCTTATATGTAATAGGCGCCTTACCATTTTTCAGACCCTTTAATGCTAATTCAAACTCATCTCTAAGTAAAGGATATTCCAAGTCATCATTTTCAATGTCTGATTCCTGTTTTAATGTTGTTCGTTCTTCTCCTGCATATAAATTCCCTATATATTCTTGCTATTTGACCACTCTCTCTACATTTTCTATAACAACGTTCTCTCCTGCGTCCCTTATATTTTTGCTATACGGTTTTATACTCCTAAAATTTATTCTAATTAGTTTGTATGCTTCGTCTGCCGTTCCTATTTCCATATTAATTTGTACCTCTTTGCACTTTTCATCAATCCATTGTTCTTTAGCTTTCCTTCTTTTGCGAATAATTTCCCATTTTATGTTTTCCTGTTTGGTCTGATCTATTTTTGTATTTTCGCCTTTTTTTCTATTAAGTTCAGGATATCCTTTGTTATCCATGATTTCTTATTTTCTTTTTGTGTATATTCCAAAATATCTTTGGCCGCCATATCTAAGCTGGATTTAATGTTATTCCATTCTGTTTCTTCTTCCTTACAATAAGAAATTTTTTCGATATCTTTTTTTCAAATCTTTCGTGGAGATCTTTATCTTTTAGTTTCTCAAAGTCAAAGTATCTTTTTTCCCTTTTTTTTTAATTTAAGAGCTGTCTTTATAATTACGATGTGGTCAGTGTCTATATCTGCTTCTGGGTAGCTTCTACAGTCTTTTACGTGATTCATAAACCGTTGTCTAACAAGAATGTAATCTATTTGGTATTTTCCTATATCTCCTGGCATCTTTCACGTATTTCGTTTTCTAGCATGGTGTTGAAATAATGTGTTTGTGATGATTAAATTGTTCTTGTCGCAAAATTCTGCCAGCCCATTTCCTCTGTCGTTTCTTGTGAATAAACCAAATAAACCTACTACCGCTTCTTCTCCACCCTCTTCTTGCGCTGCATTAAAATCTCTCGTAATTATTAAATTTTCATGTCTTTTTACGTATCTTAGTATCTTTGTAGATCGCTTCTACCTCTTCGTCACTGTACCTAGAGATGGGCATGTATACCTGTATTATTACTGTATATACCGGTTTAGATTCTAATCTAACCATGAGTACTCTTTCGTTCTTTTGTAAGTCATTTTCTATACTATGTCTTATCTTTCTTCACACAAGTATTTCTATTCTATTTCCTTCCCCTGCTGCTGTATGAATTATCCTGAAGTCTCCACTTCAAAAATCTCCCACCTCTAGCCACCGAACTTCGCTGATACCTACTATGTCCAGTGCTAACCTATCCATTTTCATTTTCAAGTTTTCTAGCATACCTACATTCCACGCTCCGACTCGCAAAATATTCCCGACTCTTTTCTGAACTTTCCGATCGCATCCTCCGGAGTAGTCCCCTTCTGGAGACGCGAATGGGGACTATTTTAACTTACGCCCAAGGTCCCGTGTTCGAATTTCGACACGGTCCGCTTGAAAAATGTTAGGCGAGCATTTTTCACATAAATACACCCTCCTTCGGATGAGAGGTAAAATGGAGGTCCCGTGTGTGAGTGTTGTCACGCACGTTAAAGATGCCTACCTTGCTTGGAACAGCAAGGGTTCGGCAAAATTCCAAATTTTCCAGATAAAAAAAACTCGCTTCCTGGCCAATGTAGTACCTTCGGGTGGAGCATTGGAAAGTCACATGTAAGGACTATTTTAACTCCAACTTGTATGTATTTACCTAATTTTTTAAGAAGAAATGCCTTTTCTAAAAGACAATATTCACTATCGGGAACATTCGATAACGAAAATGTGGATACAGGAGAAATAAAACCCGGTGCATGAAGAAGAGATACCGTTGGTGATACGGGCATAATCAGTTTTAAAAGAATTCCATCTAATGCCGGAAAAGCTGTAAAGTTAATCAGAGAAGAATTTATGAACTATGTTGTATTAAAAGTACTGTTTCGTGGCAGGATCATTTGCCAACAAATAGCTTATACTTGTATTAATTAAACAATAATTTTGTATAAGTTTGTCGTACTGTATTATATTACAAATACCGTAGTAAAATGTTCAATAGACTATTGAATATTATCTTTTCAGACATAAACAACTATGTATATCAGGGTCTAAATGTAAAATCGGCTGCTGTTAACTGTGCCATGGTTAAAACACCAAAAAATGTAAACAATTTAGAGCTTTATGAAAAAAAACATACATCTGTATCACTATTTCCCTCGTTCGTTCCCATTTGTATTAAACTCTTCGGTGTCATGTTCTAAAACTTCAGTTGCTGTGCCACTGCGTTTTGTGTCACCATCCAAAATAAACAGCATGCAAGTATAGGCGAACCAACTGCTTTTGTACGTTTTGGAGGTCCCGGTTCCACTTTTCTTTGTTCTTTATAGAAGTATGACCTCAAACTTTTAGTATTATTTAAGAATTGCTTTAGTGTTAAATTGTATTGTATAAATAAATCTTGAACGACATCATTTCGTATGATCTGGATTTTGTAATTAGGATCTTCAGATCGCCACAAACAAGGTAGGATTTGATAAGCTCAGTGGTTCTGTTTGTGTCTCATTCCATTTTTAAAGCAAAAAAAGTGAAAACGCAAAAGGTAACGCACACAACTTCTCACGAGTCTCAGGAAATACTGCGTCGCTTTGCTTCTTGACGCAAACGACTGGTGCGCTATAAAGAACGCATACATAGAGGCATGCGTCTCAATTGCGTTACGACGCATACATCAAGGTGCATGAAAAAGGTTCCGTCTAAAGCTACCATAAGGGAGTGATATGTGCTAAGTGCTGCCGTATTCGGTATTAAATTGCAGAAGTTGCAGCACTACTTGTAAATATTCGTTATGAACTGAAATTATATTGTTTTAAATTTTTACAAAATCGTTTCTGGAAACTCATGGATAATTTCACATAATTAGTGAAATAAACATTAATGTATATCCTGTTCTCCTAGGTAAAGTAGCCTAATTTTAGACAGGTTTCCATTTTTGGACATCTACCGTTACACCAAACTATTGATTTCGTGCAAGCACTTTTATGATTACCTACCGAACGTATTTAGTTGCATATTAATGATATTTATTGTACACTTGCTCGGTCGAACTATTGATATGACGTCATAAATAGTTATTTATGCAGCCAAAATCTAAACTCTGAAAATATAGTGTGTTGCCATTGGCTTTTAGAGCATTGTAATTTCTGTTGTTAGTATTGCACTGCACTATTGTCAAGCCTATTTTGTTCAATTTGAAGTTAACGCATATCATGACATGAAATCTGAATCTATCTTCAGATAATGTCAACTATGAGTTTATTGAGTTGTCATTAACGTCTATAATTTTCTTGTGATCCTGTGATTTTTATTTCTGATTGTGTTCGAAATTATAGTTTTAGAAAGTCTGTAGATGTGTGTCTATATTTAGCAACAGACCTTTGAAAGTTTATACTAACATACTGAACACACTTTCAACATTTGGCAACGTAATCGATAGTTAACCATATTATGTAACGCCACTGATTCCATGGATCAACTTTATTATGTAAATTTCCTATTTTGACTGCCCGGTGAACTGTTAAATTCTTTTGTGTTGGCTGTTGGGTTTGCATGATTTAATGTTTTAATGCACAGCATTTGTGTGTAGTGCATGATGTTATCACTCCGTTTTTCGAAGTTTATTTTATTGAAAGTTGTCGAGATTGTTGTAACTTTGTTCTACATTGTTCCAAAGTTTTACTTCATTCCAAACGGTTTTCGAATAAAACAAAAAAGCTGTTTTTTTTAAATGTAGTATTTCGATACCGATATAGATTGTTGTAGTTGTTCCAAACATTTGTAACATTTTTTGCCGAGATTTATAAGTAGGTAGATTCCTTGGCTTACTACACGTGGTGTATCAATTATTTAATTCAGGAATTCATTTCTTAATATTAATAACTATTCAGAGCTTTACAATATTATTCAATTAGGAGCCGAGTGTTATTTAAAATAAATAATAAAGGCTCGTGTCTTATCGTATGGTAGTTTGAACTTTGCTTAATATGATGAGCAATGTAAGGTTGTTTCGTTAGTTCGTCAAATCTAATGTAACAGGTAACATGGCTTTTGAAAGATATCGATCGTGCGATATGCGTATCGTCCTTTCGATTTGTACCGTTACACAATAAAGTCCATATAAGGTTTGCTTTCTCTGTTAACGCACTTTCTCTCTAAGTTATAGATAGTATTAAGAAAATATATTTGAGGCATGAGGTCGAATCCTGATTGATAAATATGGCGTTCTGCATTATGTCTTTCAATTTATTGGTACATGGAAGGCGAATAATAAATTTAATTACGAAGTTGTCTTTAAGAACAAAGGAACAACATAAGTATTCCATTCCGGAAAATTTCTGTAAGAAGTCGCTTGTTTCAATTTGAAACATATGGTTTTGCCGGTTGCTTTGTGACCTTCAACATTTGTTCCACAATTTAACGTAAGCGATTAGCTTTATACGTACTGTCCGATGAGCTGTTCGTTTTGAAGTTTGATTAAGATGTCATTATTACATTTATACGAGCATTTATACTAACAAATATTGGCTTGTATTATGATGCAATAAGTATTTCCACTCAAAGTATTAGTGTTTACGTTAATGAAATATTTGTAACTTAAAACTAGTTTACATTGCACAGGCTAAGCGAATAATTATTAAAAATTAATATCTGAGACTTATGTAAATAATCAACAGAACTCATATCCTTGTTTATGATTTAGTATAGCTTTTTTGGTCATATTTTAAGACATCGTTAAACATTGAGCTAACGTGTAACCTGTATTCCTAAACTTTGCAGCATAGTTGTGCAGCTGCATATACGCATCTGTAAATCAAAGGACATTATAAATGTGGTTGTATAAAAAGCTTGTCAACAAAAAAAAGTAGGGAAATTCAAAAGACGAATTTAATAGAGATCTAGTATTATAATTTGTTGGTAGTAGGGCTAAGTCCTACTGTATTGTAAGCGAGTCTAACCAACAGCGACCGCTGCGAATGCGGTGAGGGCGCGGAAAGCGCAGAGCACGTGCTCTTCGACTGCCCGCTTGAGGCGGGAAATCGAGGGTTGGCTGATAGCAAACTAGCTATCCTAGGTCTGGCATGGCCAAAGAGCCTAGAGGAAGTCGGGGAAGTGGTTAACCAGAAGGCGTTCTGGACAGCCTTAAAAGAATTCGCGGGAAGGGTCGTGAGATTAGACAATCAATGACGACCGCGTGTAAAAATTCGGTGGGGTTGGTGGGAGGATTGAAAATTTTAGATTGACTTGGCGTGAGTAAGGATACGAGCATAACCAAAACCTGATATTAAATTAAAAAAAAAAAGATAATTATACCAAAATGTCCAATATGCACGAGAAACCCCCACTCCATTAATACAATCACTGCCTATCTTCATAACTATGTGCGGAAAATCGGGAATAAATAATACCAAATAAACAATAACAAATAAATCATAAACCCTCATTAAATTAAATCAATAAAGTAAACAAGGATAATAAAACAGAGCGCAACCGCGCATCCCCCCAGGACTTGAAAGTGAAGTGATAGTGATAGTGATTGTGATCCCCCCAAGAACATTTAGTGCATACCCACCAGGACTTTAGCAGTGCACCCCGTCCCACCTTTAGAAGTAAGTTACAGACGACCAGATCTTCGGATGCTGGAGAATTTTATTATCGAGGTAAGACTTAAATTGTTGGCGGCTGTACTCGCACAAGCATTGATTTACATTAATCAGTAGTTTTTGAAATAATTTAAGAAGCACGTTTGGTGTGTAAAGGCGCTAGCCGACATAATGCTTGTGCGAGTGCACCTGATAAATAGGGTGATGCTTACGCTATTTTGTGCACTGTTATATGCTTAACGCTTATTAAACATTTATTTATATATTTACATAATTATATTTATTTATATTTTATATTTACACTTTATATTTATTTATATATAGCATGTATTATGTGGCTTATTTGTTTTGTTTGACGTTCTGTCGCCATTTTGGTTGCAGTATATATTTGGGAAAGACGAGCAGAATTGCGAAGATTGTAATCATAATGTAAATCAGTTAGGGAACGATAGGAAAGCTAGGGATGGATTTAAATTAGTTAGCTAGATTTGGATAGTTTTAAGACGACCCTTCAGGTCGCACTGGTAAGCAGAACCGGCGTCTGCTATCCGGTATTACGGATCCCTCCCCCTCTCATTTTTGCTTGTTGATCGGGTACACTCGAAAGTCAGCGCTAGGGATACCATTATTTACAACCCTGTTTTTAGTTTTTGTTTTGTTTTTGTTCCAGTTTTTGTCAGATTTTAGGTTTGTTAGATTGTTAGAGTTTGTTAGGTTTGTTAGATTTTTAGGTTTGTTAGATTTTTATTTAGGGTGAATCAACTATGAAGTAAGGATAAATTAGGAGCACGACTATTTTTCGCGTTTAAACCCAATGTAGTACCTCCGGGTGGAGCATTGGGGACGTGGCCGCAAGTATAGCGGCCCTAATTCAAATTATAATGTATTGTAAGCGAGAAAGACGCGATTAAAAAGTTTAAAGGGGTCTCACGAAGTGTAGTTAAGTAAAACCGCGGGTGCTACAACCTATAACAAGCATATATTCCCAAAAGGGGTGGGCATGCAACAACGCAACAGTGCGTGGGAGAATAAGGATTCTCTCCAATAAGAAATTAAAGTTTCCATATACATAGCACCAGTCATTGGGAAATGGTAGAAATGTTAAACCTATAAAGGTGATTAGTAATTGTGGTTTAGAAAAATAGTAGTTTTCTTGGACTAAATAAAATAGCTTGGGCTGATTAATGTATATGGTTACATATTCTCGCACACATCCACAAACATCTGTTTACGTCCACATACGGACATGGCGATGCCGATAGTTTTTGTTTAACAAATAGTTGGAAAGATACGTTAGATGTTAGTGTGTGGAAGCCCATCGGATCGTTGGATTCAAAAAGAATGGTGCGGAAGAATGTATGGTGGTTCTCGTTAGAATAATCGAAAGTGGTTAATCGATCGTATTGGATGTTTAAATATGCGAAAGTGTAAAAGCCTACATAAGCAAAATTTAATTATCAGACAAAAAAGTGCGCGATGTGCTATACCTTTAACGAAAGTATAGAATGGTGCTTTGCAGCGGTCATAGCAGTAAAAAAGGCGACTGACTTTTTCAAGCAAATACAAGAATAGCAGTAGCGCAGAGAAGGGGTATGCACGTATTATACAGCGCACTGTTACTATCAAATATGTTAGTTTATGGGTAGCTCAAACGTGTAATTAATTACGACTTATAGATCCCTTGAAGGTTTAAAAATTCTGAGACCATTGTCGTTTGAAAAATGTTTGGAAATTATCAGAACGGGAGCGGGTCGAAGTTTAAATTAGATGGATGATTGGCCGAGTTTTTTCTACCTTTTACGAGGGAATCGGAAGTTGACAGACATCGAGCATCTAATTCTTTATTTGGGCGATATCGAGTACTTACCGGTTCTAGAAATCATTACGTGCTACCGACCGCTATGCGGAAGATTTGGTTCTAGGAAATGAGCAACCTACGAAACTACAGAATACTCGGTATTAATGCTAATTGGTTTAGTGATCGCGTTTGTGAACTCTTCGAGTGTCTTCGGCAATCTTCTATTGTTTCCAAAGAAAATATTCAAGCCTGCCATTTCCTAAAATATGACGTAGAAATTATTTAAAATTAAATTGCTTTATTAGTAAGTATTCTGTAGACAACAAGTTTGGTATTCCTTTAGTAAAGGTTTAAAGTGTTTTATTAAGTTTTTGTTTATAGTAGCACTGCATCTTCTACCGCACGACTTGTAGCCAATTTGTGTGCGTGCGCTACCATCCTTTTGGATTTTTAATATGCACGCGATGCGATTTTTGATCCGTATAACATGGAATACGTTTTCGATGTTTCTACTAACTGCATTCGCAGCTTGGACGATGCGAACCGTGTGCATGCATTGGTGCTAAATGTACTGGACGAGTAGCAAGGATTGGTAAAAGATGACGTCATTTAGTTCCCCGCTGAATCCTCAACTTTGTTCGACCGTCTTCGGAAACTTTCGGTTTGCATTCTATAGGGTACATAAAGCAGGTACGCTAGAGTAAACTTTTAGTTATAAGTTAGTTCGCTTACAAGTTTAACCAAAGTCTTATAGTGCGGATTTTGTTTTGTACTAAAATGGTACCTGCAAACGTTTTTAAATGCAACTCTTGCGGTGCTTCCTATACCTGGAAAAATGCTCTCAAACGGCACCAGAACAAATGTTGTGGTGTAACATCGTCCACGGTTAAGCTTATACATCCGTCAGCAGCAAAGTACTTAAACTGTGTGTCTTGCGGTATCGCTTTTACGAGAATGGACAACTTACTGCGACACAAGGAGAAACAGTATGGTATGTCATTAAGCCGCAAACGTTCAGCTCCGACAGCTGTTAAAGGGTCTTGTACGAAACAACCACGAATTATGTGTAAAGTATGCGATTTCGAAATGAGAAAGACTACCTATGCCGCACACTTGAGAAGCAGCAGACATAAAAATGCAACAGTTACCGCTACTGGCGAAGATGGTGTAGAAATGGTTAGCACAGCGTTAACAACCGTATGGCTAGCTATCGCATAAAGAACACCAGTGTCGACGATGGAGTGTTCGAGTTTCTTTGGAAGCAGAAAGAACGGTTTATTCGATTACTTAATGAAAAAAGAACACAACATACTGCAATAAAAGTCTATTGCAAACTCTACGGCGTTTACACCAAAATGGTAGAAGAGACTACCGGTGTGAAATCCTTTAACACAAAAAATATCGTTATAACGTCTTCTACTAATCTGGAAAATATGTACGAGGTGTCTTAAGCGAAACCATGAGAACAAAATCTGAGGAATTTGAAACACGTGGGGCCGGTTGGTCTTTGGAAAAGGTGCTCTATTTAGAAATAAATATTAATAAATATAAGCCGATGTGAGGAGTTCTAGGTTAAGAATAAAAATTGTCAATATGTATTTAGAAATGTTGGTTAAAAAATTTAAACTCTATTAGTAAAAATTGTCTGTAATAAAAAGTTTTAAGAATGGTTTTTAGATTTTCTTTTAGGTATGAGCTGCAGGAAAGTTATAATTTAGAGGGTATATGTGTAACTTTGTAAGGGGTGGTCCTATATTAAATCTGTTTGCAGATTCGGATTTCGCGTAAAATTCTATACTAAGTTGATGTGTCGGATAGTTAAAAAATTTATAAGGACAGTTAGAAATCGCTGCTGCTGGTAAAAAATCTTAAAATTGGGGTAGCTCCCTGGGGGATGATGCAATCTAAAAAATTCCTAGAGATTTGGGTAGCTGAGTATAATCTAATATTAATTGATACCAAACAAGTCACATTTATCTCGTGGGTGGAAATGTGGAGAAAGATTTATCTCGCAGAGGGTATATGTGTAACTTTGTAAGGAGCGGTCCTATATCAAATCTGTTTGCAGATTCGGATTCTGCGTAAAATTCTAGATTAATTTGATGTATCGCATGGTTAAGAAAATTTATAAGGACGGTCAAATCGCTGTCGGTAAAAAATCTTAAAATGAGGGTAGCTCCCTGGGGGATGATGCAATCTAAAGAATTCCTAGAGATTCGGGTAGCTGAGAAAATTCTAATATTAATTGATACCAAACAAGGTACGTTTATCTCGTGGGTGGAAATGTGGAGAAAGATTTATCCCGCAGAGGGTATGTGTGTAACTTTGTAAGGGGTGGTTCTATTTTAAATATGTTTGCAGATTCGGATTCTGCATAAAATTCCAGATTAATTTGACGTGTCGCATGGTTAAGAAAATTTATAAGGACGGCCAAAAAATCACTACTAGCAAAAAATTTTAAAATGAGGGTAGCTCCCTGGGGGGTGATGCAATCTGAAAAATTCCTAGAGATTCGGGTAGCTGAGAAAATTCTAATATTAATTGATACCAAACAATATAGATTTATTTCGTGGGTGCGGTGCCTATAGGCACCGAGAGGTATCTCGAAAATTTTAGGGGTTAGGTTACCGATTTTTTAGGGTAGGGATGGTTGAGGTAAAAAAATCCCACAAGGCGAGAGCAAGGTGGAGATTCATCTCCTCATTTCCTCCTTATGGGAATTTACATGTAAATTGGTTCAGATGAGTGTGGAAATGAGGGATTCTGGTGGAAATGAAGCACCAGGAGCCTCCATAACTATCTACTAACTAACTAGGAACTATTTCGTAGACAGGTTTAAAAAAGGTAACGGTATAGCTATATAGGAGGCTCTGCGTATCTGACAGGTTCGCGTATGACTGCTAATCCTAAGGTCGCGGGTTCGATTCTTTCACAAAAATACGCCCTTGTTCGGATGAGAGGTAAAATGTAGTGAGTGTGTAGTGTAGTATGTGAGTGTTGTCACGCGCGTTAAAGATCCCTATCTTACTTGGAATAGCAAGGGTTCGGCAAAATTCAAAATTCTCAGTTAAAAAGACACTTGCTTCCTAACCAGTGTAGTACCTTCGAGTGGAATATTGGAAAGTCAAATTTATGATGTAGTTTTTGTGTCTAACGGTTTCAGTGTTGAAGTTTTAGATACATCTGATGCGATTGATCAAGTGTGGTTGAAGTTTGCTATTGAAAATAAACGCATCCTATAGGAGTTCTGTGCAGGCCGCACAGCAGGGAATGTGATAACTTTATAAGTGTATCTGATATTGCATTTGCATTTCCAATGCTCCACCCGAAGGTACTACATTGGCCAGGAGGCGAGTTTTTTGTTGCCTGGGCGAGGGCGTAATTTTTGTGAAAAATGCTCACCTGCCATTTTTCAAGCAGTCGGCCGTGTCGGGATTTGAACCCAGGACCTTGGGATCCGTAGTCTTACGCTTACTACATTGATCCACGGCGACGCCAGTGTATATGATAACACGTTAGCTTCTTTGGTGCTGGAGTACAATGTTATTTTTTGTACTGGACTTTAATCAAATCTTAAAGGTACTAACTCACCTTTGGGCTCTTCCCGATTTAATAATAATTTTTGATCCAACTTTAATGGTGGAGTTAGGAATAACTAACCTTAGTTTATCTGACCACGATTCAGTTTACTTTAGACTAACTGCTGAAACTGCTACCGCGAGTAACTGCATAAGAAAATGTCGTTCTTTTAAAAACTCTGAGAAGAATGTATTTGAGGTGAATTACAATTGATTTCTTTTCATTCAATTTTTTTCATGGAAAGTGTAAATGAAGATTGTATTTGTTACAAATTCGATTTATTTTCTAATGAATAAACATGTTCTTTACGTAGCGTTTAGAAATAAAGAACGTGCGTTCTCTTTGTTGACGGGCAATATAAAATTACTTATTAGACTAAGAAACAAAGTATTAAAAAAATTAAAAAAAGACATATCCTTGAACAGTGGAAATACTATAAGTAGCTACAAAACGACTTATTTTCGGTATGAAATTCAAAAGGGTGACAAGAAAATCTTTTGGACAACATTGCGGACCGTCAACATCTATTCCAAGCCGGTGGCGAATATTCCAAACTTCTTTTTTAGTGACGTCCAAATAATTAATGAATATTTTGTCGATTCCATTCCAAAGCCAGCCACTGACGACGCAGGTATACTTGAGTTCTATAATAACAATAAATTTAATACGTGCTGTTTTAAATTTCATTTCATTGATGAGATTAAAGTTACTAATTGTATAAATAGTATTAAGACCAGTGCATTAGGGTCAGACGGATTAAATGTTCAAACAATTAAATTGTATTTACCTATTTTAGCTATATGTATGAGACAGGCGAGATACCCAAAGATTTCAAACGTAGCATCATAGTAACTATACCAAAAAAGAAAGGCGCGGATAGATGTGAAAATTTTCAAACAATAAGTTTGACAGCACACGTGTCAAAAATATTAACTAGAATTGTGCAAAGACGAATGGAAAAACGGGCGGAAGAAATACTAGGAGAAGACCAATTTAGGTTTAGGCGAAACAGGGGAACACGGGAGGCTATTTTAGCCCTGAGAGTGATAATGGAGAAAACAATAGAAAAAGGGGAAAGCGTGTATATAGGGTTTGTAGATCTGGAAAAAGCATTCGACAATGTAAAATGGAAAAAAATGTTTGATATACTCAAAAAGATTGGAATGAGTTATAGGGATAGACGAATAGTACATAGCTTATACAAAGAGCAAACAGCAGTAATAGAATTAGAGCAGGAACATAGAGAAGTAAACATTAGGAAAGGAGTGGGACAGGGATGTGCCCTATCCCCATTGATTTTTAACTTGTACATAGAAGAGGCAATGAATACTGTCAACTGCAGGAAGACATTTGGAATAACTATGCAGGGACAAAAAATTGATATGCTTAGATTTGCAGATGATATAGCGGTATTAGCGTCTAGCAAGGAAGAGTTAGAAGCTGCTCTTAATGAAATGGAAACGGTTCTAACAGAGAGATACGGTATGAAAATTAATAAAACTAAAACTAAAGTTCTAGTATGCAATGGTGGGGAAAATAAATCAAAAACAAGAATACAAGTATGTAACACGAACTTACAAGATAAGGGTTTCTGCTACCTAGGAAGCCAAATAACGCAAGATGCAAAAAGCACAAAAGATATAAAACAAAGATTAGCACAAGGTCGTGCTACATTTAACAAGAAAAAGCAACTACTGTGCTCATAGACCACAAACATAGAAACAAGGAAAAGATTGCTTAAAACGTGTGGAGCACAGCACTGTACGGCTGTGAAGCCTGGACAGTAGGAGAAGCGGACAAGAAAAAGGTAGAAGCCTTTGAAATGTGGTGCTACAGACGTATGATGAAGATATCATGGACAGACAAAGTTAAGAACGAAGAGGTACTAAAAATGGTAGGGGAAGAAAGAAATATGTGGAAAACGGTAAAGAAGAGGAGAGATAGGATGGTAGGCCACATACTACGGCATGAGGGAATAGTGCGGAATATATTAGAAGCAGAGATAGGAAAAAAGAGAAGAAGAGGCAGACCTAGGTTAGACTACTGCACACAGATAGTAAAAGATGTAGGCTGTAGGGATTTCAGGAAGATGTGTAGGCTAGCCCAGAATAGAAATCAATGGAGGTACGCATCCAACCAATCCCAAGATGGATAAACTAATGACGAAAAAATAACTGTGCTTAAACATGATGAGTATTATAAGTTACTACAAGAATTGGTTGGGCAATATTCTCAAATAATGTTAGGTGTGTGAAAGGATTTACTGGAAAACCATTACTTCGGCAAATGTCTAAGTGTTGGGGGATCTTGGTAGCCACAGGTTGCTTAACCCCCTTCACTGAATCTTGGTGAAATAGGGCATAAAATTAGAAAACAATAGAAGGGGAACGAGCTGTATACACATGCTGTGTGAGAATTTCAGGGAACTATGTAGGCTAGCTCAGAAAATAAATAAGTGCAGGTACGTGTCCAACCAGTTTTGAGACAGAAAACTTAATGACGAAAAAATAAGCGCAGATAAATCTGATGATTAGTATAAACAACTAGTTGTTGGTTGCGAAATATCTGCAACTAATGATGACTGTGCGAAAAGATATATTGGAAAATATATTAAATCGGTAAATGGTTAAGTGTTGGGGGAACTTGGCAGCCACAGGCTGCTTACCTCCCTTCACAACCACTGAAGGTCGGAGAAATAGGGTATGTAATTGTAAAACAATAGAAGGTGACCGAACTGCATCTAACAAGAAAGAACAGCGCCTATGAGAAAAGACAACAAATATAGAACAAGAAGAAAATTGTTGAAAGCATATGTGTGGAGCACAGCACAGTATGCCTATGAAATACGGGCAGTCTGAAACACAGACAGAAAAAGGGTAGCAGCCTTTTGAAATGCTGTGCTTCAGATGTATGAGGACGATAGCATGGACAGACAAAAATAATAACAAATAGGTTATAGAAATAGTAGGGGAACAAGGATATCTGGGGGAAAAAGATAAGAGAAATAGAAGGGCAGAATACGTTCTAAGGCATTTTGGGAAATAGTATGGGATATATTACAAGCAGAGATAGGAAAAAAGAGGTAGATGTAGACCTAGATCAGATAGTTATAGATGCAGACTGTGCAAATTTCAGGGAAATCTGTAGTTAAGTCAGAATAGGAAACAATGATGGTACGCGTCTAACCAGTTCCAGGACTGAAGACCTAATGATGATACCTATTTTATGACCCATTGTTACCCATATAATCAGTTATCGTTTGCCAAACGGTGCTTTTACAGAAACATGAAAAATTAGGTTATTATTCCCGTTCCAAAAACTAAGACGCGTGATCTTCTTAAACACTTGCGACCTAGTAGCATTTTACCGGTGCTCTCAAAATTCCTCGGAAAAGTAATTGCCGAGCAACTCAAGAATAACCTTAACAAATTTGGTATATTAGTCGTTACCCAATCTGGGTCCCGATCAAATCACAGCTGCTGAACAGTGCTGTTTGACATTGCTGATGCTATAATAGCTAATACTATCAACTGAAATTAGCTGTTCTTGTACTATTAGATTATAGCAAAGTATTTGATTGTATTTGATTCATTAAGTCACAAAGTACTTTTATCCATTCATAAGTACATTGGATTCGAATCAATTCCTATCAGATTGTTTCACAACTACCTGGAGAATAAAACACAATTTGTAAAACTTGGTAATGCGGTGTCGTCAGTAGTGGGGGTGGCATCCAGTGTATCTCAGGGATCCATATTGGGACCGTTACTATTTACAATTTACTTAAATGGGGTCCTGCGGTACAGCTTTTGACATCAATTTGCTAATGATAATCAAATCTATTTATCTTTTAATTTAGAGAATACACAATTAGCATGTAATCAAATAAATCAGGATTTGCGTAGTATAGAGCAAGAATCTAGTAAACATTCTTTGACGATAAATATTTGTCATCTTATTCGGTTCAAAGCTTCTAAGACTAGCCGCGTTGCCACAGATTTTAATTAAAATTGATAATCAAACGGTTACTCCAGTTAATATTGGGAATAATCTTCGTTTGATTTTTGATGATGAACTCTGTTTCTCGCATCAGATTTCAAATACAATATAAGCTTTATTTTTTAATTTTAAAATGTTATTTTCACATATGCATGAGTTAACTATTGAAACAAAAATTATATTAAGCGAAGCACTTGTATTATTTCATGTAAACTATGACAATGTAGTTTACGGACCTTGTTAAAGGGTTTTGGATAAAAAAAGATTGCAGCGACTTCAGAACTCCTGCCTCCGTTTTATTTATAGTATTCGTAGACACATGCATATATCTCACAAGAAGCACGATGCTGGTTGGTTGATCATACAAAATACATTATTACTTTATTCAGCTAGTATTTTCATAGGGTTATAACATTAAAGTGTCGAAAATATTTTACTAAAGAATAAGTTATCAGACATATACACCATGTTCTCTTATGAGGTTTATTAACAGCACTTAAACACTTTACTGAAATATTTAAATCTTTATATCGATAACGTATTGCCCATTTTACAATCATATACCTGATAACTTTAAGTATCTAAACGACATTGCTTTCGAGAGAAAATACAAGAATAAATTATTTAATGCACGTCGTCTTCAAGAAAGCAATTTTTCGGCACAGATTCTAAGGATAAATGTTACATTGATAATCAATTTATCGTACAAAACCTGCAACATGCATATTATTGTAATTGCAATCAAAGGTTTAGCGTAATGCACTGATATGCAAAAACACAGCACGCACTCGCACTCGATCACACGTTCATATGCGCCCAGGCACAATTACACACAGTCGCGTACACACCCGTATCGTAACGTGTACATTTTTGTTTGTTTATTTAATATGTAATTGTTATTTTTGTACGGTTAAGTGGAAGAGCAGCCTTTGCTGAACTTCGCCCCTTTTCCTTACACACAGTTTCATTTTAGTTTATATACTGATACTATTGCGCATTGAAGGAAAATAATGTTACGTTAATATTATTATTGTTTATGTACACCTGTACCCACGTCACAATATTATTATGAAATACCTACAAAAACATCTCCCAAATCTTGGAAGTTATGTAAAAAAACCAAATTTGATATTTACCAAAACAAAAATTTTTCTCTTTCTTTACTGTTAATAAATGTTTTACATCCCTTTCTTCAAGTACAAAATCGTAGGTCACCCTTTCTTAAACAACACGCTTTATTATATAATTTGTTACGGTCAATGCTACCCTGTTAAATATTTCCACTTTATTTATTTAGTATTCTTTTTCAATATTCTAACGCTTCCGTTCCGATATCTTGTGTAACTACCTGTCAGAGGAGATGCCCCTGATCATGCTTTATACTTTAACAAATCGATTTGCTTTTGTAAAACTCACTCTAATACAATTGAAGCAATTATTTGTTCAACACTCTGTAGAATGTTATTAACGTATTTAATTTGAGTAAAAGTACTTCAATCTATTTTTATTGTTTGAGATAACCAGCAAATATACTCGGTTATCTACAATCCTTGTTTTCTGAAAAGAATTTATTCCCTTTATTTATGAGCAGTGATAAAGTTTGAATAACAAATTTTCTACAATTGTATTTGAATTTGCCGGTTTTCGTTATCTAATTATGCATTATAACGACTGTAGAAGTATTCTTTTGACTGTTACTCAAATATCCGAATCGATTATCAGCTCGTTTTCTAATTTGACTTCACTCTGATCCTGCTTTCCGCGCTAACATGTACGCTATGCGTAACGAATTTTGTTACTTCAAGAGCAATATACACTTCCATTGTGCATTGGTAAGTTCTTACGCGTTTATTAATACTAGTAAGATTTTCTTTTTAGCTTTTTTACGTAGGCCGTGCTTTTCTACTTAAGCAATGCTCTTCTACGTAGACTCAAATTTCTTCTACATAGGTCAAATTGTTTCTTTTATGCAGGCCTAATTGTTCTTTGGTGTAGTCTCAAATGATTTCTTACATCGGCCTACTGTTGCAAGTATGGTCGTAGCTTAATTGTCCTGACTACCTTGAAGACCACCTCTTAGTGAGCGAGGTCACGATGCTGTGTTAATTCACCTCTGACGATGCAGGTCTAAGAAGAAGCAGGATAAGTACTCACAGCACATGGAGGTCTGTTGCGATCTTTCTTTGGTATCTTATTTATCCGCATTTGATGTTTGTGCATAACAAAACCCACTTAGAAAGTAGCTCAGCTGGGGCTCCTTGTTGTTTTTTTTTAAACAAAATGCTTACTAGAATTTGTTTCGCACTTCATATTTTTAACTAAACATACTTGTTTGTACGAAAGATGTGAATCATCCGACTGTCCGCGTTTGTAGTTAGCTTGGTATTTCTACGTTTCCTTTATTTTTTTATACGTAATCGTGACTCGTTCGGATCCTTTTTTATTGTCTGCTCTATTTCTGTTTAACCCGTGCGTTTTAACCGTTACAAATTCATCAATCATTAAAATTAGGATATCACTTTTAATAAACACTCATCAAAATTCTCCAAAAATAAATTTGTTATATCTGCAAATAAAATTCCTTATTTACTATATAAGAATATACGAACATAAAATCCAAAGCTGAATTTCAACAAACAAAACAAATAGCAGAAAGCGTTACGAGCAATTAAATATCTGGTTATAACCTCGAATGACATTGTAGTAAAACGGGTACACCAACTGTTTTCTTTACTATGCCATAATGACCCTTAATAAAGCTTGAAAAGAGTATATCAAAACAAAGAGAGCGAATCTGAATCTGGCTTTAATTTATATTTGAAAAGACCTGACGTTACAAACAACGTTTTACTTTTTCCAATTTAGCCTTATAAATTTTTGTTATAAAAGCTGGAAATAGGACACCTGCGTCTCGTTCAACACGTGCGTTATAATGAATTAATTGTTGAAATTTGTCCTAATAAGTTTGTTTATTATCGCACATTAGCTTTACTGAGAATTTCAATCTTGCTCTCCGTGTGGAATACCCATCTAGTTCTTTCTCAGAGAGCTTTTATATATGTTCGAGTCTGTCGACTTGTTAAATTACGTGAACTGTTTTTTTTTTGCAAATGGTAAGTATTAAATAGAACTTTTGAACAGTTTAATTTTATGAAGGAATAGAAATATATACACAGCTTATTTTTCAAACGGAACTTTTATAAATGGTGTTTTTCAAAAAACATGTATCACTTTTTAAGATTTCGGCACGCATTTTATAAATTTTTTTCGTAGAATCTGAACGTAACCTACCAAGATTTTTCAAAATCTACAAGAACCAACTTGTTACTGAGACAAAAGTTTTAACAATTCGTAATTTGTTAATCACTATATGTATTAGTTAATTTTTCCTAAACTTCAGTCTAGTAGTCTTCACCATAAAACAAATGACTAATTGAAATGGTTGTAACTCATAATTCCGGCTTAGTATTTGCACATATGAGATTACGTTAGAAGGGAAGTGTGGAATCATACCAGACGCTCAAGCGACGAATGAACTGCATACCACGATCACGTGTCGTCACGCCAATAATAATAATATTTTTCTTCTTCTCTTGTCGCCAGCAGGCGAAAAGCACGATGCCAAGCCATCCTTCGGAGCTATCACCCTATCACCAACCGTCCAACAACTAGTCCGCGATCCCAAAAATGTTATGAATAACCTCGAAACTTTTTGTCAGTCCACCAACTTATAGACAGAAAGAAGGAGAAAGAAAGCGAGTGGGAGGGAGCGTGAGCGGAGAGAGCGTGTGCGGGCGAGGCAAGTGAGAGAGCGATAGAGAGCGAGAACGCGGGCAAGAGAGGGTCAGAGACCGAGGGGTAGCGATGTGGAGAGAAAGACCGAGGGCGCGAGAACAAGAAGGGGTGATGGAGAGAGGGGTCGAGAGTGAGAGGGATGGAGGGAGTGGGGACAGAGGGGAGAGGGTAAGCGAGGAGCTGTGAGAGAAAGGGTCAGTGGCGGGGAGGGAGGAAGAGTGGGTGCGATCGAGGGACAGGTGTAACATGGAAGGAGAGAGAGAAAGCGCGGGGTGAACGCGAACGCGAGAAAGTGATGGAGGAAGCGGTGTTGAGTGCGAAGGAAGGAGGGGCGGCAGAGAGAGAATATCGAAGACGTACCCAGCTAGCTATAAATGCGGATAACAGTCGTCACCAATGTACGTAGTAATAAATTAATTTTTAAAACGTTCAATAAATATTATTTCATGATAAGTGAATATTAATTGTGATTACTATAAGGATGTACGGGAATAAATTTACTGAGGATTATTGGGTATTAATCTAAAAATTTGTATACAGTGAAATTATGTACGCTGCGGTATTATCTCGTGTAATAATATCGGCAGTGGATGTGCTTTCTAAAAGCGTGGAATGTGGAGTATCATCAATATTACGAAACTTGCGTATTTTGTCCAGCATTCCATATCGATTCTCTTTTACTATAATATGCGTAAATATATTTTGGTTTAGTGACGTTTTTAACCCTACACTCATCTTTGTGTATGTATCATTGTTTGGAATAGAAGTTTTTGTGCACACCATTGAAGCAAGTAAAAAATTATTACAAATTATTAGCTAATTAAGCTTATTGACAGTAATATTTAAGAAAAGAAGTAAATAATTATTTAAAAATCATTTGCGTGCATGCATTTGCATTACAGCAATTGATTTATTTATTCATGTTCTTGATAACTAAAGGAAAGTAATTATTACTGTATTGCCAATAAAAATAGTTCACTTCAATGTATGACGTTAGTGAGTAAAGGTGTCTAGCCTGAAAGTTTTACTTGCAAAGTAAATTTCAAATGCAGTGAAATGCGCAAATTGCATTTTGTTTACCTTACCGTCTTTCCAACGATAATTTCTTAGCAGTCGGAAGACTTCATAAAAAGAAAAGCTTCCTAACCGTACTTTGATGAACACAATTTTTTAAAGATAGTTTGTATGTTCTTTTTCTTTATTTATTTTTATCAAATAATGCCTAACTTTTTTAGGTAACAGCCGAAGACAAATATTTGTACACATTTTTTACTGTATCGGTTTCATACTAATATTTAACAATTTCGTAACCACATTTGTGTATGTTCGTTTTAGAAACCCAGTTGTTCTCCTTCTTGTATCCGCTTTTTTGCTTAATCTTCCTAATACGTATCGCATTTGTTAGTGATTTTCTATTATGAATACATTTTTGAAGTTTTCAGGCTATCGATGCACTTCGTGCTCTCGAACTCTGTTTCCTTATTTACCCAAGAAGGGGGTAAATAGCGAAGTGTTTACGAGAAGCAGCAAAAGACAATAGAATCGGAAAGTACAGTAGTTCAGAAAAAGACAAGACCACATACATAAAACAGAACATGAATTAGACGAGAAAGTGGACAAGATATAACTTTGAAAGAAATGCTAAAAAAGTACAACCTTATTAATGAACTTAGAAGAAAAGTAATGGCTAAATAAAAAAAAAATGTTACGAAATTAAAAACGTAAAAAGGAAGGTCCGTAGGATATTGTGTTTATAAATGGGCTCTTGATGAACATAAAAGAAAAGGAAAGAGGTAAACTAATGCTGGTCTTGAAGAACAAGTTGATATAATTCTTTAAAATGCACTAGAGTTGGAAAATATATAAGAAATATACACGATGCTACGAAATAAAAGTTGATATAAAGCAAAAGACAGAAGTACACAATGTTATATAAAAACACCATATTCAGAAAATACTTTGAAATAGTCTTAAAAGGAATGAAAGGTGTTAAAACTCCACGAAAAGACGAGATACAATTAGAATTGGTGAAGAGTTTTACAGAGAAGCAGAAGAATCTACAGTTTTGTAGCATTGCAAAAAGTTAATGAAACTGATTGTCCGCAAAGACTCGCTTAAAACAATCATTCGACTAGAAACGAAAAAACATGGAATGCAAAGGCTGCCACACAATAAACTTATTTCACGCAAAGCTAAAATAATGTTGCGAATACCGAATACAAAACTAAAGGAAAAACCATATAAACATATTAAGGAACTGCATTTCGTACTTCGAATAGGAAAGGATGAAAGATATATAAAAAAAGGAAAGGTGGTATTCTTAACTTTTGTAGATATAAAGTATGTTACCTTTGGGACATTGTAATGGGCATACCAAGGAAAATATGTGGAATGGGAATGTAAGAAACAATAAAAAACATGTACATAAACCAAACAACTAATGAAGTTCGAGTAGGAAAATAATTATAAAAGACTAAAATATGAATAGGAGTTAGGGTAGGATGTTGTTTCTCACCAACCCGTTTCAACATATACTTTGAAATCAAAAGGATATTTTAGTAGGAACCTTAATCCAAAATTTTGGGTGATTATGAGTACAAAAGATTCTCTTCAATTTTGCCAAATTCTGAACGGTTTATAAGATATCAGTGATAAACTAAACGACCCGGTAACTTTAATCAGGTACACATTGTAAGAAAAATTAAAGATGCTTCACATGCTCACCATCCTCCTCAATGCAACTTGTTACCCGCCTTCGCAACTCTCGTTCTCAAACCTAGTCCTGCATATTATCGTGAAGAAATTTAAGCGCTTAGTGGATTCCCTCTACAGGTTTATTTCTTGTGACTTGATTATCTGTCCCACACACAATAGATTTACGATAACTCCATACAAAAAATTCTATTGGTGACAAATCCGGGTAACGAGCAAGCCGATGAATCGGCCAGTTTCTTCAAATTCACTAATTGTGGTAATTTCGATTTGAAAAATCCGTAATGATACGACCAAAATGAACTCGAGCGCCGTCGTACGTTGGCGAGTACGAACTGGCACATCATCCAGTAATATTGGCAGGTCCTTCTCTAGAAATAGTGTGTAATTTTCCCCATTCTGAATTCCGTCATAAACACGCACGCACGTACGCACGCTGCCACGTACTCACGTTCGCACGTACGCACGTGCTCACAGACGTAAATGTACACACACGAAGGTTTACAAACGCACTCACATATTCACCCGCACTGACACGGACACTCAGTTGAAGGGCAAATTTACTTTTTCAAACGTGTAAGGAAATTAGTTGTTTAGTCATCGACTAAAGGCGTGTTGGGCCTAATCTAAACTCACACAAGTTATTTTTGTGAGGGGTAACGACACTCTTAAAACATTGTTATATCTATTAGTTTAAAGTATTTTCCGATCATGCGATTTGCACAAAATATTTCTTAGCTATGAGTTAATTTCCCCTAGTGTGGCTTTTAGATAGTTAGATAGTTTTTAGATAGCGAACTAGAGTTGGCTTCAGCACACGATGCTGTTAGTTCTTTGTGTGAGTTTACTGTTTCGTCACTTCAGACAGTGAACAACACATTTAAGCTTTTGCATTTTACCTAGTAGATGAAGATTTTCTCTGGTTGGAACAGAGAACGGGTTCCTTAAGGTAGAGTTAGGGCGTTCTGAATATGTTATTAGACAGTGCCATCAATTTTTAATATTGGGAATATCCCCCAGCGGAAGGGGTCCATTTTACCATTTTAAAAAATATTCAAATAGAAAATAATGTATTACAAAAAATAATATATTTCATAAAATAACATATAGATATACTTATTACTAGGTATTTACTGTAAATGTGCTTTCTGTACTTTGGACGAGACAAAAGCGCTAATCAGTAACTCAAACTCGAACTGCTTCGTCAATGGCGATTCTAGGCAAAGAGTGCAAACTCTTGAAATTTAGAACTTTGACATCGAGAGTAGCATTTCTGGCTTGAAGCACGATGCTTCTTTATGAAGTTGTCGCGGTCGAATTGAGTGACTTCAAGTCTTCTAGCGCACCTTGCAGTCGTGGAAGATAATTAGCAAAATGCTCGACAGCGTCAATTCTGGTAGACCATCGCGTAACAGATAAACTATTAAGTGAACGCCCTATTTTATTTTTTACTTTTCAACGCCGTGAACTGCTGTTGAAGATTATGTAACACTTTTGAGCAGCTCCAAAGAAGGTGATGGATTTAGGACGCAGGCATGAATCGTAATTATGTGTCTCTAGCAGTGAAAGGGTTAAGAAATAGTATTTCATTTTTTCTCATTCTTTTAATATCACCAATACTACTTCATCAACTAGTTCAGAAGCAAAAATTCAGTTTCCGCAGTACCAATATCGGAATCGTCAAGGTCAAGGTACCTACACAGGTGAATATGTGATGTCGATTGCACTTAGATCCGCAATCCGTTAGTTTCACTTTCAAAGCTTTCAATCGCTCCAATCACATCTACATGCGTATTATACTGCGCCAGATCAAACGAAACAATAGTGTTCTCACTATTTTTAGCCTGGTTACAGTCTGGTTCAGAAGAAGCTGTAGGAAACGGTTGTCTATCTCGTATATACTATCAATCGTATCATGATTTTCACTTGTTCTGCTATCAGTAGTATCGGAGACTTCAATTGGACGAAAATTAAAATTAGTAAGCGTCGAAATTGCGAAATTAAATTTTTTCGCCTGCTATCTGCGCGTTCGTTTCGTTTTTGCGCACCAAATTTATGGCGATACATTTCGAGGGATATTTATTGTAGTTACGAATTATTAACCGTTAATTAGTGTCAAACACAGTTCACGATTTATTATTTTATTTTTAACAAAGTACAGCGTGAACCGTATACAACTGAAGAAAGTTGCTTAACACGTTTACTGCGGAGGACGCACATGTTAGGCGAGCATTTTCCACAAAAATACACCCTCGTTCGGATGGAGGTAAAATGGACGTCCCGCGTGTGAGTGTTGTCACGCACGTTAAAGATCCCTACGTTGCTTGGAACAGCAAGGGTTCGGCAAAATTCAGAATTATTCAGGTAAAAAACTCGCTTCCTAGGCCAATGTAGTACCTTCGGGTGGAGCATTAGAAAATCACATGTAAGGAGGACGCACATGTGTGTCTATACACGTTGATAGTCATGTGCGGTAGACGCGTTTGTGCGTCTTTTAGAATGGGTAACTTCTGTTTGCCAGTACTCGTTGAGCATCTGTTGATGGTGGTTGTATCTTCGTAGCATATAGCAGAGGTGTTCGTGTTTAACTGATTCTATTCGTTTTAAAAGTTTGTTGACTTTTATGTGCATAGTTAAAACAAAATGGCTGATGATCAAAACGTTACTGCTGGCCGCTCTGCACCGAAAAAACGGAAAATGGTCTTTAGATAACCACTGAAATTAATAGATAAGGAATTAGAGTACGCATTGTTAGTATCGGGATCGGAAATAGAAAACAAGCGATACTTAGTTTATTCCCAACAAAGATGACGAAACGTCATCTGAAGATAGCAATCAAGCAAAAGATATGATAGATCTGTCTCAAACTGATAACAGCGAACCAAATCAACTTGCTGATCAAGGATGGAAAGAATATTGTGAACCAATGTTAAAAATACCATTTGTGAAAGTGACTGGTACGTTAGTAAAGATGGAGGTTGCAGCTACCCCTTATGATTATTTTCGTTTATTGTTAGACGATGCGCTACTAAATGTAGTAACACAAGAAACAAACTGTTATGTTGAAAGTGTATTTCTCTCTTATAAAACGAAATATGAGTCTCGAATTACAAACTGAATTGAAGTCACAGTTGATGAACTTTTACGCTTTATCGCACTAATTTTTCATACTGAAACTATAAAAGAATTCAGGACTACTGGAAAACGCACTGGTTGTTTGGATTGAATTGCTTTCAAAGTATATGAGCCGTAATCGCTTTCTTCTAATTTTACGCTGTTTATATTTCGCAAAAAATTCTGAAGACGGTGAAGATCCGCCAAATGACCGTCTATATAAAATTCGATATTTACTCGATTACTTTCAAGAAAAGACTATGTCTATATACTATCCTGCTAAGAACTTGTCGCTTGATGAGTTGATGCTGTTGTGAAGAGGACGATTGGTGTTCAAGCAGTTTATAAAAACAAGCGCCATAAGTATGACAACAGATTTATATGCTTACAGAATTTGATCGTTTGGTTTTAAATATGACATTGTACGCTGGTCAGACTGATGAATTGGGCGGCAAAGGACACGCAGAAAAGATTGTTATGTACTTGATGAGCTCATCATCATTAGGTCTTCAGTCCTGGAACTGGTTAAACGCGTACCCTCATTGTTTCCTATTCTGAACTAACCTCTACATTTCTCTGAAATTTGCCCAGTCTGCATCCATCATTATCTGTTCTAGGTCTACATCTACCTCCTTTTTCCTATCTCTGCTTGTAATATATATCCTATACTATTCCCCAAAAATGCTTTAGAACGTATTCTGCCTTTCTATCTCTCGTATTTTTTCCACAAATATCTTTATTCCCCTACTATTTATATAACCTATTTGTTATTAACTTTGTCTGTCCATGCTGTCATCCTCATACATCTGAAGCACAACATTCCAAAAGGCTGCTACCGTTTTTCTGTCTGTCTGTATTTCATAGGCATACCGTGTGTGTTGTCACGCACGTTAATGATCCCTACCTTGCTTGGAACAGCAAGGGTTCGGCAAAATTCCAAATTTTCCAGGTAAAAAACTCGCTTTCTGGCCAATGTAGTACCTTCGGGTGGAGGATTGGAAAATCACATGTAAGGTTGTGAAGGGGGAGTAAGCAGCCTGTGGCTGCCAAGTTCCCCTAGCACTTGAACATTTGCCGATTAAAATTTTTTTCTAATATATCTTTTTGCACAGTCAACAATAGTTGCAAATATTTCACAACCAACACCTAGGTGTTTATAATAAACGTCAGATTTATCTGCGCTTATTTTTCTTCGTCATTAGGTTTTCCGTCTCAAAACTGGTTGGACACGTACCTCCACTTATTTATATTTTTAGTTAGCCTACACATTTCCCTGGAATTTCCACACAGCCTATATACAACTCGATTTCCCTTCTATTGTTTTCTAATTATATGCCCTATTTCACCGAGATTCAGTGGTATGCGAAGGGGGGTCAGTGTAGTACCTTCGAGTGGAGCATTGGAAAATCACATGCAGGGTATGTGAAGGGGATTAAGCAGCGTGTGACTGCCAAGTATCCCCTAACACTTAGACATTTGCCGAATTAATAGTTTTTCAGTAAATCCTTTCACACAATTAACATTATTCTAGAATATTGCACAACCAATTCTTGTAGTTGCTTATAATAATCATCATGTTTAAGTACAGTTGCTTTCTTCGTCATTAATTTATCCATCTTGGGACTGGTTGGATGAGTACCTCCATTGATTTTTATTTTAAGCTAGCCTATACATTTTTCTGAAATTCCTACAGCCTACATTTTTCACTATCTGTGTGCAGTAGTTTAACCTAGGTCTACCTCTACTTCTCTTTTCTGCTTCTAGTATATTCTGCACTACTCCCTCATGCCGTAGTATGTGGCCTATTATCCTATCTCTTCTATTTTTTACCGTTTCCCACATATTTCGTTCTTCCCCTACCGTTTTTAGTACCTCTTTGTTCTTAACTTTGTCTGTCCATGATATCTTCATCATACGTCTGTAGCACCACATTTCAAAGGCTGCTACCTTTTTCTTGTCCGCTTCTCCTACTGTAGAGGCTTCGCAGCCGTACAGTAGTGTGCTCCACACATATGTTTAAAGCAATCCTTTCCTTGTTTCTATGTTTGTTGTCTTTGAATACAGTAGTTAGTTGCTTTTTCTTGTTAAATGTAGCACGACCTTGCGGTAATCTTTGTTTTATATTTTTTGCGCTTTTCCCATCTTGCGTTATTTGGCCTCCTAGGTAGCAAAAATTCTTAACCTCTTCTAAGTTTTTGTAACCTATGTGTATTCTTGTTTTTGATTTATTTTCCCCTCCTTTGCATACTAGTAATTTAGTTTTATTTTTGTTAATCTTCATACCGCATTTCTCTATTAGAACCGTTTCGATTTCATTAAGAGCTAATACCGCTATATCATCTGCAAATCTAAGCATATCAATCTTTTGTATCTGCATAGTAATTCCAAATGTCTTCCTGCATTTGACATTATTCATTACCTCTTCAATGTACAAGTTAAAAATTAATTGGGATAGGGCACATACCTGTTTCATCCCTTTCCTAATGTTTACTTCTCTACGTTCCTGCTCTAATTCTATTACTGCTGTTTGCTCTTTGTTTAAGCTACATACTATTCGTCTATTCCTATATTCCAATCTTTTTGAGTATTTCGAATATTTTTTTCCATTTTACATTGTCGAATGCTTTTTCCGGATCTACAAACTCTATATACACACTTTCCCCTTTTATATTGTTTTCTTCATTATAACTCTGAGAGCTAAAATAGCTTTCCGCGTTCCCCTGTCTCGCCTAAACCCAAATTAATCTCCTAGTATTTCTTCAGTTCGTTTTTCTATTCGTCTTTGTACAACTTTAGTTAATATTTTTGACACGTGTGCTGTTAAACTTGTTCGAAAATTTTCTCATCGCCTTACTTTTTTAGCGAAGTTACTATGAGGTTACGTTTGAAATCTTTGGGTATCTCGCCTGTCTCATACATATATAAGTTGGAAGAGACGTTATGTTACTGCTTGTCCAGCGGCTTTTAGAGTTTCTGCTTGCATCTTTTATGTACCCGGCGCCTTACCGTTTTTCAGATCCTTTAATGCTAATTCAAACTCATCTCTAAGTATAGGATATCCCAAGTCATCATTTTCAATGTCTGATTCCTGTTCTAATACTGTTAGTTCCTCTCCTACATATAAATTCTTTATATATTCTTGCCATTTACCCACTTTCCCTACATTTTCTATAATGACGTTTTCTCCCGCTTTCTTTATATTCTTGCTATGCGATTTTATATCCCTAAAATTGATTTCAATTAGTTTGTATGCGTCATCCGTCTTTCCTATTACCATCTTAGTTTGTACCCATTGCACTTTTCATCAATCCATTGTTCGTTGTTAGCTTTCCTGCATTTGCGGATAATTTCCCATTTTATGGCTTTGTATCTCTGTTTTTCTGATTTATTTTTGTATTTTCGTCTTTTTTCTATTAAATTCAGGATATCCTTTGTTATCCACTGTTTCTTATTTTCTTTTTGTGTATACCTCAGAATATCTGTGGCCGCCATGTGTAAGCTGGATTTAATGTTATTCCATTCTGTTTCTACTTCCTTAGTATCAAATATTTTCCCGATATCATTCAGCAATTCATTTGACTTTTTTTTTAATATCTTTATCTTTTAGTTTCTCTAAGTCAAAATGCCTTTTTTCCTTTTTTTCTCAAATTTTTTAATTTAAGTGCGGTGTTCATAAATAGGATGCTTTGGTCAATGTCTCTACCTGCTTCTGGGTAGCTTCTAAAGTCTTCCACTTGATTCCTAAACCATTGTCTAACATTAATGTAATCTATTTGATATCTTCCTATATCTCCTGGCGCCTTCCACGTATATCGGCTTCTAGCATGATGTTGAAATAATGTGTTTGTGATGGTTAAATTGTTTTTGTCGCAAAATTCTACCAGCCTATTTCCCCTGTTGTTTCTCGTGCGTAAACCAAATAAACCTACTACCGCTCCTTCCCCACTCTCACCTACCACTGCATTAAAATCCCCTGTAATTATTAAATTTGTATGTCCTTTTACGTATCTTAGTATGTCTTCGATATCTTTGTAGATCGCTTATACCTCTTCGTCACGGTAGCTAGAGGTGGGCATTTATTCTTGTATTATTACGGTGTTTACCCGTTTAGGTTCTAATCTAACCATGAGTACTCTTTCGTTCTTTTGTAAGTAATTTTCTACACAGTGTCCTATCATTTTTCGCATAACTATCCCCACGCCCGAATTTCCTTCTTCTGTTCCTGTATGAATTACCCTGAAGTCTCCACTCCAAAAATCTCCCGTCTCCACGCTCCGACTTGCAAAATGTTCCCGACTCTTATTCTGAACTTTCCGATCGCATCCTACGAAGTAGTTCCTTCCCGGAGATCCGAATGGTGGACTATTTAAATCCTGAATCTTTTACCTCAGAGAATGCCATCATGTTTATTACAATTTAAGTACGCTGTGTACTTGGGAGGTAATGTGGTAGTTTCTCGTTGCCTTCCACATCGCAGTAGTGTGTCTTAGACTGCCATACAGACCCCTATGGTCTCTGTCAATCTAAATACCGAAAGAGCCGCTGCCCTCTTTCGGCGACATGTCTTAGTTTGGTTCCTCACTAACGACCCTACTGCTTTGGTTGGACCTGTAGTTTGACTCTTTAGCTCATGAGAACACGCAAGCCATTTCACCTGTTCTAGTAATTTAGAACTTTGGCAAGGTGCAGGTCCATTCGAAATGGACTTGATGCACTATTGTCTAGGAAATGGACATGCCGTGTATATGGATAATTTTTACAATAGCCATAACTTAGTAAAGAAATTATTAGATCGAAATACGTATTGCACAGGAACTCCACGACCAGATAGAAAAGATTTTCCCAAAAACGTAGTAGCAGCAAAACTCAAAAGAGATGAAACAAAATCGGCATATCGTAGTGGAAAAGTGGAGGAACAAACGAGATGTTACTTACGTTTCTACCGAATTTCAAAATGAACTAGTGGTTTTGAAAAATAGAAGGGGCCAAGAAAAGAGAAAACCATTAGCAATTAGCGAATATAATAAATATATGAGCGGAATAGACCGCTCAGATCAAATGATGGCTTATTATCCATGCTCACGTAAAATAATGCGATGGTACAAGAAAGTAGGAATTCATGTATTTCATTTAATGTTACAAAATTCATGGCACTTATATAACAGGTTCTCTGGTAAACATTTAACTTACTATGACTTTAGGTGGACAGTAATAGAAGAAATACTTCCTAAAGACGGAACAAAAAGTAAAACGCCCAGTAAAAATTTGTCTGTTGCTCATTTACCTGAAAACGTAACTGAAAAAGCATCAAATGGTAAAATCCGCAGAAGAAAGTGCAGAGTTTGTTACAATAAAAAAATTCGGAAGGACACAATATACCATTGCGTAGTGTGTCCAGGTTCTCCCAGGCTATGTCTTGAACGGTGTTTTTCAGCATACCACAAAACGAATTAGTAAAAAGTTTGTCTTTGGTTTTATAGACTTGCATTGTGATTTTCTTTTATTGCGTTTTATATAGCAAGTTATTTTCCAGTGTTTTTATGTAAATATACGATTTAGAAATACGCGTACCTAATTTTTAATGCAGACACACTTGTGCGTCCAATCGCACATACGTGGTAGATGCGCATGTGCGTCTTGGCGCCAATATTCAAAAATGTACGCCAATATGACATTTTGATATAATTTAGTGTGATAACAAACCAAAATATACCGCATTTCATCATATTACATACACCTTTATCTGAATTGTCCATTTCTACATTTGTAACAGTGAACGTGTTTAGAACTAACTAAACTTGCATTCCGGCTTATTCAAGTAAACCCAAAGAGGCGTCTTCCTGGTAATTACTAGAGGTGTCCCTGTCATTACTCATTGTTTGGTGTTTAAATATCAAATATTCTGGAAGAGTTTAACTATACATCATAATTAAAGACCGGAATATTTGCTGCACAACCGTAAGTTTATTTTGCAAATTCCTGTGCATGTGAAAATTAAGTAGGGTATAAACTGCAAGCAGCTAATACCAGGAATCAAATTTTATGGTGCGTGAAGTTGGCCGCAACATTTTTGAATCTTTCAAAAATATTTGTCATAATTAGGTGCCAATTAGGCGCTATTATGCGCAGCTAAAACTAAATTTTGCGCCGTCTTGGCAAACAAGTTATTAATAAAATAAGATTTTTCCGGCCAAGTTCACGAAGCCGCACTTTTTTTCAATTTTCAGAAAATTCTTATTCCATAATTTAGCGCCAATTAGTCGCCATTTTGCGCCGTTGAAACGAAATTTTGCTCCCTTCTGTGTAACAAGTTATTCGAAATAAATTATTTTTTTGAACTACCTAAAAGCGTGAAGTTGGCCGCGACTTTTTTGAATTTTGAAAAAAATTTTGTATCAAATTTAAGCGGTAATTAGGCGCCATTTTGCGCCGTCGAAACAAAATTTTGCACCCTCTTGTGTAACAAGTTATTCGAAAAACAACTATTTGTCTGAACTACTTAAAAGCGTGAAGTTGGCCGCGACTTTTTTGAATTTTGAAAAAAATTTTGTACCAAATTTAAGCGGTAATTAGGCGCCATTTTGCGCAGTTGAAACGAAATTTTGCGCCCTCTTGTGTAACAAGTTATTCGAAAAACAACTATTTTTCTGAACTACCTAAAAGCGTGAAGTTGGCCGCGACTTCTTTGAATTTTGAAAAAAAATTTGAACCAAATTTAAGCGGTAATTAGGTGCCTTTTTGCGCCCTTAAAACAAAATTTTGCGCCCTCCTGTGTAACAAGTTATTCGAAATAAACTATTTTTCTGAACTACCTAAAAGCGTGAAGTATACCACGACTTTTTTGAATTTTGAAAAAAAATTTGTACCAAATTTAAGCGGTAATTAGGCGCCATTTTGCGGCGTTAAAACGAAATTTTGCGCCCTCCTCTGTAACAAGTTATTTGAAAAAAACCATTTTTCCGAACTGTATAAACATTCATATCTTGATTTATACCAAATTCTAGAACTAACGGACACATCTAGTAAGCGAACATAATATAGTTGGAAACCAGCGGTGTCTTCTTATCAGAAATTAGCTGTTGCCCGCCTCTTCATGCATGAAGAATTCGTAATTTGCATATCATTTTTTATCATATTTGAAAGTATTACCATGGAATTACACCCCTTCGTTAGGAGTAGTTTTACATAATTTAAATATTTGATTAATAATATATTTTTATGAAGTTTCAAGTTAATAACAGGAAATATAATTTTCATACCAACTTTCATTCTCTATTTTACACGCTTAAGAGTTGTTTCTTAAAAAACGCTTATAAAAGTATTTTATTATTTAAGATTAAGATCCTAAATGCCGATTTTAATATCTCTAACTGAGATTTTGTGAAAGTCAGCAGCGAATTGTATTTCACTTTTATTTATTTAATTCTTCACTCTATATTATACTTAAATAAATTTTGTGTACTCAGCAAAATACAAGACGCTACTGGTTATAATGTATTTCTTTGTTTAGACTACAATAACATTTTCTATAGCACATTCCCTTGTATGTAACGTTTTAAAATAATACAATTATCTCTCAACTACGATACTTATTGTAAAGAACGGTAATTTCAACATTGAAGACACGCGTCTAAAAAAGCCAGAGAAAGTTTTCTTCAAATAAATTGTTTACACAGGGTGCACAAAATTTTGTTTCAACGGCGCAAAATGGCGCCTAATTACTGCTTAATTTTGGTACAAAAATGTTTTCAAAACTCAAAAAAGTCGCGGTCAACTTCACGGGCGTCGCCGTGGATCAATGTAGTAAGCGTAAGACTACGGATCTCAAGGTCCTGGGTTCAAATCCCGACACGGCCGACTGCTTGAAAAATGACAGGTGAGCATTTTTTACAAAAATACACCCTCGTTCGGATGAGAGGTAAAATGGAGGTCCCGTGTGTGAGTGTTGTCACGCACGTTAAAGATTCCTACCTTGCTTGGAACAGCAAGGGTTCGGCAAAATTCTAAATTTTCCAGGTAAAAAAAACTCGCTTCCTGGCCAATGTAGTACCTCAGGGTGGAGCATTGGAAAATTACATGTAAGGCCAACTTCGCGCTTTTAGGTAGTTCAGAAAAATAGTTTATTTCGAATAACTTGTTACACAGGAGGGAGCAAAATTTTGTTTCGACGGCGCAAAATGGCGCCTAATTACCGCTTAATTGTAGTACAAAATTTTTTTCAAAATTCAAAAAAGTCGCGGCCAACTTCGCGATTTTGGGGAGTTTGAAGAAATAGTTTTCTTTTAATAACTTCTTATGCGGAAGGGCGCAAAATTTTGTTTCAACGGCGCAAAATGGCGCCTAATTACAGCTTAAATTTGGTATAATTTTTTTTTCAAAATTCAAAAAACTCGTGGCCAGCCTCACGATTTTGGGTAGTTTGGAGAAAAAGTATTTTTCAAATAACTTGTTACACAGGAGAGCGCAAAATTTCGTTTTAACGGCGCAAAATGGCGCCTAATTACCGCTTAATTGTGGTACAAAATTTTTTTCAAAATTCAAAAAAGTTACGGCCAACTTTACGATTTTGGGTAGTTTGGAGAAATAGTTTTTTTCAAATAACTTGTTACACAGGAGAGCGCAAAATTTCGTTTTAACGGCGCAAAATGGCGCCTAATTACCGCTTAATTGTGGTACAACAATTTTTTCAAAATTCAAAAAAGTCGCGGCCAACTTCATGTTTTTAGATAGTTTGGAAAAATAGTTTTTTTCAAATAACTAGTTACACAGGAGGGCGCAAAATTTCGTTTCAACAGCGCAGAATGGCGCCTAATTGGCGCTAAATTAAGGAATAAAGATTTTCTGAACATTGAAAAAAATACGGCTTCGTAAACTTGGCCGGAAAAATCTTATTTTATTAATAACTTATTTGCCAAGACGGCGCAGAATTTAGTTTTAGCGGCGCAAAATGCCGCCTAATTGGCGCCTAATTATGACATAAATTTTTTTTTTAAAAATATCAAAAATGTTGCGGCTAACTTCACGCACCTCAAATTTTATCGTGCAAAATCATGCAAAATTTTACTATTTTGCAAAATAGCCCAGAATTACACCAGTTTGCAATAATAGATAAATTTATGAAATTTTCAGTAGATTTTATGGAAGCGTACATTTTATAAAGGCGATGAACGACCATAGTAATAAAATATACACGCATAGGCACATTTAGTAGCCGTGTGGCAGGAGCTTCAAGGGCATGATATACGATAAGATGCCCCGTCTCTCTGGCGTCCGACATGAGCGCAACATTTATATGCTTGGTCGTCGTTTATAATGCAATAGGGATACCTATTTCATTTTGTCTTTTTGTTGTAAGTGTTTGTACCTGTTTTTAAAAAGCTAAAAACAAATAATGAAGTAATTCTTTAAGTGTGCTTTTATTAGTCAGTAGTGGATTGCATCATATAATATTCAGCATGAAATATTTACAACGGATGGAAGTTTAAATATTATCATCAACATTTCAAAAGCAAAAATATGTAAAGTTGATTTCCTAACCTGTCTGTTTTTAAATGCAAAATTTTGTAAAATATTTCCGTCATATTGCAAAATTTTACATTTTTTTTTTAGTGCAAAAAATCATGTCCTTAATCATTACTGTTATATATTAAAGACGTCAATTCATTCAAACTGTGCACTACAAAACTTGAACGTAATATTTTATCATGGGTTGTTTTTCACAGTTGCCCGAGACCTGAAATTTTTTTGATTGGGCAGAATTAGCAATTATTTCACTATTAGTATTCATTCATTTTTCAATCGAATTAAATAGGCGTCCAGAAAATTCGTGCCCTTAATCCTGGAGGGATCGCGCTAAGAGCATATCTCTCACATGTACTACAAATTAACCATAACTTCTAGTGTATATGTTACCGTTAAAGTATATAATGCAGTTATTTCATGAAATGACTGATCGTGTTCGTTAAAGTGTGTAATAAGTTAATAATTTCACACTTTAACTAGTTATTCTATGAAATAACTAGATATACGATAAATCAACTAATGATACACAGTTAAAGTGAAAAATAAGCAGTTTATCTAAAATGAAATAAGTACGTTTTCTAAAAATAAACTAATGATAGACAGTTAAAATGAAAAAGGAGACATTTATCTAAATTATGCAGTGTATAAATGGTATTTATGGGAACGCACTTGGAATTGTAAGGAACATTATTTCTAAAACAAATACATTTTTTGTTGACACACTGCGTTTTACAGAAACATTTTTTAAGTCCCTGACCAGTACCTAAACTTTGAACTGTAGCAACCGACCGTAGCGATATTTCTAAATCCTTGTACTTTTTCGATTTTAATTAATTTTTGTTCGCAGACACTGAACTGGGATCGGGAATATAATTGTTTTATGCGGCCGTTTCTTGTGCTCAATTGTAAAAATCCTTCTTGGGTTATTTTTATGATGATAGCTAAAATAGATTTGGCATCACCTTTTCCTTTGTCAACTTCAGGTATTGGGATACGGACGGTAAACCCCACAGAGGCTTCAGAATGAGATTTATCCGACATTAATTTCATCTTTTTAGCTTGAATTTCTAATCATTTTTTAGACTTTTCTCTTTCTCTTTGAACATTAAGTTCATTAAAACACAATTTGCAGGTTTTCTGCTCAACTTCGTCTTCTGAAACATAATCTTCCGAACATGATATATGGACAGGCTCTGTACATTTCAAACAAACTATATCTTCACTGCATTCTTTTGAACAGACCATACATACTTTCATAATAGGAGTATTAATACTGTTTGTTCAACTACTTTCTCATTATCAAGTTGAGAAGAAACAATCGCTGCAGTCAAAGTATTTTGTAATTGATCTTCGTCGACTAACGAATTAAATGCTTCCTTCGGAATGGCAGTTGTTGACAGTTCAACTCTAGCTGCGCAACCAAACATAGCTTCGTAGGGGGACCTTTTAATACCATAATGGAACGCTCTGTGCTTCATAAACTGGATAAATCTTAACCCGTTACTCCACGAGGTTGAGTGGTTGTATTGCATCCAAGTCGTCAACATATTTTCTATGTCCTGATTGGCTCTCTCAACACTGCCTTGGCTTTGGCTATCTCTTGGTTTGCCATGCACGATCTTAAGCTCTGGCCAAGTTAGTTTTAATTCATCAATAAGTGTATTAGAAAATTCTCTTCCATTGTCGGACTTTAATATACATGGGGCTTCAAACAACAGGGAATATATCAAGCAACCATGCTGCAACTTCTTCTGCTCTCTTTGTCTGAAGAGGCCTTAAAACCACAAACTAAAATAAATGTATAGTTTCCATCAGGTTGTGATTGAAAATCTATGAGGTCAACCTAACATTTTGAATTCACATGAGAAAAAATCATAGGCCTAACAACACCTTTTTTGCCTGCTTTGCGTTTCTGTTGACAAGATTCACAAAAATTAAGGAAAATCATAATATTATTTTGCGTAATATTTTTGTAACGACGATTAAGTTCTTTTATCATTCGGTCTCTACCGCCGTACCCAATAGATAATGAGTTCCGTAGAAAATGTCAAACAAAGAATCACTTGAGCAATAAAACATTACATCTGGTTTTGCATCTGTTACTGGGACTATTAATTTTTCTACTCCTTGCTTGAACTTCAAGGACATCGTAATGTTGAAGTATCCAATAATCACGTGGCACTTTCTTATTTGATGTGTTAGATTTCCTTACATCAGCTATCAAACTTAATAATTTTTCACGGGTGAGCAAAGAACTGTTCTCTTTCACATCACGCATATTTAGTACAGATTCAAACTTGTCTTTCATTGCATCTTTTTTTTTCGTTATCACTTAAAGACAATTTAACCTCTTAAATTAAATTTAAGGTCTAAGGTTAAAAATAATTGCACTTTAACGTAAGTTAAAGTAATAATAAATAACTAAATTATAAAACTTGAAAAAATTAATGTATCTCAATATCTGATACGTGGAAACAGTATTTGACGAACAGTAGCCGGCACGGCACGTGCAAGCAATCAATTAACCGGAATGAACTGGCGCCGACACGCTAAACAAGTTCTCTCGCTATGGCCTATAATAGTTCATAAGTGCAGTAGGGGTAGAAGGTAAATGTATTTGTCGTTGACATTCTGCGAATATTGCGAAAAAGTATTCTTGTTGTTTTATGCTTTGGTATTTTTGTCATCCTTCAAAAATTATTTTTATTTGAATCCGAAATTAACGTTTTTTTCCCCGCTACTTTCCATATTATTAAACGAAACGTAAATGTACCTTATACTAAAAGTGAGATGTATGAAATACATTATTTTACATTTTAACGGCCTGTGAAATAACTAGTTAAACCATGAAATACAAGTGAGTTTTACAATTTAACGATTACGATCAGTTATTTCATGGAATAACTAGGTATTCTATGAAATAACGGATTTCATATTTCAACGGTAACATATACACTTAATGATTATCACCACCACTCTAGCTGACTTTTGAAAAAGTGAATTACAGGACAGTGAGTATTTTTTTATAATATTTATCACCTTATTAAGTGACTGTTAATAATTATAGTGAAAAATTGATTTAACGAGTATAAAATTAAGTTGTTTTTTAATTGTAGGATTACAAAATATGAGTCGTGGTCAGAAACTTGTTGAGTTAGCTCGTCTACAATTTTTAAGATATGAATTGGGAGAGGATGAAGCAACAACTGCAGTGTGGGCAGTTGCAACACCCAGGGAAGAAGTACTAGAATATAATGACCCTTGCGAAACTGAAAGTGAAGCCAGCTGTGAGTATTCCATTCTTAATACGAATTCAGAGCTGTCTGAAAATAATATAGATGATGTTGAATTCGCTAGTATGCCTCTCTTTACCGGTAAAGACGAAACTACTATTTGGTCTGCACACTCATCTCGTCCAAATGTACGTACACAAAAACACAATATTGTTAATCATCTGCCAGGAGTGAAAACGGTTGCAAAAAACGTAAAAACTTTAAGAGACAGTTGGGAACTCTTCTTTTCTCGGAAATAATTCGTCATCTTGTAGAGTGCACAAATAAGTATCTTGAAAAGTTTGCGACCTAACTATCAGCGTGAGAGAGATTGCAGTGAAACGAATATGACAGAGATATATGCCCTTATTGGTATTTTATATATGTTTGGAGTAAAAAAAGGACAATACGTAAATACTCAAGAGTTATGGACCGAGGATGGAACAGCGCCCGAAATTTTCAGGTTGACCTTATCCAGACAAAGATTTCGGCTTTTGTCGCGAGCTCTAAGGTTTGACGACACAAATGATAGACACGAGAGAAAGAAATATTGACAATTTAGCACCAATAAGTTTTCGAAACGTTTGTTACCAAGTGCAATGCAAACTTCCAGGTTCGTGAATACTGTACGATAGACGAAATGCTGCAAAATTTTCCGGGCCGGTCCAAATTTAGGCAATATATTGCCAACAAGCCGGCTAAATACGGAATAAAAATGTTTGCCCTTGTTGATGCGCGAATGTACTGTACCACAAATCTAGAAATATACGCTGGAAGGCAACTCCCGGACCCTTTTCAGCTATCTACTACTGCCAATGACGTTGTATTGCGCGTAGCTAAACCCATTTTGAATTCCGGTCGAAATTTCACCATGGATAAATATTTCACTTCAATTCCACTAGCTACCGAGCTGCTTAAAATGAAAACCACCATAGTAGGCACCCTACGGAAAAATAAAAAAGGAAATACCACCAATTTTCCTCAATACGAAAGCGAGACCATTTCCAAGTACTATGTTTGGCTTTAGAAAGAACATGGTTTTAGTTTCGTACATACCAAAACGAAACAAAAATGTGTTGGCACTTTCTACTTTGCATAGTGGCGATAAGATTGACATAGAAAGTGGTAATTTGTATAAACCGGAAGTTTGAACCTTTTATAATCTAACAAAAGGAGGAATCGACACGGTAGACCAAATGAAATCTACTTATTCCGTTTCCAGATTTTGTTGTCGGTGCTCATTGAGAATTTTTTTTTGCGCTGTTGGTTGTCGGAGGTATTAATGCACAAATTATATTTAGTCGTAATAAAGACAGTAAACAAGAGCGTATGTTGTTCTTGAAGAACTTAGGTCAAGAACTAATAAAACCACATTTAGTCAATCGCTCATCAGTACAATGTTTGCCATCTAGCTTACGAACACGTATCACACAAATCTTGGGAATATCTGTTGAAGAACACCATATACCAGAAACTAACCCGGGATTTTGTGGATACTGTTCAAGAAGAAAAAAACCGTAAAACTAAGAAAGATTGTGCCAAATGTAATACAGCAATTTCTACAGAACATTCGATTTTTATGTGTTCACGATGTTGGAGAACCAGCAACATCAGTGGTAGCTATACCGAATAAGTTATGAGTCTTAGTTAATTTTTTTATGTACGAGTAAACCATTTGTTTAAGGATTTTATAACAAATTTTTTTTAACCATATTATCAAACTTTCTTATTATTTTTGTGGTTTTTTTTACGGACAGTAGTAATATAAACATTTAATACTTAGTTATTAATCCTGTTTATATTTTGTATGTGTTATGCAATAAAACATATGATGCAGATTGGATATTTTTCCTATTGTTTGAGTTAAAATGATATAAAAAGTAAATGTGAGAGTAATTCTCACGCGTGACTTCTCAGGTATCTACTTATAGCACGACCCCTGCAGGGTTAAAAAACCTGGGCCAGGAGGGAATCACCTCGTTCACACCTCCCTCCCGTCAGACTTGGATGTTCTTGTTCTTAGTAAAATTAATATACAGTTTTCTAAGTTTTTTCATTTTATCTAAATTTAAAGGTGCATTTGCCTTGTTTATGACTATGGATATCTTTTAGTTCTTACAGATAATTGTACTAAGTAATTATTATTTTTTAAATTAGTATGTAAGATGAAAATTGCTAGTGTTTTATAACTATAAATTAAATGCTTTTTGATAATTGTTAGAAATGTCCAATTCTGTTCGTTGTAGAGGAGTTTTCCTCCGGGTGAGAAACTTTTTTTTTTCTTGGTTTAAAGTTAAATTTAATATACTCTTTTGGCAAAACTACATTCAATTAGGAATTTAGTTAATATACTCCTATTGCGTTCAGTGTTTTCCAATCATTTAATCAAATCTTTTTTCAATTGTAACTTCTTCCTTAAGATAATATTTATATGAATCTTCTATGCGGTATGTAGTAGACGTTTCATCCATTTTTATAATGGTCAGCGTCAGAACAAGACGTGATCATTACTATTTATCATGCAACACTTATATTGACCAATAAAGTAAAATGATGCCGTCTGACAAAATAGTCTGAGTCTACATGAGCTCTTGGAACTGTGTATATTATTAGATTATATTCTTTAACACGAAGTAATTATGGAGTCGCCACCATTTAAAATGTGTGATAAATTACTGTATAACTTGATAACTGGTGCTTGCACTCGATAAGTTTTCCTAATTCTTCGTACTACTGATATGGTTCTCTGCGTTTATCTAATATGTGAATATTTTTAGAAATACATGACAAGTGCTTAGAACATAGTAGCAGGTCCTGAAAACACGATACAAAAGGAAATGATTACAGTTCAATGTTTACAATCATCTGTTACTCTTTCGCTTATTAGTCGATTTAGATTTAAAAATTGCTTATGCAAATTTATTTAACTAGAAATAGGAAATAAATATATACTGGAAAGCTACGTTTATTCATTATGGGTCTTTCTTTCTAGTATAAACATATGAGATTTCAAATTGGTATATAAACTGTAAAAAAAAAGACCATACAGTTGCTAGACGCATACAATCCCTTCTGATCTATTGTCAGCTAGTCAGTAACATGAATCACATAACTTAACCCATGAAGACAATTAACAATCCAGATCAGGTATTTAATGAATAACTCTTAAATGTCTTTTAATGAAATCATCTTTGTTATTATTATTGCAGTTTATTAGCACACGTGTTATACCAATTCATGTCATCATCTCGGTTACTTTTTCTTTGTTGATTGCTTTGTGTAATCAAAAGGTATTTAATTCTTGCACGTTTTAGTACCTGACAACAATTCCTTATATTCTTTGTGCTTTCTTGGGCTTTGCTTGCAAATTCAAGGTTCCAGTTTTTTATGGGCAAAGCTAATCACGCATTTGTGCAGCTATTTTCAATATTGTGTGACACGAATTTGATGGTCCTTACGGAAAACACATTTACTGTTATAGGTCGAATATGAAACAGGTGGGTAAAGTAATACTTTTTTTAAAGTAAGAAAATTTCACCGCACGAGCCGAAGGTAAGTGGCAATTCCTACGAGTAAAAAAAAGTTACTTTACTCATGAGTTCCATACAAAATTTTTCTACGTACTTAGATTTAGATAAATTGTATGAGATCTTTATATGACATATTTAACATATAGCTACGTTGCACGGACAATTTTAATTGCTTAAAAATGACACGTTGCCACTGCATTCTTAACGCAAAAGCGCGAAAAAATTAACCGGGAATCACATACTTTATGAATAGGAATAATAAATAAAAAGTTAGCCAAGAGCAAGTCGAGCTCGCACTATTAGGGTTCCGTACCGATACTACAGTGAGCAATCAATAAACCAAATTGAGCTGTTTTTATTTTTTATGTATATTTAAATCTTATCCAAATTTGATTGTGATAACTTAAAAATGGATATATTGTCCCACATTGTACTGGCACATTAGTAAATACGTTGTCTATTACTGTGTTTAAAAATATTTTTCTCAGCAACTATTACGCTGTCAAAAAACCTGCAGTTTTCCGATAATCTATGACTCAATAGCTACTATCCCTATTAAAATCAAAATTTTAGCTTTGGAAATGTAGGAGAACGGGGGACGGTCATTTTTGGCACATTTTGAGTTATATCCTGAAGACCACTGGACCGAAAATTATAAAAAAAATTTTTAGAAGCCTTTTAGAATCCTCTTTCAAATGATACCTCACACGATGTATTTATTAAAACTTTTTTTCTTTTGACCGAATTTACTCCCGCCATTTTAATGTAAAAGTACTTTTTTCTATTTTCTGACTGTCGATATATGTGCGCGCCACAAAGACATAGCATTGTGCCAAATTTTAAATTCCTACGTTGCATAGTTTTCGAGAAAAACTTCTGTGACAGGCGGACGGACGGACAAGAGAGTGATCTTATAAAGGTTCCGTTATACCTTATAAGGTACGGAACCCTAAAAATGTGAGGTTTTAACAGATTTCAAGAAAACTTATATACCCTGTCGCACATAACAATCTCAATAAATCTTACAAATTCTTTGCAAAACAATTAAAAAATTTTTCAATTGCTCATAGTTTAATTTTGATTTACTTAATAATGTAAACTATAATAATCAAGCAGCAAACGTTTTAAATAATATTTTATACTAGCATGTTTAGTAAATACTTATAAAAATAATTTATTTAAAAATGGTGACACAAAGTATTGCAATATTTTTGTTGTGTTATTAACTTCAAGTTTTCAATTTATTACATCATTAAATGGCAAACAATTACTAGACGATACACCTTCAAAAACATCTGCTGCAGTTATTGAGTTAATATTCCATAGTTTATCCGCTATTGATTATAACTTGAACACATCTTCTGAATAATCGAATAAATTGTATTATAAATAAAATAGCATACTTTTACCAATTATGTATGTATAATTGTATCAAGTAGAACGTAATTACGCCAAAATATCGTAAAATTTGTTGGGCGTTAAAATTTATGACATGATCGTAGAAACAAGTTTATAGCACTTACCGGTGGAACTATTATTACTCATTATTTCTCGTACCCTTTCAAATTTAGATCTCCGTGTCGAAAAAATTTATCGGTCGTTGCTGCACTAACCAGCAAGACGGCTAAATAAAACATCTATTAAAAATTTTATAACAGGTTCACTACTAGGTGATTCTTGGATCGTACAATAATGACAAGAAACAATCTCACTAAATGCATGCGTCGAGATTACAGATACTGAAACGACTACTATCTCCAGATTGCAGAAGAACATATTAAAAGAGAAGAACCCTCATAACTTCCAAATAGAACTTTGCTTACGGTGCTAGATCGACGGTTACATCAAATTCCAGCACAGTATAAATTGGCATACTTCGGTTTGTTTTAACTAAATCGCAACACACTCCTAGGATACGACTATTCATTAATAGAACATCTATAAAGTCAGTAGAGCCAGTAACTTATTATCTTTACTCTTTAAGAATCGAAATTAAAGAGAATGAAAACTTGAAACCCGCTCTTAACTATAACTGTTAATCAAAATTTAATTTTGTTGAATTGTAGAACAACATTCAGAAGCGGGACATTTTAATAATACTCGAGTATGAAAAGCAAATTTTAGGAATATGAATACAGAATTTTGAAAATGGGGCAATTGCGTACCCAGAAAATAAGATATGTAATAAATACTTCAATAAATCAATCTTCAAGGATTTAAAAATGAATAAACCTATTATAGAAACGATTACTTTGGCAAAGCGGAACGTAACTGATCATTTTCTACACGAAATCAACTTGAACATATTGCATACAGTTCACCAGATGTGGAACTGATATGTACGATAATTTGTAAATGAAACATAAACTTCATATGCGAACGAAAATAAATAATCAAACAGGAATAAAATTTAAATTGTAATATTTTGTAAGCCTTTTCTTAAACTTTAAAAGAAGTATTTACTTATAAATATAGAATTTGAATGTGAGCATATCAATACACCATTTTAATATCACCTGAAGAATTATCTAATAAACAGTATACTTTCATTAAATATAACCGAAAGCTTGCTATTTTAGAAACCGAAACATCGTTTTAACGTTCGTTGGAAAGCCACTACGACAATCTAGTTTTTAATGAAAGGAAGGAAACATCAACTTAACTAATAATGTTAACCAAATTCTCAGGTTATTAAGTGGCATAAATTATAATAAACTAATGGTACTGTCTATCGAAATTAATGACAGCATGATTCGCCAAAGCAGGCTGCCACAAAGTCCTCGTTGGAAAATAGTTTCCTATAAGTATTCTACGGGATTCATGTTATGAAATTATGAACCCCGTTCTAAAATTCTAATGCTTTCACGTCTGAATCAAGTTGATTGAAGGTATTTTTTTGATTAACAGCCTAATGTAAATTATTTAGGAATATAGAGGCATTATTTTCTGAATAATTTGCATATGTAACGAATATATTACACCATTGCCGAAGTGGTGAGTGTCGACTACTTTTGAAGTAATAGCAAGCCAAAAATAACACTATCTTTGTTGTATTTTATTGTTAGAGTTACATACGTTGGATGAAGTCGCTGGATAACCGGTCTTCCAACGTGTATTCCACTTGAATAGAGAATATTCTACGTATTCTATCACTGAAATGGATTTTGTCTAGGTTTCAGCAATACAGTCGATACGCATTCGTGCAAATGGATCAAAGTAGCTTGGTAGTGCACTTCTAAGTAAATTCCTTATTTTGCGATATACCTGCATCACCGGCATCACAGCTCAATTCTCGTTCATCGATTGCAAGGGGTTCCATGAAACTCATTTATTTCCAGCATACATTTTTCAGCTCGTTACAGATTTTCCATATATTCGCTTCATTTTAATTCAAGGTTTTGATCGTTGTAACACTCCGCAAAATGTCTAACGTTATTGTTGTAGAAACGATTGCTTTACCCTAATTGCTTCTGTAAATTTAGATTGACAGCAGCAAGAATAAAGCGACGTAATTCTACGCATCTGTTTTCTTGCAATTACATATCTTCTCTGAAATTTTGAAATGCCTTTTTTTCTGATTAATGTTGACATTTCTGTATTTGATTTAATGTTGCATGTGTTTAGGCTAGCATATGATCAATTATTTCTTGTTGTTAGAGAACATGTGTTGTGTTCATTTCTAAAATTAATTTACGGAAATTTCTGAACCGTGTTCTGCAGTGTTTTTTCATCAAGCACGCAGTTATATTACTTTGTTGTGACAACTCTTGAAATTGATTAACATAAGTTCTGTGCGCATGTAGATTTGTGCGTGTGTGCGTGGGCGTGTGCGTGTGTATGTAGACGTGTATGTGCACGCACGCGTGGCTGTGTATCTGAGCGCGAACGCGCGCGTGTGTATATATTAATTGTATTTATATGGATGGTGTTTGTGAATTTCAAAATCTTGTAATGTATCAAAAATTTCCCCATGTCTGAAGCGATAGTGTAACACTTTTTATTACCTGGGGTATTCATGATGGAACTGAAACACTTTTATCTATCTTTTGCACAGGTTAGTCAAAGGCATATTAGATACCAGAAAAGAAGGCCTAGATGACTGATGGTAAGCAGTGTTAGAAAAAGGTAAAACGCAACCACGGCATAACTTTGGCATGACCCCTGCAGTAGGGACGAGAGTGGTCATAGGTTTATTGTTTACTTGGTCAACTAGCAAGTGGTTAGGGGGATGAGAAAGCGTCACCACCTCTAATTCTCCTACATATAGATGGAACGATGCACAATGAGAAAGGTAGTAACCCTTATGCTCAGGACACTAAAACGAACACCCCGGGACATCCAGTAGAGGTTCCCACTAAAAGAGACTGCACCTGAAAACGAAAGTTGCAGTTAGCAAATACAATGAGATCACCATTTGTGATACATGATTAAAAACTAATGATATTATAAGAATTAGAACTTACTGAATATAATATTTTGTGTAAAACAAGCCAAAATAATAAGAGTATTGCCCTATAAACTATTCCATTTCTCAAATAAAATAGATTTTGACATTCAGACAGGTCTTAATAAAATATATACAAAGATAATCCTTAATGGACCATCTTATATTCGCAATAACAGCTAAGTTTATTCATTTAATTTAATTAATTAACATTAATGAGGCACATATCATTTGTACGAGCCCTATCAGCTTTCAAATCTGAATATTTTACAGCTAGTTAATAAAATTTTAAAATATTTAAGATCAAACTAAAAACCAATAAATTCATTTGGTATAAACGTGGTAACAAAGGTAATCTTTACAAACATATGCATGCTAAAATAATCTTACGTATTTTAACTCAATAAATATTTAATGGAATAAACAATTTAGTTATGTAAAAAAAATTTTTCAAGAGAACAACTGGTCTTACTTTATATGATACTTTCTTCTAAAGGAAATTTTTCAATGATTAACAAACAAATTCATTTAACAACTAATAAGCAATTCTGTATGAAATTACAAAACTTTGAAACTTTTATTTTGCGTATTAAATCTGCATCAACCCTTTTTCTAACAATTCGGATTATAGATAAAACATAAGCAGCCATGAAAATCTCGCTTATTTTATTAATTGGAATAAACGACAAGGGTTGAAACTACTTTACCAAATAGTAATGATTAACCATTAAACTCAAATTTTGTGTGATGGATGATGTTTATAACCAATATCTTCAGGCTTTCATTTAATAACCAGATGAATACTTGAAGTTGCACATGTATCTAAAACGCCATTACAACCAACAGCTGTTTTAACATTAACAAATCATTTTATTATCCTCCTAGCTTAGCGTTGCAAATAAAGAATATTACTAATAATTAAAAGCAAACTTCGTACGAATCATCAACGAAGAGATCAATTACAGAACCAACTAAGACTCGTTTTATTAAATTCATAAGGCAGTTCTTAGATTGTGCACCCTTCGTAGAAGCTAGAGGTCTTAGGAGGACATATCGTCCTCATTAATATTCATTTTTTTATTTTAACGCATAAACCAAGTTAAATATTCAAACTTTATTTATGTGATTTAATACAACTTTACCTAAGGAATATTTCATCTGGTTTAACCAAATCTCTATCTTTCATAATTACAGAGATCTCCATGTTGAGAATAAGTTTGTGGACACCGTATATATACAACCATTTAAAAGTTTAGTCCTCATAAAAACATGTGTTATGGCTGCGACTGCTAGATAAGGTGAAGTCAGTGTTGTAACGAAGCGAGCATACCCATTGAAATATAGTTTTCAAAGAAACATGTTTTAATACTAATCCTGTCGCGTTCTTAATGCATTGTGAAGACCATAGTAGAAACCTTTTTCAAAATACTGGGCATGCTTTTGTATTCAAGCGCAAGAATTTTAATTTTGTTATAAAGACTACACTCGTTATTTTCAAATGCAAAGTAGGTTATCTTAAAGGGATATGTCACTAACATGCCTTGTGACAGCAGGTAAAAGCATTGACTACAATTAGTAGTAGCGAGAGGTTTCGTGTATATGTGACACCTTACCATTTTAAATATAATTGGCTCCTTTTTAGTAATAGTAATCTATACAAATACGTATTTTACGGAAAAGCTCCGCATCCATAATTTTTTTCTACACTCCTGGCAGGAACTGTGGTTCCTCTCATTTTCAGGAAGATATACCCATGAAATCTTCCCGTTCATCACTGACATTCTAGTGCCCATTCCTCTTTCCAGTAGACCCACTATCCAGTTCCTAGCCGGACACGGCAACGTCCGAAGTAAACTTCACTACCTTAACCTAATCGCGTCTCCATTTTGTCTACGACTACGTTTAAATCTGTAATTTCAATACGGATTGAAGTTAAACGGCTTGTCTACACCACTTTCAAGCTTTGACTTAAACACACAGAATTATGATGTCAAGTGGCTTGGACTATTCAAGTCAATCCTTGACCGAAGCGGCTTGAAATTGACGATGTAGACAGGGAGGCGCCTTAATCTATTTAAAATGGCATTTTAAATGTCTTATTCGTACCTAACTTTTCTTTATTTCAATGTCAACATAACATAAAAGAAAAACTAACTATGAATTGGTATTGAAATATTTCTTCCCAATTGATTTCATTCCCGATTGAAATAACCGGTATAAACGTATCTATGTGACGTATGTGAAACACCCGAATACTTAATTTGCCCACTCGCTGAACTTCCTCCTAACCCACCATTCACAAAAGCCGAACCTCTTCCTAAATGAAATCCTCATACAAAACTCTCAATTTCCACAAATCCGTGGCACTAACATACTTAGATAACCATCCCCACACCAGCACCTGCACACCTACTAAGAAATACACTCATGTGAAACTCAAACTTACTGATCTACATTGATACACACCACTTACCTTTGATAGTTAACATCAAATACAACCAGTTTGGCGGCGACGAAAAGAGAGATAGAAAGGTCCACTACTAATCTATCACTAACCATTTTTTATTTTTTTTTAAATTTTCTTTACTTTATATATCCTTATAACTGTATGACTAGGATAGGTAAAATGTCCACAAATAGTTCAACACCAAATAAAATAAAATAAAATCCTGAAGCTGACTGACGTTATGGCAGACGTGGGTATTTTATGACATGTATATTCAACAACGCCTACAGCTACTCTTACATGACCACTGCATCCAATCTTAGATGCATTATATATATATATATATATATATATATATATATATATATATATATTTTACGCTGGAGGAGACTAAAGATTGTAGATTTCACGGCGTTTTCTGTTGCTACTGACGACTTTTGATGGCGTAAGTAGCTACATTGCCTTTGGAGGTATTAGTTGTTGTCGAACTGCAGTGCACATCTGTGATTCTTCCCTTTTATTAAAACAGATTTGGCGGGTATAATTCCTAATAATGAAAACAGTATCGGCACCATCAGGTTACATTTTTCTTTTTTGTAAGTGCGTCTTCACTTTCTTTCGATCGTTACTTTTGAGATCCTTATCATAAAATAATTATGACAAAAGAAGCTTAGGTTTCCTGTTTAAATATAAGGCCCCTGGTTAAAAGAGTATTAGAAAATGGCAAGTGGAAGTAAGAAAACTTAATTTGACAAAATGGCTAAGTAACTTCCAGTTCCGCGGTGAGCATAAGCTTGGAAGTGGGGATAACGATTTGTGAACAAGATGAAATTAAGTTAAGGGGTTTAATCAATGAACTATAGTTGAAGTAATGAGCGCCACTATACCGGGTCGTATGATGGCGATCTAAATAATACACCCGGAGATAAGTATAGACACCCTCAAGAACGACTAACTTCTATGAGTATGCAATTTATACTAAAAATTATCAAGCAACATGTATACTAACTCATCATCTACCGAAGAACTGCTCTACAACACCTTGAGTTGATCCTGTAACATAACACTAACAATTTGAAATACCAACCAGGCTTTGCAAAATATGTTTTGTTCAAATCTGTATTAACCATAATGCCGATAATTTACTAAACCACCCAGTTTGATTCTTGACTACTATATAATGTACAACAGATTTTTAAAAGAATGTCTTCATTTAACAACTCTTTAAATTTAATAATTGATAATAAAGGATAACTTCAAAAACCGTAAAGATTTTCTATTAATTAAGTTTTTATCATTTTGGTATACAGTAGTTGTATTTACAATCAACATATCGGAAATTAGAAAATATTCTTTGTGAAAAATTTAATATTATTGTTGCATAAATTTTTGACACAGCTGAGATACATCTGTCAGGTTGTGTAACAATCAAGTGCTTTAAACGTAACTTTTAAAAGAAATAAGGCACTAAAGCATAGTTAAAACATATCACATCAAAATTATTTTCAGTTCTTAGAATGCAAGAGGTAATATTTTTAGACCTTAGATTTTAAATAACATCTTAAAAAAATTCTCAATATCTTTATTATGATCGGCTACCATAACTTTTACATGTTTACGTATTTTCGGTAAGACGATCAACTTCAATAATTTATTATATCACCATTAAGTATTTTTTATGATAAGCATAATAAGCGGAATAAACACCATACTCTAAGATGGAAATTTTTATATAAGATACAAAAGTTTTCAGCACCGACGGCTTCTCGAATGAATTTATTACTTATCCTAAGATGAAACTTCAATCTTTTTTAGACTGCTAATTCTTAAATACAAGATTTTAATGTGGCAATATTAATAATGAAGTATAACCATAAAGAGCGAAACACTTTACCCCTTATGTAAATTTAAATTAATACACACTTTCATTGTAGGTCAATGTACCTCGCGTACACAAAACATCAACCATCAGCTATGAACTTCGACACCATAACCCGTAACACCATGCGAACAGGAATTAAAGTTGAAGGTCGCCAGTTGCTGCTATCAAATCAACATTAAACGAATCGGGTTTCGAAGACGCAAAAATTTTCCATTATTAATTGGATTTTGTTTTCTTCAAGACGACTTCCGATCTGCATAAACGTGAAGTTGGAAATTCTGACCAACATAAAACAAATTTTCATTACACAGTTTAATTACATGATTACTAGAATCTTACTACGATCTTAGTACTTATTCAATATAAACCTCATTACACTCTGCTTTTTTAGTAAATCATAAGTGTTCTTTTAATACATCCTAAAATGTTTTCTTAGTACATTATAAAGTGCTTTCGCATTAATCGTATAAATACTTTTAATTGTTTACCGAACGACTACCACTGGACCACCTCACTATGGAACCAATACCAGGAGTCTGTTCAAAAACAATCCATTTATTCTAAATGGTGATACGCCAGTCTACCGCTGAGGGGGATCTGAAGACATCCTCTCTGTGACAGGACAACGCTTGCTATTTCTGAATTCAAATAATACTTTGCAAGAAGAAGGCTACAACACACTTTGTTCTGTAGATAATCTATTTATGGAATATTAGTCTTATAAAACGAGCCTTAACTTAATTTCTGAACACCGTATTTGCTATTATCTATACAAACATTATACAGTTATTATAAAAGAATATGTATGCAAAATAAATCTGACATTTTATATGTGTAGGAATTATTACTTTAACAGAAATGATTATCACGACTGTTTTATGAGGGAATTGAATTTATGAACAGTAATAATACAATTTGACGGTCTGAAATTGCTTGTGGAAATTTTAGATCGTCCAATCAGACTGTTTTGTTTCAACGTTCTAAACCTGATGGTTCCACAAACAAACTCAGTTTATTGATAGAATGGAAATTTATGAAAACTCAGCTATAGAGACAATTTTTCCCATTGATTACAATATCGCTGAGCTTTATAACTACCGTACATTAAGTTTTAAGTTGTTCAGAGGGATCGTCTTTGGATTAACTGTATACATTTTTTGATATTATGAGAAGTTCCGGTATACAAGTAAGGAATTATGTACTTTTGAAATACTATATACATACACCCGCGCGCACACACACGTAGCTTGCGCTTATGCACGCATCCCGCGCTCGTGTACCCGCTCGCGCACCCAGTTAGCCATACACGTGCACCCACACGTATCTGCACACACGCCTGAGTTTATATACATACACACGCATATATAAAATATTGTGGCAACGAAGTCATTGGGTACCACATTCTGTGAGAAAACAAACACCATATCGGAGAAAAGTAAAACTTTCCAATATTTAATTTTTACCCTGTATAAACATATGAGTGAAATCCCATGTAAAAAACACGCTCTAAGGTTATATAGTTTGTGATTTACCATTTAAAAATGAAGCCCAATCAAGCATTCATTGATAATCCGTGCGTAAATAAGTATTCTCTAGAAAAATATTTTTAAAATAAATTTTATTGCATTTATAAAGGCCATAAAACAAACGAAAGGTCTGTCTGCTTTAAGAACACTAAATAACTTCATAAGATATATCATTCAAAACAAGTTCCATCCGGCGGAAACATAGAAATTCCTTCTTTGCTAAAACGTAAATTCATTCATTCTTTTTAGAAGTATCGGTTAATAAACGTTATTTATTGCAAGTAGTAGTAGATGTTTTTGAATGTATAGAGGATTGTTCATAAATGTTTCTTGAGATTGTTTGTTTCATTTTATTTTCGTAAAATCCACAGCATATTTGTCGCTGATCTAGCACAAGAGGAAAGCGGGCACGGCAAGGTAGGAATTTGTATTGTTTAGTAAGCAAGCATCCATTCCATTCTTATATTGGTCAGGGCGGCTGTACCGAATATTCACAACATTATATATATTGCTGTGATAAGGGGTTGTTTAGGGGTGTATTGAGTAGCAAGGGTCATGTAGTAACCATAAATTGTAATAGGAATCAGAAAACTGCATTTATTTAGCAGAAAAAAAGTAATTCGTATATTATGTAAATAGCAAGCATTTAACACCCTGTATATAGACCATAGTTAGCTTTAAACAATGCAAGTAAGCATATCTTAGAACAATAGAACGCGTATTTAGCAGAAAAATAGGTAATTCGTACATTATGTAAATAGCAAGTATTTAACACTCTGTATATAGACCGTTATTAATTTTAAGTAATGCCAGTGAGCATATCTCTCAACAATAGAACGCGTATTCAGAAGAAATGATAGTACATGTATTTAAACACGCGTTGAGAAGTGTGTAATTATTTATAAAACAAATACGAAGATAAGAGATAAAACCTAACAAAGCTTTATGCAATTAAGCTGAAACAATAAACATTTTTGATAAGAAAACGCAGTTTCAAACACGCATAAAACTACATAAACGAAAATAGCATTGAAGTTACATCATTTATTTTGTTCAATTATCCAAAAGGCGATATCTAAACAAAACAACGTATGGTCAAGAAAACGAATAATAAGGTATCAAATAAACACCATTACATGGAAAACGGAAGAAATTACATTAGAAACAACTTTGAAATGCAGGGAATATTAAAGACCTGGTTGGTTGAGATATCGGCATAACTGTTGAAAACCCAGCCCACATGTAAGTGGGAAGAGCCTATATTAACACAGAGCAATGATAATACGAAGCAGTTCACAACTCATGCAAGGCAAAGCTGCGTCACTATTAATCAGAGTCACGCGTAATTGAAATTTAGTAAAATATCAAGTGTATGTTACAATGACAACAAGTGCAACCATTACGAAGACTTCTTTTGCCGTTTAACGGCTTCGAATTGGTGGTACATTCCTGAATATTTCGAATCTTGATGATAATAATTCGAATTGGTGGTACATTTCTGAATATTTCGAATTGGTGGTACATTTTGAATACTTCGTGTCTATGATATAACATTTCGAATTGGTGGTACATTTTTGAATACTTCGAATCTTGATGATAATAATTCGAATTGGTGGTACATTTTTAATAATTCGAATCTGTGATATAACACTTCGAATTGGTGGTACATTTTTGAATACTTCGAATCTGTGATATAACATTTCGAATTGATGGTACATTTCTGAATAATTCAAGTTGCGTCGATAATAATAATTCAAGTATGCGTCGACAAGAATAAGTCAAATCTGGGTCGATATAATATTGCGATAAAGTCAGCGTCGACAATTATATTTTGGTACAATTCTGGTACAATTTCGAGTTGCGAGATTCAAGGCATATAAAATAAGGAAGCACGAAGTAATTTATGGAAAACGAGGGGTAACTGTACTCAAACACTGGTTCAACGAAGGAGAACAAAGGGGTGTTAGTCCACAACCCGAACAAGCTGTAGCAGGTTAGATCTATTTAATTTTAAGATATTTTTTCTATTTAAATTTCAATACTGAATTTATTCAATTTATATAAACTTGTGATGAAGTCAACAACAAACATTGCATACGTTAAACTTTCGTAATATATTATAAAGGGGTCTAGAACGTTCCAGGTTTCTTTGGTAAAAAAGGTAGTTTTTGGTGACTTTAGATTGAATTCAAAGCATATAAACTTTGGGATAAATGATACATATGATATTGATTGATTGAAGGGTTTATTTAAATACTTTTCAAAAATTGTAAATAATATTTCTTTTCATTATATGAAACTAATTGACTTCGTTTTTATCAATTCAAACAAATAGGTAATCATAAAGGGGTGGAGAAGAGAAAAATTAATCATCGTAACGTTGTGCACTCTGTGTAGATTAAATAGGGTTAGCCGTGGCATAATAATAAAATTAGTAAAATTAAATTTGAAGTGAGAACACAGAGCGGTGGTGTTAAGTAAAAACGTCATTACTCCGAGTACGGCGTTATTATATCAATATATATATATATATATAATCTAAAGTATATATATATATGTATATTGCTATGATTATAAGGTTATTTAAGGTCATATAAGGTCACAAAGGAGGAATACCTTATGTAAATATCATTAAAACCACGAAAATCAAACATTTAAACCCAAAAATGTACATAATTCATTCATTATGGAAAAGCAAATACAAATTACCCTGTATAAAATTCATAACAAGCTACAATTAATTAAAGAAAAGCTCATTCCGTAATAACTTCACTACAATTTATTAAAATAAATAATTGCTAAAGCAATTCAATTTTGGAACATTTAAGGACATTCGTAAACTCGAAACACATACAAATTCAACAAATTTGAAGAAAAATAACCGTGAAATGAAATTTCTTTCAATCTAAAAGTAATTGCGTTCCACTTCAAATCTCTAATTATAATCAGTTTTGGCGTTGAAATATCAGTTTGCAAAGTGCATTTATTTTTAATCGATTAAAATCAGCAGTTGATCTTGTACTGAGATTGTTTATATTAATATGATAAATCTTCGTTATACTTTTATCAAAAATTTTACTTCATAACTTCTATGTTAGTTGTTGAACACCGACAGAATAGATTACAAATTACTCGAAACGTATATGTTGCATGTTGTAAAATGAATCAAAGAATGAATGTTTACTCTAATGACCCGTTCTAATTCATTTCCATCTTATATAGAAAACAAACTCAATACGTCATCTTCGATTATATTCTCGAAGCATGTCACATTCAGGTGATGTAATATTCCACAATTTAGCGCTTTATCTTTAATTAATTGCGGTCGGTATCATTTATGACTATCGTGTAGCGTCTGCCATTCTTTGTTGATGCATTAAAGCCTAGTCGTTGTTATATCTCTTTTAAAGTTATTAAAATCGTTCTTATGTAATTTTATAGCGTTTCCGATAATCACGCTTCCTCATAATTGGGGCGTTTATTCATTGATAGAACATAATAAGCTTACTTAATCGGTTTTAGAAAATTTCTCGAAAGCAATGACGTATTCTTTTATTAAATAACGTGAACGTAAGTTATCCTAGAACTAATTTCGAAGTTAATTCCTTTGAGAGAAAGATATTGTTTATTGAATAAAAATGGTATTTCTAACATGAATGAATACTTTATGCACTTCAGCTTTCAGAAACGTACGAATTGAAATGTGTTCAGTAATTTAAAAGTGTATGTGACCTATCTTCAGTCTGCAATAAATGCCTATATACAATTAATAAATGCCCTTGTGTTTTCACTAATTGAAATTTACTTTGTATTTCAAAAATGCATGAGGCTCGTTTTGCAATAAAACTTGTTTTGATAGTTATCTTGTAGAGTAATTATTTACATACGGTTGAAATGAATTAAAATAATTGGTGAATTATAATTGGACTTCGTTCTTAAACAGTATGTGTTCTTAAAGAGTTGTTTTACATGGGAATCCTTGTATTTTGCTGAGAGAATACGCTTATGTGGTCATACAGGGTGAAATTTAAATATTGAAAAATTTCACTTTCTTCCGTTTTGGGTGGGGTATTTTTTTCACATAATTTGGCCTTCAATGACTCTCGTGACTTATTATCACATCAATATATGTATATTTATATATATATATATATATATATATATATTTCTGTGGTTTTTGAATGTTAAACAGCTTTATTAATTCATCTGACAAATTTAGGTAGTAATTCAATATGTAGAAACAAGCATATGTGATTAGAAACGCTTTGCAAGTTATTTTTAGGGTAAAATTTAATAATTTTCTGAAAAGTTTCAGTAATTCAAAAGTTAGTTTTGCTTAATTCGTTTTAATGTAAACGTTCGAGAAGTATAGCAAGGGTAATATAGCATTTCAGAGGTCACACTGTAAATATGATATGTATTTAAATCGTAATTTATAAGTGTAGAGATAATCTGTAAAAAGCTTTAACGTTGTCGATTTTATAAATAGCTTTAGGAGGGAGTTATAGCAAGGAAGAATAGTGCACCAGAAACAGTATATTATTTGTTAAATTGTAGCATTTAAGTATAGATATTCAAAAGCTTTTAGCTTCATTCGAAATGGCAGTTACATTGTTTGTTAAACATGTTGTGGAAAGGAATAGTTTCCTAGTGAAACGAATGTGACCGTTGAAACATTTCTAAAAGTTTTAATGAGGAGCGTTAAAGATAAGACACAAATAACAAGGCAATTCTCTGAAGGGTAGCAGCTGGTGCCGATTAACAGGGATCTATTGCTTATGTGGAATGGGGAATGGTGAAACGGTTACTATGCAGTTGTCAACACAGAACGAAGAGGGATTATTACGTTTATAGCATAGATAGAAAGAGACCAAAGGTATCGCGTATTAAGTGTTTGTTTAATTTGAGGGAAAGCAAGCATAAAATAGAAGATGGAGAATGAAGGATAGAAATACCACGTATTATTATAGACATAGTTGAGTGAGGCATTTTGGTCGGTCGGAAATACAAGTTAAAGAAAAATGAGGGATTATTTTAGGTTGTATGAGTGAAAGAGAGAGATACAGATGGATTGTGGGGTTCGTTAAGATTGGGATTTAGACAAGGTAGTGGAATTAAAACCAATTGGTGGTTAGACGAAGTAAGGAATAGGAAATTGAGTGCTTATGTTAGAGGCCGATAGATAGAACAGTAGAGGCGTGTTTAACGCTAACTTTGGCCAGCAGGGATTAGTTTTCAAAGATATCCAGACGGTTGGAACAGATATTTTCTTTCATACAAAAGCATTTAGAACATTTACAACATTGTTTCTTTCAAACATAAAATAATTTCCAGGAAGTATTTTTACAAAAAAAATTGTTGCTTTTATTTTAAATTTACAGAACAAAATTTCTTTTATGGATGGTTTACCTGGTTATCTTTATTACCACGCTTGTAAGGTTTGTTTGGCCAAAAAAATCCTTGACAGATATTCTATTAAAAGGTCAGAGTATTTCGAACTCTGAACACAAACTTCTAGTAAGAAACCTTTACACACTAAAATTATCTTAAACTAGATACAAATACTCTAATATCAGTTACAAATAAATATAAAGATAATACTTGCAGAATCCACAAAAATGTTCCTGGGATTTAAAAATCTTGTTATTTTAAATTCACGTCAAATCAGCTCACAAGATTTTCCATAGAAATCCTCATTTCAAACAGCAATTTGCAAAGTACATTTCTGGTTAAATCCTTCGATTATTTAATAATTTTTTTAAATAGCGTTATATTGAAGAATTTTATTCATTGTAATTAATAATTCCATTCATGTAAGTAATTTGCATTTGGACCATCACTTCTATATTCATTGCATCAAAATAATTATTAAATTACAGCATGCCTACTGCATACTTCAAATATCATCTTTATAACGCAACAGCTCGCTCTTTTCTTAAAATGACATTTCGCGATCTAATTTAAGGATCGAATCTATTGAATCTAATCAATGAATGAATCTCGAATGAATAAACGCTTCCTTACATACAAATTACCTCTTTTCTAGAATGTTACTCGAATAGTGTGGAACACAATGAGGCAAAGGGGTTCTCAGGAAACCTAATTAGCGTCTAAAATTGCGGCGTTTATTACCTTGTAATTTCATCCCTGTTATTCGTGACTTACACTGTTTGTTCTTGTATTACACATAGTTTATTATCGTGGCGTCGCATACTAATGCTAAAGATAATCAATTTTTTGGATTTGTGTGGGTTTTTTTGTGTTCCGGTCGCTTCTAGGAATAAAATGTTTATTTATTAATGAGTTATTTACGTAGTTCTAAATCCCGATGACTTATCGTTTTATATTCTAGAAAATTCTTTATTTAGAATAAATTGCTATAATCCACGGGGTAATTAATTAAAACTTTATTTTGCATTTTTAATGCAAAAGGGGTTGCGTTTTATAGAAAATATTTGCTTTCATGTTTCAGTACACAAAATTAACATTAATTTTTGGGTTTAAAATACACGTTGATTGTAGTTTATTAAGTTAAATGCGTAAAGCTGTACTATTCTATGCTATTTACAGCAAATGTTGTCAAAAATGTATCGATTTGCATTCGAATTTAAATGCGTTTTACGATATCTTACAATTAATTATTTTACATATACAATTTAGGCTACTTGCTATTTATTTACAATATGCTTATACAGGGCGATTATTTATACACGCGCAATTTGCGTTTTTGAATGCCACTTTAATGAATAAAAGTACGCTTGTATTTTACAGAGTGTAACCATGAATTTGCGGAAAATTCCATTTTTTCTGATTGTATTAAATTTGGTGGGATTTATTTTTAGAATTTATGTAGGAAGAAAATAAGATAGGTTAAATGTAGATATTTCTTATAAGATTAGTGGAGAGTTAGGAATAGAATAAGAATAGGATAGGTATATATGATTAGGTAGGGGGAAGTGAGTATAGTTAAAAGTTAAGAATAGGATAGGTAGATAGGATGTTTATAAAATTAGGTGAGAGTTAGGAATAGGATAGGGATATAGGATAGGTGTAAATATTTTTTTTTGATTGGATATAAGTTAGGTAAGTTAGATAGATAAGGGTAGAGAGATAGGCAATTTTTTTTGTAAGTTTGTTTTGGCAGTCTAAATGTTTTATATTTGCATTCAAATAAGTGGGATTATTTGTATTCAAATAGGGGGAAAATACTCATATTTAGACCAGGGTAGAAAATTAATTAATTATAGCAAATAATTTTAATCACCGTGTAGAAGCTTTGGGAAAAGGTACGCGTTATTAAAAAACCGTGGAGAATAAAAATTCATTCGTTTCATTAAGAATAAGAGATTTAAATCATGTACAAGACGCTTTATATCAAAGGAAACAATATTAGAAAGCTCTACGTAATTTAATTATTCCTAGTAAAGAAACAAATAGAAATTACGTGCAAAATTTATATTAATTAACTCAATTTTAAGTAACCGGTATTAAACAAAATGTGCAGATAATAATTAATATTTGATTAGGAGTCACTAAAAATTAAAGGGTATTATTTTTAATTGAAGTTAATTGAACCATTAGTAACATATAATATCTATAAAAACTTGTAAAAACCCAATAAAATGCAAATCGTAGAAGGGTATTTAAAATGTTACGTTTGAACACACCTGCGTATTTTTAAAAGGCAATTTCAGTTTAATTTGTTTAGATAAACATGTCGATTCTACGGATATTGGAAACGGTCGGATGCTTTAGCACGAAATACAAAACACCTGCGTATTTTTAAAAAAGCTCATTCTGCGTAAATTTGGCAGATAATTGATGGTTACAAAGAATCTTGGAGAAACCGTGGCTTAATATTCACGGGAAGGCGCGATACGGGGTTATTTAACCCAGATAGTCCACATGGACTGAAAATAATCGATAATAAGGAATATCAATTTGCACCAATAAAGAACAGGTTAGATAGAGACAGATAATATGCGCAAGACCGAGACATATAGTAAAAGGCGTGAGTAGAGCAACGTCATAGGGTTGCGATTGGTTGAAAGTAAAAGGCAAAATTTGAGAGGTAAAAATAACATTTCTGTATAAAATTCAATTAGTTATTTTCAGACGTTGCGTGCCGTGTTGAAATTTCTGAGATTTAACTGGGGCGAGTGCAAAATTCGTAAAAATCGCATGCCGGGCTGCGGAATGGGAACATAGCAGGCGAAATTCTTTAGAATTGTCCGTTTTGGAGACTCGACCGACAGACAGGCTAACCTCTATATATACCCAGGGGAATATGAACAAGCTCTCTGAGATCTTCGACTTGATTCAACGCGTTAAACAGTGCTTTTTAGTTTTCCGGTTTTGATTAAATAATTTAAACAGTTTGCTCGAATATTTTTGTAATAAAAAACAGTTTGTTCTTTACGTGCTACAATAAATGTACTTTAGTGCACTTAGAAAAGAAGATACAAGGTAATAAAGTTAGTATCACTGTACCAATTAGTAAAATTTACAACGACAAATGAATACACAAAAAACAAGGTTCAGATATACACAGATGAGTTCCGGAAAAGCCCAGAAACAACTTTAAATAAATGGTGATGGAGAAAATTTTAAAAGCGTTGAGAATCAGAAGCCGTAAATATAACCCAGTTGGATTGGTGTGATTAACAAAAGGGACGATGTACATTGAAGCTACGAGTGCAGTAACCTTCAGGTAAATTATACTATTTTGTTTGAACTTTGATATTTTGGTGTGTGTTGAATAACTTTATAATTGATTTACTTAAAATGGACAGTAGTGAAATTGTACTAACAATAATATTTTAATTTTAAGGTGAAATTTGCTTGTTTAAGTAGAAAGGGGTATTTAGTATTGATGTTCTGGATTATGATGAAAATTTGGGTATGTCTTTGAGCTCAATTAGACGAACCTGGTTAATTAACGTAAAGGGGTGGTAGATGCTCCCTTTGTACTCAGACTCCGGTCTGCATATATTGTTATAGTAATTAGTAGGCATCCTTCAAGGACTTTAATTCTGGATGCACATTAAAATGATAATGAATATTAATTTTGAAATTTTCTGATATTAAAATTTATGCTGAATTTTAATTTTGAAATTTTAATGTATTGTGAATATTGATGTAAATAGAGTTAACGTTGATGTTTGTGGTAGGAATGTGTTTGTTTTTTTTATGTATGAGGATGAAAGTTATCTAGAGGAGCAGCCTAGGCGATTAACAGAAGAAAGTCAATGGACCAACACAGTTAAGGTAATGAATAGCTTTTTGGTGGTTTCACAGCATTCTTGACGCCCAATTCGTGAGGCTCGATTCGAAAAGCGTAGTTCACGGATTTTGTAGGTTTCACAGCATTCTTTGGCGACCCAAAAGTGAGGCTCGAGTTCCAAATAAAATTTTTGTGATTTTATTCCAGGAAACTGGCGATCTGAGAGAGAGTTTCTGTGTGTGTATAAATTTAAGAGTATTTTAGAGTGTGTGAGAGTGATTAGAACGTATGCAGAGAAAGGAGTGGTTAAGGAGTCAAGGAGTGGAAATTGGAAGCGACGATAGTGCATTGTGTGGGAAAAATTCGAAAATGGAAGAAGCTGGAGGCAGTAGAGATCAGTCGAGGACGGAATCAGGGGATCAAGGAAATGAGTTAATGATGAGAATGTTAGAGGAAATGCGATTAGCCAGGGAGGAGTCCAACAGAAAATTAGAACTGCTAAGCGAAGAATCGAATAGAGCGAGGGAGGAGTCCAACCAAAAATTAGAGCAGATAAGCGGGAAAATTGAACAAAATACTAAAGAATTTACAGAATTTAAAGATAGTCTTACTGTGAAACTGGGGGAAGTAGAAAATAGGGTTGAAAAAAATGAGCGTGATATTACAGGTCTTCGACAGGAAATGGGACATTTAAGGTCCGAGGTACGCATTTTTTGTGAAGAAGAGATTAATGTAAAAATGACTGAAGTGACGGACTCATGTAGGGATCAGTTAGGCAGGGTAGAACGCGAAGTTAGTAGTATTAAATACAACATATCAAATTTAACGGGGGATGGTCCCAGATTTTCTACAGGTGGAGTATCATTGGACCAACACATGAAGTTTTATGTCGATAACAGGGTAAATCCACAAATTTTCATTAATAGTGTAAGAAATCTAGTGGGAAATTTATTTGACGAACAGATTAAACTGAATACGATAAAAACTTTATTGAAAGACAACGCGGAAGCATGGTACAATTTAGTAGGACAGGACATAGACACCTACACGGAGTTTGAAGACAGATTTTTAAAGCACTACTGGAGTGACCACAGACAAGACCAGGTACGAGACGACTTAATCACAGGAAATTTAAGGAGAATTTTCAGGAAGTAGGAGCAATATGCTATACGCAAGTATAGCATAGCAAAGCAACTGAACCCACCACTGACGGACCGACAAATTATCAAGTATTTATCACGACACTTCGAGGTAGAAATAAGACAACACGTAGCACTACAGAACATAGTGGACAGAGAAATATTTTTAGAATACCTGCAGAGGTACGACGACGTAAGTAGTGGACGACCTCGGGATAATAGGGAAAGACAGATCAACACAGTTAGGTTTGACAATAGACGGGACAACTATGCTAGAAGGGGGAATAGTTACGGATACCAGCGACAGAATTGGGAACAGAGACGACCATATGTTAGAAGTAATAGTTTAGGAAGGGGACCTGCACATAGACCGGAACCTACCAGAAGGAATAGTTCACCGGACATGAGGGGGACTGCTAATACAGACACGGAACGAGTGGAAACGCCTAGGACATACGCTGAGGTGACGGCTAGACCAGGACCAAGTAGGGAAAACAGACCTGGACAGGATTTTTAGAACGCGACAGACCACTAGATTTCAGTGTAAATGTATATGAACATCCACGTGAATTTTTCAAAATTGAGGAGGAAGTAGAGCCAGAAACTGAGGAAAAATTATGTTTGCCAATTATTAATTTAGAAATTTTTGAGAATAATGTAGAAGTATTACTTGATACAGGGGCAGAGGCGAGTTTAATATCGGAGGAATTCGTCAGCAAAATTAGGGATAAGGTTTGTGATAGAATTATGCCTATAAAGCGTAGCCATTTAGTAGCTCCAAATAAAAAGAGGTTTGCTGTAGTAAATAGTGTTGTGGTGCTTAGGATAGATATAGGAGATTTAAGCTGTGAACAGGAGTTTGTAATTGTACCTGGACTGAAGTTTCAGAGCATTTTAGGTGTTGACTGTATGATGAAGTTAGGGGTTTTGATAGATATGGAACGGAAGGTAATAAGGATTAATGATAGGGTAGTGCCATGGAAGGGCAGTTATGAAGTCACAGAGGATGACACGGGGTTGAGTATTAATGTAGTAGAGGTAGAGGATGATGAAGTTAAACAGATCAACACGATAAGATGTCCAGAGGATAGGATAGTAGAGGTTCAAGCTTTAGTACAAAAACATGCAGAATTAGTGGGGGTAGAAGCAACAGCAGCATATCGGGAGCAGGTGAAGGCAGAATTAAATAAAGATGCACGAAAAATTAGTCAAGGGACCAAACCGCAATTCCATTGTCCACCATCCACGGACACACTTTTGACGAGATTAAGTGGCAAGTTTATTTTTAATAAAGCAGATTTAAGGAATTCATTCTGGCGGATTCCATTACATAAGAATTCTAGAAGGTACATAGGATTTTCCATAGAGGGAAAAATCGATAATTTTAAGGTAGTATCGTTTGGTTTGTCGGCAGAAAGGGAAACAATAATAAATGAGAAACAGGCAAGTGTAGGGATTGAAGAAGAAGTAATATTTAAGAGTCAGGATAATAGGGATGATAAGTTTATTGTATGTGAGATAATAGGGATGATAAGTATAGATATAAAAGGGGGAGAAATAGGGATGAAGAGTATTAGGATGGTGAGAAGAAAGACTTGGAGGGTCAAGAAGAGAGTTAGATTTAAATAACTTGATGAACAAAGGATAGAGATAGGTGAATTTTAGTATAGATATAGAATAGAGAGTAGATAGGTGTATAATAGAGTAAAATTTAAATAGGATAAATAGGGGAGATAGTTAGAAATAGGTATATAGGATGAGAAGGAAAATTAAATGTAGGAAGAAAATAAGATAGGTTAAATGTAGATATTTCTTATGAGATTAGTGGAGAGTTAGGAATAGAATAAGAATAGGATAGGTATATATGATTAGGTAGGGGGAAGTGAGTATAGTTAAAAGTTAAGAATAGGATAGGTAGATAGGATGTTTATAAAATTAGGTGAGAGTTAGGAATAGGATAGGGATATAGGATAGGTGTAAATATTTTTTTTTGATTGGATATAAGTTAGGTAAGTTAGATAGATAAGGGTAGAGAGAGATAGGCAATTTTTTTTGTAAGTTTGTTTTGGCAGTCTAAATGTTTTATATTTGCATTCAAATAAGTGGGATTATTTGTATTCAAATAGGGGGAAAATACTCATATTTAGACCAGGGTAGAAAATTAATTAATTATAGCAAATAATTTTAATCACCGTGTAGAAGCTTTGGGAAAAGGTACGCGTTATTAAAAAACCGTGGAGAATAAAAATTCATTCGTTTCATTAAGAATACGAGATTTAAATCATGTACAAGACGCTTTATATCAAAGGAAACAATATTAGAAAGCTCTACGTAATTTAATTATTCCTAGTAAAGAAACAAATAGAAATTACGTGCAAAATTTATATTAATTAACTCAATTTTAAGTAACCGGTATTAAACAAAATGTACAGATAATAATTAATATTTGAATAGGAGTCACTAAAAATTAAAGGGTATTATTTTTAATTGAAGTTAATTGAACCATTAGTAACATATAATATCTATAAAACTTGTAAAACCCAATAAAATGCAAATCGTAGAAGGGTATTTAAAATGTTACGTTTGAACACACCTGCGTATTTTTAAAAGGCAATTTCAGTTTAATTTGTTTAGATAAACATGTCGATTCTACGGATATTGGAAACGGTCGGATGCTTTAGCACGAAATACAAAACACCTGCGTATTTTTAAAAAAGCTTATTCTGCGTAAATTTGGCAGATAATTGATGGTTACAAAGAATCTTGGAGAAACCGTGGCTTAATATTCACGGGAAGGCGCGATACGGGGTTATTTAACCCAGATAGTCCACATGGACTGAAAATAATCGATAATAAGGAATATCAATTTGCACCAATAAAGAACAGGTTAGATAGAGACAGATAATATGCACAAGACCGAGACACATATAGTAAAAGGCGTGAGTAGAGCAACGTCCTAGGGTTGCGATTGGTTGAAAGTAAAAGGCAAAATTTGAGAGGTAAAAATAACATTTCTGTATAAAATTCAATTAGTTATTTCCAGACGTTGCGTGCCGTGTTGAAATTTCTGAGATTTAACTGGGGCGAGTGCAAAATTCGTAAAAATCGCATGCCGGGCTGCGGAATGGGAACATAGCAGGCGAAATTCTTTAGAATTGTCCGTTTTGGAGACTCGACCGACAGACAGGCTAACCTCTATATATACCCAGGGGAATATGAACAAGCTCTCTGAGATCTTCGACTTGATTCAACGCGTTAAACAGTGCTTTTTAGTTTTCCGGTTTTGATTAAATAATTTAAACAGTTTGCTCGAATATTTTTGTGATAAAAAACAGTTTGTTCTTTACGTGCTACAATAAATGTACTTTAGTGCACTTAGAAAAGAAGATACAAGGTAATAAAGTTAGTATCACTGTACCAATTAGTAAAATTTACAACGACAAATGAATACACAAAAAACAAGGTTCAGATATACACAGATGAGTTCCGGAAAAGCCCAGAAACAACTTTAAATAAATGGTGATGGAGAAAATTTTAAAAGCGTTGAGAATCAGAAGCCGTAAATATAACCCAGTTGGATTGGTGTGATTAACAAAAGGGACGATGTACATTGAAGCTACGAGTGCAGTAACCTTCAGGTAAATTATACTATTTTGTTGGAACTTTGATATTTTGGTGTGTGTTGAATAACTTTATAATTGATTTACTTAAAATGGACAGTAGTGAAATTGTACTAACAATAATATTTTAATTTTAAGGTGAAATTTGCTTGTTTAAGTAGAAAGGGGTATTTAGTATTGATGTTCTGGATTATGATGAAAATTTGGGTATGTCTTTGAGCTCAATTAGACGAACCTGGTTAATTAACGTAAAGGGTGGTAGATGCTCCCTTTGTACTCAGACTCCGGTCTGCATATATTGTTATAGTAATTAGTAGGCATCCTACAAGGACTTTAATTCTGGATGCACATTAAAATGATAATGAATATTAATTTTGAAATTTTCTGATATTAAAATTTATGCTGAATTTTAATTTTGAAATTTTAATGTATTGTGAATATTGATGTAAATAGAGTTAACGTTGATGTTTGTGGTAGGAATGTGTTTGTTTTTTTTATGTATGAGGATGAAAGTTATCTAGAGGAGCAGCCGAGGCGATTAACAGAAGAAAGTCAATGGACCAACACAGTTAAGGTAATGAATAGCTTTTTGGTGGTTTCACAGCATTCTTGACGCCCAATTCGTGAGGCTCGATTCGAAAAGCGTAGTTCACGGATTTTGTAGGTTTCACAGCAATATATATTATTGTTGTTTGAATGGTGTGCCAAATTCACACAAATTAGTTAAGTAATTTATTTTTAAGAATGAAATCGATTTTATTATATTACCGAAATCGGTCACTTAAAGACTGAAGATGTTTTTCATATGTTAAATATGCACGTGTTGTTAAAAGATTTAGCATCACCCAATTTCGCATCGTTCATATATGTAATAACAATGGAGAAAAAACATCATCTCGGAATATAGTGACCTATTTCAAATTTCTCTTTGATATCACCACATCAAAGGTGTAATGCACAGCTTTAAAGATTATAACTAGGGAACAGTGTAATGTTTCTATTATTATTACAGCAGCGAGCTCATGCGAATATATCGCAGACGTTATTATTACTTGAATATAAACCTGGGCTTTATCTTAAACCATATCTTTCTGAGTATTGAAATGAATAGCGGTATATACATTTGTAGTAAATACAGAGTTTATTACGGTTACATATGTAAACGTCTGTTGTGTGTATATCTTGGCTTCTTTTGTAAGTAAAAGGAGAATTTCGCGTATTGTTTAATGGTAGTAAGAAATATCTAGGCCACGTGTTATGCATAGGAAAGCTTATATAGGTAGAAAAATTACTTTTCAGAATGAACCAAATCCAGTATTCGAGCGCGGCATTTCCTAAACGTATCGGACGTCAAATTAGAATCATTAATTTAAAATGAGACGTGGGTATATGTGGCATTTACAGGGGAATCTGTCAGTATTCCATTATTTTAAAATGTTATTGTTGCGCCAACATTTGTACATTAACGTGTGGGCTGAAAGTGGGTACACTTTTAAAGTTTCTGTTTTTCTTGTTTAGAAACCTCATCAAGAAAGAACAATAACATACCTAGAAATGTGCCCTTATATAAGAAATAACATTTTGCTTTGTGATATTATTTTTCTTTTAAAACGGGTGGAAGCCCATTTAGTTCAGGAAACGAATTTATTCGAGAAATTACATAACCACAAGCAGATATTTCTAAAACAATTTGCAACCACGTTTTATAACAAGTTTTTGTAGATTATTAAATGTAGGTGCATAATATTTATTGAAATTATTTAAATCAAAATTAATGCGCGCACGTGCATGTATATATTGCTGTGACAAAATGAAATAAAACGCAGCACTATCACAAAGCATTTATACAATATGAAATATCTTCTTTCATACAAAAGCATTTACAACATCGTTTCTTTCAAACATAAAATAATTTCTAAGAAGTCTTTGTTACAAATAAAAATATTGTTGCTTACCGTATTTTACATTTACAGAATTAAACTGATTCTTTTGAGAATGTTTCACCTGGTTATAAATTATTTCCACGCTGTTAGGATTTGTTTTGGCCAGAAAAAATCCTTGACATATAATCTATTAAAGGCCAGAGTATATCGAACTCTGAACACAAACTCCTGGTAAAAAAATCCGTAATACAAGAAAAAAATTATTAGGATTATCTTAAACTAGATCTAAATACTCTAATATCAGTTAAAAATAAATCTAACAGTGATACTTGCAGACTCCACAAAACATTTCTCATAATTAAAAATCTTATTTTAAATTGATCTCCAAATCGGCTTACAAGTTTTTCCAAATTAAAATTCCTGATTTCCAACAGCAATTATCAAAGTACATTTTTAGTTAAATCTTCCTATCTTTAAAATAGCTTTATACTGAAGAACGTTGCCTTTTCGTCGTAATTAATAATTTCATTTTTGTATGGAATTTGGGTTTAAAAATATCACTTCGATATTCATTGCAACCCCGCAACTGTGTTTTACTGCATACTTCTATATAACGCAAATACTATTAAAACAGTTCTATTGTTTTTAGACGTCTCTTAGATTTTATAGAAAACTTGATATTGTGTCGTTGATAAAAAGAGTTTCTATTTCTAAACATACCTGACTCATTAATGGACTGTTGGGTTTCATAAAAATGCACGTTTACTTTTACTTTAAATTACTTGGAGGCGATAATACTTATCGAAATGTAACAAGTATACCTTTTTTGCATAGAATAATTGGGAGACTCATGGATTTAAAAAGTTTGTTGAAATAATTGCAAATTAAAAAGATAACGAGATCATTCGCACGCACCACCCAAAACTTTCCTTTAATCTTAAGGGATGGTAACATAAATTTAGTGTTATCTCTCTCTCTTTCTTTCTCTCTCTCTTTCTCTCTCTCTCTCTCTCTCTCTTTATATATATATATATATATATATATATATTTGATTTCTGGTACTTTTAGATTTGCGTTAAGGCTTAGATCTCGACATGAACATCGACTCAACAAAAATCGTCTCAACAAAATGGCATGAACAAAATGCAGTCCCAATAAAATGGCATTAGCAAAAGCCGTCCCAATACAAAAAGCCTCCAACAAAAGCCGTCCCAATACAAGAAGCCTCCAATAAAAACCGTCCCAATAAAAGAAGTCCTATTTTGTTAAATATTAGAAATAAATTTAATTAATTGTTTAACTTACGTCTATTTGTAGAACGGCTTATTTTTCGTCGCATAAATTTTTGCACTTTCAAGTATCATATATATATATATATATATATATATATATATATATATGAGCCCCAATTAGGGCGAAACGCGTCGACAGGATGCCCTCGTGGCTGAATTTGAGTCACTTGCCAATAATTCCTTTTTACTTTATATATATATATATATATATATATATTGCTGTGATATTTTAAAATCGAGCCTCACGAATTGGGCGCCATGAACTGCTGTGATATACTCCTTTGAATGCGGGAACTGGGTCCTTTCAACAAAAAAATTCTAGTCCCACCGATTGGGCGTCATAAACTGCTGTGATCCTGGTTTCGCCTCAGCTGCTCACCTAATTTTATAAACCTCCTCATTCATAAAATTAAACAACACATTCCTACCACAAACATCAACGTTAACTCTATTTACATCAATATTCAGAATACATTAAATTTTCAAATTAAATTTCAGCATAAAATTCAGTTTTAAAAAGAATTTCAAGATTAATTTTATTATCACTTTAACGTGCATCCAGAATTAAAGTCCTTGTTGGATGCCTACTAATTAATATAACAATATAAGCAGACCGGAGTCGTGAGTATAAAGGGAGCATCTACCACCCCTTTACGTTAATTAACCAGGTTCGTCTAATTGAGCTCAAAGACATACCTAAAATTTCATCATAATCCAGAACATCAATACTAAATACTCCTTTCTACTTAAACAAGCAAATTTCATCTTAACATTAAAATTTTATGGTTAGTACAATTTCACTAATGTCCATTTAAAGTAAATCAATTATAAAGTAATTCAACACACACAAAAATGTCAAACAAAATAGTATAATTTACCTGAAGGTTACTGTCCTCATAGCTTCAATGTACATCGTCCCCTTAGTTAATCACACCATTTCAACAGGATTATATTTACGGCTTCTAATTCTCAACGCTATTAAAATTTTCTCCATCACCATTTATTTAAAGTTGTTTCTGGGCTTTTCCGGAACTCATCTGTGTATATCTGACCCTTGTTTCGTGGATCCAGACACGTATTTGAACCATTTAATTATTAACACCCCCGAAAAATAGCAGAGAAATTCATGCGTCTTTCACCAATATACGCCAAAACTGCCTACTTTGTGTATAAATTTGTCGTTGTAAATTTTGCTAATTGGTACAGTGATACTAAATTTTATTACCTTGTATCTAAGTGCACTGAAGTACATTCATGTTAGCACGTAAATAACAAACTATTTTGAATCACTAAAATATACGAGCAAAATTTTAAATTATTTTATCAAACTAAAATGCACTGTTTAACCTCTTGAATCAAGTCGCGGATGTAAGAGCTTTTAACGCATCGAATAGTCAAAAGTCTAAGAGAGCCTGTTTATATTCACCTCGGTATATATAGCAAAAAGCCTGTCTGTCGGTCTGTTCCCCAAAACGGGTAATTCTAAAGAATTTCTCATTCTATGTTCCCAGTCCGTCGCTCGCGCGTCGGTTTTTACGAATTTTTCACTCGCCCCATTTAAATCTCAGAAATTCACACGGCACGCAAACATGTCCGAGAAAAACTAATTAATTTTGTACAGAAATTGTTGTTTCTACCTCTGATATTTGCATCCTATTTTCAACCAATTGTGACCCTCGTGACGTTGCTTAAATCACGCCTTTTACTATATGTGTCTTTGCTTGACGCATTTTCTCTTTCCTTTTCTAACCTGTTCGTATTGGTGCAAATTGATATTCTTTATTATCGATTATATTTTAGTCCATGTGGACTATCTGGGTTAAATAACCCCGTATCGCACCTTCTCGTGAATATTAAGCCACGGTTTCTTTAAGATTCTTTGAAACCATTTGTTATCTACACAATTTTCGCCGTACGTGATATTTAAACTACGCAGGTGTTCAAAATAATATTAATTCTCAGAGCTTTATTTTCTGGTATTATAATCTTGGATTTTCACAGGCTTTTATGCTTATTATTAATAATGGTTTAATTAACTCCAATTAAAATTGACTTCTATCCTTTCATTTTTAGCGAATACAAGTTAAATATTAATTATTATGTGTACACTTTGTTTTACTACCGGTTACTTAAAATAGGGTTAATTAATATAAATTTTGCACGTAATTTCCATTTGTTTAGGAATAATTACATTACACGCAGAGCTTTTTAATACTGCTTCTTTTGATATAACGCGTCTTGTACATGATTTAAATCTCTTATGTTTAATGAAACTAATAAATTTTTATGCTTCACGGTTTTAATAACGCGTATTATCTAATAATATTCATTATACACGGTGATTAAAATTATTTGATGTGATTATTTAATTTTCTACCCTGGTCTAAATATGAGTAATATATATATATATATATATATATATATATATATATATATATATTGCTGAGGCAAATAAATGCCGTTTTGGTAAATTATGACATAATTTTAATTTGTAATAATTCATAATTAGAGCTTGAATTTTTTTGAAAACACTCGGTATATAGAACTTCGTTTTATATTATTTGAACGAATGGATATTTTACTGCTACTATTCTTTTAGTATCAAGTGAAACTTTTTTAAAAAGAAAGAATCGTCAATTGTACTGAAAATTGGATTCATTATTGTTCTAAATCGCTACTTTCATGTTGGCACGTAATTTTACTTAAGAGTTCATTACATTCAATAATAATTAACATTTGCAGTGACAAACCGAGTATCAAGGTAAATATTGTATCTATTTGAGAAAACATTTGGATTTCAAAGTTGCTTATGTAAGTGATAGTAGTTTGAATAGACTAACGCTAAACCAATCAAGTAATTTGTTGTAGATAGAGAACATAGCTATTGGAGCGGACTATGTGGTTTTTAGCATGATTGATATTTTTGGACAATATAAAATTTCCTGAACGCTGAAATTGTTGTAGTTTGGGGGTTAAATTATAATTACGAATGTAGTCTTAAGGAGAGGATTATTATCGATATTTTGAAGACAATCAAAGTTGTTGAAAGTAATGCAGTGATTAATAAAACGTAGTGCAAAGTTTAAAGTATCTACAACACATAAATTATTAAATATTTGCCAATTCTGAAAAACTTAAGTTGATCTACATTTTTGAATTAGTTTAAGTATTAGGGAATTATTTTTAGGGTTTCGATTTTATTCTATTCTATTCGTTTTTTCTCAGTTTTAATTGTAGTGAAAATCTATTAAAACTCAATTAAAGTTAAACAAATACGTAGTAACGTAAATTTAAGTATTAATTTATATGAGAAGGAGATCTTTATTTATGGAGTATTAACATTTGTATTGTCTTCAGTTTAAATTATTAGGGGGCTGGCGAACGAGGAGTTATTTCAAGACACCAGAAAATAAAAGGCTAGAACAGCAGTTAATCTTTGTGTCTCGTGTACCTGATTTTATTGTAAGAGAATTTATAAAGATATTTAAATAATTTTTAAAACTCTGAAATTTGCTTGCCATTGTATTATGTTTCGAAAGTTAATAATTTTTTGAAGATTGTCATTGAGTAGTCGTAATTCTTGTGCTTAATGAATCTAAAAGTGAATCTCGCGATTTTCATTTAGCAAATTTATTATTTGTTCAACATAGGGTAATTTACACGTATTGGGGAGAAAAGAGATATTTTTAAAGGAGTAAAAACGGTTGTATGAGTATAAACGCAAACATTTTAAGTCCAACATAAAAATAATTTTGGTGTAAGTTGAAACTTTGACTTTTTAATTTTTTATTTGATCTAATACTGTAAAAAATTTTATTTTTCTATACTTTATTATATTACTTGTGAATATTTGACCTTTAGAAATCTTAGTAAAAGTTTAATACATTAATTTATCAAAGCTGGAAGCCGTTTTATGTTCTATAAACTGAGCTGGTCTAGGAAGTGGATAAAACACCCGAACTATTACAAAAAAATATTGTGTACCAAATTAATTGTTTAGATTGTAATGGCCTGTATATTGGACAAACATGTCAATCCTTAAATCAACGTATTATTCAACACAGAAGTGACATAAAAGTTAAACCAAATTCCTGTGCTTTATCGAGTCATTCAGCTAATTTAGATCATAGAATAGATTTCAAAAATCCAAAATTTTAGAATTAGAGAAAGATAAACAAAAAAGACTATTTCTTGAAATGTATCACATTTTTATTACAAAAGATAGTATAAATAAAAAAACTGATATTAGTGGTTTGAGCTCGATTTACACATACTTACTTAATTTTAAAACATAGTTACATACCTAATGTAATATTTGTTAATATGTTTAACGTTATAAATACATACACACATACACACCACACAACTTAACGCATGCGCATACACACACACACACACACACACATACAGACAAACAACAACTATCACATACAACATAACATATACATTAAATAAAGGTATCAGGTATCCTATTAAAAAAGAAAATTTGAAATCTTTCAAAATCTGACATAATTTTTATTTTTACATTTCATCTTATACAAATTATATATCCTTCCTACATTTAAAAGTGAAAAACTAAAAAGTTATGTTTAATATTTAATTTCGATGTTAATTTTTGAATCAACTCATCTTGTAAGTTGCAATTAATATTTATATAATTTAGCCTAGTTGTTTGTAACATTTTTAGAAGCCTGTGATCAAGGATTAAATAAATCCGAAAATTTAGGCATTAAAAAAGAGTTTTCTTTTTACCAGCTGACCTCAAACCCATTAAAAACATTCGATATTACTAGAAGGTCATTATCTTTAAATATATATATATATATATATATATATATATATATATATATATATATATATATATATATACGCCGGGTGACCAAACGCATACGAAACATTTTATTAACTGTTTAATGGTAACAACTAACAAAAAAAAAATTTAAATAATGTTATGTATTCTCAAAGTGGCTACAATGTAAAATCAATTAGTATTGTACAAGGTGTTCAATAAAAAAGGGTTTAACGAATGTGTTTTTGAATGGAATATCCTATATTTTATTAAAAAATTTTATCAGGATTACCTATACCTAAATCTTATAGTTGTTGATATATTTACATTTTTTAAAAATTGCATCATTCCATTCATTATAAATTTCTTAGTACAATGATTTAAATGATACTGCACATTCAACTTTGGTAAAGTAACAGTACACACTTTTGGATAATGGATACATTACATTAGTTAGTCAAATAATATACAAGGTGCTCATTGCATCGTTTTCCGTTTATTAAACAATTAGCGCAATTTAGTTGCTTACTTCAAACGGGACATCCTGTATATTTTTAAGTAGTAAAATGCCGAATTAAATTCTATTAAACAATGTTGGGTTTCTCTATATTCACATGCAACCATTTTCGAGTTATTCCTGAATAATCAAAAATTGTGATACATAATTCTAAAATTGGGTAATTTACTTTGACAACAGGAGGCGCGTCGCCTTCCAAATAATACAAATTATTCGACTTTATTGCCATAGCACCCATATTTAACTTTTGTTTTTGTTGTTTATTAGTTTTGTATCTGTGTTATTTGAAGTGAACATTTGTAAAATGAAAACCTATAGCCTTAACGAAAAATTCGATCGTAATCGCCGTAGCTGTAGAAAATTGTCCATTAGCTTCAAGAATTTACACTCAAAAATATCGTAATCGAATGCATCCTAATACAGCTGTGTTTGAAAGATTATTACAACGATTTAAAAGTACTGGTTATGTTGAATATAAAAACTCAACAATGAAGTACATTACTATCAGCGAAGGAAATTAATTATTGGTATAGGAAACTGTAGTACAGAATCGTAATACTAGCTTGCGTAAACAGTCAAACAACCAGATTTAGTAAAACTAGTATTTCAAGAATATTAAAAGCTTACCAATTTCACCCATATAAAATTCAACTTCACCAAGAGCTTAAAGATGAAGATTTTCAAAGCAGAATTAATTTTGGATTATGGGCAATGGATCAAATTGAAAATTTTTTAATTTTGGTTTGTTTGGTGATGAAGCAACACTCCATAGCAACGGTTTTGTTAATATACACAATTTGTATTATTATGATAATAAAAATCTTCATCAAGTGCATTCCAAATCAATAAAACAAATGTCCATGAATGTATGGAGAGGAATGGTAGGAAACTATGTAATTGGTCTTTACTCTTTTCATGGGACCTTAACTAAAGAAACATTTTTAAATTTCTAAGATCTCATTGCCAGAATTACTTGAGAATGTTCCTGAGAATGCAAAGTAACGTAAGTGGTTTTAATGGGACGGGGTCTCCACACTTTAAAGCCACTGTGCTTAATGTTTTACACGATATTTTCCTCAGAGTTAGATTGAATGAAGCGAACCACAACAATGGGCAGTAAGATCTCCGGATTTGACTCGTATAGATTTTTTTCTGTGGAGTTTTATTAAAGACATAGTATCGAACTGCTCTCACAAGGTTAGAAAACGTGAAAGATAGTAGTAGAAATGCATTTTCGATAATCACTTCCCAAATCTTATGCGAAGTTTAAAGATCTTTTGTTCAATCAATGCAGTTATTTATTGAGAACCATGGTAAACACTTTAGACAGTGCAGTACTTATAAATCATTTACTTTGTTGTTTTTTTTGTTAACTTTTTATTGTTTTAATTATTGCAACTTTCAAATATTATAAAATACATAATTATACGCTAATAACTCGAAAACGATTGTATGTGAATGTAGAGAAATCCAATGTTGTTTAATAGAATTTAATTCTGCATTTTACTATTTAAAAATATACAAGGTATCTCACTTGAAATAAGCGACTTAATTGCATTGATTGTTTAATAAACGGAAAACGACCCAATGAGCACCCTGTATATTATTTTAATAACTAATGTAATGTGTGCATTAACTAAAAGATTATACTGTTACTTTACAAATTAAACGTGCAACATCATCTAAATCATTGTATTACACACATTTTAAATGAATCATGCAATTTTAAAGAAAATTGAATATCTCAACAACTATGAGATTTAGGTATAAGTAATCCTGATATAAGTTGGCCTATTTTGATACGAGCAATCAAAATTTTTAATAAAATACAGGGTGTTCCATTTAAAAAAAACAACCGTGGTTTAAGTAATTAATTTTACATTGTAGCCATTTTGAGTATATATAAGATTATTTTAAAGATTTTTGTTAAATGTTACCATTAAGGAGTAATAGAGCGTTTCGTATGCGTTGGGACACTCGATATATCATTTTCAGAATTAGATTACCTTTGGCGGTTTTTGAAATATTTTGATAAATTGAAAATTGTTTTCGTATTAGTTTACTTCACACTTTCGACGTTTATAAAGATTTATCTTTAATATTTGGTTAGTTTTCTATATTGCACTTTCTTACGGAACCCCATTTTGAAGTTGTATTATACATAATTCGGCTTAGTTTTGTAGTTAATATGCTTATTAATTTTTGTAATTCTCTCAAACACTAGAAAGTTATAAATGATTTATGATTTTTATTTAAAATGAACATGAAATAAGGTATATACTGTTCAGTTGTATCTCAGTCATAACTAACTATTGTCAATAAAATTTATAACAAGAAATATTTTTAACAAAACCAAATTCATAATAAACAACTGAACATGAAGAAAATAAATGCTCGAACTGACCAACAGATTTTCAATACATGAATATACGCCTGATAATATCTTTATAAGAATTTTCCAAAACCTTGGAATTCATACAAATTATTGCATGGTTTTATATAAACTGTCTTTAGTATAGCTCCCCAAAGAATAATCACATTTATTAAATTTTTTTCTATCCAGGTAACCAAGCAGTACGATAATATTAAGCATTAATTGTTACCGCAGAGCAAAAAGGTGGTCCCATGATTGTTTATGCATTTGTGTGGGTAGTTTTCGATCAAAAAATTTTATTTATTTGACAAATGTTTAAGTGTCTGTCTCATAGTTGTTTGAGCTTGACTAACATGAATTTTGTTGGTTTGCATTTTATAACTTTTTAAACATTTTGATATCTGTTCCATTTTAATAGGTTATAAATAATTTAAATTAATAATAAATTTATAGCTTCCTTTTGTATATATAGTATATTAAATTAGTGTTGCCGCGATTTTAACATCCAAGCAATGCTTTGTAAATAATTTCAACACTCTACGTATTATTCATGCACGTCTGAAAATCATACATTTCAGTTTTCGCCACCGACTGGGCTACATCAACATATTATTCAGTTAAGCTGGAGGGTACGGATATTTTTAATTATCCTTAATTTATGATGATTTTCTAATTATCTATAACTATTAAGTTAATCACATCTTACAACACAGTGTATTTTATAAATATTTATGGTTCCGGGTCGGGACTGTATCATTTTATAGTCTAAGGTCATCAAGACAAAAAATAAAGTGAAATATAAATATAAAATAATAATAATAAAGAATGATAAATTAATTAGACAGGTGTAGTATGAAGAGTTACTTTGAACTAGCACTCACCAGCCTATTTAACCCAACAGTGTCTTATGGCAAAGTAACTGGGGTAGCGAGTGGTGGTTTATATAGGGCGAAAACTAGATGCTCAGTGATCATGAATAGAGAATTGTAACGGATCAGTGAACGTTACTGTTCTGCTTTTGTGAACATAGGCTCGTTTTCCAAATGTGAGAAGGTAGTAGTCATCGTCTTTGTTTAAATTGTTAGAATTTTTAATGATTTCATGGATTCTCTGATTTTCTATTGAAGAAAAATGGAATTCTGGCAATTAGTTTCGTCTTGTCAAAATTAATGGTACGGCCTGTTTTATGTTGGTGTTCGGCCACTGCTGAGCGATTGTACTGACTTGTTCTTAAGCATCGCTTATGCTCGCTTAGTGTAGTCTGCACTGACCGTCCTGCTTCTCCTATGTACACTAAACCACAGCTGCAAGGTATACTATATACGCCTGGGGCTTTAAGATGGATCCTTAAGAGTTAGTAATATTTGTGAAATTTTATTTGCGGGCTTATAGTTTGTTTTGATGTTGTGTTTACGTAGAATTTTGCCAATTCGGTCTGTTACTTTGTGTATATATGGAAGGATTGCTAAAGATCGTGTGTCTGAATTACAGGGTGGTTTGAGGTTCGTGTTGGATGCCGATGCCGGCTTATTACTCTGCCAATATCTGAGATGCGATAGCCGTTTTTTATAAGATTGGTTTTCAGATGGGTCAGTTCATTAGATAAATGTTCTGGTTGTGAAATCTTAATCGCACGGTGTACTAGAGAGTTCATTGCCAATGATTTTTGTGACGGATGATGATGTGACGACGCATGTAGGTATCTGTCTGTGTGTATTGGTTTTCTGTATACGGCATGAAGTAGTCGTCCGTTGGGTTGACGCTCCACCAGAACGTCAAGGAATGGCATAGTTCCGTTCTTTTCAATTTCTATAGTGAACTTAATATCTTTATGTTGATTGTTTATCTTTATAGAGCGTTTGGTGTCCATGGGGCCAGATTACAACCCCATGGACACCAAACGCTCTATAATTTTCTAGATCACATAAACAATCAACATAAAGATATTAAGTTCGCTATAGGAATTAAAAAGAACGGAACTCTGTCATTCCTTGACGTTTTGGTGGAGCGTCTACCCAACGGACGACTAGGTCATTCCGTTTACAGAAAAGCAACACACACAGACAGATACCTACATGCGTCGTCACATCATCATCCGTCACAAAAATCATTGGCAATGAACTCTCTAGTACACCGTGCGATTAAGATTTCACAACCAGAACATTTAACTAATGAACTGACCCATCTGAAAACCAGTCTTATAAAAAACGGCTATCGCAACTCAGATATTGATAGAGTAATAAGCCGGCATCTGCATCCAACACGAACCCTCAAACCCTGCTATAATTCAGGCACACGATCTTTAGCAATTCTTCCATATATACACATAGTAACAGACCGAATTGGCAAAATTCTACGTAAACAACATCAAAAGAAACTATAAGCCCGCAAATAAAATTTCACAAATATTACTAACTCTTAAGGATCCAGAAAACAGTCTTAAAGCCCCAGGCGTATATAGTATACCTTGCAGCTGTGGTTTAGTGTACATAGGAGAAACAGGACGGTCAGTGCAGACTACACTAAGCGAGCATAAGCGATGCTTAAGAACAAGTCAGTACAATCGCTCAGCAGTGGCCGAACACCAACATGAAACAGGTCGTACCATTAACTTTGACAAGACAAAACTAATTGCCAGAATTCCATTTTTCTTCAATAGAAAAATCAGAGAATCCATAGAAATCATTAAAAATTCTAACAATTTAAACAAAGACGATGGCTACTACCTTTCTCACATTTGGAAAACGAGCCTATGTTCACAAAAGCAGAACAGTAACGTTCACTGATCCGTTACACACTTCTCTCTATTCATGATCACTCGAGCATCTAGTTTTCGCCCTATATAAACCACCACTTTCGCTACTTTCACCAGTTACTTTGCCATAAGACACTGTTGGGTTAAATAGGCTGGTGAGTCTGCTAGTTCAGAAGTAACTCTTCATACTTTTTACACCTGTCTAATTAATATTTTATCATTCTTTTTATTATTATTATTATTTTATATTTATATTTCACTTTATTTTTTGTCTTGATGAAGCTCCTTATTAAAGTGGGCGAAACGTCGACTTTAGACTATAAAATGATACAGTCCCAACCCGGAACCATAAATATTTATAATGACCCCGGCCGTGAAAGCGTCCGACAATATTAGTGTATTTTAGATATATTTCTTTTTCTTGATGTTAGTGCATGGTGTGGCTGATACATTAACATTTGAAGGTACATGATTAGTATAATCAAACTTTTGTGAATTTATTTAAAATGCCTGTTGCCTATATGTTTCTTAAATATCACAAGATATAAAGTTCTTTATGTAAGCAGGAAATAATGAAAACTGAAAACGACCATTTTTTAAGTAAAAGAGCCTGCACAAATTTTTTGTGTACAAATATTCGATCGTACACGACGATGAAATAACATGTTGGTATTTAGACGGTTAGTATTATTGTGAGAAAATTTACAAAGTCATAACTGCAAATATACAGTAAATATTACTTGTGTGATATACATTTGAGTTATGTTCGTAAAATCAATAAGGTGCTTGTTTGTGTCGCAGTACTATTATTTTAAGGGTCAGCAACTAATTGTAAATTAATTTAACCTTCAATAAAGAATTAGACCTTGCGTGCATAACTACGTTACGGGCGTGTAGTTTACTTTCGTAAACCGTATCTCAAGATTAGATATTCCACCACGTGTATTTTTATCAAATGATTTTGTTTTTAGCCTGCCTTCACATTTAAACTTATTACTGCGATACTGGAGCTCATTGTAGAGGCTCCTTTTAGCATTGTCTGTTAAGTTAACAAACCAGAGTAAAAAATTTAATTTCAGTAAACGATAACAATTCAGAAAATTGTTTTTCTTATTTATGTACTCATCATTAACATAATTCTAACGGTTTCTTTTTGCTTAGTTATACAATATTTATTTAGCAAATCATTTTAATAACATTTTGTTCGAAAGTAATATTTGTCATCAACACTAGCTTCAGTCCTGGAACTGATTGGACGCATACCTCTATTGTTTCCTATTCTGAGCTAACCACACAATTCTCTGAAATTCCCACAGTCTACATCTTTCACTATCGGTGTGCAATTGTCTAATCTATGTGTACTTCTACTTTTATTTTTGCTTTCTCTGCTTCTAATATATCCCACACCATTCCCTCGTGCCTTAGACCGTATTCTATTGTCCTATTTCTCTTTTTTTTTACTATTTTCCACATATGTCTTTCTTCCGCTACTATTTCTAGAATCTCTCTGTTCTTAACTTTGCCTTCTATGATATCTTCATCATAAATCTGTAGCACTACATTTTAAGGGGTTTCAACTTTTTCTTGTCCGCTTCTCCTATTGTTCACATGTCACAGCAATACAGTACTATGCTCCACACATATGCTTTCAACAACTTTTTTGTCTTCAAATATAACAGCTACTTATTTTTTGTTGAATGCAGCACGGCTTTGTGATTATCTTTTTTTATATCTTTTACACCTTTCTCATCTTCTATTATTTGACTTCCTAGGTAGCAGAAATCATTAACCTCTTGTAAGTTCTCGTTACCTATTTGTATTCTTGTTTTTGATTTATTTTCCGCTCCGTTGCATACTAGAACTTTAGTTTTATTTTTGTTAATTTTCATATCGTATGTCTCTGTTAAAACTGTTTCCAATTCATTAAGAGCAGCTTCTAACTCTTCTTTGCTAGATGCTAATACCGCTATATCATCTGCAAATTTATGAGTATCAATCTTTTGTTCCTGCATAGTAATTCTAAATGTCTTCCTGAATTTGACAGTATTCATTGCCTCTTCAATGTACAAGTTAAAAATTAATGAGAATAAGGCACATCCCTGTTTCACCTCTTTCCTAATATTTACTTCTCTACGTTCCTGCTCTAATTCTATTACAGCTGTTTGTTCTTTGTATCAGTTATGTATTATCCATCTATCCTTATAACTCATTCCAATCTTTTTTTTCATTTTGTATTGTCGAATGCTTTTTCCAGATCTACAAACCTTATATACCCTCTTTCTGCTTTTTCTATTGTTTTCTTCATTATTACCCTTAAAATGGCTTCCCATGTTTCCCTGTTTCGTCTAAGCCCAACTTTTCCTAATATTTCTTCAGTCCGTTTTTCCATCCGGTTTTGTACAATTCTAGTTAATGTTTTTGACACGTGTGCTGTCAAACTTATTCGAAAATTTTCAAATATATCTGCACCTCCTTTTTGATAAAATGACTATGGTGTTAAGTTTGAAACATTTAGACATTTTGCCTGTCTCATATACATAGCTTACAAGTGGAAACAGACGTTCCGTTACCACTTGTTCAGTGGCTTTCAGAGTTTCTGCTTGCACATTGTATATACCGGGTAGTTTATTATTTTTGAGACTCTTTAATGCTAGTGCAAACTCATCTCTAAGTATAGGATATCTCAAGTCATCTTTTTCAATGTCCGATTCTTGTTCTAGTGCTTCTCGTTCCTGTCCTGCATATAAATTCCCTATATATTCTTACCACCTATTCATCTTCTCTACATTTTCTATATTTTTTATAATGATATATCCTCCCGCGTCCCTTATATTTTTGCTATGCGGTTTTATATCCCTAAATTTCATTTTAATTAGTTTGTATGCTTCGTCTGTCTTTTCTATTTCCATCTTAGTTTGTACCTCTTTACACTTTTTCTCAATTTATTGTTCTTTAGCTTTACTGCATCTGCGAATAATTTCCCATTTTATGGCTTTGTATCTCTGTTCTCCTGCTTCCTCAGGTCTGATTTTGCATTTTTGCCTTTTTTATATTAAATTCAGAATATCCTTCGTTACGCATGGTTTCTTATTTTCTTCTTGTTTATGTCCCAGAATATCTGTGGCCGCCGTGTTTAAGTAAGATTTAACGTTATTCCATACTGCTTCTAGTTACTTAGAATCAGAAATTTTCCTGACGTCTATCAATAATTCGATTGACTTTTTCTCATATGTTTTGTGGGTATTATTATTTAGTTTCTCAAAGTCAAAATGCTTTTTTCCTTTTTTTTCAAATTTTTTAATTTAAGCATATTCATAATTACTATGTTGTGGTCAGTGTCTATGTCTGCTTCGTAGTTTCTACAATCTTTTACTTGATTACTAAATCGTTGTCTAACAAGAATGTGATCTATTTGATGCCTCCCTGTCTCCTGGCATATTCCACGTGTATCGTCTACTAGCATGTTGTTTAAATAATGTGTTTGTGATGGTCAAATTGTTTTTGTCGCGAAATTATATTAGCCTATTTCCGTTCCTTTTCCGCCTCACCTACCATTACATAAAAAATTTTCCGTAATTATTAAATTTTTGTGTCCTTTTACGAATCTTGGATATCTTGGATATCTTTGTAGATCGCTTCTACTTTTTCTAACTGTAGCTGGAGATGGGTATGTGTATTTGTATTATTAGTGTATTTGCTGGTTTATATTCTAATCTAACCATGAGTACTCTTTCGTTATTTTGTAAGCAGTTTTCTACACAGTGTCCTCTTTTTCCGCATAATTATTCCCATGCCCGAACTTCCTTCCTCTGATCCTGTATGAATTACCCTAAAGTCTTCGCTCCAGAAATCCTCCGCCCCTAGCATTCCACGCCCAGATTCTTACATGTGATTTTCCAATACTCCACTCGAAGGTACTAAATTGGCTAGGAAGCGAGTTTTTTACCTGGAAAATTTGAAATCTTGCCGAACCCTTGCTGTTCCAAGCAAGGTAGGGATCTTTAACGTGCGTGACAACACTCACGCGGGACCTCCATTTTACCTCTCATCCGAACGAGGGCGTATTTTTGTGAAAAATGCTCGCCTAAGATTTTTCAAGGGAACCGTGTCGGGATTTGAACCTGGGACCTTGGGCGTAGTAGTCACACACATACCGACTACGCCACGAAGCCGCCTCCAAGACCAGATCCGCAAGATGTTTCCGGTTCTTTTTTTTCTTCTTATTGAGTTTGCCGATCACATCCTCCGAAGTAGTCCCCTCCCAGGGATCCGAATGGAGGACTATTGGAACTCCGGAATCTTTTACCCCAGAGAATGCCATCATTTTAAAAACGTTTTTGGTACGCTTTGTACTTGGGAGAAAGGCGGCTCCGTGGTGTAGCTGGTATGCATGTGACTTACGTCCAAGGTCTCAAGTTCAAATTCGACACCGTCCGCTTGAAAAATGTTAGGCGAGCATTTTTCACAAAAAATACGGCCTGGTTCGGATGAGGTAAAATGTGGGTCGCATGAGTGAGTATTGTCGCGCACGTTAAAGATCCCAACCTTGCTCGTAACAGCAAGGATTCGGCAAAATTCAAAATTTCCAAGAAAATAAAACTCGCTTCCTGACCAATGTAGTACATTCCGGTGGAGCATTGGATAGTCAAATGTAGTGTGTACTTGGGAGATAATGTGGTGGTTTCCCGTTGCCTTCTATATCACAGTAGTGTGTCTTAGAATGTCATACCGACCCCTATTGTCTCATCCACTGTAAGTACCGAAAGGGCTGCCGCCTTATTTCGTGGACCTGTCTTAGTCTGGTTCCTCACTAAAGACTCTACTAATTTGTTTTAGTTCACTAAAACACGCAAGCCCTCCTACCCGTTCTAGAATTCTAGAAGTTCTTTAACGTGCAGATCCGTTCTGAACGGATAATATCTGAATCAGTCTAAATTCAAATCGTTTTGTTTTTGTCTCTACTAGGCAAAGTACTTCATAATATAAGCGTTTACATTAAAATGTGACTTTCAGAATTTTATTAATTATCCATTCTTATTTTTGGCAAAGAAATTGCTAAAATATTTTTTTATCTGAAAGAACTTGAATCGTTTATAAAGTAAAAGGACCTACCAATTATTGTACCTGAACTCCACCAAAGGTTTAGATATTTGATACGCGTATTGTCTTCGGACACGTTTAGAATATTATCTCATACAAACTGAGACCGGTATATTGACGAATATCGTTTTCTCCTATTACGACATTATCATTTGAAAAACGATTAGCTTAGTATTTGATCTTTTTCTCCACATGGGGCATCTCTTTTTATGATTATAACCTAGCGTTTTTCGGGCACAATGATCTAAAAATAATGCACCATTATTTGGATGATTGACCCTTAAAATATGAACATTTTGGACATTTCTAACAAATGTTCCCTTACCTTGAATATTAAAGTTGAATACGTTTATGCTAACAAATATTTAAAGAATACGTTTACATACCATAAGTTCTTTTTGTTTAGAATTTTACATATTCGAGAACCCCAATAGAATTTAGGTTCAGCATCGCACGAATAGCTTTCACAGGAGTAGCTCAAATTTAAAAATGAGAATTTTTCCGGGCCATGTATATGCAATGAGTTGCTAAATCCAATAATCATTGCATTTGCACAATATTTATCGAATTAGAATTTTAGCATGTAATTATGGCGTTTGTTGACACCTTTCGTTACAGTCATCATACCTAAAACCCATACATTCGTTGTGGGGTAGCTAACTATTATTAAATTTCTAATAAATGTAAACGCTTCTTTGCCTAAAATTTTGGGAATATTCAACAGTTTGGTGATCGATGCCTGCTTCAGACAGGAATGCTTAAATATACAAGAATTTTTTTAGTAGCCTACAATAAATAAAGAATGCATTCCATTTCCAACGCAAAATAGAAAATTTGGACCCTTACGCGAAATATTTTAAGGATTCCTACAAATGTTTTTGTACGTACCGTGGTTACCGATTCGTTTTACCTTTTTATCGATTAAGATTCACAATATAGCAAGTAAGTTTCCCTTCTGTCATCATATTGTCAAATATATTTTTCAAATGAAAATCCCGTTTATGAAAAGACTTTAACTGTTTATTCAATGCTTTTTCTTTTAACACGTAAAACACGGTAATGGAGCTGATTAGGTAAATAGCGACTTTATTTTCACAACAAGAAAACTGATAAAGACATAATGATACTAGATACAAGGCTAATGCGATTTGAAAGTTATTGGAAAATAGTGAATAATTCTCAAATAACAAGGAAGGAAAATTAATTAGAAACCACTGTAATAAATAGGTTTTATTTAATATCGCTCTCGCACCACATAGGAAATTTTAGGGGCTTTTTTATTAGGATTTTAATAAATTAATAACTCATCTTAAAATTTTCTTTTTTTAAAGGAAAATAATCTATAATATTTTTTTAATTCAATTTTGCCGCTTCTTTGTGTTCAATTACTAGCATAGATAGATCAGTGATTTTTGATTGACCGATAGAATTTCTCTGTAATCTTTTCTTATTTTTAATTTGTTAAATGACTTTTCTATACTAGCAGTTGTTATAGGTAGCGTAAAAATTAAAATAAGAACAGTATACCCTCGGAAAAGTCACTTTTTAAAACACCATATTTTGAGTGCAACAATGGACACATTTGGATGTAAATCTTGTTTTACCAAAGAAATTACTTCGGAAAACTGATTTGTAAATTCAGGTGTAATAATTTTGGTATATATTTTACAAAAATTGTCACATGTTTCATAAATTTCATTTTCCGTGATGTTGATAATAGTTTTGAAAATAGTTTTTTACTGCTTGCGCATTCCGGAAAACGCATTTTAATTTGCACATTTTCTCAAGAACATTACAAAAAACATTAACTTTAAATAATTGATCACGGTTTACAAATATATGATCTGAGGCCAATTTAACAAAATGTTTTTTCTTTATTGATTGACGTTTTTCTTTAAAAGTAGGATTAATTTCATATATTTCGGCAAGGTGTAGAGCATCTAACTTGATTTCCTCATAAGAGTGTTTAAAATTTTCTATTTTTTTGAAATAAGTTTTCAAGAACACTCTCAGTTTTATTTAAATCAAGAATTTTTTATTTGCAATATTTTGGAAACAACATTTATTTCGACCACTACTTTAGTTAAAAAAGCACAGAGGAATACAAACTGAAACGCCTCCATGCTTTGCTTTATTTGTTCCTCTCCTCTTTCTTATGCGATTTAAGAGCTATTTCGGTTAGAGTTTAATTATACCAAATACATTTCACGTAAGATTGAATCCAGCCAAACAAACAAGTTGCGTTCAGTTTCTTTAAAGTAACTTCAACTTCATCACTGAATAAAGAGAACAGGTTTTACCAAGAAAATTGTGAATGTTTTGAGAATTGTGTATAATTCCGACACATCTTGAGGTGCCATCACACCGTCTTTTACCATTAAATTTAAATAGTGATTGTTACAATGGATGTATTTGACATTGGATTGAATTTTCTTAATTTTACTTTGAAAACCACTATGTACACCCCTCATAACTTAGCCCCGTCATAACCCCTACTTTGTAAGAGAAATACCCATTTTTGTTAATTTAGTTATCCATTGGTTTGCCATACCCTTCGCTGAATGCTCCTTTAGATCAAGAATCTCAAATCTGTTGTATTAATTTCGAAATTTATTAGTTCTTCATTTCCGTTTCCAATAAGGTGAACATATCTTACAACTATACTTAATTGACTTTTTCGAGAAATATCTCGAGTTGTATCCAACATTAACGAATAAAACTGGAGACGAATTAATGTTTAGGGTCAAATCCTGTACTAACTTTTTGCCGAAACATTTTATTAGTTCATTTTGAATTTTTGGACTTCAATATTTAACAGACGTGTTGGCATTTCTACAATTTGCTTCCTTACACCGTGATAATATAAAAGCGGTTCTATCGAGATAAACAACGTTTGTTATAATCCTTGCTTAATAAGTTTTCATCATGTACTCAAAGAGCTGAATGGTTCTTCGATAACATTAAGCTTATTCGGAATAAATGATCCAACACCATTTTTGCAAAATGAAGCTTGGAGCCCAATTTTATCTTCTCGTTTCTCCGCCGTTTTATTTTTCTAAATCTCATACACAGCACAAGTGTTAATGTGATGGGGAGGTATACTGTTTTTTTTTCACACGAGATGATAAATTTATTCCGTTTCGGAAATCTAAACGACGCTGACTATACGTGCCCAAATGGAACTAGTACGGTTGACAGTGAATAGTGCCTAAAATTTTAGAATAACGCAACCAAGGTTTTGGAAGATATACATTTTTAAGGTAAAATAATAAGTTTTACAAAACTTGGTATTGTCTAGATTAGGATCATTTGGAAATGGTCCTTTGATTTAATGTGACGGCACATTGAAAAGAACTCGCTCTGTATCATCTGAAAAATCTTTTTAAAATATTCCCAAGATTATTTGTAATGGGTTTCAAATACATGGGAATTTACAGTGTCGGCAAGAATCCCGTTATCAAAAATTTTGAACGTTGTATTTTGTGATTTTTCCATACGTCACTAATGTGAATACTATAGACGTACTAATAGATGTAGACGAACCAATTTCATTTAATACAGAACTCTCAGTAGGGTAAATTCAAGAATACTGGGCCCTCATTTCTCCCAGCATCCTCATTTCCCCACGCATCTGGACCAAATAGTTTTCTTCGACTAACCATTTTTCATCTTTCGAGATAAATATATCTCAAATTTTTCATTTTTCGAGATAAATGAGCATCCTCATTTCCTCCCACATCTGGATCAAATAGTTTTCTTCGACTAACCATTTTTCATCTTTCGAGATAAATATATCTCAAATTTTTCATCTTTCGAGATAAATGAGCATCCTCATTTCCTCCCACATCTGGATTAAATAGTTTTCTTCGATTAGCCATTTCTTATCTTTCATCTGAACCAAATAGTTTTCTTCGTCTAATCAATGCATCTTTCGAGATAAACCTATCTTGTTTGGTATCAATTAATATTAGAATTTTCTCAGCTACTCGAATCTCTAGGAATTTTTTAGATAGCATCACCCCCAAGGGAGCTACCCTGATTTTAAGATTTTGTACCAAGATCAATTCCTAATCACCTCTCCTTTTTAATATCTACAGTCCTTTAACCAACATAAATAAATTAAGCACACAAAATTTTAATATTTTATATTATCCGATTTACAGTTTAATAAACTAATTACAATTTTTACAAAGTATAACATTATTTTGTTTGTGTAGCCGAATCCAAGCAGGTTAACCTGTAACAAAAAAGAGATTAATGGGTTGCTTAAATAGCCCTGTAACAAAAAAGAGATTAAAGTAAAAGAGAGGAAACGTGTTTTCAGTCAATAAGACATATTGTTGTTAATCTAACAATATGTTTTACCGTCCGGCGAGACCACGTGGAGGTAAACACATATCACCGGGAACGAAGGAAATTTTAAGGATGGGGATGGTAGGTATGCTTATAACTAACTTACATACTACTAGATATACACACTAAAATAAATACAAATATGAGCAACTATCTAATATCCTTATGCCCCCATGCATATGTGGAAGTACTACCAGGGATGACATACCTTTTATCATCTTCTGCCGACAAACTAATTTTATTGATTAATTGGGTGTAGAGTTGATGCTTTTTACTACGAATACATACCATGCTATGCATAAGGGCATGTATATTTAAAATACGCTCCTTTAATTACTAAACATGAATGAAGTATTCGTTTACAATAATGTATTGTGGATTAAACGTAACTAATATACATATATACAGTGCATTTCAAAAATATGTTTTTAATGTCCCATATGCAAATAAAGAGCTCAATAAATTACTTCCTTTACGCATTTTTTGTATTTATAAAGTTGGCATACACTATAATATGAAATTGCTCTATGACCTTCAGTCACAATAATAATACGCGCGCGCGTGCACACACACACACACACACACATATATATATATATATATATATATATATATTGACGTGATATGGGGTCACGAGAGGTCTTTAAAACCTTAATTCTAAAAAAATCCCACCAAAATATAATATCCGGAAAAAATGGAATTTTTCGTAAATTCATGTTACACCTTGTAAAATACAAGCGCACTTTTATTCATTAAAGTGCCATGCAAAATCGCACATTGCGTGTGTATAAATAATCACCCTGTGTGATATAAACAATTGTAAATAAATAGCAAGTAACATAAGTTGTATATGTAAAAATAATTAATTGTACGATGCCCTAAAATCGATCGTTTTAAGATAGATACAAAGTCATTAATTTTACTTATTAATTATCAATACAATTTTGATGAAAATGCATTTGATTTGTTGTAAATAGCATAAAAGGATACTAGCTTTACGCTTTTAGTTTAAGAAACTACAATCAACGTGTATTTAAAATCCCTTTTGCATTAAAAAGCAATTAAAGTTTAATTTCATTACCTCGTGGATAACAGCAATTAATTTGAAATAGAGAATTTTCTGGAACATAAAAGGATTAGTCATCGGTATTTAAACGTCAAATTCGTATAAACTCATTAATAAATAAACATTTTATTCCTAGAAGCGGCCGGATCATTGAAAAGAACCTGCAAAATCCCGGGAATAACTGATAAAAATAATTAATAATTTTAGCATTAGTATGCAACGCCACAATAATAGTATATGTGAGACAAGGACATATAGAGTACGTTACGGATAACTGGAATCAGATAATTAGGTAATAAATAACCGCGATTTTAGACTATAATTGGTTTTCCGAGAATTCTTGCATCATGATGTTCCACATTTTTCTAGTAAGCTTCTGGAAACATAAATTTGTATATAAAGAAGCGTTTATCAAATAAACATTCATTCATTCGTTAGATTTCAAGAAGTTCATTCAATAATTAGATTAGAGCGTGAAAATTTATTTTAAGTCGCAAGCGATTGCTATGCGGAAATAGTATTTGAGTATGCAATAAGCATATTGTAATTTAATAGTTACGAGGTTGCAAAGAATATAGAAGCAGTGTTTTAAACGTAACTTACAACAAAAAATGAAAATTATTAATGACAAGAGAGAAAGATCTTCAATATAACGCTAGTTTTAAAAATTGTATTAAATAATCGAGAGGAAGATTTAACCAGAAATGTATTTTGATAAATACTGTTTGAAATGAGAATTTTAATATGGAGAATCGTATAAGCTGATTTGACGTAAATTAAAAATAAGAAGATATTTTATTACGAGGACGTTTTTGTGAATTCTGCAAATATCACTTTTCGATTTATTTTTAACTGATTTATATTTAATGTAAGGTATAATAATAAGTTTTAATCATATAATAATGTCATATAAAGGGTTTTGCTAGAAGAATTTGTGATCAGAGTTCGGGATACGCTGACCTTTTAATAGATTATCTGTCAAGGATTTTTTCTTGCCAAAACAAATCTTACAAGCGTGGAAATAATCATAACCAGGTAAACCATCCTCAAAAGAATAAGTTTAATTCTGTAAGTTTAAAATAAGGTAAGCAACTATTTTTGTTTGTAATCAATACTTCTTAGAAATTATTTTATGTTTGAAAGAAACATTGTTGTAAATGTTCTAAATGCTTTTGTATGAGAGAGAATATTTGTTACTGTATAAATGCTTTGTAATATTGTTGTGTTTGATTTCATTTTGAAAAATTTTGCCAGTTCCGTTGAGCTAGCCAGGTAAAATTCGAAAGGAAGATAAGTGAATAATTTCAAGTTAAACAAATTGCTGTATCTGTATTACTGCATCCTTTTGGTTACGCCTCAAAACGGGCCTTATCACAGCAATCTTTTAGCAGTACCTCAAGGTGCGATCAACGCGGCCGTATATATATATATATATATATATATATATATATATATATATATCTAAAGTGAACCTCTGTCAATTTAGCGACGTTTCGGTAAAATCGCATTTGCCATCTTCGGGCTCTGTAGGTTGAGCAGTGAATGAAGAAGTATTTTTTTGTCCTGCTATATATACTAGTTATAATCCATACTACATTGCACTTGCTTGATTTCTGGTGCGGCTCCGTGTCATTGGTCCTGGTACGTGTTGTTTAGTTCTGCTTGGCTGATTTAACAAAATGCTCCTTTCTGATTGTTTAACGATGCGTATACTGGTAATTGCTGGTTTCAATGCATACGGCAGTGTTTAGGAATCATCCCTTGTGTTGAGACTATGTGGACGCTTCTCTATTTCAATGGCTTCTCGGATTATTCTCGAGGTGTAGTGCTCAATTTTAGCTAGAGTTCTAGTATTCTTGAAGTCGATTTTGTTACCTGTAGTGTTGAAGTGCTAAGCTAGCGATGAGGTCTTGTCGTTCTTTTTTATAAAGGAAGAAAGATGTTAAGCTCTCGTAGAACATACCGAGAATGCATCTCGGTATGTAGAGCTCAGTCGACGTGCATTTGTTCAGTGTGTAAATTTTTTAATTAACCTTGTTATTGGGCTACGTTTGTATTACAAATTGAATTTTAACATACGTTTGTATTTCTTTACTACGTTCACAATTTTGGCCTGTGACTGCGAGTTTACATCCACATTAAAACATAAGAAATCTTTTGCGCAATTCCTTAAATTTTTTCGAGGTCACCGAAATTCCACTAAAATGGTCTGAATAGATCAGTGTCCCCAAGGAAATGGGAGTGTCTCTGTTGTTACATCTCTTTGCTCTCTAATTGGCTAGTTTCCCAAGGGAAGACGACTACCCTTTAAATGACAATACAACAACAGTTAGCTGTAAAAGAACCAAATTCATGGTATTGGTGTAGTCGTGCAATAAAAACTATTAACTAACTAGCAGGTTAGTCTTTCTTAAATCTTATGCGAACTATTGGACCCTGTTTATTTGCTGTTATTTATTACTACTATAAATGTGTACGATAATTCTTTGAAAGATACTAAATGAAAGCTTTTACCAAACAAAATTTGAATGGCCTCCTTAATTCACTACGTGGCGGCATTTTAAAGTCAACGAATAAGAATTTAAAAAAACAAATTCATAAAATATTAGTATATGGCTCTACTAGGTTTTCTATTGTTTTTTAGGTTGTTAGGTTTTACATTACATTACTCATAACTTTGATTTTGTATGCTGAATTTGACTTTTAACAAACCTACTGAAATATTTGTATTAAAATTTTCTCCCTGTTCTTTGTTCAAATAAGATTTTATAAAATAAGCAGTTTACATTCGCACGAGACGCTGATGAGCTTATTATTAATTTATAAGTAGTAACCATTGAGCATTGCCATGTATATGCTGTGAATTCAGTTTTAATAAAAGATATCACTAAGCGTCGATCGTAATAGTTAAGTTTCATGATGTTGATAGTTGTTAATGCTTTACGATTGGTATTACTCCAGTATAAAATAACTATAATTTTTTATTAAATAAGATAGATATTTTCGAAGGCGCTGTGGGCGCCATAAACTCGTGATCCCTCACGCATTGCTCTACCTTGCTTCACTTGGAAGTTTCGAAACTTTGTAGACAATTTGAAAAGTTGAAACTGCTTATTGTTCTTAATTTTCCAATTCCCAAAGAGGGCTGCTGAGGCTACTAAAATTAGTGTGACGTGAAAAATAATAATCTGTAAAGAGATGACATTTTTTGAAGTTACTGATTGAGTAATTTACTTATTTTGTTTCGTAGTTGTTGCAGTGATATGAACAAGAGCATGATCCAATTTTAGACTTTAACTTGACTACGAATGAATCCCGAGATCATTTTACTTCTGAATCACAAACGGACACCGCTGATTAGAAATATCACAATTTGTCATCTTTTTTTTAGAATTCATAGACCATAGTTAGAATTCATTTTTCTTCATCATCATCATTAATTCTTCAGTCCTAGAACTGGTTAGACGCGTACCATCATTGTTTCCTATGCTGAACTAGCCTACAGATTTCCCTGAAATTTGCACAGTTTGCATCTATAACTATCTCATCTAGGTCTACATCTACCTCTTTTTTCCTATCTCTGCTTGTAATATATCCCATACTATTCCCAAAAATGCCTTAGAACGTATTCCGCCCTTCTATTTCTCTTTTTCCCCAGATATCCTTGTTCCCCTACTATTTCTATAACTTATTTGTTATTATCTTTGTGTGTCCATGCTATCGTCCTCATACATCTGAAGCACAGCATTTCAAAAGGCTGCTACCGTTTTTCTGTCTGCGTTTCAGACTGCCCGTATTTCATAGGCATACTGTGGTTTGCTCCACACATATGCTTTCAACAATTTTCTTCTTGTTCTATGTTTGTTGCCTTTCCTCATAGGCGCTGTTCTTTCTTGTTAGATGCAGTTCGATCAACTTCTATTGTTTTGCAGTTATACGCCCTATTTCTCCGACCTTTAGTGATTGTGAAGGGAGGTAAGCAACCTGTGGCTGCCAAGTTCCCCCAACACTTAACCATTTAACGATTTAATATATTTTCCAATTTATCTTTTCGCACAGCCAACATTAGTTGGAGATATTTCGCAACCAACAACTAGTTGTTTATACTAATCATCAGATTTATCTGCGCTTATTTTTTCGTCATTAGGTTTTCCGTCTCAAAACTGGTTGGACACGTGCCTGCACTTATTTATATTCTGAGCTAGCCTACATACTTCCCTGAAATTCTTACACAGCATGTGTATTTAGCTCGTTCCCCTACTATTGTTTTCTAATTTTATGCCCTATTTTACCGAGATTCAGTGAAGGAGGTTAAGCAACCTGTGGCTACCAAGATCCCCCAACACTTAGACATTTGCCGAAATAATGGTATTCCAGTAAATCCTTTCACACACTTAACATTATTCGAGAATATTGCCCAACCAATTCTTGTAGTTACTTATAATAATCATCATGTTTAAGCACAGTTATCTTTTCGTCATTAGTTTATCCATCTTAAAATTGGTTGGATGCGTACCTCCATTGATTTCTATTCTGGGTTAGCCTACACATCTCCCTGAAACCCCTACAGCCTACATCTTTTACTATCTGTGTGCAGTAGTCTAACCTAGGTCTGCCTCTACTTCTCTTTTTTCCTATCTCTGCTTCTAATATATTCCGCACTATTCCCTCATGCCGTAGTATGTGGCCTATCATCCTATCTCTCCTATTTTTTACCGTTTTTCACATATTTCTTTTTTCCCCTACCATTTTTAGTACCTCTTCGTTCTTAACTTTGTCTGTCCATGATATCTTCATCATACGTCTGTAGCACCACATTTCAAAGGCTTCTACCTTTTTCTTGTCCGCTCTCCTACTGTCCAGGCTTCTCAGCCGTACAGTGCTGTGCTCCACACATATGTTTTAAGCAATCTTTTCCTTGTTTCTATGTTTGTGGTCTTTGAGCACAGTAGTTGCGTTTTCTTGTTAAATGTAGCACGACCTTGTGCTAATCTTTGTTTTAAATCTTTTGTGCTTTTTGCATCTTGCGTTATTTGGCTTCCTAAGTAGCAGAAATCCTTTACCTCTTGCAAGTTCGTGTTACATACTTGTATTCTTGTTTTTGATTTATTTTCCCCACCTTTGCATACTAAAACTTTAGTTTTAGTTTTGTTAATTTTCATACCGTATCTCTCTGTTAGAACCGTTTCCATTTCACTAAGAGCAGCTTCTAACTCTTCCTTGCTAGACGCTAATACCGCTATATCATCTGCAAATCTAAGCATATCAATTTTTTGTCCCTGCATAGTAATTCCAAATGTCTTCCTGCATTTGACAGTATTCATTGCCTCTTCTATGTACAAGTTAAAAATTAATGGTGATAGGGCACATCCCTGTCTTACCCCTTTCCTAATGTTTACTTCTCTACGTTCCTGCTCTAATTCTATTACTGCTGTTTGCTTTTTGTATAAGCTATGTACTATTCTTCTATCCCTATAACTCATTCCAATCTTTTTGAGTATTTCGAACATTTTTTTCCATTTTACATTGTCGAATGCTTTTTCCAGATCTACAAACCCTATATACACGCTTTCCCCTTTTTCTATTGTTTTCTCCATTATCACTCTCAGAGCTAAAATAGCCTCCCGTGTTCCCCTGTTTCGCCTAAACCCAAATTGATCTTCTCCTAGTATTTCTTCCTCCCGTTTTTCCATTCGTCTTTGCACAATTCTAGTTAATATTTTTGACACGTGTGCTGTCAAACTTATTGTTCGAAAGTTTTCACATCTATACGCGCCTTTTTTTTTGGTATAGTTACTATGATGCTACGTTTGAAATCTTTGGGTATCTCGCCTGTCTCATACATATAGCTTACAAGTTGAAAGAGACGTTTTGTTACTGCTTGTCCAGCTGCTTTTAGAGTTTCTGCTTGCACCTTATCTGTACCCGGAGCCTTACCATTTTTCAGACTCTTTAATGCTAATTCAAACTCGTCTCTAAGTATAGGATATCCCAAGTCATCATTTTCAATGTCTGGTGCCTGTTCTAATGCAGTTAGTTCCTCTCCTGCATATAAATTCCCTATATATTCTTGCCATCTACCCACTCTCTACGTTGTCTATGATGACGTTTCCTTGTGCGTCCCTTATATTTTTGCTATACGGTTTTATATCCCTAAAATTCATTCTAATTAATTTGAATGCTTCGTCTGTCTTTCCTATTTCCATTTTTGTTTGTACCTTTTTGCACTTTTCATCAATCCATTGTTCTTTAGCTTTCCTGCATTTTCGAATAATTTCCCATTTTATGGTTTTGTATCTCTGTTTTCCTGTTTCGTCTGATTTATTTTTGTATTTTCGTCTTTCTTCTATTAAATTCAGGATATCCTTTGTTATCCATGGCTTCTTATTTTCTTTTTGTGTATACCCCAGAATATCTCTGGCCGCCATGTCTAGGCTGGATTTAATGTTATTCCATTCTGTTTCTACTTCCTTAGTATCAAATATTTTCCCGATATCATTCAGCAATTCATTTGACTTTTTTTTTAATATCTTTATCTTTTAGTTTCTCTAAGTCCAAGTGCCTTTTTCCGTTCCTTTTTTTCAGATTTTTAAATTTCAGTGCGGCTTTCATAATTACGATGTTGTGGTCAGTATCTATATCTGCTTCTGGGTAGCTTCTACAGTCTTTTACTTGATTCCTATACCGTTGTCTAACAAGAATGTAATCTATTTGATGTCTTCCTATATTTCCTGGCATCTTCCACGTATATCGCCTTCTAGCATGATGTTGAAATAATGTGTTTGTGATGATTAAATTGTTCTTGTCGCAAAATTCTACCAGCCTATTTCCCCTGTCGTTTCTCGTACCTAAACCAAATAAACCTACTACCGCTCCTTCCCTACCCTCACCTACCACGGCATTAAAATCTCCCGTAATTATTAAATTTTCATGTCCTTTCACGTATCTTAATATGTCTTCGATATCTTTGTAGATGGCTTCTACCTCTTCGTCACTGTAAATAGAGGTGGGCATGTATACTTGTATTATTACTGTGTTTACCGGTTTAGATTCTAATCTAACCATGAGTACTCTTTCGTTCTTTTGTAAGTAATTTTCTACACAGTATCCTATCTTTTTCCGCATAACTATCCCCACACCTAAATTTCCTTCCTCTGCTCCTGTATGAATTACCCTGAAGTCTCCACTCCAAAAATCCCCCGCCTCTGTCCACCGAACTTCGCTGATCCCTACCATGTCTAGTGATAACCTATTCATTTCGATTTTTAGGTTCTCTAGCTTACCTACTTGCTTCATACTTCTAACATTCCACGCTCCGACTCGCAGAATGTTCCCGACTCTTATTTTTAACTTTCTAATCGCATCCTCCGAAGTAGTCCCCTCTCGGAGATCCGAATGGGGGACTATTTTAACTCCGGAATCTTTTACCCCAGAGAATGCCATCATGTTTGTAACAATTTAAGTACGCTCTTCACAAACCAAAAAAATTCTCTGCAATACACTTTACTGATCAACTCAAATCTGCAATATGTTCTCTGGGTTAGTCTCACCTGGTCACGTCTTTGCACCGTATTGTGCAGTATGAAATATGTTCGGAGAACGGGTTTTTCCACTAATCGCTTTTATGTTCATTGCTACTTGTAAAAAAGCTAGCTTAGTACAGACATTTTCTACTTTGTTTTTTCTTAGTATCGCCTAACCGTTTAACCGCAGTCACGTACTTCCTAAGGCCACTCTTATTTTGCGACTTTTTACTTCAAAAATCGTTCTCTTTTCCTAACTTTGCTTTTCAATAAAAATAGCTTAGTTCAAAGTATTTTCTTTAGATATATTACAAAAAGGGGATTTTTTTTCATATTGTAACGCCTTTCGGTCTGGCGTTGACCAGAATAATACATCGGAATGTAAACTAAGGGTTTGAATACATAAAAGATAATTGGTGTGCACTCTGTGGCATGACATGTTCAAATAAAGATGATCGACAGCTCTTGAGAACGAGATCAATCGATTGACGGGTACAAGGCTTTTACATTTAAGCTTTACAAGATTACAGTAGGTATATTCGAGACGTTATTTAAAGTACAGTAGGACTGTAGGGAATATTGAGCTTTTGATTACAACAACAGACTTTTATACGACCGCAGAAGCCGTATAATTTAAATGAAATGTTTTCTTCTCAAGACTTCCTCCAGTAACTTGTTGATTATTCTATAGATATGTATATAAGTTACCATTGATTTCTTGTAAACATAAGGAAATGCTACTTTTCGGCATATATATATATATATATATATATATATTAAGTAAATTTTAATGAGAAAAGATCTTTTCAGCTGCATTCGCATTCGGAATAAGCATTTCTATTATTTATATTAAATCAATTAATTTATGTAGCTCAAAGTTACAAAGTATATGAATTTTATTAATCTGTAAATATATTACATGAATAATTGAATTATAGTGTTAGAAATAAATTCAGTGTTAGTTAAGATAATTTATTTTTGGGCATTAGAACGCAATTATACATAGAATTGATTAATCTGTAAACGTTACAATATTGAAAACTTTTGGTACTTCAAGGTTAGAATATGTTCATGACAAACGTTTAAAATATAATTTAATACAACAAAACAAAGCAGATAAGGTGTTCAATATGTCCTAATTAGCGTGTTATTTAAAAGATTATGCAGCCAACATGTGGAGTTAAACAAAATTATCAGCACAAAAGTCCAAACATTCTGCTGTTTTGCCAAGCACATGTGTTTAAATCGGTCATTATCTTGTTATTTTAATATAAAGTTAATAAAGGCGAAAATAATAGGAAATCATATGCATTACAGTCGTTATAAGCGTATTAAAATTCTTTATTTGTTGGGAGATTTTAAACAACACAAATGTTGGGAAGGTTTCAATGCAATTGGTAAATCCACTTATCACACGATGCAAAATCGTATATATGCCACACAAAATTTAGAAAGAGGGATTTTATTCTGTGATTTATGAAGAAAAGTCAGCACGTCAATGTGCGTAAAGTATGTAGTGAATTTAATTAAAAATTTAATAAATCAACTATTTGACAAACGTAAGAGGTAAGAATTTATTCAACTAATACTTATACAAAATTTTATAGCTTTAAATGGTGATACTTTTAATGATGGTTAAAGAAATATGGTAATTATAAATGATGTTCGGAAGAGGTGTTAACTTCGTATAATGGATAGAAAGTTAACTAATTTTAAATAAAAGTTTGAAATTAAAATAATTTTAAAGAACAGAAATAAATTTTGGTTAGAAAATACGGAACAAATCCAAGCGCAAACATCACTTGTGCTGGTTGGGGTACCAAGGGCAGCAACCGATGGCTTCACGTTCTGTAAACAAGGTAAGAAATTTTGTTGTAGTTTAATGTTTTATGGACATTGATATTTTATGGTGATATTTGAGTACTCTTTTTTGTATTATGAATATTATTTATGCAATGTAAGGTGAATTTTACACCTATTTTAATTCAAAACCTTTTAATATTAATTTTTATGGAGATTTTTGTGCACAAACAAATCCAGTTCGTTAACTAAATCATATGTAAGGCAAATTTGTAAACCGCTGTGCAAAAATAACCAGTTTACACACTTTATTAAACTTGCATTGCTTAAAGGTTAAAATAACATTCTTTTATATTAAATTGGCGCTCTTTGAAAATAACTTGTTTAATGAATGTAACATTTGAAACAATTGTACATATGCCGCATTGATTAAAACTATTTGATTGTGCTTTAAATTTTATTTTAGAACGTTAAACCTGTAAATTCTACAAACTTTACAATTTTTTTAAGAACTAGCAATTCAAGGGCATTCTACATTCTTATTGGCTCACAACCGACGACGGAGCTTCATAGCATTTTTTATTGGCACCCTACTCAAGGGCAGCGTTACAGCAATTATGTGAGTATGTGGGTGCGTTCGTGCATGCGCGTGTGTGTATTGATGTGAATCACAAGGTCATATAGCATCATTTCTTAAACATACGCCACAAACCCGAATAAATTAGGAAACATTTAAGAAAAAGCTCAAACTATATAAACATTAATTGGTTTGTATAGAGAAACGTATTTGGAAAAACGCTCAGTATATAAATTATAAATGTATGTCCTGCTACATAACTTCATGTTCTAAGATAAGAATAACAGTATTTACTATATTCTGCACGTAAGAGGCGATTTTCAAAGAGGTTTTCCACAAAGTATTCACTTGTTTATCGATTACGAGTTAATATGCAATTATCAGAGAAGGTTTTCATGTTTGCAATTAATAAAGGGGATCGTGTGCAGATATTCTATGAAGAATTGATGTTGTAGTTGAAAAGCGCATTGAATTTTTATTTTGCGGGATGCCGCGTGTATCATTTTAATTTTCATATTTTCATTTGATAACAAACTTCGACGAAACGCATCATCATCATCATTAGGTCTTCGGTCTTAGAACTGGTTGGACGCGTACCCTCATTGTTTCCTAACCTGAACTAACCTACACATTTCCCCGAAGTTTGCACAGTCTGCATCTAACACTATCTGTGTGCGAAAGTCTGATCTCGGTCTACCTCTACATCTCTTTTCCTATCTCTGCTTGTAATATTACTCATACTATTCCCCAGAAATGCCTTAGAACATATCCTGTCCTTCTATTTCTCCTATTTTTTTCGTTTTCCACAGATATCTTTATTCCTCTATTATTTCTATAACCTATTTGTCATTAACTTTGTCTGTCCATGCTACCATTCTCATACATCTGAAGCACAATATTCCAGAAGGCTCCTATCTCTTTCCGTCTGCTTTTCCTACTGCCCCTATTTCATGGATGTACTGTGCTGTGCTCCGCACGAAAACGCAAGGAATTTAAATTTTCTAACGAAGGAACGCATTTTAATTGATCTTATATAATAATCAAGTACTAAAACGGAACATAAAGGTAAACGACATCGTTCAAATCATAAGATAAAGTAATATTAATTACAGTCAAATCTTGATTGGAAACGACGTCAATTAATTAGCATAGTTCGATGCTGTTAGAGAACGATAAATCTATTAATGTTGCATTATACCTTCGCGAAACAGCCAATGAATTACTAGAGTTGACGCGATTTTTCTAGATGCTTACGTAAAAAGACAAGCCCACTTTTAAGACCAATCTGAACATAGAAACAACAATTAGAGTTTGCTGCAAGGATCTAGATGGTAACATCGCACGGAGACTTCCCCGTATAATTCTAACGTCATAATGCTAAATTATATGATACATTAGTAGTTAGAGGCCGATTTAACATGTAATGGTAGTGGACATTATTTATTGAAATAGCGACGGAAAAGTGTTGTAATTGCTCAGAAGTAAATAAGATTATTTGAAGCACGTTAAATAGTTTCAAAAATGGAGAATAAATAACAATTGATTATTGCAAGTTAAAGTTTTTAGTTTGAATAAAAGCATCTATGGAACTGGAATGGTAATTTTGGTATATAATGGTGTTTTAAAAAGGATTTAGAACGATTTTGGAACATAAATGGGTGGTTAAGCTCTGCATTAAGGCGACCACTAGCAGACTTTTAATACAGTAAACTAAAATTATATTATTTAAAATTTTAAAAGGGCGTATCTATTGACTAGTCAAGTTATTTCATGAATATTTTAGTATTTGAACTTAGAGTAGAGTGTGTGTACAAGTCGATAATTTGATTTGAAGGGTTGCAGCCTTCGGTGAGTTTTACCTGTATATAAAAAAAAGATTATATGATTAAAAAGATTATAAATCTGAAGTCTGATTCTAGTGGTTTTATTTTAAACAGAGCTAGCTACAGTAACTAAACAACGGACATCTCCACAGCAATATATATATATATATATATATATATATATACATATATATATATATATATATATATTGCTATGTTAAGGATTCGCGTTGGTGCGCCACTAAATTTTCTGTTACCCTCTTCCTTTGGAGTAGACGCTAAAAGCGTGCTGTGACACGGTACAGCAATAGGAAATTTGAAATTACTGACTTATCTTTCTTTCTAGCTTTTCTTTGCCTGGCTAACTCAACGGAAGTTATGGAATTTACCAAATGAAATCAAACATAGCAATCTTAAAAAGCATCTATACATTCAGAAACAATTTTCTTTCATACAAAAGAATACAGAACAGTTTGCAGCATAATTTTCAAAGAAAATTATTCGTAACCAGTACCTATTTACTTAATTATTGAGATATCCCTTACCTAATCTTTGTTAAAATTTACAAACTCAAATCTCATCTCTTATGGATAATTTACCGGTCTTTTACTACCACACTTGCAAGGTGTTTGGCCAAAAATTTTTGACAGATAGGTTAAAATGTTTTGAACTCTGACCTCAAAATTTTCTGGTAAATATTCGTACAAAAAAAATATTATATGATTAAGACTTATTCTACCTTAAAATCATATGACAAAATACTCAAACATCAGTTACAAACATAGAAAGCTAAAATTTATATTTGCGAAATCCAATAGCGCTTTTTGTAATTATCGGTAGTAAAAATCTTCTGCTTTCATTTTCATATTGACGTTGAAGGCTCAGCTTACCAGCTTTGTTCATATAATTTTAAATCTTCATTTATAATCTTAATTTTCAAAGTGCATTTTCTATTTTTAATCACTTATCTTTGTACTAGTTTCCGTAATGAAAAACGTTCAATCTTTATAAAACAAATGATACTTCAAAGTTCCATGCTTGCAATTATTAAACGTATAAGCTCCATGCAACTCGACATATTATTTATCGCTTATTATCGTTTATTATCGCTTGGTTTGCAATGAATCCATTCTCAATTCTTACATGGTACTTAGCAAGACGCGAATTAATAAATCAATCCCTTCTAATAAAGTTCCCGCTTATATACAAATTATCCAACTACGTCATGCTTCTCCAAAGTTTTTGCGATTTAATTCAAATTTTAGTCACATACGTGGTGTAATATTTCCGAAAATTTCACGGTTTTAATAGCCTAATTAGTGTCAAACTGCCGCGGCGGAATAATTTACGAGCATAGCAAGGTGTTGTTGATTCTTGCAATTATAATGGGCATTTCTTTGTTGCAATTGGATTTACTTTATTTATTCTAGTGGCGTCCTGCGAAAACTCATATACATAAAGTCGATTTATAAAAACGTTGGTAAAGATATTGTTAGGAAGCAACGGAGAGGCTGCGTTAAATTAAACTTAAGGTTGTGAATAAGACAGAGCAAGTAAAAAAATGTGGTTTAGAGTAGATATAGAAATGATAATAGTGCGTTTCGTCTTCAGTTCATCAAGTACCAGCACTCACACGACGCACTATGGAAAAGACACACAATATCTGTTTTTGCCGTTATTGAACACTGAAGTATGATTTTGCTTCAGTCGTCAGCGATATTTTTGGCCGTAAATACTCTCTTACTCTAGCTAACTAGTCAGCTGATGACTATATATCACTATATATATATATATATATATATATATATATATATATATATATCACTTTGAAACACCCTGAAGCAATATCTAACTTCTGTGCCCAGTAGGGACAACAGATATTCCAAGATGTAGGAGATATACAACCGATTTTGAAGAAAACTATTGAGCGTGCGAACCATAATCCTGCCGATAACAACGAAATATGTCTTATAAATACCTTTTTTATGCGTTTGATGGCTTTTACGTCTTGCGTAGTGATGTATGAGGGCTTCAAGTTTGAATTCTGTCCAACATTTAAAGCCTATTTACTTTCTTTACGGATATGTTTTTTCCATAAGCTGTAAATGCGTTACATTAAAGACTAGGCGAGCCGAGTCTCACATCTGTACTAATGCTCTTCGTAAAAGGAGAATAGTCGAGATACCATAACTTTTGTAGTCATGCTTATAAAACACATTATGTTATGAATTTCGTTTTGCCTAGAATACTCAAAATGAAAGTCTATCTTAGTTTAAATTCTATTAACAGTAATTTTCTAAAATATAGTTGCACGTTCATTAACCTTAAAAACAAACCTGATTTAACCCCCACTGGCTAGGTATTATTAACTGAACTAAAAAAACATTCATCTGTAAGCAATACTACCATCTCATTGTACTAGATTTTAAGTTACTTTATACGACATTTTAAATGCTATTTACTTGGAAATGCCGTCAACAACCATACTTAGAATTACATAGCACAATACCAACTTCTGCTTTTACCATACTAAGGTGCATTAAAAATATGAAATTTACACAAATAAAGCCGCTAAAAATCATCGCCTCCTTGGAACGGCCACAAGCAGAGCCATTATGAAACTGCAACGTTTTCTTGAAGATGGTATTGCTGAAGAAGTGGTGAAAAACTAATAAATTTAATTACCCCTTTCTAAATGAGACTGTAAGGGGAAAATGTTGTTTGGTAACGTCTTCTGTGGCATATGAACGTTTATTTTCCAAAGCCGGAAATATATTAAGTGAACGTCGCACTAGCTTCTTTGCGATAAAGGATCAGCAACTTATATTCCTTAATTGTAATCAGAAATACACGAATTAAATAATCAATAATTAAGGACTTTTTCTATAATAATTATTTGGTGTTTAAAATAAAATTTAGAATCACTGTTATTGCTATCGCAAAGAGGTATTTTGTGCTGTTGACCCTTTACTTTGTCATTGCTCATTTAAATACAACATTACATTTCTTTGCCTTCAACATTTCACACTCACATTGAGTTTAATAGAACAGTTCTTTATTTGCATCAAAATCCGTTATAGCTTCTCTATTGTGTCGTACCGTTGTAACGTATTTTTTTTCTTGTTACGCTTCGTTCTTTAATATAAAATAAATCAGCAATAATATAAAATACATAATTTATAAATTTCCGTTCAGTAAAAATTAATACATAAAATTAATAATAGCATATAGACTCCTTTACCTTTACGGTCTAAGATTCGTTACTAAGCTTCGTCGAGTTGTCAATTTGTTCACTTCTTTATCAGCGTTCGAACGGGTAAGCTGCTCTGCAGGATAGTGAAGTCAAGATAGTCGTGTCTAAACACGTGGCCTGTAACACAGTCCGAAAAAAGATGGATAATTGATTGAATCTTCGTGTCTGGAGGTTGAACCTAGCAGCTGTAGCGTGAGGATGTTTTTGTATAAGTTCCACCTAGAGCGGTTCAGTTGATCCCTGCAGGCCTAAGGAGATGGAAGCTCCCCTTTCATCATTAATACAGTTGGTATAAAATTATTTAAATAAATTTTTTAACATTTTCCCTATAGTGCAATATCGGATATGATAAAATTTTATACAATATGGTATATGGCAATTTCATGTTATGCAGTTTCATATAATTCAACATCATAAATAAATAATATCGAATAAGCAAATTTTGGATCTAGAAAATTTGTTGGAGTACTAAATTTAATATCATGTAAAATCAAGCAGAAGTTAGTTTCGTTAAATAATGGTTGTATTCAGAAGAGCTTTGGTAATTCCAGTAATAATTTTGTAAGTATTCACATGGTTTCTGTTTGTGCGTCGCAGATAATCGATGGTTATGGAAATTTCCGACAGCTGAGGTTAAAGTCCTATTTCTTTCGTTCAAAGCAGTATTACTACACGTGAGTGTTCCTTAGAATTTAATCACTTTGAATATTAATTAAGTTGCAATAAGAAAATAGTACATTGAAATTTTATAACGTAAAAAGCGATTAAGGAAAGAAAGAATTAAATAACAAATCTATTGTTTGTCAGAATGTTTGCACATGCACACAAAGTTTACATTTAAAAAGTTGTGAATGACATTTTATGTCAGATATAAAAAACATAGATTCAGTTGTCCTATTTAGACCTCACATGTCATCTTACGTTAATTTAAAATATGTTTAAATATTTTGAGGTCATGAACTTTGATTTTTAGTCAACATTTGGAATTCGCGTAATAACTGTTAAGTAAAAGTAACTTTAGGTAAATACATGCTAGTTTATCAGCACTTAGGTAATTAAATTTCATTGTGAAGGTCGAAGAAGTACTTATATGGCTCGAAGAAAATATGTAATATGAATAATTAAGAAAACTCAAATCCTTACATTTAATTTTTTTTAGAAAGATCCATTCAGAGATCTTTATATTATTGAATACAATTCTTTATTAGTATATTTCTGTTCCATAAACATTATTAATTGAAAATATTATAGAAATACGAATTGAAAATATTATAGTAACATGAATCCAAAAATTTATTCAAATAGAATCTATTTTGTTTTTGCATGACTTTTTATTATTTAAAATTTAAGTAAAAATCACAAGTTATCCCTGATCAGAAATTGTGTGTAATGAAAACAAATTCCCTGGGTGTATATTTTAGAAACCTAAATTCTATTATTTTATTTTTGGCAAATATTTTTGAGGACACAAATGGTGTCCACGTTGTACCTTTGTTTGTTCACAGGTCAAGCCGAGACATCTGGTGTTTGAGGTTTTGGTGTGTTTAAAAGAGTGAAATTCAGGTTTTATGGCTATGTTAGTGGTGTTGACATAAGGTTTCCGCATTCCCCTAATACAAGCACAGTTAAATTTTGGTGGTTATTGTATTTAAAAATACGGTGGCGCTCATTAAATATATTTTTGGTCTTTTGACAACCCATGACCCAAGCTCATGATCTACCCAGAGCTAACACTCGACTAGCCGTTTATGTCTTAAGAGTTTTTCTTTTTCTCAAGCCATGTTCCATCTAAGTTTACCTTGGGCTTGCATTAATATTAAGAAATTCTCGACCTTGTGATATCAGGTTAGGGTTTAGGAAATTTAAAGGTGTAATTTATTAGCTGATAGTCACGAGGATAAATAAATTTAATAAAAAACAAGTTAGAAAAATTTTTTATTACACCGTGTACAGAAAATAGTAGTAAGTATATGTATACGGCATTTTGAACTATAACGTACACATTTTTCCATACTTAAAGAAAAGGGCATCTCAGCTCCCACGCGTTGTCGCTGTTTCATCTACATACATCTCATTAGTTAGTCAACAAAATCACATCAAAACATATACATTCGATTAAGACCGGCAACAGGTCAAATTCTTTTCTGTTAAACTAGTACTATATTCAAACTGTGACTTTGGAACAGTGGACCTGTTACATTCCATATATGTGTACATGTTCCAAGTATCAACAATGGATACCTGTTACCGTGGAAGAGGTACAGTATTTCAATTCCATCTCTGGAAACTGGTAGTTTACGGGAGCATTGTGGAAGACACACATGATGACCGGGACACCCTAGAAATGTTCAGTGGGAGGAACACAGTCTGGTTTTAGTGCATGAGGATCCAACAACAAGCACCCATGTAATCGCTTTTAAAGTTTAAGTAAGTCAGACTAAAGTTTGTAAAACTCTGCACGTAAATCAGCTTCATCCTTATTACGTTCAAGGGGTTCAAGCTTTGAAACCAGATCTTCCACGCAGAGTGGAATTTCGTAACTGGCTTTTAGACCACAGTGCCAACAATAGAAACTTCTTAAGATGGATTTTGGTGACGGATGAAGCAAAATTTACCCGCGATGGAATTAATAATTTCTACAACACACATGTTTGGGATGTAGAAAATCGTAAAGCTGTACGAAGAACTAATTTTCAAGATAGTTTTTCTGTTAATGTGTGGGCAGTCATTGTAATCTCATCTTAATTGGTCAATTTATTTTACAAAACCGTTTAAATAGCGACTATTACCACCGTCTTTAAAGAGAAATTCTCTCTGATTTGGTCTGAGTGCACCTCTAATGTGAGAGGTAACATGTGATTATTGCACGATGGGGCACTGGTTCATTTTCAGGCATAAAGTTTGAGAATTGTTGGACGAACACTTTCCTAACCAGTGGACCGGTCGTGGAGGACCTGTCGCGTGGCGGCTAAGGTCACCGGCCCTAACCCTTTGGATTTTTCTTATGTGGATAAAAAGTTTAGAGTTCAAAAACGCACGAAGAATTGATATAACACGAATCGAAAATACATTCTAAATAATTCACAGAAGGTCCTTATCGCTACTACGGGTACGCACAGGAGCATGGCTACGAGGTACGCATCTTTGTGTCGACCAAAATGGTGACAACTTCGAACACCTTCTCTGAGAAATCTTTGTTAACACTAGCCGAGACCGACCTCACAATTTAATTGAACTTTAAAAGACCGTTTCTCTTGTTTTTAAGTATTGATAAAAAGGTTACTTGAAATATTTGTTTGTCTATGTGAGTTCTGCACGATGTTAAAAAAGTTTTAACTTAAAATTCACCCTGTGGTCGCGATTATTAATACGCCTACAAATAAAATCCACCAATGATAAAGAACATATTAGTAATCTCCTCTTAAGAAAATAAAAACTATATGCTATAAAAACAGTTCATTAATCTTACACTGATTACAGTAATGATTAATGGGGCCACAAAAATGGTATAGAAGCAATACGCTCTTCTGTTAAAGACGAAATTAGTTTTTTAAAGATACTGCATGCTTGTTTTCAAATGTTCATTTTAATATCAAACTCTTGATATACCTAATATCGTAGTTTTTAATGCGTTTTAATAAAACCATAACACTATCGTAACGATACTTAATAATCAAAATGCATTCGTTGTCCTTTTAAGCGGAGCGCGTCCTAGGTCTTTAACCTGAATGCACTTGCGATAGCAAGTCTTATTAAAGTAGACCGATCAACCTCGACATGGGCTTTGCGCTGTGAAATTAATGCCTCTTATTAAATTAAGCCTGACAAGAGATAGTGTATTTACAAAACATTTACTGCATAAAACTCTTTTCGCTATTGTTTTCAATCAAATTTATCTGCATTTCTACATAATTAATATATTTTATGATTTAATGCGATTGTACCACCCAAGCTTTGACCTTTTACGAGACGAATTGTGCAATCATAAAGGTAGAGAACGCACGCACATAAACTAACATAAATATTAATAACCTAGAACAGCAGGCTGTTAACTTATATGTTAAAACTCGGAAATTGAAATTAAATTCTAAAGGTTCACCAAGGTTTATTGAATTTGATTTTTGTGTAATTACCTCTACAATATGCAATGTACAAGAAGCACGTAGATATAAATCCAAAATTGTTGATAAACTTCCAATTTTTTGGTAAAACTAAAAAATTATTCTGTCAATGCAACGAGCAAGAGGTAAAACTGAGTCACTTCGACTAACGTCTTCTCTATTTATCAGATCAAATTTTCAGTTTTCGTGGTAGAGACAGTTTATGAGTTACTTTCAACATTTTTTCAACCTTTCTTCCTTGACACCTAACAGATAAAAGATACTCTTTCAATTCAAATAGTAGACGAAAATGCATATCATAGGACGAATCTTAATAAACGGGGCAACTTTTAGTTAGAATTATTCATTTTATAGAAAATCAATAATTTGAGTAAAGACTTGTACAACTCAATGTCTTCAGGCAACTCTTAATTCAGTTCTAAGTAAATGCTTAGATAAAAATGAGAAATTAGGATTTAAATCTTCACTGTGTTGCATTCGGTACTATGTAATGCTCACATATAACCGGTGCGTTATTTTGGCAAATGGTTCATATATTCTAGGCGAGTTACATATCCCTCAATTATGTATGTATTATAAAATAGAACCTAATAGAAAATTATTAGAAATTATTAAGAAAGTTCTAAGTGAAGTGCAACATTGTACTACATGGACAATTATTAAAGTTTATTAACAGTTCATGATAACGGATGCAATACTTTGTATCCAGACGATAGTGACACTGCAGGTGGCAGGTCACAGACGGTCAAGATATCGCAATTACCTAGAAAATAAGACTATAACATTGTAACAAAGTACAGAATTAAGAATAAGCAGACATGAGCTCTGCAAGTTCCCACAGCCATGTTAGGGGGTAGGGACATCATAAATAGCCCGGGAGCCCCAAGCACCGACAGTCAGTCAAAGTATTTAGCTTTAGCATTGCAGTTTGCTAAGGCGACTCACAATATTAGTTCAATTAATGAATTTATTTTGATTTAAAGTTAATACCAGTTTGTCAAAATTCCACATTAGTTTCTGTATCAATTAAATAAATTTGTTAAGTTCTGGAAGTGTTTTTTTAAAAACCCAGCTTCCAAAGCCCGAACCTTAACTGGCGTTCTAAGAAATTTCAATAAAGGGTCAAAATACACAAGTTAATGTACAAACAAGATGTTAATATGCAGTTTATGTAATGAAATATAACTACGATAAACTCATTTGTTAAAAAGGTGACCGATGGCAAATTGTTTTGAACTTTGCTGGAAGATTTAGGCCAGAAAGATCAAGCCATCTGGTTAAGCGTGGATTTAAATCGAGTCTGTGGTGCATCAAAAGGGCGATAAGTGAGTTTTTACTCTACAACTATATGCTGAACATTTAATTGCTGTAATAGAGGATTTAACGTCCCGGGAAAATAAGCAAATGAATCAGTAAAGTTAATCTGGAAATCCTTAAATTACTGAATTGAGTACTGTTCTAAGCTGTTGTTGTTCTAGTTTGATTGACGTCTGACAAATATGTACCGGCGAACATGTAAATATAAGTGGTAATTGGTTCGTAGAGCGACTGAATTAGTTGCTTACATTTAAGCATAAGATCATTGGAAGGGAGGTTTAAATCTTCTGAAACGCTAAGCAAGATGTGGGTATTAAGTAAAACAAAAACTTTAATTATAAGATGTCATCATCATCATTAGGTCTTCAGTCCGGGAACTGGTTAGACGCGTACACTCATTGTTTCCTATTCTGAACTAACCTACACATTTCCCTGAAATTCCTACAGCCTACATCTTTCACTATCTGTGTGCAGTAGTCTAACCTAGGTCCACCTCTACTTCCCTTTTTTCCTATCTCTGCATCTAATATATTCCGAACTATTCTCTCATGCCGTAGTATGTGGCCTATCATCCTGGTCTCCTATTTTTTACCGTTTTCCACATATTTCTTTCTTCCCCTACTATTTTTAGTACATCTTCGTTCTTAACTTTGTCTGTCCATGATATCTTCATCATACGTCTGTAGCACCACATTCCAAAGGCTTCTACCTTTTTCTTATCCGCTTCTCCTACTGTCCAGGCTTCACAGCCGTACAGTGCTGTGCTCCACATATATGTTTTAAGCAATCTTTTCCTTGTTTCTATGTTTGTTGTCTTTGAACACAGTAGTTATTTTTTTTGTTAAATGTAGCACGACCTTGTGCTAATTTTTGTTTTATATCTTTCGCGCTTTTCCCATCTTGCGTTATTTGGCTTCCTAGGTAGCAGAAATCCTTAATCTCTTGTAAGTTCTTTTTACCTATTTGTATTCTTGATTTTAATTTATTTTCCCCTCCTTTGCATACTAGTACTTTAGTTTTATTTTTGTTAATTTTCATACCGTATCTCTCTGTTAGAACCGTTTCCATTTATTTAAGAGCAGCTTCAAACTCTTCTTTGTTAGATGCTAATACCGCTATATCATCTGCAAATCTAAGCATATCAATTTTTTGTCCTTACATAGTACTTCCAAATGTCTTCCTGCATTTGACAGTATTCATTGCCTCTTCAATGTACAAGTTAAAAATTAATAGGGAAAGGGCACATCCCTGTCTCACTCCTTTCCTAATGTTTACTTCTCTACGTTCCTGCTCTAATTCTATTACTGCTGTTTTCTCTTTGTATAAGCTATGTACTATTCGTCTATCTCTATAACTCATTCCAATCTTTTTGAGTATTTCGAACATTTTTTTCCATTTTACAATGTCGAATGCTTTTTCCAGATCTACAAACCCTGTATACACGCTTTCTTCTTTTTCTATTGTTTTCTCCATTATCACTCTCAGAGCTAAAATAGCCTCTCGTGTTCCTCTGTTTTGCCTAAACCCAAATTGATCTTCTCCTGGTATTTCTTCAGCTCGTTTTTCTATTCGTTTTTGTACAATTCTAGTTAATATATTTGACCTGTGTGCTATCAAACTTATTGTTCGAAAATTTTCAGATCTATCCGCGCCTTTCTTTTTTGGTATAGTTACACACGATGTTACGTTTGAAATCTTGGGTTATCTTGCCTGTCTCGTACCTATAGCTTACAAGTTGGAAGAGACATTCTGTTACTGCTTGTACATCGGCTTTTAGAGTTTCTGCTTGCACCTTATCTATACCCGGCGCTTTACCATTTTTCAGACCCTTTAATGCTAATTCAAACTCATCTCTAAGTATAGGATATCCCAAGTCATCATTTTCAATGTCTAATTCCTGTTTTAATGCTGTTAGTTCCTCTCCTGCATATAAATTCCCTATATATTCTTGCCATCTACCCACTTTCTCTACATTTTCTATAATGACGTTACCTCCCGCGTCCTTTATATTCTTTCTATACAGTTTTATATCCCTAAAATGGATTCTAATTAGTTTGTATGCTTCATCTGTCTTTCGTACTTCCATGTTAGTTTGTACCTCTTTGCACTTTTCATCAATCCATTGTTCATTGGCTTTTCTTCATTTGCCAATAATTACGCATTTTATGGCTTTGTATTTCTGTTTTCCTGTTTCGTTGAATTTATTTTTGTATTTTCGTCTTTCTTTTATTAAATTTAGTATATCTTTTGTTATCTATGGTTTCTTATTTTCTTTTTGTGTATACCCCAGAATATCTCTGGCCGCCATGTCTAGGCTGGATTTAATGTTATTCCATTCTGTTTCTACTTCCTTAGTATCAGAAATTTTCCCTATATCTTTCAGCAATTCATTTGACATTTTTTAAAATCTTTCTTGAATATTTTTATCTTTTAGTTTCTCAAAGTCAATGTGCCTTTTTCCGTTTCTTTTTTTCAAATTTGTAAATTTAAGTGCTGTCTTCATAATTACGATGTTGTGGTCAGTGTCTATATCTGCTTCAGGGTAGCTTCTACAATCTTTTACTTGATTCCTAAACCGCTGTCTAACAAGAATGTAATCTATTTGATATCTTCCTATATCTCCTGGCATCTTCCACGTATATCGTCTTCTAGCATGATGTTGAAATAATGTGTTTGTGATGATTAAATTGTTCTTGTCGCAAAATTGTACCAGCCTATTTCCCCTGTCGTTTCTCGTGCCTAAACTAAATAAACCTACAACTGCTCCTTCCCTACCCTCACCTACCACTGCATTAAAATCCCCCGTAATTATTAAATTTTCATGTCCTTTTACGTATCTTAATATGTCTTCGATATCTTTGTAGATCGCTTCTACCTCTTCGTCACTGCAGCTAGAGGTGGGCATGTATACTCTTATTACTACTGTGTTTACCGGTTTAGATTCTAATCTAACCATGAGCACTCTTTCGTTCCTTTCTAAGTAATTTTCTACACAGTATTCTATCCTTTTTCGCATAACTATCCCCATACCCAAATTTCCTTCCTCTGCTCCTGTATGAATTACCCTGTTACCCTATTATGTCTAGTGCTAATCTATTTATTTCCATTTTTAGGTTCTCTAGCTTACCTACTTGCTTCATACTTCTAACATTCCACGCTCCGACTCGCAAAATGTCGCCGACTTTTATTCTGGACTTTTCGATCGCATCCTCCGAAGTAGTCCCCTCCCGGAGATCCGAATAGGGGACTATTTTAACTCCGGAATCTTTTGCCCCAGAGAATGCCATCATGTTTATTTCAATTTAAGTACGCTGTGTACTTTTACATTTTGTACTTGTGTGGTAATGTGGTGGTTCCCGTTGCCTTCCACATCGCGGTAGTGCGTCTTAGACTGCCATACCGACCCCTATTCTCTGCCAATCTAAGTACGAAAAGAGCGCTGCCCTCTTTCGGGGACTTGTCTTATTCTGGTTCGTCACTAACGACCCTACTACTTTGGTTGGACTTGTAGTTTGGCTCTTTAGCTCATTAGAAAATGCAAGCCATTTCACCTGTTCTAGTAATCTAGAACTTCGGCAAGGTGCAGGTCCATTCGAAATGGTTATAAGATGTATTGCTAATAAGTTTCTTTGTATGTAGTAAATTTAAAAATTGTAAATATCTAATGAATCAAGCTTTCTTATTTGTAAAGTCTTTACATACGAAATTAAATGCTTTTCCCTATTAACGAATCTTCGGCATTATTGTAGGTATATAGCTATAATAATAGAATTGAAATTAGTTTGCCTGCCACAACATAAATACACAATACAAGTAGTTCCTAGAAATGCCAGTGCCACAACTTTAACTAATAATGCAAATACACTAATGTAAGGAATTTCAGAGGAATAGCTAATTAAATTCTTTCACCCCGATTTGAACAATATTGATGGATTATGTCCAAAAATATATTTTTATTTTAAATGTCAATTCATGGAATCATTAAGTAATATTTGTCTGATCTGTCTCTGTGGAGCCATTACACAGTGAATCTTTGACTAGTTTGTTAGTTTTATTTCTATTTTGTAAATTGATTTCTAACATTAATAGTATTTACGAGTATGTACCGGCTGTATTTTATTACATTAACATAATCTTTTCTTTGCTAATTTTTTATTATACTTTCTAAACACTTTTGTCAGATCGTTCTATTGCGATTTAAAAATGAGTGCGAAAAAAAGATAAGCTATGTTTGGAATTTTTTTACAGCAATTGATCAAGTTAATGCTAATTGTGGTATATGTAAGCAAAATGTACCTACAAGTCTTCAGTGTCCAATTTAAAAAGACACGTTTAAAGAAAGCACCCGACGGTCATGTTGCCTTTCGAAATTTCAGCAAATATTCAAAACGATAACGAGGTGCAAGCAAAAAGTCAAAGTACACAAGACGAAGGCGCGCAATCTACACCGGGTACTTCCAAACAACCCTTAATTACATCAAAAGTAAGTTATTGTGTATTTTATTGTAAGATATTTTAAAAAACTGTATTTAGTATTTAGAACAAGATAATGATTTTCCCAAGCGCAAAAAAACCAAAAACTGTTGTTGAAAATAATATAACACGGTATATTCCTAAAAAACTATCGGTTAGAGCAAAGAAACAAATTCATAGGCAACTAATAAGCATGTTTACTTCAGATTATTGACCTTTTCAAATCGAAGACAGCAAAGGGTATAGAAATTTTGTAAAGGCATTAAATCCTTCCTACGAATTAAGAGTTATCTGGACGTTAGTAAAAAGGGAATCTTTTATAGCAGCAACAGCCATTGAATTGATATCGACTTCGTCCTGCACTCGGTATTGTTGAGTTGTGAATAGTTTCCACAAAGCCATACGAGTTTCAATTTGAATAGCAAAATTCGGGAAATTCTAGATGATTGGAACATTCGTGATAAAATCATATTTGCTGTATCGGACAACGCACCAAATATTTCAAAGGCCTTATCTATAGAACTTGGTTTAAAACATTTCGGCTGCATCGCACATACAATTAATCTAATTCTGCAAGACGCATTAAAACTTGCAGAGGCAACATTAGATAAAATAAAACCAATTGTTGTCATTATTAACGCAGCCCGCAAGCGACTCCCAAACTTATGGACTATCAAAAGCATATGGGTAATAATCCAAAAAAGCATTTGCAAGATTTCCACTAGATGGAATATATATATATATATATATATATATATATATATAACCCTACCCTTACTTTAACCCCAGGTCTAATATGAGCTCATAGTAAAACCCCCTTTTGTACACATGTGCTAAAATTTGCACTGAAATCATCAATAGATTCAGCGTACTTTTGTGTGCAGCAGCGAACTATTGTAATCATCATCATTTTCACTACAAAATTGGCCAAATAGCCTGTCATGCAATTGTTACTAATCTTATGGAACTGCACTATAACACCGATATGGAGTAACACCACATGCTAACGTTCGTTCAGATTTTGTAAAATCAAATGCGGGCGATGAATAATACAATAGATAGCGAGTAGATTTTGGTACTGCTTATTTCAAATGCGCTTTGAAACTTTTATGGCACCTATTACTGAAGCACTATCAGAACCTCTTAAGAAAATATTATGCATACAAATTTCCTTCTATTGATAAAAAACTTGGGCATTGTATTAAATATCGATTTGCTCTTTATATCAGTTTCCAAATTTTTAACAAATAATTACTTGACAGATTATTTCTTCTTTTATGAATCGAACGTATGATAAGAGCAATGTTTGGTTATTTGGTAGAGTGAATTCATCAAGTTGAATGGAAAAATTGCAAGTCTAAATAATCGCATAATGATATTTCACGTCTTTAGCCATTTCATCTATTCGTTTTTGCTATGAATTATTACTCGAAGAAATTTTTCTGGTGATACCTGACGCTGTCTTATGATGAAGACAGTTTTTATTGCATATTTGACAGTCGGCAAGTGTGCAATTTGCAAAGACTTGTCACCGACAAAGTATTGTCGATTTAATAAAACCGAATTAGGTATTTGTATATCTAATGCTATTTTAAATTTTTTAATGCTTTTGTACGCGATCATAAGATACAAATTATAGATAGCTAGATGAAAATATTTGGTATTTTAAAGTATTTTAATATATTAGTTTCATAAAACGGTAGGTACGTCACGGCTGCCTCTTTTGACCGTTCTTAACGCCTCCCTCCCATTAAACCCGCTACCATATTTTTTGAAAGCTCCAGCGCCCACTGGGTGTAGTAGCGTCTCTCTTGTGCTTTATAAAAGATAATAATGACATCGATTACAGCAATTTTTTAAACTATATTAATTGTATATGGACGAATGGGTTGTTTTGGTGCAGGATATTTCTCTTAATCTTAAAAATATTGCAGTTGTAACATAATACGTTTTTGCCTCAAGCAGTTAAAAGAATCTAGTATATACATCCTTAGATGCGTGGAAAACGTTAATAATGGATAAAATCATTGAGAAATTATTACTGAATGGTTATACGCTGTTTATGTATGAGAACAAGGATTAAATAGCAGGCTGAACCGATAATCTATGCTTATAAGAATTAGCAACTACTTTAGCTATGCCGTAAATTACTAGAAGACAGCAAAATCTAAAGATACAAAATCCAATATTAGAGTATATAGGAAAATTAGTAGACATAAGATAATCGTTCCACAGAAAAAAAAAAGGGCGTTCTACGTGTCCTACGGAAAAAGACCGCAAATGTGATCGTACATTTGAGTTGTGCAATAATTCAATTTATATGGAACATATCCGATATATGTGCAAAAATGTATCAAAAATTAACTATATGGGTGTTTCTGTAATTCATTTTTTATAATTAGATTAAGAGTTCTGAAATTTTCAATGTTTTATCTTATACCCTTTTTAAAAAGCATCTGGGTATTTTTGACCCATGTGAATGTAGACCGTTGTTAATAAGATTATCAACTAATTGCTGTGCGTTCTTTTTAGTTACATCCAGAATATAAACGGCGAATACCATGAATAATTACACGTTTAAAGCAGTGATTCAAACACACACATGTACAAACTAATATGTTATATAAAACATAGTAATCAAAACATAGATAAATTCTTAAATTAGAATTATTTAACCGGGTATAGCGGTAATGTTCATATCACGTGTTGGGATGTGTATGTGTTGGAAGCCATGTTCTTCCGCCCCCGAAGCACTCATACTTCTAGTCCATTAGTACCGCAACTGCCGGACCCCCTCCCCTCACTACCATAATCATAAAGTAGCATACACATAACATAGTTGAGCCCATCCCATCACCCCTCCTTTAAGTTGAATAAATGAACAATTTAAGAAATTTAAAACTAATACTAACAGGCACAACTTAACAATTGAAAATTACTGTTGGATATACGGTTTATGATTGTACATATTTTGGATACCTAACGGTTTACCCGTGGTATCATCTACTACCTCGTAAGAATTATGATCGACTATGAAAATAACGGTAGCCGGACCCTTAAATAAAAAAAGAAATTTATTTATCTCCCACAACCCACTAGAAGATTGAGGATGGATTCTGAGGAGGACTTTATCACCTACAGCAAAGACCAACAGTTTACGAGTCAAATTGTGACGTTTCTGGCGCAGTTTAACTTTAGACAATAATTGCTGACGAGCAAACGTTACAATGCTATACCAATCTAATTCGTGGTTATTGAGTTCTAGGAATTCAAGTTTTGAAATAAACGGGTTCAGAGGGTTAACACCAAAATATAAAACTTCAGACGAAAAAGATGTTCTACCATGTATTACCCAATTCAACCAGGACTGTATTTCCTCAAAGGCTCACATTCACTTCCTGTGTCGATAATAGCAAATGATTTCCATTAACCTGTCAATATCTTTGTTAATCTTTTCCACCTGATTTCCTTAGAGAACATCAGTAGAGGTATGCTTTTCACGCACACCGTCGTCCCTGAGTGTACCCGAACATACTTTATTAGAAAACTGGGTCCGTTATTTGACAGTATACTTTCGGGCTTATCCATAAACGGAACACAAGTCTAAATATCTTAGTCGTAGCACCCCGTAGAGGAAACAACATGACAAATTTGCTGTACACATAGATACATACCAAAAGCATTGTAGCCGCCCTCCACGGAAATTTTGTTTTTTTGGCACAGATCACAACTGGCAATCAATTTACGACAGACACGACATATTTTAGGCCAAGAGTAATCCAATACTAACTGAGCAAAGAACTTTGATTGACCGACGTGCCCTTGCTCCTCATGCTATAGTAACACGAAAATCTTAACCTGGGCTACTGGGATGCATAACCGATAATGGACGTTTGCACCTGACGCTCTCCTGAACAATAGTTCATTATGGACCATAAATCACCTCGACTTGTTCGAGCCCTCAGCGGCCCCTACCAACGCTTGCATAACCTTATTGCAGATGTGCAAAGCCCAAACGGTAATACACAAAACACATCGTACACGTCGTACAAAAAAACAAGTATAATTCCAATACTGCTTTTTTATTGGATTTTGCCAGTACGAAGCGGACAAATCAATCGTACTTAAGACTTGGCTCAATGAAAAATTATATACCAGTTTCGATACATTAGGCACATAACGTGATTTTTAACCATCCGTGCATTCAAATGCCGTGCATCCACGCATACCGTAATAGAGTTATACTTATTTCGGATTACCACTAAGGGACGTTTGTATTCAGTTTGATATCGGGTAATTACCCTCAGTCAATCATTTCTTGGACCTGGCGGCCCACTTCGTCTTTATAACAAATAAATGTCGGAATATTTCATTAGAAGATTGTATAATAGGATCTTTTGTGTTTCATCAAAGCACTCGGCTGCTAGAGCTTTTTGTTTAATTTCCCCTTCGGAGTAAGATTTCGGTCGGAGTTTCTTTAAAACGACTATTCTTCTTCTATATTTCTTGGTTCACTGATATCTCTACATTGGGTTCTCTTACCAATGGCTTACCGCGATAGTATTCATCTAAGCTATTGTTGGCAAAATTTATTTGTAATTTGTTATCGCAGAACCAATCGCATCCCAGTGTAACTGGACGAACTAATCCTGGAATGACCAAAAAGGAATGCAAGAAATACCTGCTCATTTACTTTATTTAGTTGATTTATCTCCCAGCGCTCCCATTACAGTAATATATTTAGCGAGAATTCTAAGAATTCCGGAATTGGTCTGTAATAACGTAGATAAAAACACTTGGCTTATCCCCGTTGTTTGGCTTCTGAAATCATTAACACACTGACATTGTGCCATTAAATAGCTGTGTCCACAGCACCGTCTTTACGTTAGGTTCATCTTTCTGTAAAATTTCAGAGAAATCTATTACAAATCGTCGTTACCTCTCGATCAACATTGGTTGGTTGACCATTACGAAAATCATTATCAACTCTAGCATTATTGTTACCTAAACCCTGTTTAGTATGTGGACGTTCGCCACCCCTTTGTTTTCTCTACCACATCGATTGCGACTCTATTAATTCCTCATTTTCTTGTGCGGGATGATCACGATCTCTCCACGATTTATGATTCAAACTCTCATTGCACGAACTTTCCTCTTCGATTACATCTATTCTTCTGAGATGGGATTCGATTTTGTCCACCGATCGGTATTCCCGCATTCATCAGCTCACGCCTAATTTCAGGTGAAAAATGGTTTATGCACATTGAAATTAATTCACCTTTAATTTAATATTAATAAACACTTCCCTTTGTTTCTCTACGTACCAATATTTACTCACAAACTGTTCAATAAACTGATCTAATGAAGCAAAACGTTTAATTTCTGCCCAATCCTGAACAGAAAATTTTAAACATCCGGCAGCGTAATATTTTTTTTCGTCGGGCAGTTTTGTTTCGTCTTGTAAAGTAGTTAATTTCACAAAGAACGCCATCGAATGCATTTGATTATAACTGAAAATTGCAAATAGGGACCTCCCTAGCCTTCCATGTCGGTATATATAATCTCTACTATTCGCCGCTAAATTGTCTTGGGAACCTGGCATTTTATCTTTAATACATTCCTTCTTGCTATTTTGTACATTTACATGATTGTTAATTTTAGTTTTTCCACAATGCATAGCTTGATCAACCTTTTTTACACAATATGCTTTGATAAATTATAAATACTATTCTGAATAATTTTAGTCTTTTCACATTTTGTACTACACATAACATTACTAAAGTTTTCAAGAGACTTTTCAATAGCTTTACTCAGTTGGTCTATTGCCCTATCATCTCGACGGGTTCAACACCCTTGTCAGAATCGCTCACATGAGCTTTTTACTCGTATTACGTTTCGACATAGTTTTAATGTAAAGCGTTACAAAATATTTTCAAACATGGATATATTCCCTACACTTAAATAGTTTTAACTCATATAGGATAATGAATAATAATAATAAATATAAATATTTCTTTGTAGTACCCAATGACATTTGCAATTAAAAGCAAACGCCGTATAATACTTTGAGTAACACCTCCACATTCGTTTCTGCAGTTAGCGACTTGTTATCTACTGCCAACTAACAGATATTCTGCCGTTTCTGGTTAAACAACAGGCCTTCATTTGTTTAGCTGTACCTTCGTGCTGTAAACAATATACTTCTTTATTTGTCGTAAGTTAAAGTTTATTTTCGTAACACGATTAAACGCTTTGCATCTGCATATAACTAGTCCTCTTTGGGAAACGGTTGTTAATAAGATGATCAATTAATCGCAGGATGTTCCATTTAGTTACAAGCAGAAAATACAAACTGCGAATACGGGTTATATGTTCAATGTAATGATTCAAACACACACATGTACAAATTAATAATATAACTATAGTAATCAAAACATAGATAAATTCTTAAATTAAAACAATTTCACCGGGTTCAGCTGCAACGTTCATATTCATATTTGTTGCAAGTTATGTTCTTCCGCCGCCAAAACACACATCTAACCCTCTAGTACCGTCACTCCCGGGCCTCCTCACTACACTAATCATAAAGTGACATACACATAACACAGAGCATATCACATTCATCTTATGTAAATGGGTTGCTGACGTGCATTTTAGGGTTAAAGAAACACACTTTCAAATGATATATTTTCTTGCGCAAACAAAGTCGAACATGTATTCATATACAATTTTTTTCTCCGCATATTGCCATTTTTGATCTGACAAATTTGTTGTTACGCTAATAATTCATTCTGTGAAATGAATGAATTTAAATGATACGTTCTAAAGTATAGCACAAACATTATACCTTGGGTACAAAATAATTCAAGCTATGTAAGTGTTTTGTAAAAGAGAAAAAGTGTGTTTAGTACCATTTTCATCAGTTACCTTAAAAGGTATTCAAGTGATCGTTGGGACCCTAAACTTTCTACTTTCGATAAGAGAAGGTGCAGCGCAGCGTGTGACTAGTTTGAAATGAAACTCGACCATGATGCATCACAATGTCAGCCTCATGCACGAAAATTACATCTACTTCCACACAAAGGCGGTACCAATATTTATATATTAATAGTTGTAATACGATAAGATTGAACAGTTATTTGAGCTTTATATGTTAATTTTATGAATAAAACAATATTAAGCTAGTGGTCTTTCAACTCTATACCATTAAACGTTTTAATCATCTAACAAAACAGACCCCATTTGACTAAAATCGGCTAATACCTGTCCTGGTAATTTTCACATTTGCTACTTCTTTCGAGTGCCTCTCAAGTAGCAGTAGTCTGCCACAAAATAGTACAATCTAAGAAGTTTAAAACTGGACTCTCTACAGTAAGCCAACAGTTGTGGGGTATATATATATATATATATATATATATATATATATATATATATATATATATTACTCATATTTAGACCAGGGTAGAAAATTAAATAATCACATCAAATAATTTTAATCACCGTGTATAATGAATATTATTAGATAATACGCGTTATTAAAACCGTGAAGCATAAAAATTTATTAGTTTCATTAAACATAAGAGATTTAAATCATGTACAAGACGCTTTATATCAAAAGAAGCAGTATTAAAAGCTCTGCGTGTAATGTAATTATTCCTAAACAAATGGAAATTACGTGCAAAATTTATCTTAATTAACTCTATTTCAAGTAACCGGTATTGAACAAAACGTACAGATAATATCTATAGAAACTTGTAAAACCCAATAAAATGCAAATCCTAGAAGTGTTAGTTAGAAGTAGGATGTTTGAACACACCTGCGTATTTTAAAAGGCAATTTCAGTTTAATTTGTTTAGATAAACATGTCGATTCTAAGGATATTGGAAACGGTCAGATGCTTTAGCACGAAATACAAAACAGGGTTTATTTAAAAGCTCATTCGGCGAAAATTTTGCAGATAATTAATGTTTACAAAGAATCTTGGAGAAACCGGGGCTTAATATTCACGAGAAGGTGCGATACGGGGTTATTTAACCCAGATAGTCCACATGGACTGGAAAATAATCGATAATAAAGAATATCAATTTGCACCAATACGAACAGGTTAGAAAAGGAAAGAGAAATGCGTCAAGCAAAGACACATATAGTAAAAGGCGTGATTTAAGCAACGTCACGAGGGTCACAATTGGTTGAAAATAGGATGCAAATATCAGAGGTAGAAACAACAATTTCTGTACAAAATTAATTAGTTTTTCTCGGACATGTTTGCGTGCCGTGTGAGAATTTCTGAGATTTAAATGGGGCAAGTGAAAAATTCGTAAAAACCGACGCGCGAGCGACGGACTGGGAACATAGCATGAGAAATTCTTAAGAATTGTCTGTTTTGAGGACAAAAGCGACGTGCCGGCTATTCGCTATATATACCGGTGGTAATATGAATTTCGGCCTCTTAGACTTTTGACTATTCGATGCGTTAAAAGCTCTTACATCCGCGACTTGATTGAAGATGTTAAACAGTGCATTTTAGTTTGATACAATAATTTAAAGTTTGCTCGTATATTTTGGTGATTCAAAATAGTTTGTTCGTTACGTGCTAACATGAATATACTTTAGTGCACTTAGATACAAGGTAATAAAATTTAGTATCACTGTCCCAATTGGTAAAATTTACTATGACAAATAAATACACAAAAGTAGGCAGTTTTGGCGTATATTGGTGAAAGAAGTATGAATTTCTTTGCTATTTTTCGGGGGTGTTAATAATTAAATGGTTCGTAAACATGACTGGATCCACTAAACAAGGTTCAGATATACACAGATGAGTTCCGGAAAAGCCCTGAAACAACTTTAAATAAATGGTGATGGAGCAAATTTTTAAAACGTTGAGAATCAGAAGCCGTAAATATAACCCAGTGGGAATGGTGTGATTAACAAAAGGGACGATGTACATTGAAGCTACGAGTGCAAGTAACCTTCAGGTAAATTATACTATTTTGTTTGAACTTTGAGATGTTGGTGTGTGTTGAATAACTTTCTAATCTGTTTATTTAAAATGGACAGTAGTGGAATTGTACTAACAATAATATTTTAATTTTAAGGTGAAATTTGCTTGTTTAAGTAGAAAGGGGTATTTAGTGTTGATGTTCTGGATTATGATAAAAATATGGGTATGTCTTTGAGCTCAATTAGACGAACCTGGTTAATTAACGTAAAGGGGTGGTAGATGCTCCCTTTGTACTCTGCATATATTGTTATAGTAATTAGTAGGCATCCTACAAGGACTTTAATTCTGGATGCACATTAAAATGATAATAAATTTAATTTTGAAATTTTCCTATATTAAAATTTATGCTGAATATTAATTTTGAAATTTTAATGTATTGTGAATATTGATGTAAATAGAGTTGACGTTGATGTTTGTGGTAGGAATGTGTTTGTTTTTTTATGAATGAGGATGAAAGCTATCTAGAGGAGCAGCCGAGGCAGAAAGAAGAAAATCAACAGACCAGGTAATTCAAGAGGTTTCACAGCAATATATATATATATATATATATATATATATATATATATATATATATATATCTCAAATACAACATAATCTTCATTTTGTAACCAAAGCATCATAACAAACGCGTATGAGCTGACGCATTTCTAAAATTTAAAGTTACGGGATAGCGAATTTGGTGTGGTTGTTAAACCTTTAAAAAATTATCTATAAAACAAATAAGTTGTGAATATTTTGATTTGTAGTATAAAACTCTTATCTTGCCGAAATTACTCGCCATAAGATAGACAGAGTGATACAGCTCACCACAGAGCATAGAGATTTACATGGAAAATCGGTTATTTAGTGACTCCTGCTCCACAAATCGAAATATTTTAAAACCAATGATACCTTTGGATACGAAACTTTATTTTACATTATGAAACACCAAACAACTGGAAAATTTGTTTAATTTTAATAAAAAAATCCCTTAAAAAGCATGGCCAATTCAATTTAGCGCACATTAAAAAATAAGCTCTATTATAATAATTAAGCAAGAGGTCTATTAGTAGCAAACATTAGAAATGTGCATAACCGCATATCTGCTTATCAATGTGGACATCATCATTATGTCTTCAGTCCGGGAACTGGCTAGACGTGGAGCTCCATTGTTTCCAATTCTGAGCTAACCTACAGATTTCCCTGAAATTCCCATATCCTACATCTTTCACCATCTGTGTGCAATAGCCTATTCTAGGTATACATTTATCTCTTTTTCCTATCTCTGCTTGTAATATATCCCTCACTATTCCCCAAATGCCTTAGAATGTGTCCTGTCCTTCTATTTCTCCTATTTTTTGGGTATCCACAGATATCTTTTTTCTCCCTCCATTTCCAGAACCTCTCTGTTCTTAATATTGTTTCTCCATGATATTTTCATATTACGTCTATCACACCACACTTCAAAGGTTTCTATCTTTTTCCTATCCGCTTCTCCTACTGTCCAAGTTTCACAGCTGTACAGTGCTGTACTCCACACATATGCTTTCAGCAAACTTTTCCTTGTTTCTATGATTGTTGCAGCACGGCCTTGTGGTAATCATTGTTTTATATATTTTGCACTTTTTCCATCTTGTGTTATTTGGCTTCCTAGGCAGCAGAAATCCTTAACTAACCCCTTATAAATTCTCATTTCGTATTTGTATTATATTTTTTTATTTATTTTCCCCTCCTTTACATACTACCACTTTAATCTTATTTTTGTTAATTTTCATACCGTATCTCTCTGTTAGGACTGTTTTCATTTCATTTAGAGCTGTTTCTAGCTCTTCCTTGCTAGATGCTAATACCGCTATATAATCTGAAATCTAAGTATATCAATTAATGGCAATATGCTACATTCCTGTCTAATCCCTTTCCTAATATTTAATTCTCTAAGTTCCTGCTCTAATTCTATTACCGCTACTTTTTCTTTGTATAAGCTATGTATTATCCGTCTATCTCTAAAACTCATTCCAATCTTTTTGAGTATTTCGAACATCTTTTTCCATTTTACATTGTCGAATACTTTTTCCATATCTACAAACCCTACATACTCGCTATCTCCTTTTCTATAGTTTTCTCTATCATCATCATCAGAGCTAAAATAGCCTCCCGTGATCTTTTGTTTCGCCTAAACCACAATTGGTCTTCTCGTAGTATTTCTCTAGCACGTTTCTCTATCCGTCAATTCTAGTTAATATTTATGACACGTGTGCTGTCAAACTTATTGTTCGAAAATTTTCACACCTATCCGCGCCTCTTTTTTGGTGTAATGATTATATTGTTATGTTTGAAATCTTTGGGTATATCGCCTGTCTCATACATATAGCCTACAAGTTAGAACAGGAGTTGTGTTACTGCTTGTCCATTGGTTTATAGAGTTTTTGCTTGCACCTTGTCTATATCTCGTGCCTTACCATTTTGCAGACCCTTTAATGCTAATTCACACTCATCTCTGTGTATAGGATATCCCGGTCATCTTTTTCAATGTTTGATTCCTGTTCTAGTGCTACTAGTTTCTGTCATGTATATAAATTTCCTATATATTCTTGCCATCTAACCACTTTCTCTACATTTTCTATAACGATGTTTCCTTCCGCGTCTTTCATACTTTTGCTATACGGTTTTATATTCCTAAAATTTATTCTAATTATTTTGTATGCTTTGTCTGTCTTTTTTATTTCCATCTTAATTTGTACCTTTTTGCATTTTTCATCAATCCATTATTCTTTAGCTTTCCTGTATTTGCGAATAATTTCCCATTTTATGGCTTTGTATCTCTGTTTTCCTGCTTTGTCTGGTCTATTTTTGTATTTTTGTCTTTCTTTTATTAAATTGAGGCTGCCATGTCTAAGCTGGATTTGTTGTTATTCCATTCTGTTTCTTCTTCCTTAGTATCAGAAATTTTTCCTATGTCTTTCAGCAATTCGTTTGATTTTTTTTTTCCAAATCTTTCGCGGATATCCTTATTTTTTAGTTCCTCAAAGTCAAAATACCTTTTTGCGTTCCTTTTTTCTTAAATGTAAGTGCCACCTTCATAATTACGATGTTATGACTAGTGTCTATATCGACTTCTGGGGAAGCCTCTACAGTCTTTTACTTGATTCCTAAATGTAATCTATTTGATTTCTTACTATGTTTTTTGGTGTCTTCCACGTGTATCGTCCTCTAACGTAATGTTGAAATAATGTGTTTGTGAAGGTTTAATTGTTTTTGTCGCAAAATTTTGCGAGCCTATTTCCCCTGTCGTTTCTTGTGCCTATACCAAATAAACCTCTACCGCTCCTTCCCTACGCTCACCTATCACTGCATTAAAATCTCCGTATTTATTAAATATTCATGTCCTTTTACGCATTTTAGTATATCTTTGATATCTTTGTAGATTGCTTCTACATTTTTCTCACTGTAGCTAGAGGTTTGCATTTAAACTTATATAATCACTGTATTTACCGGCTTAAATTCTAATCTAACCATGAGTATTTTTTCGTTCTTTTGTAAGTAGTTTTCTACAATGTCCTTTATTTTTCTGCATAAATATCCCAACACCCGAATTTCTTTTGTATGCTCCTGTATGAATTACCCTAAAGTCTCCGCTTCAAAAATCCCTCGCCTCTGGTCATCGAACTTTGCTAAACCCTACTGTATAATGCTAACCAGTCATTTCAATTTTCAAATTCTCTAGCTTACCTACTTGCTTCATACTGCTGATATTTTGCGCTCCGACTCGCAAAATGTTCCCGGCTCTTCTTCTAATATTTCCCACACATCCTCCGAAGTAGTACTCTCCCGGAAATCCGAATGCGGGACTATTTTAACTCGGGAATCTTTTACCCCAGAGGATGCCATCATCTTAAATAACAATTTAAGTACACTTTGTACTTGGGAGGTAATGTGATAGTTTCCTGTTGCCTTCCACATCGCAGTAGTGGGTTCTAGAATGCCATGTCGACCCCTATGGTCTCTGCCACTCTAAGTACCGAAAGACCTGCTGCCCTCCTTCGAGAACCTGTCTTAGTCTGGTTCCTCACTAGAGGCTCCTATAATTTGGTTAAACTTATAGTTCGGCTTTTAGCTCACTGAAACACGCAAGTCATTCTACCCGTTCTATAGTAATCTAGAACTTATTCAAGATGCATATCCAATCAGAACAGATTAATGTGGACATCTAATGAATAACGAACCTGCCCGCAAAATGTGACATATTAATTGGCGTACTGTTAGAATTGGTCATGCTTTTTAACAGATCTACTTAAAATTAAACAAATTTGCCAGTTGTTTGGTGTTTAATAATGTAAACTAAAATTTCCTATCTAGTGGTACCCTTAGTTTTAAAACATTTGAATTTTAAATCCCTATGTTTAGCAGTGAGCCGTGTTACCCTATAGATATGCAGACGTGTTCGCTGCTCTTAATTTTATATACAAGAATCTATTTATATCGAAGTTGTATTATGTTGGCAAGAAGGATTAACTTTTATACAATGAATATTGTTGATATTCCTAATTAATGCGTTATACACAATACTGTATTTTGCATACCTTTTGAATCCATTCTGCAAAAAATATTCACCGAAGCTTCTGAAAATGAATAGTGAAAACCCCTACAAGCTGAGAGCAATTTTCGAGAGTAATACGAACACACAGGTAATAGACCTGAAGTTTAGGGAATGGAAATGCCCTTATTTAGCTCAAGAAACGTTTAATAAAAAAAATAAATGAAGTATGTTAAAATCATTAACGCCATAGTTTGGTTGAATTGATGTCCTTATCTGAAATAAAATATTATACCCTATTTCTATGTCAGACTAATGCGTATTCATTACTGTTAATGTAATCAATTTTTCAGTTTACTTTCATGATTGCTTCTACAGCTTAAAGTTGTGTTTCGTAATAAATTATTTGCTTTGGGGAGTGTGTTCTTGTATGCTGCAGAATTATTATTTAGTATGAATGAATATTTCGGTAACTGAAAACACCTCGTAAATTGTGATTATCCTAGAAGCTTACTTTAAACTGCAATATTAATATGGGTATGCGCTATACTGACTAGCAAACCCATGTAACATTCATCAAGTACTATAAAGTAATTACGTCAAGGTTATTACAATAACCTTTACTTCAATTTTATTACATAATGTTCCAGATAATCTTTGGAATTACTACACGTTCTTGTATGTACCCTTAAAGAATCGCAAACAGATTTTTTGGTGTATAATTTTTATATAATTTAGTCTACTCCCTTCTTAATACCTACGCTGCAAAAATTATGTGCGTTTTCAGAAATTTGGTTATCCTGTATCGGTCCCAATTCTTTTTTCCCAATTACTACCATTGTTTGCCAGAATGATTAGCAAAATTGAATGTATTGTCATAGTACACCCTATAAACGGCTACAACACGATTTTTGGGATTAAGCATTTTATCCAACAACTTTAATGTCCTGGTTTTTTAACTCAAAATTGTTATTTATAACGTTATTTAAAGTAGCACGCAAGCGCGCGCTTAAGCTGAGATGCGCATGCTTGCGTACACATGGAAACGCAAGTACACATGCAATTTTTATTAATACTTGTTTTGTTAACGTTTTAGATCGTTTTGAGTAAACCTAGAATGATCTAAAACGCCAACGAAACAAGTATTAATAAAAATAGTGTATTAAGAATACAAATCAATTGCAAAATAATACTTACTCTCATGTATTTAGTATACCGCGATGCGGAACTGAAAGTAATACATTGTGCATATAAGATTTTAATAACAACATAAGCTACATTTTGATATTGAATAGTTTGAATTAATGTAGTTTTAAGATCTGTTATAGTATGGAATATTTTTCTTGCTTAGGATGATTTTATATTAAGAATCCTACTTAAAATTGAAGAAAATAGGCGAAACGTTGTGTCATTATGTAATGGTGACCATTGTTTAAAGGTTCAAGCAACCCAGTGTCTCAGTGTTACTAAAAATATTGCATATACCGCGGTACTAACAATTATCGTGGTTAAAAGTGTAAATGGATTTTAATACATTTATCTTCGGTGAAATTTACTTAGGTCAAGGTTCTTTAACAACCATCAGGTTGCTAATATCTCTGTAGAGCCAGGTAGATAGGAAAAGAATATAGGAAGACCTAGACCAAGCTATATTAGTCAAATTATTAGAAATTTAGGTTGTGAAGGGTATGTAGAACTTTTTAGATTAGCACAGAATAGAAAAGAAGTTATGGCTGCATCAAGCCGACCTTAAGTAAGGTCGAAAACAAAATGATGATGAAGGTTTTCATTCTTTTAACTTAATTATGGCGACTTAATGATGTTGAGCGTAACGCAAGCCTTAAAATTTTAAAGAATTATTAGCTAATACAAACGCCTGTTGATCATCCCTGCCAGTATAATTTTTAGTATCTTGATACATCGCTATTGTCAGAGGTTCTACGCATTTCACTTGAATGCATATAGGTGGTAATATTAAGGTTTCGTTATGGGATATATGACAAGCAGAGATAGGAAAAAAGAGGTGGATGTAGAACTAGATCAGATAGTGATAGATGCAGACTGTGCAAATTTCGGGGAAATCTGTAGGTTAGTTCAGAATAGGAAACAATGATGGTACGCGTCTAACCAGTTTCAAGACTGAAGACCCAATGATGATGATGATGATTCAAAAATATTTTAAAACTTACGGATACTAACGATTCTTCTTTGATATTCATTAAACGGTTTGAATAGTATTTTTTCCAGATCCCACTATAAGATATTGTTCGGATGTGACTACAAAAATGCCATTGTTTTCTTACTTTCAATGTTTCGAATCAGATATCTATTTTTGTAATTTCTTTCTGAAACCATATCTTTTGTCGTCCTTCTGATATTTTCCAAAAAGTTTTAATATAAGATTGTTTGTGCAATAAAATCCAAATCAATGTGTGTTCTAATTTTGTTTGTTCACAAAATAATATAACAAACACTTTAAGACAACACCATTGTGTCTTGAGAAACTTCTTTCGGTCGATTATAATTGAATACACAGAATATTTCAAAATATTTAAACAGCCTAATTCTTATTTTGTAAACTTTTGATGTTTCGTTTAATTCTGTACAAAAGTGTATACAATGCTTGTGTGTATTGTTGCCCGCTTTAAAATAGTGATAGATACTATCATATTTGGCATTAAATTATCTTAAAACATAAAATACTAAAAGTTTAGATAAACAGTTATTAGTCTTCGCAATAGTTATAAATAAGACGCCTTCTCTTTTTGCTCCTAACAAATATGTTCATAGTATAACGAACTTCTTCTTGCTGTTCTTCATTCGGTTCAATACAAGTTTAATTATTCATAATTATTTACAGAGAATTATTAATGCACTGAGATGCCGCTAAAGAAATCACTAATGATAATTACCATAATATTCACTATGAAAAGATTTTTCTTAACACGGCGATCATACCATATTTGTAACACTGACAGTTATATATTGAAGTTTATATAGACATGAAGTGTATTTATTTTAACAATCGATTCGTTGATTTATTTTAAAATTCTTGCGAATTTAGATTAAAAACTGGCTTGATTGTTGCGTTGTACAGTTTATATATCGAATTGTAAAGCTTCCAGATTATTCCAGAAATTACGAGCTCTTCTAGATTCTTCGCATTATATGGCCCTTGTAGCTATCAATCAATCCATTGTTCGTTTAACCTATATGTTTTTCAATTCTAGATTGCTTGGCATCATTGCTACAATATATTGCAAATCTCCGACAAGTATAAGAAAACTTCAGGGGGCACAATAAGTGTGCAGAAAATCTTTTCCAGACTCACAACATTGCCCGCACATTTTTAAATGTATTAAGAAAAAATGTCCACCGGTTTAATAACCAAAAGGGCTCACAGCATTGACCCATAATAGAGAGCTATTACGACAAATGTGCTTACAGTTCTTATAGCAATAAATCATTATGTAGCAATTCGAAACATTTCGGAAAAAAACGGATGTAGCATGCCTTTAGTGCAATAAATTTTAACTTAAACGAATACAATCTTAGTAAGGTTCATCTGGTGTAAAGTATACGGCTCCATAACTTTGAAAGTGAGCTTGAATGTATTATTTTTTTGTCTACACAATTCATGATGTTCAGGTCTTCAAGAAAATATAATGTGGCAAATTACGGTTTCATAGTACACGATTTAGTTGACCATTGTGCTTCAATATTACCTTAAGAGTAACAGCATTTTAGTTCTTTCACTTTTTGTTGTTTTTGGTACACGCTGTTGCTGGAATTCAAAATGACCATATATTTGTTGATTAAAATTTAAAAGATAAATCTGACATAAATTACATAGCTCAATATTTTTTTGAACAAAACTAAAACTCAAGTTCTAAGATACATTATTTATATTTAAGTTTTAATTTATGGTTCCGTTTTGTTACTAATTTTCAATTAAAGATAAAAATCTTTTAGTGATTAGTTTCCTTTATTTATTTATTTGGAGATAATTAAAATACTGTTATATTTAACTTTAATGATTTATTTAATTTACATAATGTTCCAGATAATCTTTGGAATTACTACACGTTCTTGTATGTACCCTTAAAGAATCGCAAACAGATTTTTTGGTGTATAATTTTTATATAATTTAGTCTACTCCCTTCTTAATACCTACGCTGCAAAAATTATGTGCGTTTTCAGAAATTTGGTTATCCTGTATCGGTCCCAATTCTTTTTTCCCAATTACTACCATTGTTTGCCAGAATGATTAGCAAAATTGAATGTATTGTCATAGTACACCCTATAAACGGCTACAACACGATTTTTGGGATTAAGCATTTTATCCAACAACTTTAATGTCCTGGTTTTTTAACTCAAAATTGTTATTTATAACGTTATTTAAAGTAGCACGCAAGCGCGCGCTTAAGCTGAGATGCGCATGCTTGCGTACACATGGAAACGCAAGTACACATGCAATTTTTATTAATACTTGTTTTGTTAACGTTTTAGATCGTTTTGAGTAAACCTAGAATGATCTAAAACGCCAACGAAACAAGTATTAATAAAAATAGTGTATTAAGAATACAAATCAATTGCAAAAATAATACTTACTCTCATGTATTTAGTATACCGCGATGCGGAACTGAAAGTAATACATTGTGCATATAAGATTTTAATAACAACATAAGCTACATTTTGATATTGAATAGTTTGAATTAATGTAGTTTTAAGATCTGTTATAGTATGGAATATTTTTCTTGCTTAGGATGATTTTATATTAAGAATCCTACTTAAAATTGAAGAAAATAGGCGAAACGTTGTGTCATTATGTAATGGTGACCATTGTTTAAAGGTTCAAGCAACCCAGTGTCTCAGTGTTACTAAAAATATTGCATATACCGCGGTACTAACAATTATCGTGGTTAAAAGTGTAAATGGATTTTAATACATTTATCTTCGGTGAAATTTACTTAGGTCAAGGTTCTTTAACAACCATCAGGTTGCTAATATCTCTGTAGAGCCAGGTAGATAGGAAAAGAATATAGGAAGACCTAGACCAAGCTATATTAGTCAAATTATTAGAAATTTAGGTTGTGAAGGGTATGTAGAACTTTTTAGATTAGCACAGAATAGAAAAGAAGTTAGGGCTGCATCAAGCCGACCTTAAGTAAGGTCGAAAACAAAATGATGATGAAGGTTTTCATTCTTTTAACTTAATTATGGCGACTTAATGATGTTGAGCGTAACGCAAGCCTTAAAATTTTAAAGAATTATTAGCTAATACAAACGCCTGTTGATCATCCCTGCCAGTATAATTTTTAGTATCTTGATACATCGCTATTGTCAGAGGTTCTACGCATTTCACTTGAATGCATATAGGTGGTAATATTAAGGTTTCGTTATGGGATATATGACAAGCAGAGATAGGAAAAAAGAGGTGGATGTAGAACTAGATCAGATAGTGATAGATGCAGACTGTGCAAATTTCGGGGAAATCTGTAGGTTAGTTCAGAATAGGAAACAATGATGGTACGCGTCTAACCAGTTTCAAGACTGAAGACCCAATGATGATGATGATGATTCAAAAATATTTTAAAACTTACGGATACTAACGATTCTTCTTTGATATTCATTAAACGGTTTGAATAGTATTTTTTCCAGATCCCACTATAAGATATTGTTCGGATGTGACTACAAAAATGCCATTGTTTTCTTACTTTCAATGTTTCGAATCAGATATCTATTTTGTAATTTCTTTCTGAAACCATATCTTTTGTCGTCCTTCTGATATTTTCCAAAAAGTTTTAATATAAGATTGTTTGTGCAATAAAATCCAAATCAATGTGTGTTCTAATTTTGTTTGTTCACAAAATAATATAACAAACACTTTAAGACAACACCATTGTGTCTTGAGAAACTTCTTTCGGTCGATTATAATTGAATACACAGAATATTTCAAAATATTTAAACAGCCTAATTCTTATTTTGTAAACTTTTGATGTTTCGTTTAATTCTGTACAAAAGTGTATACAATGCTTGTGTGTATTGTTGCCCGCTTTAAAATAGTGATAGATACTATCATATTTGGCATTAAATTATCTTAAAACATAAAATACTAAAGGTTTAGATAAACAGTTATTAGTCTTCGCAATAGTTATAAATAAGACGCCTTCTCTTTTTGCTCCTAACAAATATGTTCATAGTATAACGAACTTCTTCTTGCTGTTCTTCATTCGGTTCAATACAAGTTTAATTATTCATAATTATTTACAGAGAATTATTAATGCACTGAGATGCCGCTAAAGAAATCACTAATGATAATTACCATAATATTCACTATGAAAAGATTTTTCTTAACACGGCGATCATACCATATTTGTAACACTGACAGTTATATATTGAAGTTTATATAGACATGAAGTGTATTTATTTTAACAATCGATTCGTTGATTTATTTTAAAATTCTTGCGAATTTAGATTAAAAACTGGCTTGATTGTTGCGTTGTACAGTTTATATATCGAATTGTAAAGCTTCCAGATTATTCCAGAAATTACGAGCTCTTCTAGATTCTTCGCATTATATGGCCCTTGTAGCTATCAATCAATCCATTGTTCGTTTAACCTATATGTTTTCAATTCTAGATTGCTTGGCATCATTGCTACAATATATTGCAAATCTCCGACAAGTATAAGAAAACTTCAGGGGCACAATAAGTGTGCAGAAAATCTTTTCCAGACTCACAACATTGCCCGCACATTTTAAATGTATTAAGAAAAATGTCCACCGGTTTAATAACCAAAAGGGCTCACAGCATTGACCCATAATAGAGAGCTATTACGACAAATGTGCTTACAGTTCTTATAGCAATAAATCATTATGTAGCAATTCGAAACATTTCGGAAAAAAACGGATGTAGCATGCCTTTAGTGCAATAAATTTTAACTTAAACGAATACAATCTTAGTAAGGTTCATCTGGTGTAAAGTATACGGCTCCATAACTTTGAAAGTGAGCTTGAATGTATTATTTTTTTGTCTACACAATTCATGATGTTCAGGTCTTCAAGAAAATATAATGTGGCAAATTACGGTTTCATAGTACACGATTTAGTTGACCATTGTGCTTCAATATTACCTTAAGAGTAACAGCATTTTAGTTCTTTCACTTTTTGTTGTTTTTGGTACACGCTGTTGCTGGAATTCAAAAATGACCATATATTTGTTGATTAAAATTTAAAAGATAAATCTGACATAAATTACATAGCTCAATATTTTTTTTGAACAAAACTAAAACTCAAGTTCTAAGATACATTATTTATATTTAAGTTTTAATTTATGGTTCCGTTTTGTTACTAATTTTCAATTAAAGATAAAAATCTTTTAGTGATTAGTTTCCTTTATTTATTTATTTGGAGATAATTAAAATACTGTTATATTTAACTTTAATGATTTATCTTTAAGGATCTGTACTAAATCGACCTTTTGCGCACTCCATAATTTTCTATTTTGCACTAAGACTGATGGGAACGGCTGGTTTTTATGTTTAAAAAACAGGTTTAAATCCAATTCGCGAGACATACTCACTATAAGCAATCTAGAAAAACGTTTATAGTTCAGTTGAAGAGTTTGCATTTTACAGTTAAGCTGTGACTTTTTACGAACCGCCTTTATAGTAAAAATAGAAAACGCGTTGTTTTTGGTTTTTTATAGAGCGAAACTATTGTCGTTAAAATTTGTTATTTAATGAAAGATCGATGCAAATCGGTTTCTCTTTTCTCTGCCCCGTATAATGCATTCACGGCTCCTTGATCAGCAACTATTCTGGTACCAAGGCAGGATACCTGTTCTTTAAATGGGTTTCCAAATTGTAAAAAATTTTGCTTAAATGATTGACACTTATGAAAAGACTTTTTTTATACGCTTTGTACTGTTCCGGATGTTGAAGAACAAAGCGCACCTTCTTCGTTAGCTCGTTGAACTGTCATATTGCACAAATCGGATGTTACTCTCAATATTCTATTTGATGTTACGGAAACACCTATTTTATACATTTTGTCAATGGGCTGTTTTATTTCTAGAGCTCGCATATGTTGATAGAGCTATATACATAGGTAAAGGTGGCTCTAAATCTTTTTTATTTCGAACAATATTTCCTTTAGGTACTTTTTCTTTGAAATTAAAAATAGTTAGCTGACTAATTGTAATCGTAGGTTTTGCAGAGAGATTTACATATTCTGTGGCTGTGCCATACATACCAAATTGCGTTGCTTAAAACCAAGAGACTGTTTATCACGTCTTCGCTGCTTAAAATTCCGTTAAATCTCATTTGAAGAGGACATATTTGTCCTCAATTGTCTAACAAATTTATGCAGACCCAGAGTATCATCATCCTGATTTTCCAACGGCGAAATACTTAAAAGATGCATATCTTTGGACATTATGACATATTCTTTGCCTGACTTTTCAGCTTTTAAATTTGGGAGACGATCAAGAATTTTTTTCTTAGTTTATGAGAATGAGTCGATGGTAGTAAGTCAATTTTTAGTATTCCTAGCGACTGAGACAAACGTGCTTTATAACTCGTAGTTAATTTGCTAATGGGAAACAAAATTTGTGTTGAATTTTCCGTTAATTAGTTCTTAATGTAAAATTTAATTCAACAAAGCAATTTCCTCACACGATTTGTTAACATTTGCTTCAGGTTACGTTTTTATACGGCACTGATTGTATACTTTTTCCACATATTTAGCATTGTATTTAGTTTCTTGAGCCATACTGTCACCAACAGTCTTGTTTACCGGTATGCGGTTGTTCAGTAATGTTTCTGGACTTTGTGTGGTTTTTGAAGTACCTGTATCATGACGTATAGTTTGAACTTTTAACATCAAACATGCATGTACTGGAATTTAAATCAACTGAATAAACAAATACTTATTCTGTTTACTACTTACAAGTAATTTTGACGTTTCTGACTGTGCTTTGAACACAAATCAAATACTGTAAAACCGAATTCAGACGAACAGGAAAGTTGCTAGAATAGAAATAATTAGAAAATTACCTAAATAATAAAGTATATACCTAATTTATAAATCAGAAAAACATTACAATGCGATACTGGAACAGTATTAAAATAATTAATTGCGCACGTACTTCGCCTCACTGTAATTTAGATCAATACTTAAAAATTTTATTCAAGTTGTTAGCAGGGCTCCAACTCTAACAACAATAAGCGAGAGAAGCCGAAACACCTTATATGCGAAAGGCCAAGTTATATCATGCAGATCCTTGGAAAGTTTTAAAAATCAATCAACGTTTTTAGAAGACTGGTTTAATTTTAATATCAAACGACCATCGAACAGCAACCTGAGTGATCAAAAGTCCGGGAAACTCACAGAAATCAATAGCGCTTTTTTTTATCACTTAAAGATATTGCTTTAATCCTTAATGTCGTGTATACGGCATGCTGTAGCAAATAAATTTGTGTTGTAGCATTCATTTATATAAGTCTATCCAATAATCCGTCTACAGAATTATTTACTTTTGCTACAATAAAACAGCGGCATAGAGCAAGAATATTGTATATAAAATAAGGAATTTTTAATATTGCACGGTATTTCTCCACGTGCTTCTGTAATTCCCTATTTAAGATTTTTCAAGGATTTTCGTGAAATTACCCTTCCTCATCAAGTGACGATAATAAGTTCGACAAGAACTGAAATATTCGCTATTGGCGCATAAGCGACAACGCTTATAATATTGAAAATAAAAGGTGCGTTCAGGAATTTAAAAAATGTTGGCTGGGAAACTACTGATTGCAAAATCCTCTATCTCAAACAATAGAATCAGCTTTTATTTCAAATAAAAGCGTTATGAAAGTGTGCTTTCATAAGCTTGGCAGCTTTTCGTTCGGGCTTTGTTCTACTGCAGGTTCATTATAGTGGTTTAAATTTCTAAATCCTTATTAAAACCAGTTTTTTTTTAAATATTACAGTATCAGGATTTTCCATGAAAAGAAACACTAATGCTTAACGTCTGTTGTGCATGAAATTTAAATAAGCTTTTTCAACTATACAATCTGAATCTTTGTGGTCTTGGTATACGCATCAAACTTTTTCTATCTGTATTATGGTATTGGAATTGTTAAGAAAACACAACATGATTGTCTAGAGGTTTATAGAAATATTATTTGAAATATTTTTATTCAGTTCAATATTATCCACAAGAATTTTATATTCAATTCCGTTAATATTTTATTTTAAGTTTACAATTTTGCCATAAGATCAAGGTAAATTCTACCAATATATCGCAATCTATTTTCTTATTCTATATTGAACGTGCTATTATTGTATAAAAATGGAACGGTCTTTGTAGAAAAATACAAATTTATTTTCTCGTTCGTATTGGCGTCGTTCCTTCCATGAGTCAATCACTCAGTCAGTGAATACTCTAACGCCTTCTCTTTTTTCATATCATTTCATAACCCTTTGTAATATACATTTTCCTTAACAAGTTCTTTGACTAACTCCTTCAGTTCAGAGAAAAGCAGTGCTTTGTAAAGTTGAAAGGTTCGGACTTTTATTCGGAGCTACCAAACCTTTAACCGAAATTGCTTTATTTCCTAGAAATTACAGAAAATTGTTTCTTTTGAATTTTTGTTTCGATGGTTCACAATCTGCGACGAACGTCTTTTATCAGTTTTATGAGATCGTATTTGAGAGATGAGTCATACACAGCGCTGAAAACTACTACTTTTAAGCAAGGCAAGTTTGCAGGAAATCCGGTAAAAAATGCTGGCAGTACATTTTGCGCAATTTACATTTGGGAACATATATGAAATGGAGATTATGGACTTCTAAACTATGTTGAATCCAAAAATGACAATTTTAACAAGATTTTTAGGTTTCTACGAATGTTTCAGTTAGCATTAGGATTGTTACAAAAAGTTAATCTAAGATTTTTAAATTATCAATTTTGTATTTGTATTAAATGACTTTGCGTGACACAAATTGGATGGTTGCAATATATCGATATGTGTTGATATACTTTTGATATCGATATTGCTATATATCGAGTATCGATATATCGATATAACCTTTTGTGTAAAGTATAAGCATTCTAGAACAAACGTCCTTAAGACTTTTTTATTGCGTAAATATTCTGAAAGTAGTACGTAAATTAATCGTTTATTGTAAAAGCGTTTTTGCAAGAATGGTTTGTTTATGTATGCTTATCAAAACCTCGAAGCAATGCACAGGTTTTTGTAGAGCTATGCAAGGTGAGATATTTTTTCATGTTTATGCATTGGAATTTCGGAAACCTGTAAGAATTTAATTTTCCTAATCAAGTATTATTGTGTTTTACTCTGTATATGAAAGCACTTTATTTTTGAACGCATTTTCATATTATAAGTTTGTATTTAGCAATATTAAATTGCGCTCTCTGCTGTTGTTGCAGTTTAAAACTCGTTTAGTAGTTATCACGGGGCATTCTTGACCTGGAGACCAGTTTGGAAGCATGTGTCGACTGTGGTTTCGACCACCATGAATTGCTCTGCCTGGTTTTGACTTTTGAGAATCGCTTGGCGAGTTTGACGGTAATGATCATTAGGGCTCTTTCACCCTAGTTATCGTTTTGTTGGTTTTAAAATGATTACAATGGGAAGTAATTCTACATTTGTATTTCGAAAGTTACATTTTATTGTTATTCCTAACACAAATTATTATAATCAAGAACTTTACGAATTTGAGAATTCAATGCTGACAGTTTGACAAATAAGTTTATCTATGAAAATACGTTCAATTAATTCAGTCCCTTCAATTAACTGGGTAGCGTACATTTTTTACGAACTGATTTAAAACAATGGAATTAGATGCCGTTTATGTGACAGAGTATCTGGAAATACTATTCATGGTCTCGTAATTCAACGCTTTAATTACTTCTTAAAGGAAGATTTCAAGCATACCTTGAGGCCCCCTTTTTTTTGTAAATACGTCTGTCGCGCACATGTGTTGTCAGCGTGTTTGTAGTAGCAGTTTGTTTTGCAATATTGGTTCAAGGACTTGAACTCAACCTTCTGGTGACCTTTAGTTTTTTCGCCTCCTTCAGGATAACTCGAATATAAATTGACTAGTATTTAAGTTAATCTTTTAAATGTAGCTTATAAATTTGTAACAACTCATTACTAATAAACCAGAACAAACTTAGTAAAACTTTTATACTGTACAACTTTACAAACAATTTTTTTAGGTTGGGAGTAGGTTTACGATTTAGATGCATCTTGTAACGCTTATATTTTATAAAAATTCCTTAAACTATATATGCATTTGACTTAGATTATTACAGCTTGCTTGAGAGCTATTTGCCTGTTAACCTACAGCACTGTGGGTGTTAAAGCTCAATTTTAATAAGTAACTAATCATTTTCTAGCTTCTTAAAGAAATCTTAAAATTTCTTTTTGGTTAAGTTATTATGTTTAGCTAAGAAGTGAACACTTAGTCTTTCAAATATAATAAATTTCTACTACGAATGCGAACTAAAAAATCTGAATTTTACTTGTCCTGTCAAAACTTTCTAAACACTTTAGTACATTTTTAGTTTAGTTCAATGCTACAGGTGCATTCATGAGATTTTTTTGTGTGAAGCTACTTTCACAGGAAACGCGTAACTGTTTATATTTGAAATTATAATTGTTATTTATTAAAAAAAAGAAAACGCACGATATAGAACGAAGACAACAAGTAATTTTATTTTTGAAATTATACAGAGTTTTTATAAAAACTAATTTGTTTTATTGCCTCACAAGGGTATATTAGAATCTTTTGAGTGAAGTATGAAATTATGCAAGCTGTTCAGGTAATGCAGATGTACTATCTAGATATCTCTAAATTTAAATTTCAAAGTGGACTTAAGAAAATATAAAAAAATTTAGTGGTTTGATTTATATGAGCTTTATATTTTTGTAAATTATCTCTTTTTATTACAGGTGTAGGTCAGAGTAATTTGTGTTCAAGTGTTTAGGTTAATCTATAGGTTCCATTGAGTTTACTTACCTGCTGATGTTGAGTATCCATAGCTGCTTACAGTTGTCAGTTATTTTTCATAGTTGTGTCTTAGCTCTCGAGTTTTTGTGCTCTTTGTTTTTTATTTTATTTGTTTGACCGTGTTCTCACCAACTGTCACTCATTCGTTTCTGTCTGTTTATTTTTCTTCCAGACGAGGTGGCGACCGCTTATTCTCTGTTCATCCTTACCCACCCCGTCTCATCGCCCCGCAGGGTTGATCTCCAGTTAGCATATCCTCTTAGAGTTTTTCATTTTTCTTAGTCACCAATATTTACTTACTTTTTACCCTGCGCTACCCCTTTCATTGGAATTACCTCACTTCGGTTAGGTGTTACCATACTTATGGTGGTACAAACTAGTAGAGATTTGGTTAAATGGAGAAAGATTGCCTATTACTGACAGCAACATGAATAAAAAAAAATTGATTCCTGCGGCGTTCTCAAACAGGAATGAAAGGACTCAAATTTTAATTTTTATTGTATGCTTCTAGCTTCTGCATTTCTAAAATTTTCAAAAAATGATATTGGAGCGTTTTGTTCTAAATTTTGAAAGTTACAAGATGCAACTGATAACATTTTGATTACATGTGTCGTCCGTGTTTAGAAATAGTCCGGAAATCCTTGAATTTTTGTGTGCTACAAATTCTACCATATGAAACTAGGTTCGTTAGATTGTTTACATTACTGTGAACAATAGAATCGTATGCTGCTAGCTGATTCACCGGACACCGACTAATAGCGACGCTCGTAACTTGTAAAAAAATGATAACCGTGTGCAATAAATGCTACCTTACCAAACTTTCAAAAATGTTAAATTAGCATTTTAGCAACAATTTAAACGTATGCCGCCTCATGGATCGCGGAATAAAAGACTGTTGCCAAGCGCTTGAGGATGTAAAAAAATCTTTTGTGTGGCATTGGTTAGCTCATGAAACACACGTAGGGTCAAAGTTTACACTCAAAAAAAAAACATGCGCTGCCAACAGTTTTGTGAGACAAATGCATTGGCAGTGCTGTTTAGAGGTTTACACGCCACACATGCGTTCCGGTAACCGGTAAAAAAGAATCATTATGTGTTCTCAACCAAATCAAATTTATCTTTCAATGTATTTTTATTAATTCGAAACGATTGCAATTTGTTACTAATTTTTCTAGACATTATATTGCAATTTATTTTTAAAATTTTCGTTGTAAATTGCTACGGAATCATGATTTTTCTGTTGGCCTCTAGACATGAACAGCTCGGAATGTACCACTTAAATTTTCTTAAATAGTTGTAAGAAATGTATTTCAATTTTAACACAACTTTATTAATGATTCATATGGCGTTTTTAATACAAATAATAAACAAAAACTATCAATTGATTAAGAAGTAGCTCATATAACTATCGAACGTTTCAAAATTGACAGTTTACGTTATCAGTTAAAATGGTTGTCACCGTTGACTTCTATAATTATTTTTATTATTAAAATAATATTAACAATTTGAAATTCGATTTTTAGTACATTTATTACACACACGTACTATATACCTTAATATTAAATACTAATATAGTGGGAGGAAAAATAAAATAGTATATAAAAAGCTATACAACTTTATAGCTCTCTGTATATATATATATATATATATATATATATATATATATATATATAATTTTATTTTATTTTTCTAATATGCTAATTTAACATTTCTGAAAATTTGATGAGGTAGCATTTATTGCAGAAGCTATCATTTTTTATGTGTTCGGGGTGCCACCATAGTACGGTGTCCCGCGAACCAGCTGGCAGCATACGATATTTTTGTTTACAGGAATATAATTAATGTAATGACTATGGAGTAACATTTCTAGTACAAAAAAGTTCATGGAATCTCGGACCGAAAGTTTGTTCAAAACAAATTATCATTTTTCACAGGAAAATTGTTTAAAAAACATACAAACAACATACATTGTTGAATCAGAAATTGAAAGTACTTTCGAAATATAAATAAAAAATCCAGGTCCGTATTAAAAAATTTCAAGTTGATGACGATCCTCTTCGTAATCTAAATGTTAATAGTTGCATCTTATAACTTTTAAAATTTAAAACAAACAGTTCTCTTATCATTTTTCAAAATTTTAAAAACGCAGAAGCCGATGCCTAAAATGAAAACTGAAATTTTCTATTTTTGTTCCCGTTTGAAAACGGCGCAACATCAATTTTCTTTTGGATTCTTGTTGCTCTTAGAAATAGGCAATGTTTTCCCCCATTTAACCTAATCTCTAGTTTGAACGATATTCGAGATCGCAATGCATATGATCAGAAAAGCACCCTGTATAAAGGATAAGAAGTTTTTGATACCTAAGATCTATTTAATAATACTAAAAAATTAATCTGATACATCCTAGTTTTATAAAAAATATATACGGTTTTGTATATCAAAAAATTATAGTTGTTCTGGAACAAAATTCTTATTCCTTATTAAAAATATTAATTGTTCCTAATGCTTTCCGGTCGTAATGATATTTTCACCGAAACTAAAAACACGTTCTGGTGCCACACTTATTGCTTGAATGCATAAATATTTTTTTACAAACATAACTAAATTTCGAAAGAAAATTCTATTACTATTTTACTATTTTAAGGTATTAAGGTTGTTCGATCAAATGGAGTATGATTGCTTCTTTCTCTTCGGCATGGGGTGTTCGATTCTCAACAATTCTTATTCATGAAAATGTTTCACAGACCCCACGTTCTGGTCGCCAATTGATTCCTGGGCGGAGGGTGGTATCTAGTAGGACACTACTGCAACGTATAAGTCAATGTATGCACAGGCAAATAAAACATGTATTTACATATACTGGCAATTATTATACGATACTGACTAATTTGTTTACAAGACTAACACGCGTACGTGTTAATAAGTCAAAACAGGATTAAATACATTTATATAAAAGTACATTAAATCGGTTAATGAAAAAAACCATAATAAGAATCTTTACGAGATTAACACGAGTGCATGTTAATGAGCACAAACAAGAACAACCTTCGTATATTCCCATATATAAAAGCACAAACATATATACATATAACAACCGTATTAAGGCAGAAAATGGGAATAAAACATTAATATTTACAGGATCAATACGTGTGCGTGTTATTGAGCACATACAAGAGCAAATGTTCAACTATTCCTTAGATCTATAAAGCAAATTAATGCAATTAATAAAATTTGAATATTCACAAGATTAATACGAAGACGTGTTAACGAGCACAAACAAGAACAACGGTTGTTTATCCTGACGTATAATAAAAGCAGAAACAGAGATAATAAGCGCATTCAATATATTAAAGACAAATGCATTATGAACAGGATTTAATACAGGTTCGTGTTAATAAGTACAAATAAGAACAAATGCTACATTAATTAGGCGAAGTACAATATAAATACAAGATTAGCGAAAGCGCGTGTTAATTATCACAACGAGAACAAACGGGGAGTAATCGTGGAGCCTGTTTTGGAGTAAATATACAAACTTAACTTAAGGAAATGTTATTATGGATTAGTAAAGGATATTGTTAACTCAAAAGAAGCTACAGGCACTCAGGAAGTAACTGTCGGCGACTATGGCTGAACTGGTGCTTCCACGGCTCATTGTGATACGAAGTGGATCCGCTGACGTCGGCGGGGTGGTGGTCTGCGTAGGTAGGGTCAGAATGTAATTACTCACCGTGTAATAGAATAGAATGATATAGTGCCACCAGGAGACACATTACTGGTTGTGCAATGATAAGTAATAGGGTGCTGCCGGAATAAAAATTACCGACGGTGTGGTGCTCGAACGGGATAACAATCACCAGAGGTGTAATGAAAGAGTAATGTGTTAATCAGAATAACAATCATGCATTGTGTGTAGTGTGATTTAATTAGCGTAGATTTTATGTAGCGTAACACTAGATGCTCGGATAACCATCCCAAGCGTGGTAGTAGGTTTTTTTTCTTGGATAAAAATCGACAAGGACTGAATTTCTTGTCGATTCAGAGCTGTTTAGTGTTTTCCCCGTCTGATTAGAGGCGTGGTTCGTGGTCGGGGCAAAATGAATTACGTTTGTCTGGGGTTTTTATGTCCGGTAAACGTTTTTTAACGCCTGGCACCCCCTCCCCGCGAAAGAATTCATTTTGGTCAAATTAATAGCGACTGGTGCTGGGTGGTACAAGTCAGATGTCATGGCATTGACATGGATCTTTCCTGATGGGAACGGCAGTCGAGACGACGTGTGGGATGTCCTGGTGAAGGGCTTAGTGCTGGCTGTGATTGTCGGTTTAGGAGACCCGTTAATGACCTTGTTGCATTAGGTCACCAGATTCTCGAGTGCGTGCACCAGCTAGTTCGAAAACTCGTATTTTATTTTCTTCCGGAGGACGTCAACCGTAGGTGCTGGTTACCGTGGGCGGTTTCAGTGTAGCGTACGGCGTTGATCGGTTTCAAAGTGGAGTGAACCTTTGTCGTAGTCCATGATTGCCATGTGGCGACTCGACCAAGACTGCCCAAGAATGATGTCTTTTGTTAGCCTGGGAACGACCAGGAAGGTTTCTCGATCTTTGTCGTACCCAATGTTGAAGTCTGTCGTCTTCGTCTTTGATGTTGACCCAACTTTTGTCGGCCATTTGAACGAGAGTGTTCTTTGGTCGGATTGTGGCCCTAGCGGGAAACCATTTTTGTTTGAGTAGACAGCAGTAAGCTCCTGTGTCCAACAGTTGTATGTGCTCTTCCATCTAGGTTTACCGTGCTGCGAGGTAAATCTAAATCTCCACAAGTAGTGTAGTTTTTACCGGGCTACCCGCCGTGTTTTCTTTTGTAAAAAATTGGTTATCGTTTCTCCTGGCAATTGTTTCTTTTCCAGGTACTGCGATTGTATTTGTGCTAGCGTGGCTGGGTTATTGTATCACCCCAGGAGTTGGGCCTTGAAAGCGGCCCTGTCTAGTTTTAAGGCGACGAAGAATACTACTACTACAATACTCATACCGTTAAATTTGCTTCTTCCTTGAAGTTAGTTTCGTCCCCTCCTTCTTTGTATTCGCTCGTATTACTACATTTGGATTCTTTCTAATTAACTGTTTGCGAATAATTAATACATTCTTTTTCCGTCGGGTCCAAATACTCTCGATTTTTTTCACTATAAAAATTCGTTCAATTGTAGTCAGCATCCGCCACCAATATGTAACCATTTTAATCTATGCTTAATAATAATGTTAAATCCCGTTAATTACATAACAATCACGTACTTTTACAATTTATGCTTGAACGGCTGTTTCAGATATGATACTGCATTTTTCACGTATTAATATATTTCATTAATGTATACTCTGTGGTTTTGTTAATTGCATGACGCCCTGCATTCATTACATATTTATTACATTGTATGATTTATGAAATCTTTTATTTTAACGTTTTTTACTGTCGCAACGTTTATCCTATTTAATGACTAATGCATTATCTTGGTATTGTATTAAATTGTACCAATTTATTTTAAGAAAATTCATTTTTATTGCTTTTATTATACTAACTGCTATAATTGAAATTATATTTTTTATAACAAAACAATTAGAATATCACGCTTAATGAATACTATTATTCCTGAAATCAGAATTATACAGGATGCATTGATATTAATTTGTCTGTTTAAGATTAATTTTTTCTCTTCTTCCATCCGGTTGCTGTTTAATGTAACCCCAAGGTGTTACATACTATATAGATAACTTAAATTTCCAGCATATTGAGATAATGTACCAGAAATGAAATTAAGCTTTAGTGAAGGTAGCCTTGAAACGGTGCCACTCTAATAGTAGTTAGCAACTGTATATAGAAAGGATGGTAGGTCTTGCTTGTACAATAAAAGGAAGGCGTTTTCATGTGTAGTGTCTCGCTGTGTCTCGACCGTTAGTATCGCTAATGTGGAATTTACTTACATACCTTGTAAATATTGCGAACTGATAATAAAATTGTGAGCTCCTCTTCTTGCTTTTGCATGAATGCATTTTTAAATAAAACTTCTAGAAACGATTTTTAAACGATTATATTGTCTTAAAAATTCAAATAGCACACCACTTACAAGAAAAATTTGTCGTTGGTTTAGCATTAAAATTAATGGAAAAAGAACATAGCAAGAACAGCATTTCCTAGTAATCATGAACGGAAAATTACATCTGGCATGTGGATATCCGTTTACGTTTACGCATTGTTGAAGGCGTTCACAAAAATTGGTTTCCAGTTTTTCTAGCAGGTCTCTATTGATTTGATGGTTTGTTGACGGATCGATTCTTTTAATTCATGTAACGTACGTGGCGTGCCATTATTGACATGTGCCTTGAGGTACCTTCATAAAAAATAACATGTGGACAGGTCATGGAACAAGAGACTATGAAACATCATCAAATCTCGAAATAAGGCGGTTAGGAAATAGGAAGCGGAGGAGAACATGCGTTGATGCTTTCGCGGTATGTGCTGTGACCCAATCTTGCTGAAACCACAGATTTTGACGATCCACACCTCGTTGTTGTAACACAGGGATGAAAAATGTGTTCCACCGTATTTATGTAACGTTTAGATGTTACAGCAACGGTAACTTCATCTTGTTGAAAAAATAGGGGCTTATTACACCAAGCTTCCCCAAAACGCACCAACTTGCTACCTTAGGTATATGTACACTATATTTGATTTTCCAATGCTCCACCTGAAGGTACTACATTGGCCAGGAAGCGAGTTCTTTTTACCTGGAAATTTTGAATTTTGCCGAGCCCTTGGTGTTCCAAGCATAGGGATCTTCAACGTGCGTGTAACAATCACACACGGGACCTCCATATTACCTCTCATCCGAACGAGGGCGTATTTTTGTGAAAAATGCTCGCCTAGCATATTTTAATCGGACCGTATCGGGATTCGAACCCAGCACCTTGTGCATAGTAGTCACACGCATACCACTACCTCACGGAGCCCCCTACCTTAGGAATATACAACGGTTTTTCGTACAATTGTCGCTGATTTTTGGTAGCCTCTACCTTTTTGTCTGCTGGCGAACCATTAAGGTGGAAATGAACTTCATCACTTATTGCCACCAAATGTTTTCATTCTGCTCTTAAAATTATGCATTTTGTGCGAAATTAAATCATTGGAGATAATCCCTTACATTCAATTGCTGCGCAATCGCTATCTTGGAAGGAATTAAAATGTAATTCGCCATGTAGAATACATCTGTTTTACAGTATGATTCCTAAATAGAATTCCAGCTGAATGACTGCGAACAGAATGGCGCGTGGGCTTTGCACTAACGCTTGTTTAACGCTATAAATGTTCTCTGGAGTACTCCCAAGTTGAGGACCGTGTTTTTTTTATTATTGGACCTCCCGTTCGAAGATTATTAACACAACGTATGATTGTGTCACGGGCGGTAACAGAGTTATTGAGATTTAATGTGCTGTAGAATTCACGCTCAACTGCAGTCACAGACTCGTTATTCCTAACAGAACAATCGTACACGAATACGCGTTACTCTAGCATCGACGGCTTTTTTATGGCAACTGAATGTGAAATGTCATTAGCCACGGAACGGATTGTAACCTGCTGCACACCCCTCCTTTTTCTAATGTGCGAGTGCTATCCGATCCGATTACACTTGATATCCGTGCCCCACCCTTACTAAGATCACAAAATTATCGTGTGCTAGTTGGAAGTTTGAAATTAAGTCTCTTTTATTTCAATTTATTATTTAAATGTTACCTATTGTAACTTAATCGGGATGTACGTAATATTGATTAAGTACTAAATTAGTCATATAAAATATAAAGCGCCTTTCCAAAAGGAAAACTAATTCAACTAAATTATTATACGTTATTTTCATGTGTTTAAAAAATACTCATATATATTTTTTGTTTTAGGTGAGTCACAAACTATTTTGAATGTAGGCGATTCTGCAATAAGGAGGAGGTAAGGCACAATAAAGTGTAAAATAGAATTATTGATGTGTGACATAAACAAATTATTTGTTTTTTAACTCTTCAAGAAAATCTCTTGAGAACCATATAATGCGAACGCAAATCGATCATTTTAAGATAAATAGAAAGCCATTTATTTTCACTTATTAATTATCTTTACATTTTTGATAAAAATGCTTTTCATTTGCTGTAGATAGCATAGAATAGTACTAGCTTTACGCATTTAGCATAAAAACTACAATCTATGTTGTATTTAAAATCCTAATTTTAATATTAAAACACGTTTTGCCGCAAAAGCAAATATTTCTATAAAAAATGCACCCTCTTTGCATTAAAAAGCGCCCCTCCCCCCATTAAAATATGATACCTTACTCTAGCATCTTCTCTATTTTACAACCAACTTACTTGTTTCTAATTTTAGCCGAACAATTTGCTCAACAACTTTACCATCTCTAACTTCACCACATCAATTGATGAATTTTCACCAGGACAATCTGCTCCTCTGCCACATTAGGACAATTAATTGTACCCAACTTTATTTATCCCTCCTTCATTATCAATACAAATACTATAACGCAATCAATCTCTTTATTGACGTTCAATTCATCACAATCACATCACAAATTAGATCAAAATTGTGCTATCTCAATCGTACCGATCATCTAGCCAACTTTCCGGTGGGGTTCTGGATGTTATTCAACCACAACAACGAAAAGTGATCAGTTATTACGGGGAAACGGGTACCTTCGACCCAAGGTTGAAATTTTTCTAATCCGAATATTACAGCTAAACACTCCTTTTCGGTGGTGGAGTACTTACGCTCAGTACGACTGAGGGATTTACTCGCGTCACCTGTATTAATGTCCATGACCATTTTGTCTGTACGTCCCAAACGATCTAAGCTACTAATCTCTTCAAAAGACTTTACTACTTGATGGGCTTGCAAGGTCTGAGCATCCGAAAAACCATCAAAAGAAAGTAAATCGTCTTCGTTGCCTGTGGGTAATGGCGGTTGACTTATATATGAGATGCTATTCTCAGTATCCCCTTGTACATGCCAGGAATTATTTTTAAAATCTGCTATTAAACCAAATAATTTAGCAAAATCGCTACCAAAGATAAAAGCATGTGTTAGGGAGGGCACAGCCAGTGCACTAACTATACGACACATTCTTCCTATACAAATGGGTAGATCTACTGAACCTAGAACTGGTTTCGATGTCCCGTCTACGGTGACTACCGCTGTCTTTTCAGAATTGAAAATTATTAACTTTAATTTTTCCAATAAAGGGATTGCTAACGACCCAACTATCGTTGTGGTGCATCACGAATCCAACAAACCGGTGATATTGAAATCAAACAATCTCACCTTCACGTTAGGACGGTTGTCTCTTAATTTCTTAACGAACAAAGTATCGGCTTTAGGCTTCTCAGGAGTCTTGCAGAAGTCTTGAACAATTTTGAACCATTCCGACCATTCTTCATTGCAAAAAAATTCTTCTTAGTACACATCATGATAGTGGCCTTATTACTCGAATCACTACGCCAGTTACCATGCACCCGCTTCATTTGTCTGTCTGGGCATGATTGACACGAAGTTGATGTTACACCTTAACTTCCGCATTTAAAACAAAATATTTTCATAGGGCCTCTACAATAACTAAACGTATGACCTGGACGTGTACAATTCCAACACACGAATTTGTTGACTCTTTCCACGCCTGGCGACTTCACATGTAAAGGTTTTTCTTGACTTACAACCTGGACTTGAGGAGATGAAGATTTATTTTTATAAACCCTACTACGAAATGCAGAAGTATTTCTAACTCCTTCCTGACGTTTATCCTCAGACTGTGAGTTAAAATTTTTACGAAACCAAAAATTATCTTTTTGATGGGGTAGCTATTATGGTTTGTCTCGACTGAACTGCCTCTTCAATCTTTTTACCAAATTTTACTAATGTAGAAACATCATTAATCTCGGATAGAGCAAGTTGAGTAACATAAGTTGGTAATAAATTCTTCCTCATTATACGAACTTTGTAATTTCTGCAGGCATCTTGGGTAATCTACTAAATAAACTCTCTATATGGGCCACAAACAAAACTACAGACTCATCTTTCCTTTGATGACGTGATTTAATCTTTTCCCATAGTTCATCTTCTACATGAGCAGGAAGAAAATCTTCCTTCAACCGACTTACTAAAGATTTCCAATCCTTCACGGAATTCTTAACTGGTCGAAACCAAACGAGGGCATCATTCACGAATAACTCTGCAGAGGCATTATACAAGTCGTCCTCAGTTACTCTACGTGACTGTGCTAACTCTTCGATTCTTTCCAGGAATGAATAAAGCTGTTTAGGATCTCCAGAAAATTTAACAGACCAAGTTCCTATGGGTAAGGGTGATGTTACATACGTGACTGTATTAAGGAGCACATTACTAACAGGGAGGGATAAATTTACAGATTCGCTTAAACTACTAGGCTTATCTTTCGCCTTATCGAACAATTCTGCTTCGACAATAAGGATCGTAGCCAATGTCTCTCGCACAAATTCAACTGCTTCCTCATGATTCAGTGATGGCAGCTTCATCCTTTTAACTCGACCAGTTAGGTGTACTAGTCTTGACTGCACCCTTTTAAAAACAGAGTCAGAAGAGTCATCTTCAAATTCTGATAAAACATTTTTAATCGACACAACGGTATTGTTGAATTTTCAACTCTCTACTGAAAATTCTACATTGTAATCTGTAAGATCTATTAGACAAACAGGTTTATTAGATTGTTTCACTAATAAACGACCTAATATCTTCCGCTTGTCTACAACTGGTCTACTACTCTCAATTCCTCTTATTCAAAGTTCATAATCTAACTCTTCTTTGAGTAAGTACACAACCTGAAAAGTATCAGCCATTTTTATACTCTTCTAAGATCGATATCAAAAAAAACTTTAACTAAAATCTTGAAATTTAAAAATTTCAAATCCAAATTTATCTCAACTATCCACGATTGACAAAATATGTTCAATAGGGGAACTACAATTAGATCTGGAATTCACAACTTCTCCCTACTGATGACTAAATTACTACAACAATTATTATCTTACTTCCAATTAATCCATTAAAGTTTTTAATCAAAAATTTCGAAACGACATAGTGTGGCAATATTTGTAACGACGACAGAAATCTAATTACTACTTCATAGTAGATTCAAAAAATTAACGTTCACAACGCGGTATCAACATAGAAACCTCTAACACAAGGCACGAGTAAAAAAATCAAAGCCCCAATTTCTGGGTGCTAGTAAAACAAACAAAGGCTATGCCCAAGGCGTAAGTAAAATAATCCAGCCACATTTTAGGCGTAAGTAAAATAATCCAGCCCCACGTTCCGGGCGTTAGTCTTACTTAGACTACTTTATTTATTTGGTTATTTAAATAATTAAAGTAGTTCCTGGGTTCTTTAATATAGTTTGATGAAAGCAGTGAACTTTAAGGAAGGATTTTCTTAAAATGATGGAACGCAACTATCTTCCGACTATGCTAGGGGTCTATTCATCGGCTAGAGCTTATGAGAATTGGTCGTGGTTCTTTTTACAAAACATTATTTACTTACTGACTCAATTTATACCAAAATAGGGGTATGGGAAGGGCGCCACTAAGTCATTAAGTTTTAAACACAGTTTCCCTAAGGGGGACTTGTGAGTCCTTAGAGAGGAATATTGTATTTACTGCTTAAGCAGGAGTTGTACACAAAATTGGATTAAATTAACAAAGCATGACACAAGAGGTGTACTCTTGCTACCTCACAAAACGAAAAGCTATAAATGTCAGTTATCCACACACTTTTATAGACACAAATATTAGGCATCAAATTTTGAAAGTGCTATCAATGCTCCTTCATCAAATGGAAGCTACAAATATCATTATATTGAAGGTATTTATGCCTTTTACTCCTTGATTCAATTACCCTATTCTTGAACTCACTTGTTCAAAATAAAACAATTAATTAAATGAATTAAATGATGATTCTTTAATCAAATGTTGCTTTATGATAAAAGGTTGTACGTACAATATATATACATCAAAATTGTACTTCAATTTCTTCTACGCAGATGTAGAATAATAAAATCAAATAAAATATCAAACATGTTAAGCATTTCTTTTTTGTTACAAAGCTATCTCAAATCAATACCCAAAATATCAGATCTGTTATTAGGTTTACAGGTGTATATGGAAATTTCAAAAATCTAATAATTTAACTTTCATATTTGCTTTAAGTATAATTACACATAAATGAAAACTTTAATCAGAACTCAATTAAGGTGTTTAAGTTTGTTTGTAATAATAAAAGGTACAACCATGGATTTAAATGTTGATAAATACAAAACATGAAAAGTCCTTTATAGTTTGTTAAGCAAAATAATAATCGTATAGGTCATTACAATGTTATGTTTAATATGTTGCCTTGTACCAATGTTGTCCAAATGCGGACGTCATGTGAAAATAATAAAGAAGTCTTATCTTGTATAGCCAGGTTCTTGTTTATGTGACAGTGTTGCATTGTATAAACCAGATGTGCTTACATACTGTGCCTCGACAAACAAATGACGTCGCTGTCCAAATCCACCAACTGTACGCCTTTTGGACCAAATTATACAAACTTGAAGTGTATTTCTTCTTTGCAAAAATGAAACAAACCAAAATCCAATCCAACAGCTATCAAAAAATGCTATGCTTCCTTCTTTTACGGCATTTCGTTCGTTACAAAACAATTATGTTGACCGTATTTATCCACTTTATTACTGGTAAATACCGGACATTTGCCAAGCATTTTCTTTCGAATAAAACATCATCGCAATTAAAGGATTATATTAAACTTGAATAAATTATGTATACCGAAGAAAATTATATTATATTGAAAATAATTACTGCTAACTGAAGGAGGTTTAGATTAAAACAAAAGTATTACGATTAAATTGAAGAACGTTCATATTTAATCAAAAATATTACGATTACATTGAAGGACGTTCATATCAAATAAAAATATTACGGTCAAATCGAAGAGCGCTATAACAAATTTATTTAGTTTGTTTTAGGGATTAAATCTTTGTTGCTTACCATTATTAAAAACACTTATTCAAGTGCATGCTGCACTTGAATTAAAGATCTAGGCATAAGGCCACACGCAAATTGCTGGCTAGAACACTATTCTTCTGCATGATGTGTTCTTATCAAGTGCCCCTGCCAGAGTGATGGGTTGGCACGCTGCGCATAGTATTTCAAAGTCGCTTAACATTGAAGTATTTATTCAAACAGCCAACGCCTATTGTTAGCAACCAAACTAGCACTAGAGGATAATCTCTGCATTATGATTGGGCTACATGATCCCAATACGAATATTTATTTGAATTACGATATTTACTTATTTAATCGAATAGACAAAAGACGTATTTAACAAATAACTTTTAGGTGATTTGTAGTCGTCAAAAAAAATTGTTACAACATACTCTATTTTCACCCAACTAAACAAAATTTTCATGTTGCTTTTTCACATTGATTTGGTTACTTTTAATTTTTGTTACTCGACCCGTATGGTTGCTACACTACCTTTTTAATCATTTAAAATTAATTTGAGATTAATTTTTCATTCCCATAAAATTTTGAAAATTGTTCTGAATGAAGTACATTACTATTACACTTAAAGCTACGCCCTGAATTTCACCAGCTTCCTTCTTTAAATTATCTGCTTCTAACTTTATAACTTCATTATCTAATACGATTTTGCTTTGTTCTACTTCTTTAAATTCTTCCCTCGTGTTTTACTCATTTTTTTCAACCGTTTCTTTTTTCACCTCGGTCATACTTGAGCTAATTACTTCCTGAACGAACCTCTTCGCTAAGTTCCACCCTTGTATTTTTACGATTTTCCGCTACAGTTTCTTGTAGATCCCTTACGGCAATATCAGCCTTACTTAACCTCGTGTTTTTTCCGTTTTTATTCGGTCATGCTTGAGGTAACCACTTTCTGAACTAAGTTATTTATTTATTTATTTCGTGCATGTATTTGTCATGATTCTTCTCAAATTTCTTATTGAATTCTTCCCTATACTGTTTAAATTCCTGATTAATTTTTTTACTTAAGGCTTCTTGATGTTTTATTAGCAAGTTCATCATGTCCATCGTACTCAGTTCAGCTTTTACTTTTTCTCCTTCCATGGTATTAAAAATTTTCAAAAAAAAATTGACACCAAACAAAAATTTTTAACTAAATCTAACTGATTTATGCCCCTAATCTCTAACTTCTTCACAATGTAAAATTATGCCCGAGTTGGGTCGCCAATAATTATTGAATCCTTCATGCTAATTACAATGTGGTTTTAGAGCTACTGGGTTGAGTCGCCCAATGTTATCTTTTGTATTAAAATTGAGTCACTTTCGTGGAATCACGTCCCTTTAGTTGGATCGCCAATATTTCTGCTGTGATATTGAAGTAAACTCCTCTATACAGCAGAGGCAGAATCTCAAATCAAAATTTAAGAAACCACATCCTCGACTATTTCAGTTGGTAGAACATAATCACTATCCTGCTCGAATAGAAGAGTATATTAACCCTTATTAAAATTTTTACAATGCAAATATTTACAAATAATAATAAAGAGAAAAATAAAATAAGTGCAGTATAAATCACACAAAAGTACAAATAAATAGTTACCAAAGTTTCAACTTACTCGCAGGCTAAGCTTACGTTGAACTTCTAGTGTCAAAGTACTCTCACTGCTGTACTTCTTTAAAAATATACCGTTTAGAGAGATACCTGTAAGTTGTGCCTTTGCTATATAAATAATTTTCTAAGTGAAATTCTAAATTAATTAAACCTTAAGGCTACAACTTTTCACAATAAAATTGCTAAATACAAAATGCTGATTAAATATTTATATAGAGACTTTTACCCAAAAAGAAAGACAAATTTTAATAGCTAATCTGACCTTTGATCTCAGGAGCCTTGAATTAATTCCAGATCCAACGGTTTCTTAATGCTTTAAGCCATGAACGCAAGCTTCTGGCAGAAGGATTGAGTCGTTAATAAAATCATACAGGATCTTTACCAGGTCTACCAAAAACCTAATTTGCAACGAATTCAGTCTCCACCGAATTTGCTGTAATATTTATTCAAATTTATTAGATTGATTGTTGACCATTGAGTAGTATTTATATTAATAATAAGTTCCTGGTAATTAGGTCACAATAAACTTAAAAAATACTGACATGGGGAAAATTGCTCATTTTCAATACATTTTAATATATAGCTGCTTTGACAGCCATGTAATAGCTTGTATGTAAGTACTTATATAGTGCTTTTACAACATTTTAAGTAATTTAGGCTAGAGGGCGATAAAAATTTTACTTGCTATGATTATTACATCTGTATCACATTATTAATTTTATTATTGTTTTAACTTTCTGCATAGATTGAATTAAAGCAATTGTAACGAATCGCGATAACGGCTAAACTGGTCAACGGTTGTTCTCTCTTTCTATGTAGAAAATCAAAGCATGAAACTTATTCAATATTCTTAAGTTTATTGTGATCAAATTCATATATATATATATATATATATATATATATATAAAGTAAAAAGGAATTATTGGCAAGTGACTCAAATTCAGCCACGAGGGCATCCTGTCGACGCGTTTCGCCCTATTTGGGGCTCATCAGGACAGGAGTAGCAAAGTTGTTACTTTGTTTAATTTGGGACTCATTAAACCTACTTTTCTCTTATATATATATATATATATATATATATATATATATATATTGCCGTGGAACTCCGCTCTAATTTAGTACTTTCTCAAAAAACATTCGAGCCCCAACGTTGGGCTGTCATAAAATTGCCGTGGTTCTTGGGTAAAAGCCTCACCAACAAAAACATATTCGCAATTTTTTTAAAATTTTCAAAACTCGAAAATTGCACAATAGAAAATTTTTCAAAAATTAAATACTTCAAAAAATTATAATTTCTTACCCGTTCTTTCTTCTCTTCCTCGGTTGAATTGCTTTCTTCCACTGCTTCCGGCTAGCTCAGTTGGACCTCCGCTTGGATATCTAGATTCACTCTCATATTCTCTATCGTTCACGCACACTCCCAATAAAACCACAAAATACAACAAACACAATCTTTTATTTATCACTATTTACAAATTCAATATTATCCACATTTCAGTGATCAAGTTACACCTCAATAAATCCTATTTTGTAATGTCCTGTATTTTAATTTAAATTATCAAACACATAGAATGTACCCGGAGTAAATGGGCCCTGAATAATACCTTATTTCTTATTCCTTTTTTATAATTTATTTTAAATCTACGTAAACTCTGGAGTATGGTGAGCTCATGATAACCCAGTTAATTGTCAATAATGTATGCCCTTATACTTTGCATACTCTTACAACAAACTAAAAAAACAACCCATGTACTCTTCACAAAATTTAACTTCCTGATGGAACGTTAATAAGCTTTATATACACCTTCAGATTTCTATTTAAATACCATAATAAAGTTAGTTATACGTATTATGTTCAATACGCAAAATAATGCACACTACCTTCAAAATTCACTTTCATACGTCACCCAATATTCATCGTTTCATAGTTTATAACAACACAATTTCAAAGCGTTACCTGGAATTTCTAGAAGATCTCTGCTCCGTTGACGATGCCGTGTATTTACTACTTTCTGCTCTGCAGGCCGCTTCTAGCTATTAGTAGAAGAACCCCATTTAAGTTGAACTGCTAGCGCTGCCTTCACGGTGTATACAATTTCCAAATCCAAATTAATTATACTTCTGTCATAATTATTTAATTTAATCCACGTTACATAACGTCGCTACACGAGTTTGTTAAAAAAATATAGGTCACCTCAATAAAATCTAAACTCGGCACAACCCGCGTACAAATTATGAGGCTAACACCATGCAATATAATTTAAAATAATTTTATTATACTTACAAACTCGTGGTAAATTTCATACGTAGTCTGAAGCGATCGAAATATTAAGGGCTTTCATTATATTTTCGAAAAGTATTTATACAATTTACGCTGCCACTTCCTGGCCGCATTTTATCCGAAGTCCTTCATCTACAACAACACGTTCTTAAAATTTTGAGCTCAACCGATTTCTAAGTCTACGGAATTCAGCGCATCGTTACGATCTTTTCTGAAAATTAGTCTACACTATTCTTGTGTTTGTCTGGTGTCCAACTAACAATATCGACCAATCGTCTATCCATTGACGTTTCACAACTCCCGCCTATCTAACGCTGTCCCTTGCTTATGCATTTTCTACGTCTCTTTCTAACCTCGTTTGAGTGGTAGAAAATCGATATTCGTGGCCGCGTTCTACAACTCCATGTGGACCCAAAATCCGTGCTTTAAATAACCTCTCATTGGCGTTTAATGGGAAAACATCCGACCGTTAACCCGATATTCTTTGAACTTTGTTTGTTATCTATAAAAATAAGTGGAACTTGACATTTAGAAACACGCAGGTGCTTAATTAACCGACGTTTTAACACAACATTTCTAGGAGCTTCTTTTCATGGTATTTCAACCCAACCGATATATTTATTTGTTATAACGAACGCTATTCGCCTTGGATTTATTGATTTTTCATGCCTTTATGCATATTATACGTAGATAACAGTTTAATTAAACTCAATTAAATTAATAAATTAATTGCATTGGCTTCTACCATTTATTTTCTTTGCAAACCTACTAAATTTTAATCATTATTTGTAAAATTTTGTTAATACCTGTTACTTAAAAATGAACTAACTGGAGTAAATTTCGCCCGTAAATTCTGGTTGTTTCCTTTATACAGGGTGTTTTGAAATTGCTTCATTTATATTTACTTTTAACCCTTTAAAACCACTATTATATATATATATATACACACACACGAGAGGTCATTGGACGCCCAAATTCCATGAAAAATTACCACCCACATGGAAAAAAGGGGAAAAATTGAAATTTCCCAATATTTAATTTTTCCACTCTGTACAATATAAGCAATTTTGCACTGTCATTTATTGTACTCGCGTTATTATAAAACATTAAAGAAGTCTTTATGTAATTATTAAATACCATGTATTGCATTCATTGCAAAGATCGTAAAACGAATAAAAACTTAAAAGCCTTATTTTTAAATCATTTTATTCTTAGTAAAAACAAGCTTCATTTTAAAGTGTAAATACACAAGCCATTCATTTTCGTTGCATGAAATAATATCAATTAAATTCAACTGCGTTAAAACAAAGCATAATTCCGTGTGTAGATTTTAAAAAGATTTATTCTGGTTAAAGATACCTTAAGACGCTTTTAAAAAATACTAACTTTATTGCAAATCAATCCTTAAAAAATCAAAACGAAATATATTTTTCGTGTAGACTGTAAAGAAGTTGCGTATACTTTCAAAGCATAAAATAATTATCCCGTGTGTATATAACATTTAAATTCATTTTAATAGTTTTTCTAGAATTAATAAGGTGAATGCTTCACGTTACTATTAAAAGTCAATTATTTCGCATAAATCAATAAACGCCGATTTGAGGAACTCGCGCGAACATTAAAATGCAATAAAATGAAAAGAAATACTTTTAACAGCTGTCCATGGTACAATAAGAGAGAAAGAGATAGCGAACATTAACTCTTTACGTTCGAAGAGATAGACCGCAGGTTTAACGATAATCATAAATCACGACAATTGAAACTAATTGGATTGTTAAAATGCGAAATCGGTGTAAATTTTACGACAAACCCAAATCTTTATCTTTTTGTGACCCCACATCTGTTCGTATTGATGACTGGGAAGCAGTGGCGTAACTACACCCCTGCCAGCCCCCGCTATGCGGGGGGCCCCAAGTGCAAGAAGGCCCAAACGATAATAAACTCAACTTATTCATCTTCAACGTATTTGGCAGGTAAGAAACGGTCAAGAAAATATTGCAGATAATTCAGAAACCGCAGGTTAACGAACGTTTTCTTGATGTTACTACTAGGAACTGCTGAAATACAAGAAATAATAATTAAGATAAATACTGAACACCACCTGCAGCCTGCATCCTTTCTTCTTTCTATCCGTTCTGTCCTATTTTGTAAGGGTTAATAAACAGATGAAAGAGACTGTAAACTTTAATAACAAAGATGTCTATATTATTCTTAAGTGATAAGTTGTATAAAGTGGTAAAGCATTATTAAACGACGTATAGTAGGGTTAGTTTGGTTTGTGGGATTTTAAATAGGAATAAAAGGGCTATTGTCTGTACAGTACAGATTCACAGGATGGCAGGTAGCTTAGTAACCTTCGCTTTCTAGAAATACAATACTAGAAAGAAATTCATTTTGTGGTTTCTAGTCAGCTGGTTGCAACGTATTTGCATTAGCTGCATTATATATAACGGAAAGGAAGTAAAAAGCATTCCAGTACGTTTTACTCAATAGTGTTGTGTTCGTATTACAGGAGGTCTTTCATATTTAAACGTAAGTATTTATATCTATTTTTATTAAACTACTATTGATTTGATCATAGTTGAAGTCGCGCTGAGAAATACATATAAATAAATCTTTAAGCATTCAATAAAAATCATTTATATTTTGTTAATTAAAGCATTTAAAGCAAAGTATGTATGTGTTATTTGTAATTTCAAAAGGCTTTTAAATAATTATTACTTATCTAATTACATTATAATTAATTTCATTCAAAATTGCAGGAAATAATATACAATGAGCACTACAAGCGGCGCTGCAAAAAACGAAAAGGAAACTATTGGAAGAATCAAAGAGCAAGATTCCAAAAATAAGTTCCTTTTTACTTCTAAAGAGTCCGAAAACAAGAACAATCTATGAAAGAAATTGGGCTTTCGACAGTAGCATCTACTAGTTCCGCTACAGACGAACAGCAGTCGTCAACAATTTTAAAACTCTCACTCAGGGCGCAAGTACATCACATAATGACGGCCGCGATAGAAATTTGGAACTAGATACCACTACAATTACAGAGGTAAATGTGAGTAGTACTTTTTCACTTAATGAACTATCTATGGATCTGACGAAAGAATATCCAACCGATTTTGCACATTTTTAAAAATCAATGTTTTACAACATGACAATTTAAGAAAAGAAATAATTAATTACGGATTGTGTAGACCAGATGGTGCGTTTCCTAAAGATAATATAAAATAGAAGTTTTTCAGTTCACTATTATTACTTAATAACTGCAAGCGAAAATAAAAGCAATACGTTAAACTTACCACACAATTCAAATGGGTGGTTGTGTTATTCTAAATTAAAAATTGTGTTTATTGTCAACCATGTTGGCTGTTTGCTTCAGTAAGGTCAAGTTGGACGACCGGAATTAATGATTGGCAGGGTTTATCAAAAAATTAAAGAGCATTTGCTTGCTCAATCTCATTTAACTTGTTGTTTTATTTACGATATGTGGAAAAAAATTATACCATAGATAAGAAAGATACTCTACTATTAAAACAAGAAACTGAATTTTGGAAAAATGTTTTACACAGACTTTTCAATGTTACTTTAACACTATCCCAGCGCATGCTGTCATTTCGAGGACATAGAGAAAGTTTTTCTGATTCAAAAGACAGTTACAACGGTAATTTCTTAAGTTTAGTTCATTTAATTAGTAACTATGATCCTATATTACAAAAGTGCTTGAACGACCCAAAGGTTCAATTAAATATCTTTCCCAAAAATTCAAAACGATATTATTAATACTTTAAGCGCACACTTAAAAATATTTTATTAAATAAAATTAGATCCGCTCCTTTTTCTCAATCATAATAGACACTACACAGGATATAACTAAGATTGATCAATTAAGTAAAATTGTAAGATATATTGATTTTAAAAAGACAGCTTGGGAGAGGTAACCAAAATAGATATTTGTGAAACTTTTGTGGGTTTTACAAAAGTAGAGTCCCAATCTGCTGAAGGACTATGTAATACTATATTAAGCAATTTAACCAACATGCAATTAGATATAAATAAATGTAGAGGGCAGGGCTACGATGGAGCTAACGTTATGAGCGGTACGTATTCTGGCGTGCAAAGAGAATTTTAAACATAGAGCCTGCAGCCTTATATATGCACTGTAGTGCCCATAACTTAAATCTAGTCATAAATGATGCCGTTAAAGGTATAAAAGAAATAGAATCGTTTTTCTACTTTTAGAAAACATATATACATTTTTGCTAATAGTATAGTAAGATGGAATTGGCTTTCTGTTTTAAAGAAAATTTCACACAATTGAAACGCTTAAATCCGACACGTTGGGCGGATCGAGTAAAATCTTTAGCTGCCATAAGAATTCGGTATAAAGATATAGTAATGTCTCTTAATAAAATTATTATGATATCAAAAAAACAGATGAACGAAATGACGCAAAGCAAATATTAACTAGCATGGATAATTTTAATTTTATTTTTTAAGTGTTTTTAAGTCAAATTCTAGAAGAGCTTAACAAGCTCTCACAAACTGCTCAGAGTGAAAAGGCGAATATTAATCAGATAACTCTCTTATTTCAAAAACTTTAAAATTTTTCAAGGAAACAAGAAATAACTATTCCAACATCAAGGAGGAAGCAGCGAAAGTTGCAGGGCAATGGAATATTAAACCGGAATTTATAAAAAAAGGCAACCAAAAATAAAAAGCATTACGATGAATTATCCAATGATTATCGATTTAATGATGAAGAATTTAAATTTAAAATAAATGTATTTTATCGCGTAATGGATATTATAATTTCACAGCTGTCGAATCGTTTTAAATCGCTTTTTCATGTAAACGAAAAGTTTAATTTCTTAGAACCTAATGTATTTTTGAATTTAACTGCAGACGATATTTTATCTAAGGCAAAACAATTGCAAAAATTTTACTACAAAGATTTAAATGATGCTATAGGTATAGAACTTACTACACTCAAAAATAATAGACTTATTTGTGATGAATTAAAAATGTTAACGGTATCTTACAATTTTAGAATATCTAGTACTTTCCAAATCTACAGGTTCTAGCAGTTTTCCAAACACCATAACAGCCTTAATGTTATACCTAACTTTACCCGTTAGCGTTGCAAGTGCGGAGAGATCTTTCTCAAAATTAAAAATTATTAAAAATTATCTTAGGAACCGCACTTCACAAGATAGATTAGACGATTTATCCCTCTTAGCAGTAGAACATGACACTGCCAAAATATGAATATAGAGGATACAATAAACGCGTTTGCAGCAAAACATGCAAGAAAAACAAAATTTTGAATTTGATTTGGAATGTCTGCTAGCTCATAGGTTTTTTTACTGTATCAAATTTTTAGGTGTAAATAATTTTGTGCGGCGTATAAATATGTAGATTTAATATTAATTAACTTATAAGTTTGAATTTATGTAATTTGGTTTTATAATTAATAAAGCACTTGATTAATATAGTATATGTATTTAATTCTATACTGCTTCCTTCTCTACATGTACTATAATTTAAAAATATGGCTAAATATAAGCCAGTAAAAGTAATACATTTTAAAGAGAGCCCACTTTAAAATTTTTGCGGGGGGGCCCAAAAATCGTAGTTACGCCACTGCTGGGAAGGAATTGAATTCTTTTGTTCAAGTAACTGTTTTGCGATGGCATTATCCCCACTTTTCTGTCTTAGAAGGGTACGCTATTAATATATACCTAATATGTGGAAAGAGCCTGCTGTCATGGTTTATTCGTGTTAACCCCGCGTAACTGTAATATAAATGAATGCATAAATGAATACAATGTCTGGTTTGTAATTTAATCTCTATAAGTTTCGTTAACTCAATTTTTCCTTTGTGTGTTACTTTGTAAGATTCTGTTTTTATTATGTTATACATACACTGTAACTATCTGAAATTATGTTATGTAAGTGTATCATTAAATGGAATATTTTTAATATACAAAAGCTTTCTTAATATGTTATGAGAAATATATTGAAATTTCTTTTCCTTTTTGGTGGTTTTTAAAATAATTAATGAATTGGAGCTTCATTTCAAATGTATTGTACAGGAATAATATCATGCTTTTGCGATTTTATAGAACCCTTATTTGTTGCATTAGCTTACAAAATACTATTACACTGAAATCGAAACTACACATGGTGTTGTTCGTTTTAAATTTTTTACCCTCTTTCCCATCTGATTTTTATTTCTCGTAACGCCCAAACGTTACACACTGGAGACACAAAAACGGCCAAAGTTTAATAATTCTACTGTAAGCCTACAAACTAACCTCAAAGAAAAGTTCTATTCATCTTACAAAGAAATTTAATCTATTTTTTATCATTATCGGGCGACTATATCAATGTCCGATTGTTTTGTGCATTTTCAACTACATTTTAGTTCACTTTTGCTTACCTGGTTAACAAAGTATTTTAGAGTATGCCTTCTAATTAATTCATTAATTTTTTAAATGTGCTGCTTTTCCATATTTAAGTTTTATATTTTGTTTGGCGTATTGAATTATATTATGAAATATCTAACGATAGGTACGTCTTAACGTTGTTGCTTTTTTATTATCGTTAATTTCTTTTGGGCTCAATGATATTTTTTTAACACCGAATACTGTTAATCGTATAATAAAATTTTTTGCTTCCGACACCTATTTTATTAATTAAATAAAGTTTATTATACACTCGTTTCCGTTTATGACTACGTAGTTTTTGGTGATGACATTCCTATAATTACTCAAGTGTTCTATTATTGGTGGAGTGAGGTACTTGGTTGAACATCTAACTCAAATTTTCTTGATAAGCTGAACATGTTAGTTACAGTATTGACCTTTAACTTCATAATTCTAATTCAAGTATTTTTCGGCTCTTACGATGTAGGATGTCATTGAATTTCATAAAGTTGTGTTGCATTTTTACAAAAGTTATTTTATTGTCTAAATAAATAACTTTTTATCATTTATGTACGTAAGGGATAGAATCCTGTTAAGTGCCGACTCTTCCAGAACTCGAAGCGGGGTCGCTTTTCAATCTAAAAAGTTCGATCTTCTTGTATAGACTTTTCTTGTCGTTGCTACGTAATTTAAACAACTGTTATAGGATCACAACAATAGCTTTGAGAGATTGGAATTCAATGCGGGATGGTATTTTTCAATTTTAACTTATAAGACTATAAATTCCTGAAAGTTGTATTTATAACCGTAATCCAAGCAAAACATCTATAGTCACTGCAAGTTCCTACTGGTATTAATCTTTTATCATCTTATGCAATCACAAGAAGCTTAAAGCTGTATTAGTAAAATATTTTTCCATTCGGTCGATATATAAAAGCATGGAAATCGTGCCACTAATATTCTTAGTTTGAATACGAAGTTTTATGAAATTTTTTTTTAACCAAATAGATGAATTATTATATTACGAAAATCCATGAAACTCTTTTTTTAACATATGACTGATAAATTTCTTCAACAATTTCAAAATGGAAATATCTTATGATTACAATACTTTTCATATATGTATGAGTTAATAAAAACGCACACTCTTCGCATTTGAAGAAGCAAATTCAATTTCATTTCGGAACTCAATAGCGCGTCTTAACTTTTTCGATTATAAATCTAATCACAGTTTTATTGTTTCAGTCCTTAAAACTCGTGAGGAGATCGAACTCCCCAAAGTAAATTGTACGGTGCCTTTACAATATTTTGCCGCTTTCTGATTGCGTTGGTCTGGCGTTATTTTCTTCGTAATGTTTATCTTACATTCACAGCTTCTTAATGTTGTTAGCGAGCCTGTCATCGTTTGTGAAAATCCCTTGCGGGTAATTTATTTGAAACGCAGGAAATAATTCAGAAGTCTGAAAGTTGGGAAATTTTGTTTTCTGTTTTTCGAGGAATAAAGATTTTTATTTCGTTTTAATCATCATGTGTCCTAGTGAAACCGAAATTTTTACTAGATTTGCTATTTATAGAACGTACTAATTGTTTTAAATTCCAACTCTATGGGTTGTTCTAAAATTCTGATTTCGATTTTTAAATTATTGTAGCAAAAGTAAAATTTTGTTATATTCCAAAACTACCAAACAAAAAACGAAAACGTCTTAACTAACTTTGCTTAAATCAATCTTAAAATACCAGTAAGTTGTAGTTCCAAACAAGTTTTGTTTATTTTAATTTACAGAAAATATTAACACAGATAAATCGAGAAAATTCTACGTGGCTATTGTAAGCCATAATCACATACAATAGTCTAGATTTATATATCACTTCTAGCACATTGTAGAAAAAATAATTTATAAGTTCATAAATATATCTTTTTAATTTATTAGGAAAGCGATTCTAATAATTTTATTACATTTAAAGAGGTAAAAAGTTTATGGTAGAATAAATTTTGTGATCGCTTCACTTTTTATTAGGTAAAAATAGATTTAGATTTGTGAAAAATTATGACTTTCATGTGACTTAACACTTTCTACCATTTAATTTCAGCACAGATTCTGTAACTTGACACTAAAAACTATTATGACTGCATTGACATGTAAACATTATAGTAAAGCAAAAGAAGTATTTTGTTAGCATAAAGGAAGTGTCAAACGATAAACAAACCATTTACCGAAAAATAAGAATAAAACATTCTTGAATAAATCACAACAGTAGGAACTATAAAATTCAAAATAATAAAAAATTATAAGAACACATTTCAGTCATCATCAGCTTCTTCCTCTCTTGCAGAATGTTTTAAGTTTTATAAAATGGGTTAAAATTTTGTGGGACCCATTCCAGCAGGTTTTATAGATGATTATACTTTTTAGTGCTAATTTATTTTGGGGGTATTTCTAGCAAATTTGGCATGTTTTTTACTTCCACAATATTGTGACACTTTCTATTGAAATTTGCTTCACGAAACGCTTCAGTAGAATCCGTTTTATAGTAAACAATTTCTGGGATATGAGATCGAACTTGGACACAGACATCATTAGACATTAAAAAAGGACTACCTACCATCAACCGAATATGGCGAGCGTTGCTCTTCAGACATACTTTTCAAATCGTTAAACTGCTCCGGTTCCATGATAAGTACCGTAAAAGGTGTATTGCAGGTTCTAACTATGTGTTGTCAGTCCTATGGTACCATAATTTTAAACTGACTTACTTTTCTTCATTGCCTTTTAATTAAAGAAGGACCTGAATCTGCCTTAAGATATGTGTGCTCTCTATTAAAATTTTTGCTGGATGGCTTTAAGTTGTGGAAATTTATGGAGGATATAAAAATAACAGTTTGTGATTCCACCGTTTCGGTTCTGAGATGGGCAATCATCGGACCATACTGTTATTTGTTCAAACTTGGGGAAATGTTAATTAATGTATCCATCCATTTTAGGAATCAGAAGTCATTTCGTTCGCGCCTCTTCGGAAAACAGACTCATCCGACACACAACAATACGTTTTTTTTTCTGTAGCGAGTTACATATCTCCCAAATTAATATATATGTATAGTTAAACGAAACTATTAAGTCTTAAGAAATAGTTTGTTACATTGTATAATTGAAGGACATATTATAAAAGGTTAATGAAAGTTCATAAACCAGACATGAAAACGGAAACATTACTTTGTATTCCAGACGTAATATGACACTGCAGGTGCAGGTCACAATAGACAATAAGAAACCAATTGTTAGAATTAAGATTATTAAAATGTAATACATTGTATTGTATCAAGAAATGGCAGCCATGAAATCTGCATTTTCCCACAAGTGATGTAAGAGCAGGGATAGCATAAATACTCTCAAGAGCCCAAGATGGCCAATCAGTCTCGAACTTCACAACTTTAACATTGTTAGTTGTTTAAGCTACTCGTCCTAGTTTTAATTAATTGAATTGGTGAATAGTAACTTCGATTATTTTTTATTTCGAGAAGTTAATGAATATAACGTACAATTTGTAAAAATCATTATTGTAATTATTATAAAAATACACTTGATAGAAGTGTTTTGGAAATAAAGTCTTTTTTAAAAAGAAGCTCCAAGCGGCTCAAAACCTATCTAGTTTTGTGAATTGAATAATTAAAGGTCCAAATTTTTGGTGGTCAGCAATTTTGGGCATTGGTCAAAACAGGGGTGGGAAAACATTTTTCCAGGTCAACCATAACAACTTTCAGGATGTAATCTTTTTTTATTAGATTTTTTAAGTTATATCTTTTAGTAGACCCTTCTAAATGTTTGTCGTACAGATTTTAAATCCCGTCTCTTAATCAGACAATGTATGTCTTAGTTTTATTTGATAATGATTACATGTGTCACAGGTATCGTTAACTGGGTATTTGGATGAGTAATTAAATTCTAAATTAAAAATAGCCGCATAAAGCCTTAATTTTACTATTTGCTCTGGTTGCACATTCTTCACGGTATTTCTCTACATACAATCCATACATTTTGTTAATGTATAAATTACAGTCCAGATATTTTTTTGATAATTTTTCTCTCCGGTAATAGGACTCTAGAATTGGAAATTTTGAAATATGTTCACGAATTTTATTTCAAATATCAACGCATATTTTATTACGTGTGTTTGGTTTCCTCTTAAATCCTCAAGAACCAGTCCACCATCGAATTGTTTTTTTGAAAGGGCTGTTTCGATAAACGTTTGTGAAATGTTTAAGGTTACTAAGAAACATACCTTGCATACTCTAACACATTTCTGATCTTTAAGAAACTGGTAATGTAAGGTAGTATTTCTACGCTTCTGCCTCATTTTCTCGCGTCTTCTCTGTACCGTCCACTGTAACGTAAAGATGCTACAAATTGTCGATTCGGGTTATTATCAATTGCTGCTGATCACTACTGTTTAAAAATGTCGTTACTAATTTCATCTGAAAAAGTATCTGAACATTTCGGTTTACAAGTTTTTCACCATTTCAGTTTCAGTTTTTATCTTTAACTTCTTTTTATATATATATATATATATATATATATTTATATATATATATATATATATATATTATATATATATATATATATATATATATATTGCTATGATAATAAGGTTATTTAAGGGTATATAAGGTCACAAGGAAGGAATACTTCATATAAATATCATAAAAACCACGAAAACCAAACATTTAAATCATAAAATGTACATAATTCGTTCATTAAGCAAAAGCAAATTCAAATCACCCTGTATAAAATCAAGAGAACAAGCTACAGTTAATAGAGGAAGCACGTTCAGTAATAACTTAACCACGTTCATCGAGATAAATAATTGCGGACGCAATTCAATCAATTTTAAAACATTCTAAGCCCAAAAATAAATACAAATTGGGCATATTTGAAGAAAGATAACCGTAAAGACGCGTTAGTATAAGAAAATAATCAATGCGTGTAAATTATTCCAGTTGGTAATGAACAAACTTTTTATAACAAGCATATTTCATAACGCAAGAAGTCAATAAGCGCATGTAAAAAAAGGTATAGATGCTGAAGCGAAAGCACTACAGTTTGAAATATATATAAGTTGTCACATTTAATAAAACCCAACATAGGTAAACAAAATGTGGACATTAAAATTCAGAAATACGTGCAGTTTCAAGCATACATGATATAACATTTGCTAACAAATTTCAATACAAAGTTCTTATGTACGTGCAAATTTAAACGTATGCAATATTGAATAAAACCCCAACAGGTTGCATATATCACACATAATTGCATCGGTCATGGGCCTTGGTCTAATAACAGATAGCGGGCTGTCAACCAATAAGAACACGTGGAACGTTCGGGCAGGAATTTGTCTATAAAACCAACCGGAGCAGATAAGGAAAAGGCATTCCATAATCGACGCACTGAGTGTAATAGTTGAAACCAAATTATTAAACGAAAGAAATTTAGTGAAACTGATAATTAATGAAAAAGGAAATATAATAGAAATTAAAAATTACAAGAGAAGTACATAGTAAAAGTGCGCGTTGAAATACGTGTGCAGAAAACACTGCCGTTGATATAAAACGTAAGTCTAGATTTAATTAATATAAACAAAATTTTTACAATTTATTTAGGTATTTAGGTCTCCAATAATTGGGAAACTAAATCAGAACTAAACTACGATGTTAAAACTTAATTACTGGGTTATAACTCTACATAATAAATGGTATAATACTCGAAGTACAGGGCTAGTACTTCAAATTATTGGACAAACGACTTCAATTTGCTGGTAAACATTTCGAAGTACTGGGGAGCATGTCAAGCTGCGAGTTAACGACTCGAAACCACTGAACAAATAATCAATTTGGGTCAGGAAGCTCATGTGAGAAACTACAGGAGGAACATGAGGTCAGGATTATTTTTTTATTTATAGTATGTTACATTTATTATTTTAAATATTTGCTGAGCTCAAAATTTGCATGTAATTTAAGTATTTGTGTAAAAGGTCAACAAAATTTTGGTTGGTACGCTGAAGTACGTTTTAAAAGGGGAATAGTTCTTTGAAACGTTCAACGAAACATTCATGGTAAAATACAATTCTTTTTGATGACTTTAATTGATATAAAAAGTGTAAAAAGGGTTATAATCTTCGTAATGAACAAATTTGATAGAAATATTTATTTTAATTCTGATTCAAAAGTTATGTAAATAGTACATTGTAAATTTTCTTCGCTTATCATACAAATTTTGGTGAATTTCGCTTGTCTTATTCAGGTATATGGAGTGTTAGAAGGGAGTGGGTAAAAATTCTCTGTTATATTGTCGTTCACTCTGTGCGGGGTATCACTGAGCTAGTCGGGGCATAAATTTAATTGTGTTAATTTTAAATTATATTAAAGGCACAGAGAGGTGGCGATTACCAGGCAATTGATCTTTGTACATCTGACGAAGGACGATATCGTTGCGATATATAAGTGTGTGTGTGTGTGCGCGCGCGCGTGCATGCATGCGTGCGTGCGTGTGTATGATTACCCAGCTTATCGTTTTCGTATGTTACATTTCCATTTAATTTCATTTCTTTCCCGTTTGCGACCTTTGATCACTTTAACTTCTCCATTTTCACTTGTCTTGTTTGTATTTGCATGAAAAATAATGTATTATCCCTTTTCTATTTCACTATCCATTGTTTTCTTGGTAAAATCAGGCTGAATATAGTTGGCATTTGCGTCGGAATCGTCAATGAGACTATCAAAGTCATAATCTATATCTTTCTGAGTTTGTAAAACTGGAAGTAAATTCGGCTGCCTACTAATTTCCAGTTCTTTAACCTTGCGTAAAAAGTGATTCTGCAAACAATGTAACTCATTAAAATAGAAATTGGTACATGATTTAAACTGTACTTGTCTGAATTATTTTCAACATTCTGACTACAAAAACTGTATGCCTTTATAGAGATATTCTGCTTTTAAATTCCAGTCTTAGAAGAAACACTACTTAAATCAAAAATTATGTGTAACTTGGGCGAAAAGTTGACTGTGTACCATGGTGAACAGTTTTAAGTCACAAAATCACAAATACGTCTGTTTTCCAAAATTATGTATTGAAATATAATCAGAGAGGTACTTTCGGAACCATAAACTGTTTACTCACCAAATATTAATATAAAAGTTAGAAATTCACTTTCTAGAGCGTTTTATATTAAGGTTATGTCGTTAGATTTATCATTTTCTGTTGAAATTTTCGTTGAAATTACACATAAACTCTTAATCACTGTCTACACTTTGACCTAAGGAATGTTAAGTGCACGTAACACGGTTTATCTCGATTCGATGTACCTCCATCTAGTGGTGAAATGAAACAACTTAAGACTTCAACTTGTTTTCCACGAAATATACTTACTAAGCTACAACAAACACATAATGGTCGTAACTCATTTTTGAAAAAAACGTGATAACAAAGTTTACCTCTGGTTTGCGACAAATTTAAAACACCGTACTTGGCAGTTTATTGTTGAAACGAAATTTGCAGTCTTACTTTGCGGTGAGTGAATGGCTAGCTACAAAATTCTTTTTCTAAACCAAGTCCTTAAAGAAAAGATGGTCTTCCGACGTAGCTAGGGGGTCTATTCCTGGGTAGGCAAAGAGAGATGGTCGTGGGTCTTCAAAAGCTATACGCCATACAACACTTTTAGAAACTTGAATTAGAACAACATTGAAAACGGCGCCAAGTCCTAGGCTCATGAAAAACAGAATGTACTCTAAGGGAGAACCTGGAAACCTTTAGCAAATTTAATTTTAATGAAGTATACTCTCCTTACTAAATTCATCTAAAAACAGTAACTCCTATACAACATAATTACGAGGTCCTTTTATATCAAATCGGTATATTTGGGTTCACAACATTTTTGATAGTACTAGTATTTTAAAGTTTAGGTTAAAATATTTACCGTTTGCAAATTTTAGAACTATATGTTAAACATCACTTCAAAGTTAAACGGTTCCTCAAAATATAGATAAAAAAACTGTACTAAATCATATCCAAGGGCATGAATCCTCTTAGCAATCTACTTAAGTCTCAGATAACAATTTTTAATAATTATTCTCTTGATCTGCGGAAAGCAACCAGTTTTACGTTACAAATATTACTTTAAACGGAAACATTGATACTTTCGGTGGAAATTTTGATTACACCTTAATATAAACAAATATTTGTTAGGTTAACATTGACGTGTAAATGTGACATTGACTTCTTTTTTCACCTCAAACGAACTGCTGGCCATACAACAAGTATAAAGTTAGTCGCTTACCTTGAATTATTAAACAACTGTTGAAAGTTTGCAAGATAACAAAAGGCAGCCATATGTCTTAAATCGAAACAAGCACACTTTTTACAGGAAAATCCGCAAATTACCAAGGAATTGAATACTTATGCTGTTTCCCCCAAACCAATAAACTGAAACGACGTAAATCAGGACGCCATGTCTATTTAGGAGGAACTGACCTCGTGGCACTATAATCTTCTTAAAACCCTCCGTGAAGAAATAACGCTGAAAATGAAATTAAATTAGAACCATAAACTTAATACTTTTACCTGACTACCGTTAACAGAAAAAGCAGGGCTTACATGGGATTCCCATCGAAAGATGAAAATTTAAAATGGCGATTCGCATGTCGTAAACTGTGCTCCTACTTAAACCCATCCTTTCGTGTTCGGGAATCGAAAGCGAATGCCGTTCGACTTGACGTACTAACGAAGTGACTCGTGTTGCATTCAATTGATCAAAGTTTAAACAATCATACAATAAAGCGCGAGTCTTTATTATTTATTTTAAGCAATACTCTACCAGTAACTGAATAATACTGAAAACATTCTGATAGTAATTAATATTAAGAACTCAATCACTACATCAAACAACTAGCACACTAATTGTAGTAAAGCAAAAAATCTACGCCTATTTATGCTTTGTCAAAAATATATGTTACATTGTATTGAAACGAAACTACAACGTTAATCAAACAAAAAAGCTTTACAGACTAAAGTAAACAAAATTAGCTTTCTATAGTTGTATACTTGGTGCGTTTTGGTAAGCGTTTTGATTTCTTTTAATACTTATTTTGTAATTATAAATTTATTACAAAAGTATTATTTTCCTATAAAGTTACTTGTATTTGAATCGCTGGCTCTCAATATTTACTTATAGAGTCTGTTATCAGTTCTTAATATTTGACTATTTCATTTCTTGAGCCGACATTTCTACCTAAACTTCTTTTTTATAATATCTCTTGTATTGGCGAGACTACGTGTCCCCTTTTCCGGCCCCCGACTTCGCACCTAACATCCAACACTTGATATACGCCCAGAGCATCGGCAATGTCTTTTCAATGGAAGATTGTTGTTGCGGTCAGGAATTAAACCTACAATTTTCGGCACCGCCATGTTAGTACCCTACTTACCAAGTTGCAAACTTGTAGATTTACCAGCTGAGCCACGTTACCTACGAATTAAGTGTAAAGCGCTAAACCTAGTGTTTCGTTTTATTAAGAAATTGATTGCAGTTAAAAACTAAGAGTTTATCAGATGATACTAAAATCAAAAATCTTTGATTCACTATAATGTATTAAAAAATTAACTATAATCAAGCTATAGATTTCTATACTGAACGTTTTAAAAATTACCACTCTTTTAGGACTATTACTAAAATTCAACTAAACATATTCAAAAAGCAGCTTTTCGCATACTCCAGAAATTTGCACCATCTTTGTTGTTTTAAACGGAAACACCATATCCTGATTCAAAATTTTAGTTCCATGTTAAATTTTGCGTTCAAAATAGACTTATTATTTCAACTTATGTCATAATTTTTGACATACGTCACGTTTTAGAAAAAATATCATATTGCAAGAGTTCGTTAACAATTCGTAACTTCCTAACCGTCTAACGCAAAGAAAGGAACTTTTCTGTGTTATATTGCTGAAGGTCTCGTGAATTTCTTGAGCAATGTGCGACATTTTTGCTCATTTTGATGTCGGTACTGCGATATTTTGAATTTGAAGATCTCAAAATGTCAAAAACCTATTTTTTTTTTAATTACACTTACCAGTCTGACACCTGAAATCAATGTAAAATTGCACTCTAAGGTAAATTTCATAAAGCTTTTAATAGTTAAGAGATGAAATACAACTTTATTCATCTATTTTAATGTCGTTGCCAAGTGATACTCGATCTCCGTTTGTTACATGCCGATCTGTCATTACCATTCATCGAACAGTATCAATATGTTTTCGGTTATTTCTGATGTTGTTGGTCGACTTTCATAAAATTCATCACTAAAGCTACTATGAACGAATTTAAATTCTTGGTACCACAGAGACACAGTTATTCTTAATTGTGCCCTATTACTAAAAACAGATTTTTAATTGTTGATGCACTCTTTTTCATTTTCTGTAATCAAAAACGGAACAAAAATCGTTTCTCGAAAATGCTCAAGATTTAAATCTACGTTACTTCAAACATTATTAACTTTAAAATGATGCTATAATCAAACTGTTCGATATTTTTCAATGTCACTTTTTTATGTGTTCAGTATCCGATGTCTATAGTGTTGCCTCACCTCGGAATTTTAACAGCAACTCTCGTACATTAAAGATGCACAAGATACGAAAATTGGTTTTTATGTTATTCGTATTTCTATGTTTGAAATATACTTTCACATCATCGGCACTCCTCGAAATCAGACAATTTAATGTTTGTTTCATCAATCACTTCGTATTAAAGTTAACAGTTCAATACCGAAATAGCTTGTGAAGTAAGTTTAATCAACCTCAAAGGAATACACAAATACAATCAATAAGTTCTTTCTATCCTTACAGGTACTGACAAACGCCAATACAAAAGTTATATACCAACGACCTAACGTAAAGCGGTCTTTTTATTTGCGAAATAAGCTTTGAACTGAGTAAAATGAGTTGTCTCTTAAAGGTATTTCTTCTTCTTGTAGATTTATTTACATAAAAAGGAACAAAACAAAACCATAACAAACACGAAGACAAGAAATAACACATACATTACATGGAAATGTAATTAAACATTTTCATAAGTGTTTAGAAATTTTTTAAAAAGAACTACAAAAATTAATTAATTTGAAAGCAGATTTAAGCAAGAACGCCTGTTGGGGGAGTTACCATAATAGTAGTATCTGGATAGATTATTTTTCAGTAATTGAAAATGTGAAAAGTAAAATTTGTTTTAAGGTTGAGTTGGATTATTTACTTGAAATGGTGGAATTGTTTATTGCAAATCTATTGCAGAATCGCATGCGTAGCTTCTCAATAGGAGAGATTGAAATAATAGAATTTTATCCATTACAGCGACATTTATCATGAATCTGAAAAAAGGTTTCAGACGTCCTACATATTATTAGTCGTACAATCCAAATCTATAATAAAACTAGGGAGTTCTTATTTAAGATTTTAAGTTACTCTCCGCTTTACTTTCCAGGACGGGGGAAGGGGGGGTAATTTTATCACTACTATGTTTCTTCCACAGATTGATTAAATTTTCGTTAGAAGCAATCCTTTCGTAATGCTTAATATTCGAGATATTTACAAGTTTCAGGTTAAGAAAGTCGCCCGGCATGTGTGTATGTGGGGCTGTGTGTGTGTGTGTGTGTGTGTGTGTGTGTATTAATAAGAGAACGCCATTTTGTAAATTGTGAATTGGGCGATGCCGTACTTCCCATAATGTGTCTGTATTAAATATAACAACTTTGATACTCCTGTCCCGATGAGCCCCAATTAGGGCGAAACGCGTCGACGGATGCTTTCGTGGCTGAATTTGAGTCAATTGCAAATAATTCCTTTTTACTTTGTATTAATTTAAGACTCACTAAACCTACTTTTCTTTTAAATTATAACATTTGGCCATGGAAAAAGGCAGTTAAACCGGATCTCCTCCGTGCCGACTGTTGCTAAAAACCTGCGATGTCAGGTGAAACGACACGAAGACACAAATTGTGAGATAGGTGATGCTCTACTTTCCATAATGTGTTTGTATTAAATATAACAACTTTGATACTCCTGACCTGATGAGCCCCAATTAGGGCGAAACGCGTCGACAGGATGCCATCGTGGCTGAATTTGAGTCACTTGCCATTAATTCTTTTTTACTTTGTATTAATTTAAGACTCATTGAGCTTACTTATCTTTTAAATTATAACTTTTGGCTATGGTAAAAGGGAGTTGAGCTGGATCTCCTACGTACCGACTGCTGCTAAAACCTGCGATGTCAAGTGCAACGACACGACGACACGAATTGTGAGCTGGGTGATGTTGTACTTCCCATAATGTGTCTGTATTAAATATAACAACTTTGATACTCCTGTTCTGATTAGCCCCTATTAGGGTGAAGCGCTTCGACCGGATGCCCTCGTGGCTGAATATGAGTCACTTGCCATTAATTCTATTTTACTTTGTATATATATATATATATATATATATATATATATAGAGCTGGGTCGGCGTATCGATATATCGATACGACCCCCGTACCGACTCCCCCGGTGCAGCGAAAAATAAATATCGATATATGGATACTCGATATGTATCGATATGTATCGATACGCATCGATACGTATCGATGCGTATCGATACGTATCGATGCGTATCGATACATATCGACATTCGATATGGAATATGTATCGATATTCGATACGCAAAATCCCGTATCGCCCACCCCTGTATATATACTTATGTCACAAATATTAAACTTGAAACTTTAATTATTTTGATAACAAACAATCTTAAGTGCAAGATCGAATTGTCAGTAAATACATTATTTTAAAACGATCTTGTGATTTTATCCCCAAAGAAAGAGTAGATAAATTATCGATGCGGATCGATTCGTACTGATACGTATCGCTACGTCTCGATATGTATACTTAATCTACACATCTAAACGTTCCGATACGAATCGTTATATATATATATATATATATCTATACGTACCGCTACGTATCGATACGCACCGATACGCATCGATACGTATCGATACGCATCGATACGTATCAATACGTATCGATATATATCGATATTCGATATATCGATACATATCGATATAAAATATGTATTGATATTCGATACGCAAAATCCCGTATTGCCCACTCCTATTTATTAGTACTAAGATCTCAGATAATAAGATGAAATCGAGCTAGTAATTGAAAAATGGAAAATACAAAATTCCGGACAGTATTGGATTTGAAGTGATTATTTAGTCTTTGCATAAAGGTTTATGTTATTATTTCATCTTATTAACTACTTTATATATGACACAGGTGAGGTTCCAATAGATTTCGAAAAAAATATTATTATCCCAATCCCAAAAAAGTCAGGATCTGATAGGTGTGAGAATTTTAGAACGGTTAGTTAACTTCTCATGCTTCCAAAATACTAACAATAATAATTAAAAATAGAGTAGAAGCTTCGACTGTGAATTATTTAGGCGAAGACCAATATGGTTTTCGTAAAGACAGAGGGACTAGAGAACCGATACTAATGATTAGGCTAATTATCGAAAAAGGTTACAAAAAATAAAAGACTCATTTCGCGTTTGTAGATTTAGAAAAAGCATTTGATAGGGTTAATTGGATTGTTATTTTCAGGGTTTTGCAAAAATAGGAATCTCTCATAGGGATAGAAAATTATTTACAGTCTATATAAAACCAACGCGTAGTAATTAGATTGGATGAAATAGAAAAGGAAGCTAAGATTAGAAATGGTGTTAGACAGGGTTGTATACTGTCTCCTTGATTTTAATGTTTATATTGAGGAAGCTTTAAACTTAGCTAGAGAGAGAAAAGAGATAGGTATTAGTGTACAGGGACAGAAAATAGACATGTTACGTTTTGCAGATGATATAGCCATTATAGCAGAGTCTAGAAAAGAGTTAGGAGAGTTTTTAAATATTTTAGATGAGATACTACGGAGTAACTATAGTATGAGAATTAACTCAGTAAAGACAAAGTGAGTTACAGCCTAGTTCCAAACCAAAATTAAAAATAGGTAATACCGAGTTAGAGGAGGTAGATGGATTTTGCTATTTAGGTAGTATAATTACAAAGGATGGACGTAGCAGAAGGGATATAGTAGCTAGAATAGCTCAAGCTAGAAAAATGTTTTTAAAAAAGAAAAACTTACTAATAGCTAATAGTATTAGTTTAGATAATAGAAAAAGTTTCTTAAAGTCGTACATATGGAGCGTTCTACTATACGGTAGTGAGACTTGGACAATTAAAGAAGTAGATAAGAAAAAGATAGAAGCTTTTGAAACTTGGTGTTATAGGAGAATGTTAAAGATTAGGTGGACAGATAGAGTAACAAACGAGGAAGTTTATAGAAGGATATGTGAGGATCCCTGTATGTGGAAACAATTGAAGGTCAGGAGAGATAGAATGATAGGGCACCAGTTAAGACATGAGGGACTATTTAGTAAAGTCTTAGATTATAGTCTACCAAATAAAAATAGAGTAGGAACGCCTAGACAAAGCTATATTAGTCAAATTATTAGAGATTTAGGTTGTGATGGGTATGTAGACCTTTTTAGACTAGCTCAGAATAGAAAAGGATTTAGAGCTGCGTCAAACCGACTTTAAGTAAGTTCGAAAACAAAACAAAAAAAATAAAAATCAGTTAACTAAATGTCACCAGGACATAACTCACAATTAGTTAGCGGTCTGGCAGGCATGTTGGTAGCGATTTGTTGCTTAAGCCTTACCATAACATATAATTTAATAAACGTCACCATGACATAACTCACAATTAGGTAGCGGTCTGGCATGTTGGTAGCGATTTGTTGCTTAAGCCTTACCATAACATATAATTTAATAAACGTCACCATGACATAACTCGCAATTAGGTAGCGGTCTGGCATGTTGGTAGCGTTTCGTTGCTTAAGCCTTGCCATAACATATAATTTAATAAACGTCACCATGACATAACTCACAATTAGGCAGCGGTCTGGCATGTTGGCAGCGATTCGTTGCCTAAGCTTTACCATAACATATAATTTAACACTTTTCCTTTTTGGAGCGGATAACCAGGTTATATTTCATTTCCTTATAAATGGTAATCATGTAAACATGTTAGAGTTCTTTAACAACCATCAGGTTGCTAATATCTATGTAGAGCCAGCTGGATATGAAAAAGATAGAAGGATATAGGAAGACCTAGACCAAACTATATTAGTCAAATTATTAGAAATTTAGGTTGTGAAGGGTATGTAGAGCTTTTTAGACTAGCACAGAATAGAAAAGAAGTTAGAGCTGCGTCAAACCGACCTAAGTAAGGTCGAAAACAAAATGATGATGAACTACTTTATGTATGTGTGCGCATGCGTGTGTGCGTGCGTGCTTCCGCCAATACAAAGACTTACCGAACACAAACTTTAGGTGTTTGTTTTACATGTAATTGTTTTTGTGGTATTACATCAAATTTACATCAGATGCTACTTTATGCTGTCATATCAACAAATAAAATGAATATTCAGTTGTCTATTTTAAAAAATGCTTCTTTAAAATTATGTATTTTTTACAACAGAAATAATTTTGATGACGCAGCCACTGTTATACGAGAAGTATTTTTAAGTAAATTTAGTTTTGGTACAAGTAAATAAGAAACATAATGTTTACTCAATTTTATTTTATTAGTTTGCTTATACCTTAGACCATTTTTTTACGTATTTTTCCACAATTATTGAGACACTCATCGTAATGTGGTACAAGTTTCGTTATATCCTCTTCATAAAAAGAGACTGCTTGGGTTACTAACCATTTTCCAAGTTCATTTTCGAGATCTTCTTCGTTATCAAAATGTGTACCACTTAAGAATTGATGGTAATCTGTCGATGCCAGATCGGGGCTGTAGGGTGATGACAGAACAACTCCCAGTCACATGAGATGATAAGATTTTGAGCAGCAGCTACATTATGCGAACGCGTATTATCGCTGAACAAAAGAACGCCGGCACTCGACAAATCACGTTTTTTGTTTTGTATGGTTTCACGTAGTTTTTTTAAGTCGCAATAAACAGCATAATTTGTTGTTGTGCCTCTCGGCATAAATTCCACCAATAGAATACCTTGTCTGTTTTAGAATATGCTACACATGAGTTTCCTTACCGAGATTGTCTCTTTGAATTTTTTATTTTCCGAGAACCGGCAATGTTGCCACTGTGTTGATTGCCTTTCATTTCAGGTGCAATGTATGTCACCCAAATCTCATCTCCTATTACAATTTGGCTTAGCAATTCATCTCCTTGATGACAACGTTTAAGAAATGCCAAATCATTTTCAAAATGTTTGCGTTTGTGCGCCTCTGAGCACCCTAGGCTAAGACGACTTTAGACTTTGCGAGGCCTTGCGCAAACACTTTTTGCGGAACCTTTTTACGTTAAAATCAAAATTTGAAACTATAATGTGTTTTCACCATCAAACGCTCTTACAAATAGTTTTAAATCTTCGTATAGTTCTAATCTGTTCACATCTTTATTTCCTTCAACGCTGAATGAAATATCCAAATCTTTGCAATATTTTAGAATAGACTCATCGCCCTGAATTAAATTTCGAGTTTGATACATAAAGCCAAATATATTACTATACTCTTTAAGAGCTTCAAATCGACGTTGAACGCTTACTCCAACAGTGTCAACAATCACATTAAAAGAATTATTTTTAAAGGTGCTTTCTGGTAGCTGGACACTCACATCTTTTGCTTCATAATTAAAAAATCGTTTCTTTCGCCTGCCTATTTTACATTTGAAATGTTGGTTCAATTTCTGCTTGATCAGCAAGTCCTTTTGCATCAATTAATGTCTACTGAAAGCCAGCATCTCAGTATGCGTCTATCCATTTAATAAAACTTTGCAAATGTTGTAAAGCTGCAGTTAAATGCATGCTTTTTGCCTGCTACATCTTACTAATTAAATTTATTTTGTGTAGTATATCGTACCAATTATTAAAGACGTTACGAAGTCAAAGGAAGTTATTTCACTAACTAAGTAAGGCACAATCCGTTGTTATTTCAGCTAAACTTTTTAGAGCATCACATACATCATTTAACTTATATTTCACAGTTTTAAGGATTCTACTCTACACTGCCACCTTGTTTTCGATAAAGGTTTTAACAAAATATAAACAATTTTCTTTAAAATAGCCGACCTTTTACTAGAACCGGAAAATAGTGTATAAAGCCGTTGCAAAAGTCCAAAGAAATATTGAGCTTGTACTCAAGAAGATGCGGCATCACCTAATAATAAATTTCAGTTATGACAACTGTGCAGTCAAAATCTTTTTTTGAGGCCACTTTTTTCCTCACGCATGTTGGCACCATCGTCATAGCCGTAACCTCGGCAGTTTTCTAATAGTAACCTTAAGTTTTCCAGTTAAGTTAAAATGTAATTAGTTAAATCTTCTGCAGTAGTTTTTACTGCGTTTATAAAACCAATAAAATGCTCTTCAATGTCACCATTATCTATATTCACAAATCTTAATATCATTGACATTTGCTCAGTTCGAGCAATGTCTCGAGTACAATCAAGAATTACACAAAAGTACTTAGCTTTTTGTATTTTGTCTATAATTTTGGGTTTTACGTGATTTGCAATCAGTTGTATGAGTTCATTTTGAATGTTTTGTTCTAGGCAATGATCACTATTTTTTTTAAAATTACTTTTTTTAAAATAGGATTAAATCAACCAATTAATTTAATGACATTTAGAAAATGTGCAATTTATGTTAATAAACTTAATTTTGCTTTAAAACCTAATACTTTATTTACAATAAGCGTTCTAGTTTTTTTTAGATCACTTGGTACTTAAAAACTCATTAGTATTGCTTGCTCAAAATTATTATTCAATGCACTAAAACTAATTACACTATATTAAGAATACGTTTTTTTCGCCACAGTACTAATTCAATTTATTAACCACATCGTCTCTTAGCACGCACCACAAATTGAATTGGTAAAACTCAAAAAGTCTTTGAAATATGAAGATCTCAATGACAACTAACAAAGTTTTATCATTCCGGTTTCCGGAGACTCTGAATAGTCTGAATCTACTGGTAGGAAAGTAACCCGTACTTTGTTTGAACACTGTTTATCTTGAGCGAAGGTAACCAACAACAAAAGATATATTACAGTGTTTCCCTTCTATTTTTAATTTCATAAATTACAGCTTTTAATTGCACAGCATGCATATGCTGTAACTAATAATAAAAATACAGAATGAAACTTTCTGCATGAATTTCCTATCCCAGTGAGAATTCATACTGTAAAAAATAGTTTCCTCCCACCATGCAGACTATAGCCTCAATCTCAACATATTTATTAGATGCACGCGGTGCGAGTTGAAAAGTATGGAATAAGATAAATGGAAAACATTGATTTTTTGAAAAATTCCAAAAACAAGTCAATTTTGTTTTTAATTCTGCACTTTTTGACATAATATTTGGATATATAGTGTGAAACTCCATGCAATTGCCAACCTGGTAATGCAATAAATTTGTTACATTACATAAGGAAATTTTTGAGAAAAATAAGTATGCAGACGGGAAGTATTTAGAGCTAGCTTGCAGAAAGTAGAAACACTCAAGAACTGTCATATAAAACAAAATACAGGGATAGGAATTAGAATTTAATCAGTCTTAACAATATTGACATGATTTTAAAATTTTTAAAAAAATTAGTACTTTCACATTCATCGAATTTATTTCTTACTTTTAATCGCACTGTATATTCAATACTAGTTATTTATATAACTACTTACACGTTTATGAGTATTTAATGAAATGTGAACAATTGTAACAGATAATTTAATAGTATTCAGAATTATCTTGTTGATTTCTTTTAGAAATATTCCAAGTACATCTACTAGTTCGGAATCTAAAATAGTTAGAACGCCCGATGTTATAGTTTCTGAAGATGACGATTCAGTGTCGACAGCATCCACTTCCACAACAATTTTAGCGCTATTAACAGTATCAACACCAGCTCTTCAATCTCAAAATCTACAAGAAACACATCAATTGAAAATTGCTAGTATGTTTCAACCAAATGTAGTAACTAAGAAACGACAAGAAGCTATAACTAGGCTATTATCAAGCATGGTTGCAGAAGACATGCTGCCTTTTTCATTCGTTGACGGAAAAGACTTTAAAAAACTTTTAACTTATTTGGAACCGTCATATCGTATTCCTTCGCGAAACATGCTGGTAAATAGGAATTGATTTGTTGTATGATCTTGAAAAGAAAGATACACTGCAATTAATTAAAACTATTGATTTCGTTTCTTTAACTACGGATTGTTGGACTAGTAGGAGCACCGAATCACATATTACGGTAACTTTGCATGGAATCAATCAAGACTGGCAAATCGTAAACTTAACTTTATCGACCTGCAGTATGGACGAGGGTCATACGTCTAGCAACTTGGTGGAAAAGCTTAAAGAAGTGTTACAGGCTTGGAATATTACATCTTCAAATATTGTTGCAACTGTGCACGATAATGCTGCAAATATATTAAAAGCCATAGAATTTAACCCTCTGGGATTTTAAGCATTCCACTGTTGCTACAAGGGCATTAGAGAATAAACAAGTTTAGTTGGAAATTTCTTAACATAAACCAACTTAGCATATTAAAACAATATGGAACTCTGTTTTCGATACGCTAGAGCGGTTTTACCAACAGAGAGAGACTATACTTGATGTTCTAAACGACAGATCTGTTATCACAAAACAACAAGCGTACACACAAAATATTACAGACGACGAATGGGAGCTAGTAGAAGCGTCAATAGATGTTCTTAGACCGTTTGAGACAGCTACCAAAGTGGTTTCGTTTGCGAAACATTCAACGTTGTCCATTGTGCAGCCATTGATACACTCATTTTTAACCAATTTTTTAGCAGACAAAGTAACAGATTGCAATTACATTAAAAAATTTAAAACTATTGTCGCAGCGGATTTAAAATCGAGGCTCCGAATTACTGATAACTTAACAAACCGCTATGATTCAGTAACCATTATGGACCTATCTACTATTTTAAATCCACGATACATGCACAAAGAGAAAAAACTTGGTCATAAGGAAATTGTAATACATAAATTAGAGCAATTTATTTTAGAAGCAATAAAAAGCAGTACCGTACAAGCTATGAAGTCGTCTGAAAAATCTTCCATAGATATTTTATTCCCAAACGATGAAGAATATTCAGAGCTCTCTGAAGTATAGTCATATATGTCTGAACCAATGATTCCAAAAAACTACGACGTTTTAAATTGGTGGAAATTGAACGAATACTGTTTCCCAATATTATCTTCATTGGCTAAGAGATACTTATGTGTACCAGCAACATCTACGCCTTCTGAGAGGGCGTTGTTGTTTCATCAAAAATAAGTTTCTTGTCGGCAGATCATGTTGATAAACTTGTATTTCTCCATCAAAATGCAATGTGTTAGTGTTGCTTTCAATATTAAAAGTTTCTAAAAAGTATTTTTATTACACATTTTGCATTAAGTTTAAACGTTTTATTGGAATTGTAAGCATTTAAATTTTGTATGTAATAAAATACAAATACAAAAATATTGAATTGTGGTGTGATTTGTACATGCAGTTAGTATATCGAAATGCACGAAGGTTTCTTTGGTTCTTGCATGTGCCGGTGTCATAAATATTAAATAATAATATAATAACAATAACTGAACTGAACCTGAAGCCTTAAGTGAACTTGCCGACACTTAAACATACGTCTAATCTAAATACTCTAATATATAGATATTTTCATCAACGCGAATAACGTGGGAAGTCAGTTAGTATTCACCAATCTAATTGGTTATCCGGTTAAATAAGTCCAGCTGTTTACCGCTCAAGTGACTTAACCGGTCATACGGTTAATCGGCCAAGCCGATTAATCGGTCAAGCCGGTTAACCGGTCAAGTCGATTAACCGGTCAAGCCGGTAACTGCTCAAGTCGGTAAATCGGTCAATATCGGTTAACCTTGAGAAATCCTAACCGGTTAACCGTAACCATCGGCAGCCCTATTTCACAGGTATTGTATTAGTTGGTACATAACGTAACTACTTAGTGCTTTCTTATATTTATCACTGCTCCTAACGGGACGTTTTATTGTTTGTTATGGTAAGCATCGAACTTTCTCACACTGATTGAAATCCTTTCGAATAAAATTACCTAAGGATTATAGCTATACCGTAAACAGTTTTACCATCTTCTTAAATACAGTGTAACTTAAATTTTGAAACTATGCATTGCGCTTCGCGGGGCTCTTTTGTTTGCCGAGCTTTAGGCAGCCCCATCCCAGACCAGCCCCCCCCCCCTCCCCTAATTTGCGATATTAAAGGATGACTGACAGACGGCGTTGACCGTGAAATATTGGAAAACTTTAAGGAGAGAGTAGAAACTGTGAAACGCTGGTCCACACCGACAGTTATCAACAGCGGACTTATATGTCATATTCACCAAAGATAGTCTCTCACTTTTTCGTGCACAGTCTCTCATACTGAATTGAAGATCCGAACGCATCTTCTATCTATACTGTCACTGACCGTATGTTCACTATAAACCTCAGAAATTTGGTGATAAATTTCACTTGTTCGCATATTTCTAGCGTTTAAATAACGAATTACACTGCGAAGCTCACACTAGGTGATTATCTTGAACATTTTGAACGCGTGTTAAATAACACTACTACACAAACTGCAACTTGCAACAATGTGCGGATAGCTCATGCATTAACAAGAAGAAAGTGCCCAAAACGCACGTGTTAAATAACAAGCTGCTGAAAGACGTGCGCAAACGGAACTTACTTTAAAAATATGCCTCATAATTTATAATTTTGGTAGATTTTAGTAAACATTATATCCATATGTATAGTAGTTGTTTGCCCTGTTTAACCTATATATTCGGAATTGTTGATTATTTATCTATACTTAATATGGAAATCGCTAAACCTTTGTTTATTTATTAAGAATCTACTTTTTAGAATTCATTTCAATCAAACTAAATTGATTATAACTCTTATTAATGCGCATTTAAGCGCAACAAAATATAAAAACAAATTCTAAAGATTTAATGCATCTTTATACTTTCCATTTGTCATTATGATGCGACAATCTAATTTATATAATTTTTATTTCTTTTCTTGTCAATACCACATTCTGAATTATAAAACGCATTTTAGGTGCAACAAAACGGTGACAAGGAATTTAACCTTTTATGTTTCAGTGCTAGGTTTTAAATTTTAAAAGGAATTTTGACTACAACAAAACTATAAAAAGGAATTTTAAACCATCGAAGCTTGTTTCTTACTGAACATGTACTTTGAACCATAACAATTAAATTGTGTATAACTTTATTGTTTTTGATGTAAACGGTTGTGTTTGTAACAAAGCATTAAAAAGATTTTCTAAAGAACCTTATTAGTATTTGGTTTTGGACGAAAAGTAGACACCAATAAAATTAAGTTCTATATAACTGTGGTGTTCTGGTTGTATGGGGATCGCTATATTAATACTGCGTAGTAACAGAGATAACATTTATTTACAAGTTACAATATTGATATAAACTTATTATACGTTAACATTAAAGGCATGACAGACATATTTACAAGTCTTTGTGTACGTAATTAAATTGCAAAATGTCTTTAACACTAGAACTGAAAACACTTTAGTTTGTAAGGTTGCGGGACGTGTTTCCTGTGTTGGAGAATTAAATGTTAGTACGTCACAACGAAGACCTGGGTCAAGTGTCGCTAAATACAGTGCGGCACCTTGTGTCGGGTTTGCAGTAGAATTTCCATAGCTTCGGTACTTAACGGCTGGTGGGCGGACGTTGGCGTACAGCTGCTTCCTGAGTTGGTACAAATTGAGGCGAACTGATGGCTATAAAGGTTTTGTGAAATTCTTAATAATGCTGACTTTTTGTGGTAGTGGTTTGGTTCCATTTTTGGTGACGGGGTAGCCAAGGAATTTGACTTTATCTTGCCCAAAGCAGCATTTAGCAGGGTTTATGACCACGCCGTAATCTTTCAATCTGTTAAGAAGCATTAAATATTTAATAATCTATAGGAACGATTTAAATAAAATTAAATAAAAACCCTTAACCACAAAAAATATTTAAATTACTAGATACGTATTTCGACCACTATGTGGTCATCATCAGTAGGAAAAAAAAACAATTAGCTGTTGTTCTGGAACACTTCAGAGGATATTCTCCTCACCACTTAGGCTGAAGTGAACCTTCCCAACCTATAATTTACTATATTGTTGCTTTAAACACTATCGAGGATATTCTCCTCACCCGCAGGCTGGTGTTCTCAACAACAAACAAGTGAATTGTGACATTATAACTTAAATCCACTTAATTTATACTAATTCTAAATCTACTGAAGCGGAACCAATTTAATCTTTCTTTCTCATTGGTTGTTGACCAATAGGGAAAGCAAAGCAGATGACTCTATTGGCCCTTTATCGGTGTTTAAGAGGGGTCCTTTATGTTTAACAATTTTAATTGATTCATAGGCATTTAAGGAGGAAAACGTTGGTACCGCTTTTAACAATTTGGCATTTTCTAGTTTAACGGGGTGGCTGGTTTCAAATATATGTTTGGCGACCTGAGACCTTTCATATTTACCATATTTGAAGTGAGCAATGTGTTCTTTAAATCTTGTTGTTATATTCCTCTTGGTCTGACCAATATATTTTTGAAAACACCCTGGCCCTGCACAACTAATTTCATAAATCCCCGACTTTTGCAATTTTTCCACCTTGTCTTTTGGATTACCTAGCAAATCTTTAATTTTATTAGTATTAGTGAAAGCAATTTTGAAATTACACTGTTTGAATATTTTATCAAGACCCTTTGTGGTTTTGTGAAACGGAAGTTTAACATATTTAACATTATCGTTAGAGGTGGATGATTGCAAAGTCGTTGATTTACGGATGTTGATCCTATTTTTACACTTTCTAAAAATATTATCTATAATATCAGAAGAGAAACCATTGTAATTCGCAATGAGAAAGCAAGATTAAATTGGTTCCGCTTCAGTAGATTTAGAATTAGTATAAATTAAGTAGATTTAAGTTATAATGTCACAATTCACTTGTTTGTTGTTGAGAACACCAGCCTGCGGGTGAGGAGAATATCCTCGATAGTGTTTAAAGCAACAATATAGTAAATTATAGGTTGGAAAGGTTCACTTCAGCCTAAGTGGTGAGGAGAATATCCTCTGAAGTGTTCCAGAACAACAGCTAATTGTTTGTTGTTTTTTTTCCTACTGATGATGACCACATAGTGGTCAAAATACGTATCTAGTAATTTAAATATTTTTTGTGGTTAAGGGTTTTTATTTAATTTTATTTTTAATTAAATATTTGTTGTGTTCTTCTTCATACTGCTACCAGAATGTCGTTGTTGTAGCTTTAGCAGAATTGTAGTCCGCCTAAAACTTTGTCCATGAATCGTTTAAAAAGTTTGTGCGGCATTTCTTAATCCAAAGTCATGTCGGGAAGTTAGAATAAACCGAAAGACATTGTTATACCAGTTTTTGCTGTCTTTTTCAGCTCCGAAGATTTTGTGATAGGTTCTGGCAAAATCGATTGTAGAAATAATTTTTCATCTTTGCAGTTTTTGTGCAATATTTTCCACAAAAGGGATGGGATACCTATCGGGAATTGTGTAAGCGCTTAAAGTCCTGTGGTCTTCACTCTTTGTTGTGTTTGGTCACTGAATGTAGGGGGTGAGACCCAAAGTGATTTGGATGACCTTGCTATTCCTAACTGGACCATTCTAGTGAATTCGTCCTTGGTTGTTAGGATGTGATACTTGGTATTAAGCGGTACTAGCGCGGGATGACCTCTCGGATGGGTTATATCCAGATATTTGGTTAGAATTTTGTGGTATATTGAACTGGATACTGTGGTTGATATCGCAGTATGTTTATTACTGGAGGGTTGACCTTTAGTTGACGTAAGGTTCGTAGTAAATTTATTATAAGTTCCTTCATCATCAAGTATTTGTTAGTTTTGGTCAAATAATGCTGTTTATCTAATACAACAGTAATAGAAGCTTTATCAGCGTCAGTTACAGTAATGTTGGGGTTGTCGTTAACGAACTTGTTAGCTGTGCTATACATGTGACTGTCTGTATTCATTCTACTACTGTTTTCTAGATTTGTATAAAAATTAGTGATTAAATTGGCAGCTTTAGATCGCAGTTTTTTCTTCTACCAGCTTTTCGATGGCGTTAATAATTGATTCGATAGCTGATAGTAGTTTCCGTATCTTGATGCTTGTAGTGAACATTTCAAGATTGGACTGAGGTCCTAAAAATAAAAACTCTTAACGTCTTCTGGAATGCCAGTATTACTGTTTATTATTTAATTGAATTTGCTGTATAACTTTTATATTGTTTTTTTAACTGAAATAAAGCGTTTATTATACGTGATTATTAGCGTGTTGTAAAAATTGTTAAAAAGTGTTTAATAGTAAAGAATCTCGAAAACATTTTTTAATTTGGAATAATTTATTGGTTCAAAAATAAATATCAGTATGTCGGATCTGTATTTCCATATACGACTCCATTTTAATTCATAGGTGTTAAATACCTACTCTGATTCAGCAAATACAAAAGAGCCAATTTTTATTAAATACGTATGATGTAGAAAATGCGCTTTATATAAGTGAAACTAGGGAAGATTTTATGCATTTTTTCATTCATTCAGTATGGAAACTATTTTCTCGTTCTAATTGTTATTTCACAAATTTTCTCTTATATAGACCACACTATGTATAAATTTTTAGAAATGAGAATGGATAATTTTTAATAATTCCCTCTTAAATCAAAATCAAACGTAGCTGATCAGTTATGTTCAATAAATCCCTTCATAAAGGTCGAATTTACCGAAACCCTACCTTATACAATTTTTAAACTATCTGCTTACGAGAAAAAATTTATCCACTAAATTCTCATGTAATTAACCCACGTAAATAAATAAAACAAGCAAAAAGTCTTAAAAATATTTTAAAACAATGATTTATCGTTGAACTATGCTGATTTATCCTTTTCTTTTGTTATATTGTAAGCCTGTCCGTTTCCAAGATAATTAATTAAACTTCCACATCCATGTACCATATCGTTCTATTCTTTAAAAAGTAATTTATCAATAAATGCATTTGAAAAATTCACATATCATTCTTCTGCTATTTTGCAGGAATTTATTGTCGTTTATTCAAAAACTAATTCTCTTATTTACTTCAAAACCTCAGTTCTTCATAATCTCAAATTAAATCAACTTTTAACGTCGAATGTTATACGTCTATAATTTTTAAATTCATCATTATTTAGCGACTGATATTTTAAATGTATAGCAAAACACGAACGTGAACTGAACTCAATTGACCGAAGTCAAAAATTAACCCCATTCTAATACCTTAATCGGTTTATATAGTATAAATTTTACAACATCATTAAAATCCAGAACCATCTGTCTGTTTTCATTCATGTGGACTATATAATTTTCCGCGAAATTGAGATTCTACGGCTCGTGGGATACTTAATTGCGGTATTCTATATTTTCATTTTATCTAAATTGCTCTCATCCGTTCGTTATCTTTGATATTTTACCTCATTAAATGTTTTATTTCATATTAACGTTTCTAATCGGAACGTATAAAATGCTTATCTGTTATCTTGATTAATAGCCGTCACTTGATTTATTGGTTGTTTTACTACATGATGAATGAAGGTTTGATTCTTGAACAGGAAAGCACAACTGCACGTTTTGCGTTAAATACTCTTAATCTTGTCATGAAATGAACTGAAATTCGAAATTCCTTTTAGCAGCAGTAGATGAATTGCATGTTTCGCATTGGTTTTTAATTAAGTGGAATAAAATTTCTAATCTGGTTATGAAAATGATACGCGTTATAAATTTCTTTTAATTATGAGAATTTTCACGAATTTTTGCTTATGTAAAATGCACTATTTAAAGATACTATTATGCAACATGACTAAAGCTTGTTATATTACTGGTTTTCGCATAATATACATAATGTTTCTATTAAGAAATGTTTCTACAATTAACTAGTATTTACAAAATTTCTTTATTTGCTCAGGTTTGGCGTGTTGTATCGACACAGAATGGTGCTCAATGACCTTTATATGACCCCACAATATATATATATATATATATATATAAAGCTCATTGAGTACACGACACTTCAAACCTTAGAATCAGGGCAACCGTCGCGTTTGCATACTGAAATTAAGCAAGTTGAGACATGTCCACAGGACTGGTTAATAGTAGGTTTTACTGTTTTAGGTTCAGTAAAATGCGTTTATTGACATCCCTACATTTGACTTTCCAATACTCCACCCGAAGGTACTACAATGGTCCGGTAGGCAGTTTTATTTACCTGGAAATTTTCAATTTTGTCAACCCTCGCTTTTCCAAACAATGTAGCTCAATTTCACAGCCTCCCACAATCGGAATTTGAACTTTTTTCTACGTCATTCGTTTGTGCATCATAGATGCACAAATGTTCACAGTGAACGAACGTTTGTGCACCTCTCTATACAAAGATACGAAGAACCTAAAAATGGGGGTTGTAGAAACGGCAGCCCCCTCGCTACCGAAGAAATTTCGAGTTTTTTTATAGCCAATCGTTTGTACACAGTAGGTGCACAAATGTGCACGGTATACGAACGTTTGTGCTCATCTTTATACGGAGATACGAAGAAAAAAATTTGAGGGGCTGTAGAAACGGCAGCCTTACATGTGATTTTCCAATGCTCCACCCGAAGGTACTACATTGGCCAGGAAGTGAGTTTTTTTTACCTGGAAAATTTGGAATTTTGCCGAACCCTTGCTGTTTCAAGCACGGTAGGGATCTTTAACGTGTGTGACAACACTCACACACTGGACCTCCATTTTACCTCTCATCCGAACGAGAGTTAATTTTTGTGAAAAATGCTCGCCTAACATTTTTCAAGCGGACCGTGTCGGGATTCGAACCCGGAACCTTGGGCGTAGTAGTCACACACATACCACTACGCCACGGAGCCGCCCGTAGAAATGGCAACAACCGCACCAAAGAAATTCCGGATTTTTTATAGTCAATCGTTTGTGCATCGTAGGTGCACAAATGTGCACAATATACGAACGTTTGTGCACATCTCTATACGGAGATACGAAGAAAATAAAATGGAGGGGCTGTAAAAACGGCAGCCCCCCACCAAAGAAATTCCGGATTCTTTATAGCCAATCGTTTGTGCATCGTAGGTGCACAAATGTGCACAGTATCCGAACGTTTGTGCACTTCTCTATTCAGAGATGCAAAGAAAATAAACTGAATTATCAGAAGTTTCATGTTGATCTTGGAGATCAAAATATTTTACTTGTATGCTCTCGTATGGTGGGCAAAAGCGCATCAAAAGAAGATATGTTCTTGTTATCGTGGTTTGAAGCATCCATCAAAATAGTAAATTCGATTTACCATGATTAACCTGCAATTCTTCAATCGCTGTACATCTCAATACATTTACTACAATAACTTCTGTTTTCGTCCGACTTCTTGAAAAATTTAACATCAAAGAACTCGATGCGGTGGCCATGTCGACACATTTACGTCTCTCAGACTTTATATGCTGTTCAATATTACCGGTTCCGCTATGAGATACACTGAATTTTGTACGTTTAAGCATATGACATCCTAGGGAGTATTCGTTTGCTTAATAAACAGTTTGCTTGTAAACTAATATTAAATATGGACTTGCATTTCGGCATAGTTAAAATGGGAGTTTCCAAAACAAAACACTTCGAACGCGAGCGTTAGTGGAAACAACCGACAATTGACAAAAGGTGATAAGTAGTAAGAAGTACTCAAGGTAAGCAAACCATGACGCTCCTCCTCTGTCCGTCCATTCTTTCCCGTCCCACTTTGCATTATACGTCTACAACAAAATTTTTGTAAGAACACGTCGTTCATTTGATGGGTGCTGACACTTCGGCAGTTTTATGTTTATTTTTTTTATATTATAGTTTGAGAAAGTGTACAAACGCTACGCCCTAACGAACAATTATTCATAAAGAAGAGAAGAAATGTGTTTGGTAAAGAAGTTACCATTTCTCCGGTCTCCGGTAATCGCTTTCCTTTTACCTTAGTGTACGAAAATGCACAAACATTGAGATTTTTGCAGAATTATGTATGTGCAATACACGCCAACAAAAATCACTAAAAACCTTGAGTATGACGCGTAGAAAAAATATTGCTGTTTATGTGGACAAATCAAATTAATTTCTGCATAGCTAGTATTGGTTAGGTGCGCGAAGTTAGCCGCACTTTTTTTGAATTTCAAAAAATTTCTTGTGGCATAATTAGGCAGGCGTCGCCGTGGATCAATGTAGTAAGCGTAAGACTACGGATCCCAAGGTCCTGGGTTCAAATCCCGACACGGCCGACTGCTTGAAAAATGGCAGGTGAGCATTTTTCACAAAAATTACGCCCTCGTTCGGATGAGAGGTTAAATGGAGGTCCCGTGTGTGAGTGTTGTCACGCACGTTAAAGATCCCTACCTTGCCTGTAACGGCAAGGGTTCGGCAAAATTCTAAATTTCCAGGCAACAAAAAACTCGCCTCCTGGCCAATGTAGTACCTTCAGGTGGAGCGTTGGAAATGTAAATGAACGGCATAATTAGGCGTTATTTTGTGCCGTTAAAACAAAATGTTCCGCCCACCTAGTAAACAAGTTATATTAAGAAAACTACTGCTCCGGCCAAGTTCAAGTAGCAGCACTTTTTCGGAATTTTTAAAAAAAATTGTACCGTAATTCGGCGCTCATTACGCGCCAATTTGCACTCTTGAAATAAAATTTTGCGTCTTCCTTGCAAGTAAGTTTTTTAGAAAACCTCCAGTAGGCGCGGGTCACGCATCTACGGAAAATTTTCTAAATAACTTGTTCGCAATAATTTTTTGATACAACTTGTTTACTAGGTGGGCGCAACATTTTGTTTTAACGGCGCAAAATAACGTCTAATTATGCTACAAGAAATTTTTTAAAATTCAAAAAAAGTACGGCTAACTTCACGGACCTAATCAATACTAGCTATGCAGAAATTATTTTGAGTTGTCCACATAAACAGCAACACTTTTTCTACGCGCCATACTCGAAGTTTTTAGTAATTTTTGTTGACGTGTATTGCACATACATAATTCTGTAAAAATCTCAACGTTTGTGCATTTTCGTACACTAAGGTAAAAGGAAAGCGATTTGCGAAGACCGGAGACCGCAGAAATGGTAACTTCTTTACCAAACAAATTTCTTCTCTTCTTTATGGATAATTGTTCGTTAGGGCGTAGCGTTTGTACACTTTCTCAAACTATAATATAAAAAAATAAACATAAAACTGCCGAAGTGTCAGCGTCCATCAAATGAACGACGTTTTCTTACAAAAATTTTGTCGTAGACGGATATTGCAAAATGGGACGGGAAGGAATGGACGGACAGAGGAGGAGCGTCTTGGTTTGCTTACCATCCACGCCTTGAGTACTTCTTACTACTTATCGCCTTTTTTCAATTGTCGATTGTTTCCACTAACGCTCGCGTTCGAAATGTTTTGTTTTGGAAACTTCCATTTTAACTATGCCAAAATGAAAGTCCATATTTAATACTAGTTTACAAGCAAACTGTTTATTAAGCAAACGAATACTCTCTTGGATGTCATATGCGTAAACGTGCATAATTCAGTGTGTCTCATAGCGGTACCGGTAATATTGAACAGCATATAAAGTGTGAGAGACGTAAATGTGTCGACATGGCTACCGCTTCGAGTTCTTCGATGTTAAATTTTTCAAGAAATCGGACGACAACTGACGTTATTGTAGTGAGACGTACAGCGATTGAAGAACTAAATGTTGATCATGGTAAATCGAATTTACTATTTTGATGGATGCTTCAAACCACGATAACAAGAACATATCTTTTTTTGATGCGCTTTTGCCCACCATACGAGAGCATACAAGTAAAATATTTTGATCTCCAAGATCAACATGAAACTTCTGATATTTTCAGTTTATTTTCTTTGCATCTCTGAATAGAGAAGTACACAAACGTTCATATACTGTGCACCTACGATGCACAAATGATTGGCTATAAAAATCCTGAATTTCTTTGGTGGGAGGCTGCCGTTTCTACAGCCCCTCCACTTTATTTTCTTCGTATCTCCGTATAGAGATATGCACAAACGTTTGTATATTGTGCATATTTGTGCACCTACCATGTACAAACGATTGGCTATAAAAATACTTAATTTCTTTGTGCTGGGGGGTGCCGTTTCTACAGCCCCTCCACTTTATTTTCTTCGTATCTCCGTATAAAGATGTGCACAAACGTTCGTATACCGTGCACATTTGTGCACCTACGATGCACAAACGATTGGCTGTTAAAAAATCCGTAATTTCTTTAGCGGGGAGGGGGCTGCCGTTTCTACAGCCCCTCCACTTTATTTTCTTTGTATCTCCGTATAGAGATGTGCACAAACATTTGTATACCGAGCACATTTATGCACCTACAATGCACAAACGATTGGCTATAAAAGAATCTGAAGTTTCCACGGCCCCCCCATTTTTGTTTTTGTCGTATCTTTGTATAGAGATATGCACAAACGTTCGTTCACTGTGCACATTTGCGCATCTACAATACACAAACGAATGACGTAGAAAAAAGTTCAAATTTCGATTGGGGGGGGGGGCTGTGGAAATTGAGCAGGTAGGAATCTTTAACGTGCATTACAACACACATACGGGACCTATGTTTACCTCTCATCCAAACAAAGGCGTATTTTTGTAAAAAATGCTCGCTTAATACTTTTCCAGCATTCCGTGTCGGAAATCGAAACCGGAACCTTGGGATCAGCAGTCATACGCAAACCTGTCTGATCTACAGAGCCGCCTGTTTATTGACACCCGCAAATATATTGTTCAACGTTGGAAGAACTTCACCGAGCTACTCAAGAGGAGCACCAATAGTGATTAAAAACGGAAGACAAATACTAGAGACCCGAAAATGACATATTTGATTCAGGCGAAGCACCGTCATGGAAAAGCAATGGATCAGATAATGCAACCCGCGAAAGCATTAAATTTAACATATTTTAAATTGTTGTGGAAATCAATCAATAAAATCAACAAATAAAATACTTTTTGCAAGCTTAATAATATTTTATATCAATTTGGTATGGTTAGGAAAGAGTATTGAATCTCGCCGTATATTGTAATATTAATTATTGGTAAGCTGGCGTATACTTCCAAATGCGGAATGATTTAGTCAAAGTAAAAATAGCATCAAAGGAACAGCTTTTGTAGTAATACGCTGGCAAGGTCTCAAAATTTTTATTCGCTAAACGTTTGCGTTTCTACTAATTAGGAGAGCAATTTAAACGGTTTTAAATTCGTCTTGTTGTTGGATGAAGGAATCAAGATAGGTGAATAATTCTACAAATTGTGCCAAATTATTGCGGGATTTTAACCTCGTTGCTTTAAATATTTTGTGTACCACCGCGTATTTTGAGCATTGTATAAAAAATTGGAGTGAGGCAATTTCTGATAGACAAATTTTTACTCGATTTCTTTGGTAAAATTTATTTCGATTGTTGATTGGATAGGATAGGCGTTTCTTTGATCTGAAATTCTTTGAATATTATTCAATATGTCTTTAGGATTTTATTCTAATAAAATCCTTAGTTAAATATTTTGGATTCGCTATTAATAACCGAAATTAGCCTTTAAAAAGAGTACAAAAAGGCGTACGTTTATTAAAAGCGTTATGTTGTATAACGCAAATTGAATTAAATCAAAAATAGAAAGCATATCTTGTAACAATGAACTGTATGTGATATTTTTTAAATGGTGAAAACAGTAAATGGGTAAAACGGCTATAATTATTGGTGTTTTCTTTTCCTGATTTTCGTTAAAAAATATTCATATCGGTTTGTGTTACTTTGAAACAAACTATCTGAACTTGTTTTAAGAAACTTCATTTCATTGTCTGAACATTCAAGTTGAATCAAGTTTCTGTGGTATTTGTAACAAAAAAAAATTTTTCTGGTTCAAGCACAAAAGAAACAAAGCTGTTTGTTCTTTAAACATAAGCTTCCCATAATTAGTTGCATAAAATTTAGTGTAGATTATGAATTTTGTGTTCTAGTTGAAATATATCCAGCTTCAAATTCAAATATAATTGTATTAATACGAATTTACTTAAAAGTTATTAAATTGTATGTGCTTTAAATTAGGTAAATTTATTTTTATAATTTTTATAAAGGGGGATTTCTAGATATAGACACTTTATGTGTATATTGCTATCGACTGAAGTGATTCTGAATGAGCCCCAGGTTGGGCGTCGATAAAAGTACTATGGTTTGAAGACGCACGACGTTGGGAGCCAACAAAAGTGCTGTGGACTGAAGATGCTGAAGTGGTTAATGAAAGTGTTGTACTAATTATTTTCGCTAGCTCAATTTAAACGAAACAACTAGAATTAAACATCAAACTTATAATGACACAAAAAATTTCTTTAACAAACAGTCTTGCAAATAACAATTACTACATCTACAACAGCTTTTCTTTAACAAAAAATAACTTACATATAACCTCTAAAAAAAAAAGCTAAAAGTAGAGTACAATATTGCCACAAAGGCTTTTCCTTACAAACAGCATCTTAAATTCAACCAAGTATAACTTTTGAGTAGTCACTCGCTTATACTAAAATTAGAGTTCAAAGTCTCTTTTATAATCAGAACGAACACTAATCTTAATTTCATTCACCATTAACTCCTTAATTAACTCTTATTATGTACAAAATTTGTCAAGATAAGGTAGATAACTCAATTTGCACCCCTTAAAATAAGATTTTAAACGTATCTGATCAGTTAGGTTTAATAAAAATTTTTATAATCTCACAGACAGCCTACCACCTTTTTTCTAATCGAATTATCAGCTTGTAAACACTCTACTCTAATTTCAAATATTGACACACAAAAAATAATCTAATCATAGAACTTAAATAATAAATAGAAATGTCTATTTTTAAAATTTCATAACAATGTAATTTTTATTTTACCGTGTAAATTATGCTGGTCGTTCTTGTTGCCTCTGGTAGGCACGTAGTCATTCATCCATGTCCAAATCTTTCAAACTGGTAAAATTTTTCCATTAAGTACTATTGCATTCAAATCCATATTACGCTTATATTCAAATTAAGACTTTATCTTACAGTAGTCAATGATTGTTTATTCATTTTACGTACTTCTAATTAATCTTTCTCACTTATGCATATTTAATCCACTTTTCCGTTACTCTTTAAATAAAATAATTTAAGCTACTAAACTGAAGTATTTTACTATGTAATATATTATCACTAGTTCGACGACATCGTGGCGTTTTAATTAGCATTGAATAACTGCCCATTAATTCCCTCTTGATCAGCTTTTAATTGGTTATATAATCGAGTCTTCGTGTTTTTTTTTCTATTCCATGCTATTACTGGATTATTCTAGAAGTTTAATAAACGTGCTTTCAAGTTGTTTTTTAATTGAAATACAATCGTACTTCTTATTTTAGAATGTGCGACTGATATTTTAAAATCTAATGGAATATGCTTTCGTCGAAGTTTGTTATCAAATAAAAATATTAAAATATGGTGCATGCCATTCAATGCACTTTTAAAACGTTTGTTTTTCTTTGAACATAAACACGATCAAATGGAATCTTTTGTAATAATTAGGTATTTATGCAATTGAGTATTTTTTGGATGAAGCTTTTAAAAACAAACGTTCTCTAATGCGGGGAATATATCACTATTCGTATCTAAAACACTAATACTTCGTCATTAAGAATGAAAACCCCTTCAATCACGGGTGTTTTATGCATTTATACTCATTATACTGAGCGTTTTAACAAATACGTTTCGCTATGAAAATAAATATTTATATACTTTCAGTCTTTTTCTAGATCTTCTTTAAACCTCCTCGGGTTTGCGACGTCGTATCTTTACAATATGATGCTAGATGACTTTTTGATGATTTTTAATCAGATCAATATATATATATATATATATATATATACATGTATATATATATATATATACATATATATACATGTACGCACCCTACATACGCAAACATATACACACACGCAGCCACCCACGCATGCTGTACACACACGCGCAATCACGCGCGCGCACACGCGCGCACACACACATTAATTAATAAGATGAAATAATAACGTAGACATTTATGCAAAGCCTAAATAATCACTTCGAATCGAATTCTGTCTGGGACCTTATATTTTTCATCTTTCACTTTCTAGCTCGATTTCATCTTATTAACTAAGAACGTAGTATTAACAATCAACTTGCCTAGTGCAACATATATACACATATACTGACTTGATAAAGGGGTCACGAGAGGTCATTGAAACTCAAATCCTATAAATAAAGCCAACCCAAGTAACAGTAAAACGGAAAAGAAGTTGAAATTTCCGAATATTTATTGTTTTACCCAGTATACAAGCGTGTTGCATGTACTAGGTAATCAAATTCACCCGCGTTGATAAAAAGCATAATTCCCATGTATTACATTAGTGGCTGGCTGTAAAAAATCGCAAGACTAATATAAATTTTATACCTTATGCAAATCAATCATATTTAAAGTGTAAATACAAAAACCATTTCATTGCATTAAAGCGCGAAAGCGATGTAAATTTTTGTAAATACTACAAAACAGAAAACAAGCGATGTGTGTAAATAATTAATCGTTACCTATTAAAACGAGTTTCTATTTTAATTACTGATATTCGATCGTTTATTAGAATGCAAATTAGTTTTAAGATATAAAGCCATTCATTATTATAGAAATACATATTCCTATGCATAAAATATTTGGTTCATTTATAGTAAAAATACAATATCAATTTATTGCATTTGCAAAACGATACAGAATGCGGAAGCTTTAATTAGCTAAATTGATTGCCGTGTATGTAACCAATTATTTTAAGAGATAAATACAAAAAGCCATTTAATCCGCATAACAACAATATCAAATTATTGCCTTTATTAATTAAAATATTAAATAAATGATTTTGCGAAACCTTATTCACGAATTTTCTTGATTCAATTATGAATAAAAGCCCGATTATGGAACACGCTTTATCGTTAAACAGGAAATACAAAAATAGATAAGAACGCGGTCTAATAGCTTTACATATTAATGAAGGAGACTGCGAACCATTAACTTCGTGCGTTGGACAAAGCTAAACAACGCTTGCAATGCTCGTTTGTCAAATCTGCCGAGGCGGTTTTATACTAATTTAATCATTTAGAACTGTGGAATTCTCGAAAATATGATATCATTAGGGTGTATTTTGTTGCAAACGGAACAGGAAAATTCTCGAGTAGAACTAATTTTAATGTAAAATTCGGAACTTAATTAGAACGATTCAGTCAAGATTTAATTCGCGTAAGATTCTGTCCTATTCCAAGTAATATGTAACGTTGATTATAAAGCCAAAATAACTTGCAGAGTGGCAATGAAATCTATACGTTCAGTAGTTTCAAATAAAAAAATTATCGAATGCAGTTATTTAGTGAAATGATTATTTTGTAAAATACCATGAAGATTGAAGATTCTTCGATACCAAAGCACTTTATAGCTAATTAAATAAAAATAGAAAATGCACTTTGAAAATTAAGATTCTAAATGGAGATTTAAAATTATATGAACATAACCGATAAACTTGGATTTTAACGTCAATTTAAAAATGGAACTACGAAGTATTTAATATCATTAATTAACGTTGGAGATGAGATTATGATAAGCGCTATTTTTTCATTGCAGGTCTTAAAATTAGATTTCTTTATTTGTAACTGATATTTGAGTATTTTATTATTTGCATTTAAGCTAGAATGTCTTAATTATATAATTTTTTTGTAAGGATATTTATCAGAAAACTTTGAGGTCAGAGTTCGAAACATTTTGACTTTTAATAGATTATTTGGAGCAGACAACCTAAGGTGACTGTCGTCTACGAATACAACCATTCCATGCAAAGTTTATTCACTAAATTAAAGGATCGTACACCAAAACTATTAACCAGTAACATAGTCTACAAGATCACTTGTAGCTACAGCAATAGTTACATTGGACAGAATAGTCAATGGCTGAAAAGTCGTTTAACACAGCACAGGAGTGAGTGTCGAAAAACTCTGCCAAATATGCATTGTCACCACATGTTTCTTCAACTAAACATACTCTATTCGATGATACCATCATTTTGGAGAATGAACCCAATTATAAAACTAGGTTGTTCATTAAGTCTTTTTATATCAACAAAGAAATCAATCCTATTAATAACAAATAGATGTTGATAAAGTACATTACGTTTACTCCGCACTATATAATAATGATATTTTCAAACATCGTTAAAGGAGTTAATTTTCATTGTAGTGTAACTGCTGCCATTTTTTGGAACATTCTCCTGTAACCTTCAAATAATTTTGTTAAATTCGTTTTTTCCGTTTTTAACCGCCATTAGTGCACGACATACCCTTATGGCACATTTTATTTTTATAAATTGACCCACAGTTATTATATAAATCTTTTAGGTTTTCTTACTTAAATTTTACAAATTTATAGAGATCATAATAAGCAATCTACGTCTTAGTATGTATTTTTACTCTTGTTATTTTTTCTTTTTCCATTTTAGCTGTTGAGAATGGCATAAAAAATTTACTTGATTAAAACTTCTCAATTATTTTTTTTATTATTGGACTATATCCCAAAAAAGATTTTTCATTTAAACATTACTCCGACGTTGTTAATACTACAAATTGTGGTCGGTCTATATTTTACATGCTCAAGTATTATGTATACAATGTCCATACGACGTTAATATAACGTCGGAACTCTACTAATGTACTTGCAGGTTATACAAGAACGTCCATTTAACTATTCAATCCAACTTATAAGTTACATAGGTTTTTAGTGAGATCAGAAACATTGATTAGTGGTTACCAACCAACTGAATAGGTTGAGGGCGTATTTAACTAATCAAATAGCATCCTATGGATGTTGAGTGACTGACCGTAATTGCTAATTTTTTGAACGACATCGAATCAACGTTTGTAGCAGTATAATTTTATACATCAAATTCCTAACCTATAAATCAATTTTGCTTTAGCTATGTGTTTTATATATATATATATATATATATATATATATATATATATATATATATGCGAATAGATTTGAAGAGGTTGCGTATCTGTCAGTATGCGCCCGATCCTACGCCTCAATTAATAAATATTCCTGTGATCTATTTATATAAATTTTGTTTCTTTTTATGAAAGTAAACGCACTAGAGAAAGAAATAACGTTGAGATACAACTTATTTTACTCAATTCCCGTTAGGCTGTTGATATCACTTCAGAATGGCGTAATTAAATGTACAAGAGAAAATTGAAATGGTTCTGGTTTATGGAAAAGCTGGCAAGGGTTTCGATAATGCTCTTAATATCTATGCTCGACGTTTTTCGGATAGAATTCGGTCACTTGTTTTATTATATCGTACTGTCAAACAATTTACTACTGACGGAAATGTTCAAACGAAGAAAAGAACCCACCTAGCAACAGTCACCTGAGAAAATAATGTAATAGCTGTATTAGCTGCAGTAGTAGCTAATTATCTTATTAGTACACGAGAAATAGCTCGCGATTTCGGATTGTCCCAGAGCAGTGTTTGGAAAATTTTAAAACTAAATATATCATCCATATCATATATTTTTACACCAAGATCGTCATGGCGTTGATTTTCAAAATCGGGCAATTTTTTGTTAGTGTGTAATCAAAAATAAAATTTTACCTTCGTAAATATCAGATAACAAATTGCACCCTTATATTTCCTAAACCTTTACCTGATATCACAAAGCCGAGAATTTCTTATTAACAATGAAAGCTCAAGGTAAAGTTGGATGGAAAACGGCTTGAGGAAAAGAAAACTCTTTAGACATAAACGGCTAGTAGAGTGTTAGCTCTGGGTGGATCATGAGCTTGGGTCATGAGTTGTCAAATGACCAAAAATATAAATAATGAGCGCCACCGTATTTTTCAATACAACAACCTACAAAAATTATCTGTGCTTGTATTAGGGGAATGCGGAAACCTTAAATCAACACCGCTAATATAGCCACAAAACCTGAATTTCACCTTCGTAAAGCACTTACCAAAATCTCAAATACTAGATGTCTTACTGATGTCTTGACTCAACCTGTGAACAAACAAATGCACAACATGGACACCGTTTGTGTCCTTAAAAATATTTACCAAAAATAATAGAATTTAAGTTCCAAAAATATACACCCAGGGTATTTGTTATCAGTAGACACAATGTCTGCCCATGAATGACCTATAAGTTTTACTTGTGTTTTGAATAATAAGAGTTATGCAAAAATGGATTCTATTTTATTAAATTCCTTGATTAGTTTTAATATAATCTTTTTCTACTATTAATTTTATAGAACAAAAAATCAATAAGGTTCTGTATTCAAAAAAAAAACATAAAAATCTCTTAATGGAATATTTCATAATAAATTTTCTAAAAAGTCTTAGTTCACTTAATAATTCATATTACACATTTTAATTCCCAGTCAGGTGTAGTTACTACATTGACTTCACAATTTAATTTAATTATTTAGGGTCTCATAAAATAGCATTTTTCAACATATGGTTAGTTTTACTTTATATGTATAAAAAGAATTCATCACGTTCTTTAACAAAGAAAGTACATGACCTCAAAATTATTAAATATATTTTTAGATTAGCGTCAAATAACATGTAATATTTAAATTTGGACAGCTGAATATTTCTTTGACATCATATGTCACTAACAACTCTTTCAGTTTAGTTAACGTTATGTGTTTGTGAAATAATTATGATAAGCAAACAACATAGCCATCTTTAAAATTTATGCAAGGTTACAAATTTATTACGGAATTCTTTCTTTCACTAAATAATTTTTAAGTTACTTTAATCTAGGTAAAGCTTCAACCTTGTATTTTTCGTATTACGATTAAATAATTATAAATGTGATTAAATGCTAAACATCACTCACGCGTGGAAGTACAGGACGACCAAAAAAAATCGAACTATGACCTTAGCTGTGGGATATTCCATTAACATCTGCGTTCGGCGATGCTCAAACAGGAAACACATGAATACGGACGAATTTATCGCTGGAACTATGAGAATTCTTCTGAACCAAACATTATTTAACGAAGCCAATTCCTCCTTAATTACATCCTATAGAATTTAGTATTACAAATCCCAAACTAAATTTTCTAGATATTGCTTCCAAGATATTGCACTAAGAGGAAAATATTAATAAAATTTATTTACTTGATTATACCAACTGTTTTAACGATGCGGGGGAGCTTCTATCTCCTTTGGCCTCCAGGAATCAACTGAACTGCTCTAGGTGGAACATAAAAAAACCATCACGCTAAAGCCGCTAGGGACCACTTTCGGACACGAAGATTCAATCCATTCTAACTTCTTGCGGACTGTGTTACAGGCCACGTGCCTGGATACCACTATCTTGACTTTACTACCTCGCTGATAGCAGCTTACCCGTTCAGACGCCGATAGAAAAGTGACACGAAATGACAACTCGACGAAGCTTATTAACGAAACTTAGACCTCAAGAGCAAAGGAGTCTATATGCTATTATAAATTTTATGAATTATTTTATTGCATGGAAATTTACAAATTATATTTTTATATTATTGCGGTATTATTTTAGATTAATAAGCGAAGTATAACTACGTAAAAAAAATAAGTTACAAGTGTGCACATGAACAAATAAAACAGAACCCCAATTGTTTTCGTCACGTATTGTTCTCCGACGAGTCGTCTTTTATAAACTCTAACTTTGGCTTTTCAATGCCCAACCCGAAGCTACCACATTGGCCAAGACGCGGGTTTGTTTTTCATCTGGAAATTCTAAATTTTGTTGAACACGTTAGATCTGGTCCGCTAAATTAGCCAGCTAGATCACCGGATCTTACTTCGTCCAATTTCTTTTTGTGGAGATTTCTCAAAGCCAAAGTTTACAAACAATTGCCCACAACACGCGAGGATGTGATTGAACGAATCAGAACTGCTTGTGTCAAAATTCAAGCATACATACTTCTCAGTTGTATAATACAGTCATTTGAAATGCGGAATAATAAGTGCACTGAAGTCAAAGGCCACCATTTTGAACACTTACTGTAATTGAAACTGCGAGAAATAAACTTTGTTTTAAGACTGATTTGGAGTGGAATTTCATCCATTGCAGCGCCCTCTATCATGAATCGAAAAAGAATGTTTCACATATATTTTACGCATTTTTAGCTGAAGATTCCAATCTGCAATAAGCAATAGGGACTTCTATTTAAGATTTGAAAGTTACTTCTCGCTCTACCTCCAAGGACGGAGTAAGTGTAAGTAATTTTAACACTATTGTACTTCCTTCGCGGTTTGCCTGTGACTACTAAGTCCAAGGTTCCGGGTTCGATTCCCGACACGGACCGCTTGAAAAATGTTAGGCGAACATTTTTCACAAAAATACGCCCTCGTTTGGATGCGAGGTAAAGTGTAGGTTCCGTGTGTGAATGTTGTCACGCGCGTTAAAGATTTCCACTTTGCTCGGAATAGCAAGGGTAAAAAACTCGCCAATGTAGTACCTTTGGATGGAGCATTGGAAAATCAAATGTAACAGGGACAATTTCTTTGTAGAGTGCTTATTATTCTATTGCATTTAGTAAATTTGGATAAGAAATCATTCTATTCATTGTATGCGTGATGCATGTTGCCCTGAGGAGATTGATTGGGCAGAGTACGAGCTTGTGTATTCTATTTCTAGGCTGCTGATGACAATTATATATTGCCTATTTATTATTGTTAGTATTCTAAGTTTTTAAATATGATATCAGAGAAACGCCAAATGTAGACCATGCTTGTCGTTTTTTTCAAGATAAGTGAACTGACGACAACTTTTTTGTTATGCTGAAGGAAAACCTCTAAAAACGTCTTGGATTTATCTTGAAACGGTATTTGTGTTAAAGAGATTTAATTTATAACGTAATTATACATCGAAACATACTAATTATAGTAATCTTACAATGCAACAAATAATAAATTTGAAAAAAATGTTTATATACACAACAGACTCTTTTCCATCAACACGGCGATATAGCTGCTAGTATGGTCCGAGCAAGTGTTTTTGTCAATAAGATAATTGCAAAGCATTTTAAGTAAGAAGATGATTTTGTCAAAGTGTTTCAGTGATATTGTTAAAAGTACTGTGTCCTGAAAAAAGCTACGACAGAAAGGATAGGTCTTTTGCGCTGGACTATAACATGACGTATCGACGAAATGGTCAATACCGTACAATATAAAATCTTGACGAACGTGCGTCACAATTGGAAGCATTTTCAATTGCTCACGATGTGACTCAATGGTCATTTTTATTCGTGGAGTTGAAGTTAAATTTAATTGCATGGAGGAATTGATTGCTCTTCAAGCTATGAAAGGTTCTATAAGAGGAGAAATCATTTTCTAGGGTGTGAGAACTGTTTCTAATTAGTTTGAGCTTAGATGAGAGAAAGCTAAGTGGAAACTTATGTGTTGTCAGAAGCTACAAATTGGAACTATGTAGTAAAAACATAGATACTGAAGATTTGCGTGGCGTGTATTCTACACAACAAAATTTATGCCCAAAGTTAGTCAGATTTACACCTTTAATAAGTGCAGCAGTTTCTTGTATAAATTTTAGTAAGTCAAGAGCACTAAATCCCCGTCATTTCCAGAGTTTCTAGAATATATTTTCCGACTGAAGATTTTATTGTGAAGTTCGTTGATTAAATAGAGGAAAGATGCTGAAACGGTTTTATGATTTGAATAAGGTATCTGTTTTTATGGACATGAATGGCAATCTTGTATAACAACTAAAAAACACAAATTGGCTACATGATCTTGTATTTCGTGTTGTTGTTAAGGTGAAAAGTTCTCGGCCTGACAAAGAGATGGCGTTCCAATCAGCAAAAATTTGTGCTTCCCGCCTGCGTGCACATGTCATTAGTTTGTATGACAAGTTTCAACTTGTTATCTCAAGTAGTTTGTTTACACGAATTTTTTCAAGCAGACGTCTTATGCGTGTTTCCTTAAGATGGATAAACTTGAATATTGTGCGGTCATAAAATTCTTCGTTTTGGACTAATTAACCCCTCAGGTAATTCATCCGAAGTTGACAAAATTTTACGGAGACTCTGTCCCTTCCCTGTCAACTGTTAAAAAATGGGCAGCTGAATTTAAACGTGGTCGCACGTCTCTCGAAGATGACCTACGTGAAGGACGACCAAAAACCGAAACCACACCGGAAACGATCGAAAAAGTGCATGATATCGTGTTGGACGATAGGCGAGTGAAAGTGAAGGAGATAGCTGAGGCTGTAGGGACATTGGACGAAAGGGTGCGAAACATCTTACACAAAGGGTTAGGCATGTGAAAGCTCTTCGCAAGATGGGTGCCGCATTTGCTGAATGCCGATCAAAAGCAAATGCGAAAACGAGTTTCGCAGCAATGTTTGGCCTGGTTCAATAAGGATCCGAGCGATTTTGTGCGGCGATTTGGGGTACGACTTGCTCGGCGATCCCCCTATTCCACTGATTTGGCATCCTCAGACTTCTGCCTGTTCCCAAACTTGATTAAATTTGTTTCTGGGAAGCGCTTCATGTCCAATGAAGAAGTTGAGAGGGCCGTAGACGAATATTTTCATAGCCTTCCAGACTCTCACTTCCGGAGAGGAATACGGATGTTGAAGAAACGCTGTACCAAGTGTGGAAGTTAAGGTGGATTATGTCGAAAAATAAAATCATTTTTTACTGAAAATTGCAGTCTTTCATTGTTGGCCGAGAACTTTTCACCTTACCCTCGTAATTTTAATGAACTGTATTCTACATTACAAACACAAGAACAACTAGTTCACGATCATTATGCGCACCTAAAGACATTCCAAAACAAGTTACAGCTCTGGAAGAATCAACTAAGGTGGTGTACGTGTGGGGAGAGTACTTACTATTCTCCTATCCTCGCAACTCACAAAAATCATATTAAATTTGCAACATTTGACAACGATTTAAAATCTATAAATGAGGAACTTAACAACGAATTTTGAGATTTCGCTGCAAAGATGCAAATTTGAAATTTTTTCTTCATCGTTTGATATCGGTATGAAACAATCTTCACTTCCTTTACAAATTAAACTAACAGAATTGCAAGGAAAATCCTGTCTCAAATCTATATTTAGAGACGTGACATTAACTGATTTTTATAGGAAATATTTTCCAGCCGATAAATTTCCAAAACTCGCATCTTCTGCTCAGAAGAAATGGCATTATTTGGAACTACTTATAAATGCGTGCAGTGTTTTCGAAAATGAAGTTTGTTAAACCAAAAATACGTACAAGAGTACCAGGCTCACACTTTGAAAACACGTTACGTATAGTAACATCTGATATTTCTCCAAATGTTGATTATCTTGTGAATGAAGGCACAGCCTTCGCATTAAATGATTTTGTATTTGTATATTAATATCTATTTTCTGAGAGCCTGTTATTTTTTATAGCAATCATTCTTGATAATATTTGTACGTTTTTAACATCATTTCTTCAAATAACACTATGAATTTCTATTTACACTCTCACTTTCAAATTATAAGTTTGACTTTATTTGATGTGATATTTGTTTTGCGGCCCACAGTTTTGACTAAATTGCGCATACTCGATCTAAATCATTTCAGCATAAAAGGAAGAACCAGATAGGCAATTTTTTCGTAAAATGTTTCAGGTGTGAATATTATACAATGTAAAACAGCCAAATGGAATAAATTCATTATTTCGGAACTACATATTTAAAGAAAATGCAAAAACACGTCAATTTTAGATAATGAATTGACATCCTACAACGAAAAAACTAGATCCCTACATTGAACCTTCTTCGAGTGACAATTACAAACCCAATTTTTTAAATTGGAAATATGGGCTTGTGGTATATCGTTTGAAAGGTCTCTTCATTCTCTATTCAAAATGTTATTGTTTTCAAATTTATTGTAAAAATTAATATAAACAAAATAAACTCATCCGGTTACCGAAATTTGCTACAACACACTCAAATCCTAATAAGTAATACTGTTTGATGTGTTCATAATTTAAAAAAACAAAAAGGAAACATGAATATCAATGTAGATGTTCAAACTGCTCGCCGCGAAAGTCTTGGCAACATCCTAATCTTAAATAAAATATCTTCTAACTTTATTTAACATCTCATGCGTGACCGACCTAATCGCAAGCGTTATTCGTCTTCCTAGGTCATCTAAATCAAGGGGTTTAGTTTTGTACACAATACTCTTCACATATCCCCATATAAAGGAGTCTAATGCCGGTCATTGCGTTGGTAATGTGGTGGTGCTTCATTTTGCTGGAACCATATTGTATTCGCTGGAACTCGAGGGTTCCCTGGATCAAAATATAAATTTTCCAAAGTTGGCACGACATTATTTTGGAATATTACTAAATAATTATCGCCATTTATATTGTCCTCAATGAAAAAGGGACCAATGATGTGGTTTCCAACAATCCCTGTACAAATATTAACCGTTTCAGGGTATTGCGTATGTTCTTCTCTCATCCAGTGAGGGTTTTCGGTTGACCAGTAGCGGTAATGTTGACGATTAAGCATGTCCGTAAAGTGTAAACGTGCGCTCATCAGAAACCATATCTTCTAATTGGATAACATTGTTATTCAACATTTCCATCATTTGGTCACAAAAATAAGTTCTCCTATCAAAACAATTACATTTTTGTATAGGGAATGAAGAGACTTTTCAAACGATTTATCACAAACCCATATTTCACATTTAAAAAATTGGGGATTTTAACCGTCAGTTGAAGGGGGTTCAATGTAGTGATCAATTTTTTCGTTGCAGAATGTCAATTCATAATCCAAAATTGACGTGTTTTGGGTATTTTCTTTAAATATCTACTGTTACCGAAATAATGAATTTATTTGATTTGGCTGTATGTTTAGTTATAATTATTATTGTAATATGTAAATAACATTCCTTTACTTGAAGGTTTGATCAAGCAAGATTTACTATTGAAAACTCACTTTTACTTTTACTTATTTTCTATTCTACTTTAAAGTGTATTCTAACAAAAATATTACTAATTATGTAGAGTGGGACAGACGGACCTGTGTGATTTTTTTTGTACGAAATATTAAGGGTAACAGGTTTTATATAGGTTAAAAACTTTCATTCTGTAAAGTGAGATTAAAACAATTTATTTACCAAGCTGTACAAAATTTTTGTTCGTCATATTAGCTGGTCTAAGAAATGGGTTTTTTTAGCTTTAGTTGGTATTGCATTTTGATTTGAAGCAATAGGTCTTGGAAGTTATATAGGTACCATAAATGTGATTATTTAATCCAAAATAATCTCTTACGAATAGCTAGGGTATATTTAATTCTAGTTCCATAAAACATATTAAGAATTAATTGGTTTTGCCAACATAAGAATTTGAAACTGTAGAGTAGAAACAGCAGAATCGTTTGTTTAAGGCTGTAAGTAGGGGAAAAGAGTGTTACAAATTGAAATATTTAGTTTGCGTTAGCTTCTTTTCTTAGTGTTCATTGTAAATAGTTATTAATGATAAGAAAGATTTATTGCGTCTACAAATTTCAAGGTTGTATAGTAATGAATCGTATTAAGTGTGTACATAGTGAGATCATTTTTAGTTTGTAATTTCCGGCCCATAATAAATAATTTATCGTCCGACTTTTGCATATCTATAAAGTTAATTTATGGATTGAACCATTATAAGCAGTCATTCATGATTTACAGTAATAGCACCATACGATCATAACTATATTTACTTTCCTAGGAAATGTAAAAATTTAGCGCACAAGACTGCGGTATACTAGTCACGTAGGAATGACAACTGGGTACAAAATTTATAAAGACCACTACAAATTACTGCAATTGGAAATTGTTCATTTTATCGAAGTTCTACAACACTTGGTACTAATAAAACGGCTTTATTATGGAGCATGTGTTCAAAATTGAAAACCTTCAACATCTGACAAAATACCAGTTAATGAAGAATATTTATAGTTGAGTTCTAAACGCTGCTGTTGGTTTTGAATATTCACACATCACGACATACATTTACTTGTACAATATTATTTACACCAAAACGTCTAGCAACAAAAGTTTTTAACGAATATTTTCAACGGCTGATTGGATAACAAACACTTTTTGGGTAATATTTATTTAAAAAAAATTGTACGAATTTAAAGGTGAAATTACTAAGAATATTGCTACGTACAGTTTTGGTCCCAGAATATTTAGCGGGTAATCCAGCGATAAACTCGGCAAAGTACTTCACTAATATTCTGTGTTTTAATAAAGTACCGAAAACCTCGACTGTAACAACAAGAATGGTTGCTGACTTACCTCACTGGGACGGGTAATGTACTTGTTCAAAGAGGGTCCCGGAATATAATCTTATGAGAAGTACCAGTCTTAATCGGGAATTACCTTGGACGCCACCTAAACTCGAAATACGGGGATTCCTAGGGAAAACCCCTTGAAGGAATAACAAGAGGATGCCAAAACCCAAGAGCAGGCAAGTGATTCTGGGCTAAAATTCGCACGAGGAATAATCGAGTACATTTATTTGAAATAAATCTAAATAAACGTAATTGTTAGGACACTAATATAACAAATATCAAACTGCTAACTAAAAGACAAAGTGTTCTAAAGATCAAATGCTAAATTACCCGTATATTAATCACGCCTCTAGGTAATTGCAAAATCTTTTATTATATCAAAGGTAGAAACTATTATTTGTATAATAGTTGTGAAAGCACTAGTGCACGAATGTCTACTTTATGGCACAATTATGTTTTAGGCATAAGTACATTTAAACGTTCTTAAATAAAAATCAAATACATATATATATATATATATATATATATATATATATATATATATATATATTACTCATATTTAGACCAGGGTAGAAAATTAAATAATCACATCAAATAATTTTAATCACCGTGTATAAGGAATTTCATTAAATAATACGCGTTATTAAAACCATGAAGCATAAATAAACTCGGTTGTTTCAGTAAAAATAAGAAATTTAAATTATTTATAAGACGCTTTATATCAAAAGAAGCAGTATTGAAAAGCTCTGCGTGTAATGTAATTATTTCTAAACAAAGAAAAATTACGTGCAAAATTTATCTTAATTAACCCTATTTTAAGTAACCGGTAGTAAAACAAAGTGTACATATAATAATTAATATTTAAGTTGTATTCGCTAAAAATGAAAAGGATAGAAATCAATTTTAATTGGAGTTAATTAAACCGTTAATAACATATAATACCTATTGAAACTTGTAAAAACCCAAGATTAAAATACCACGGAATAAAGCTCTGAGAATTAATATTATTTTGAACACCTGCGTAGTTTAAATATCACATTCGGCGTAAATTTTGCAGATAATTAATGTTTCAAAGAATCTTGGAGAAACCGGGGCTTAGTATTCACGAGAATGTGCGATACGGGTTTATTAAACCCAGATAACAGTCCGCGTGGACTGAAATAATCGATAATGAAGAGTGTCAATTTGCACCAATAAGAACACGGTAGAGAAGGAAAGAGAAATGCGTCAAGCAAAGACACATATTGTAAAAGGCGGGATTTAAGCAACGTCACGGGGTCACAATTGGTTAAAAATAGGATGCAAATATCAGAGGTAGAACAACAATTTCTGTACAAAATCAATTAGTTTTTCTCGGACATGCTTGCGTGCCGTGTGGAAATTTTCTGAGATTTGAATGGGGCGAGTGAAAATTCGTAAAATCGACGCGTGAGCGGCAGACTGGGAACATGGCATGAGAAATTCTTTAGAATTACCCGTTTTGGGGAACAGACCGATAGACAGGCTTTTGCTATATATACCGAGATGAATATAAACAAGCTCTCTTAGACTCGGAGACTTTTGACGATTCGATGCGTTAAAAGCTCGTACATACGCGACTTGATTGAAAATGTTAAACCGTGCATTTTAGTTTGATTAATTAATTTAAAGTTTGCTAGTATATTTTAGTGATTCAAAATAGCTTGTTATTTACGTGTTAACATGAATGTACTTCAGTGCACTTAGATACAAGGTAATAAAATTTAGTTTCACTGTACCAATTATCAAAATTTACAACGACGAATGTATACACAAAAGTAGGCAGTTTTGGCGTATATTGGTGACAGAAGCATGAATTCTTTGCTATTTTTCGGGGTGTTAATAATTAAATGGTTCAAATACGTGTCTGGATCCATGAAACAAGGGTCAGATAAACACAGATGAGTTCCGGAAAGGCCCAGAAACGACTTTGAATGGATGGTGATGGAGAAAATTTAAAAGCGTAGAGAATCAGAAGCCGTAAATATAATCCTGGTGAATGGTGTGATTAACTAAAGAAACGATACTTTGAAGCTACGAGGACAGTAACCTTCAGGTAAATTTTACTATTTTGTTTGACATTTTTGTGTGTATTGAATGACTTTATAATTCATTTACTTTAAATGGACATTAGTGAAATTGTTCTAACCATAAAAGTTTAATTTTAAGATGAAATTTGCTTGTTTAAGTAAAAGGGTATTTTGTTTTGATGTTCGGGAATATGATGAAACTTTGGGTATGTCTTTGAGCTCAATTAGACAAACCTGGTTAATTAACGTAAAGGGTGGTAGATGCTCCTTTATACTCAGACTCGGTCTGCTTATATTGTTATATTAATTAGTAGGCATCCAACAAGGACTTTAATTTTGGATGCACAGTAAAATGATAATAAAATTAATCCTGAAATTCTTTTAAAACTGAATTTTATGCTGAATTCTTTAGTTGAAATTTTTATGTATTCTGAATATTGATGTAAATAGAGTTAACGTTGATGTTTTTGGTAGGAATGTGTTGTTTTTTTTTTATGAATGAGGAGGTTTATGACATTAGGTGAGCAGCCGAGGCGAAAAGCGTAGTTCACGGATTTGGAGGTTTCACAGCAATATATATATATATAAAATACTCATATTTAGACCAGGGTAGAAAATTAAATAATCACATCAAATAATTTTAATCACCGTGTAGAAGCTTTGGGAAAAGGTACGCGTTATTAAAAAACCGTGGAGAATAAAAATTCATTCGTTTCATTAAAAGAAGAGATTTAAATCATTTACAAGACGCTTGCTATAAAAAAAGGAAGCAGTATTAAAATGCTCTACGTGTAATTTAATTATTCCGAGTAAAGAAACAAATGGAAATTACGTGCAAAATTTATATTAATTAACTCAATTTTAAGTAACCGGTATTAAACAAAATGTACAGAAAATAATTAATATTTGATTAGGAGTCACTAAAAATTAAAGGGTATTATTTTAATTGGAGTTAATTGAACCATTAGTAACATATAATATGTATAAAAGCTAGTAAAAACCCAATAATATTCAGATCGTAGAAGTATTATGTTTGAACACCTGCGTATTTTTAAATGTTTTATGTTCCGCGTAAAATTTGCAGATAACAAATGGTTACAGAGAATGCTGGAGAAACCGTAGCTTAATAGTTACGGGAAATGCTAATAAGGTGGGTTATTTCACAGTCCACATGGACTGAAATAATCGATAATAAAGAATATCAATTTGCACCAATAAGAACAGGGTAGATAGAGACAGATAATATGCGCAAGACCGAGACACATATAGTAAAAGGCGTGAGTGGAGCAACGTCACTGGGTTGCGATTGGTTGAAAATAAGAGGCAAACTTGAGAGGTAAAAATAACATTTCTGTATAAAAATTAATTAGTTATTTCCAGACATTGCGAGCCGTGTCGAAATTTCTGAGATTTAACTGGTGCGAGTGCAAATTTAATAAGAACCGACGCACAGGCGGTCGAGATGGGAACATAGTATACGAAATTCTAGAAACTGGCCGTTTTGGGGACAAGACCGACAGACAGGCTAAACGATATATATACCCGGGTTGACATGAGTTTCTCTCTCTTAGATTTTCGAATTGATTCAATGCGTTAAACAGTGCTTTTTAGTTTTCCGATTTTGGATAGAATAATTTAAACAGTTTGCTCGTATATTTTGGTGATTTAAAACAGTTTGTTCTTTACGTGCTACAATGAATGTAATTTAGTGCACTTAGAAAAGAAGATACAAGGTAATAAAGTTTAGTATCACTGTACCAATTAGTCAAATTTGCAACGACAAATGAATACACAAAAGTAGGCAGTTTTGGCGTATATTTGTGAAAGGAGTATGAATTTCTTTGCTATTTTTCGGGGTGTTAATAATTAAATGATTCGTAAACGTGTCTGGATCCACAAAACAAGCTTCAGATATACACAGATGAGTTCCGGAAAAGCACTGAAACAACTTTAGATGAATGGTGGTGTAGAGAAATGTTTAAAAGCGACCAGTAATCCGAGGACGTAAACATAACCCAGTTGGAATGGTGAAATTAGCAAGGACGATGTACATTGAAGCCACTAGTGCAGTAACCTTCAGGTAACTTATGCTTTGTTGTTCGATTTTGATGTGTTGGTGTGTGTTGAATAACTTTATAATTGATTTACTTAAAATGGACAGTAGGAAATTGTACTAACAGCAAATTTTAATTTTAAGGTGAGATTTTCTTGTTTAAGTAGAAAGGGTATTTAGTATTTATGTTCTGGATTATGATGAAAATTTGGGTATGTCTTTGAGCTCAATTAGACGAACCTGGTTAATTAACGTAAAGGGTGGTAGATGCTCCTTTGTACTCAGACTCAGGTCTGCATATATTGTTATATTAATTAGTAGGCATCCTACAAGGACTTTAATTCTGGATGCACATTAAAATGATAACAAATTTAATCTTGAAATTTTCTGATACTGAAATTTATGCTGAATTTTAATTTTGAAATTTTAATGTATTGTGAATATTGATGTAAATAGAGTTAACGTTGATGTTTGTGGTAGGAATGTGTTTGTTTTTTTTATGAATGAGGATGAAGGTTTAACTAGGTGAGCAGCCGAGGTGGAAAAGAGTAAAGAGGCGATTAACAGAAGAAAGTCAACGGAACAGTTAAGTTAATAGCTTTTTGTAGGTTTCACAGCATTTTGGACGCACAATCAGTGGGCCACGATTCGAAATCCGGAGTTCCCGGATTTTGGTGGATTCACAGCATTCTTGACGCCCAATTCGTGAGGCTCGATTCTAATACATGGAATCACAGCAATATATATATATATATATATATATATATATATATTGCTGTGATTCCTACAAAAAGCCTCACCAGAGTAAAAAAGATATTCGAACCTCTCGAATTTGGCACCAAGATTTGCTGTGATTCTCGCCCTGTTGAATCTCTTCTGATAATCGCCTCTTTACTCTTTCCGCCTCGGCTGCTCACCTAGTTAAAACTTTCATCCTCATTCATAAAAAAAAACAAACACATTCCTACCTCAAACATCAACGTTAACTCTATTTACATCAATATTCATAATACATTAAAATTTCAAAATTAAATTGTATCATAAATTTCAGTATCATAAAATTTCAAGATTAAATTTGTCATCATTTTAATTTGCATCCATTAAAGTCCTTGTAGGATGCCGACTAATTAATTTAACAATATTTGCAGACCTGAGTCTGAATAAAAGGGAGCATCTCCCACCCCTTTACGTTAATTAAACAGGTTAGTCTAATTGAGCTCAAAGACAGACCCAAATTTTCATCATAACCAAGAACATAAACTGCTAAATACTCCTTTCTACTTAAACAAGAAAATTTCACGTTAAAATTAAAAATTTATTGTTTGTACAAATTCACTACTGTCCATTTTTTATCAAACAAATTATAAAGTTATTCAACACACACCAAAACATCAAAAATCGAACAACAAAGCAAAAGTTACCTGAAGGTTAATGCACTCGTGGCTCCAATGTACATCGTCCTTTGTTAATCACACCATTCCCACTGGGTTATGTTTACGGCTTCAGATTCTGAACGCTTTTAAAATTTTCTACACCACCATTCATCTAAAGTTGTTTCAGGGCTTCTCAGGAACTCGTCTAAGTATATCTAAATCTTGTTTTGTGGATCCAATCACGATTACGAATAACATTTGATTATTAACACCCCCGAAAAATAGCAAAGAAATTCATAATTCTTTCACGCTATACCCAAAACTGCCTACTTTTGTTTATTCATTTATCGTTACTAATTTCGATAATTGGTACAGTAATACTCGCAAATATAACTAGACTTTATTACCTTGTATCTTCTCTAAATACACTTAATAACTTTTATCGTAGCACGTATTCTGCTTGAAGTATGGTATAACAGCAAAAAATAAAGAGCAAACTGTTTTAAAGTATTGAATAAAAATCGAAAATCTAAGAGAGCGAAACTCCTATAAACACGGGTTTATATAATAGCTTGCTTGCACGTCGGTTTTGTCCCGCAACGGACACTTTCTAGAATTTCGCATTCTATGTTACCTTTTCGACAGTCCGGCACAGCGATTCTAAAAATTTGCACACGCGCCAGTTGAAAATCTAAGAACTTTTCACACGACTTGCAACGCGTCTGCAAACAACTAATTAATTTTTATCTCGAAATTGTTGTTTCCACCTTTCATATCTGCATCTTATTTTCACCAATCGTAAACCTCGTGACGTTGCTCAAATCCCGCCTTTTATTATTCGTGTCTCTGCCTTGCGCGTTTCATCCGTCTCTTTCTACCCTGGCCTGAGTGGTACAAATCGATATTCTTTATTATGGGCTATTTCAATCCACGTGGATTCCTATTTGAGTTAAATAACCCCGTATCTAACCTTCCCGTTAATATACGCTACGGTTATCCGACCGTTTCCAATATACGTAGAAGCTGCATGTTTATCTATTCAAATTTATTAGAACTTTGATATTTAAAAATACGCAGGTGTTCAATCATAATACTTCTACGATTTGGATATTCCATTTATTTAACCTTCTTGATAGATTTGTATGCTAGCAACGCGTCTCATATTTGGTATTATGGGGTTTTTAAAAGCTTTTATGCATATTATGTATTACTAATGGTTCAATTAACTCCAATTAAAATAATAATGAATGGCATTGACTTCTACCCTTTAATTTTTTAGCGAATACTAATTAAATATTGATTATTATCTGTACACTTTGTTTAATATCCGTTACTTAAAAATTGAATTAATCAATATAAATTTCGCACGTACTTTCTATTTGTTTCTTTGAACAATTAAATTAAATACACGTTGAGCATTTTAATTCTGCTTCTTTTTATAGAAAGCGTCTAGTGAATAATTTAAATCCCTTATTTTTAATGAACGACTAAATTTTTATGCTCCACGGTTTTAATAACACGTATTATCTAATAAAATTCTATACAAACCCTACATTCTAATTGAATGATTTAAATCTTCACACTAGGCATTTAATTACGCGTACTTTTTCCCAAAGCTTCCTTATACACGGTGATTAAAATTATTTGATGTCGTTAATTAATTTTCTATCCTGGTCTAAATATGAGTAATATATATATATATATATATATATATATATATATATATATATATTGCTCTTGCTATAATTTTTGCATCTGCAAAAACACATTGAAATGCTTCATCTGTTATCATATTTCGCCAGTTTCTCAAATTTTATAATTGTGACAAATGTTTAAATGTTTTAATTTAGTTTAAATACGCAATCTACAATTAAGTTTTAGGTATGTAATTATTAAAAATATTTTTCATATTCTATAGGTAATATTTTGTAGAATGTATTTGATAATGGTCCTGAAGACCGAAACGCGTCAAAATAATAAACGCAACTACAAATTGTTATAGTTATTCTACCTACTCTTAGAAATAACTATAGGTATATATTGACCAACGTCCAAGAAATTTCATTATTATATATATATATATATATATATATATATATATATATATTTCTTAAAAACTAACAACGAGAACGTACTATGGGTTCGTTTATAAATTTATACGGTTAAAAAAATGTTCATTAATTTACGGTTATTGGAGGTGGTAGCTTCAGAAGTTTTATTATAAATACCTGATGAGTGATTCGGCTGTAGATCTTTGGAAACAATTAAAATCAATTATTTCCTGGACTGAATTCGTTTTAATTAGATCCTATACTGGAACTTCTGGGACTTTGTTAAAAAATTAGATGTTCTTAATCAACATGCCTCTCCGTCATGAAGTTATATGCTGAAGGAAACTAATTCTTCCTAAAAGTAAAATTTACCAGCCTGGTAGGATATAATTCTGAACTCTATTGACTATTAACATTAATCAGTCCAATACCTAATTATCAAAGTTAACTGTACTTACTCAAATTTGTATGTTATGTCTTTCGGTGGTCTTGACGAAGTGCTCTACAAAACGACCTTTCCTCTATAAAACGATTCGAGATTATCTTCTGCAGAATTTAGGAAAATGAATTAATACTGCAAATTGAAATTACTTGTTATTTGAAAATTTTACTTCAATTACAAAGTTAGAAATTTATATCCGAAATCGATAAAAGAATAGTTATTAAAGAACAAACTACTATTTCGACAGGGAGAGCTTTCAATAAATGTTATTTAGAACATTAACGTCTTGTTTTAAATAGAAGAACTGTGTAACATTACTAGTAGTAGATAACTCCTATAGCCACATATTGCAGTATAATTAATTAAATTATTCAAGGAAAGCAATGTACTTTTGAAGTTCCTACCCCCAAACCATTTGTCTTAAACTCCTGTGTGGTATTAGGTGATTACTGAGAGGAAACTTTTTCTAGTAGTTTAAACGTTTAATTTTGTAAAACCAAATTTGGAAAAGTACAATCACCGAGTTTAAAATGGGATACCTATTTCATTGACTATGAAAAATGTTTGAATAAAATGTTAGGAATGGATTAGCCACCAACGTAAACAAAAATGCTGAAACTAAATTATACGCCGATATTGGTACAGAGCATAATTAATAACACAGAAAAAATTGAAGAGGAACGAAAATATATCTGCTGGTAAGTCAATAACGACTGAAAATATTCAAAATTTGAAATGATTTAAGTTACTACTTTTGCTTGAATAGAAATGCGGTTGAAATAACCAACAACAGTATTGATTTAAACGTAAAACTGTTTTTAAGCAGGTATTTCAAAAATATCCAATAGGTTATCATATCAAGTCCTAAAGGTTGGAGTTTAGAGTTTGGAGTTTTAAGTTACACAAAATTAATTACCGAGCAAATTATAAACGAGATTTATAAATTTTAAAGAATAAGAGCTTAGAATTAAATTTTCATTTTGTTTTCATAAGTTCCTTTGTCCTTACAGTTTTCACGTTTTAATTAATTAATTTGTCTTTTAACTTTATTTAATACCTTCCAACTTGTACCAAAGCGGATTCCGCATTTTGTCCAAATCGTAAACTTCTACTGAGAGAATTTCAATTTCCTATTCGGCACGTGTCTCAATCGGAGTCGGGGCTTCAGATTATATTCCTTTATTTATTCAGTATTCCTTTACATCCAAGGATCGGGTGGTTTTTGCTTTTCTGGTTTCCATTTTTATGTGTACACTGTGAGTAATGTTTGATAAGAGACATGCTTTTATCAATAGTGGGATTTTTACTTTTATCATAATCTAACTCGCTCCTTATTTGAATACCATGAATTAAATTTCTATATTTATTTTTAGAAGACTGCCGTTACAAGTGCTTCAAGTTACTAAGATCCAAGGATATTTACATTCGTTTAGGGTTGGGATGTAATTAGGAACTTTCGTAAACAAGAAGCTTTACATTTCACTTTTATTTGGAATATTGGTAATGCGAGACTGATTGAGAACACGATCTTGTTTATAAATCGACCTTCCTCGATAAAAGGAAAGTTAGTGACTAGGATGCGTATAAATTATCTTTTTAAAATTTGATATTATCATGTAGGCAGAGCTGGTGCTAGCAGTTTTAGCGCCTGGAGCAAAGCATTTTATTTACTGCCCTTACTCGATGTTGATAAAAAGGGTCTATAAGAGTGCGTAAAATATACAACAGACGATTTTTATTCAGTGATATATACATACATATATATATATATATATATATATATATATATATATATATGTACGTTACAAAGAAACTTATAAATAACCTTTCTAGGTTTAGTGGCAACCGCGCCAACTACTTCGTCGTCGAGTAAACCCTGGCCAATTTCATGCTCAATGAATATTGTGGACAAATTTTTCAAGCAATTTTCAAACATGCTTGACCTTAAGTACTTCTCGATCAATTTTAGTTTGAAAAAGCTTCTTTCTTCACTGACAACTGTTATTAGTAAGAACAGTAAACTCCCCAATAAAATGTTATCTTTGGTGCAAACTGATTTTTATAACTAATTTCAATATATCCATAGAAGTAGCTGGTGCTTCATCTACAAAATTTTAGAGTACCTTCAGTTTTAATTATATTCCGTTGGTATCTTTGCTACTTCTATGAATAAAAGTACATTCTAAGATAATAGGTACATTTTTGAAGCAGCATATTAGCAGAATTATTGTAAGTCTGCTTCCGATCACAATAATTACATTAGAATGCAAAGGGTTTGATAAAAATAGATAATTGGCAGGCATCCTGTGGCGTGACATCTTCAAATGAAGATGATTGACGCCTCCTGCGGTGCGAGATCACTTGATTGACAGGTTCAAGGCTTTTACATTTAAGGGTTACTTAGCTACAATAAGAAATCTCGAGAACGTTATTAGCATTATCTCTGGAATGTTCGTGAAATAACTAGTACAATTATAAATTTGCCGTCATAGATGTTGCAAGTCAGTTTTAATTGCAACTTTGATCACAATGATAGTTCTGAAAGTAAGTTCTAATGTAAAGGTTTTATTAAGATATGCACTAATTTAAAGCTGTAAAAGATGTGATATAAATTTCTGTGTACTGTCGATATAAATTAGTGTTGATATGTCATTGTAGTGGTCATATAAATTAATCATAGTACTTCGACAATAAGTAATTAGGAAGACAGTGATTGTAGTGTTAAGGAGATAATACTTGGACAGTTAACGATTAGTTCAGAAAGTGAATAAAGCGTTACGAGAGCTTTTAAAAATTTTATTGTAACTACGAGATGTTGAAAAGGCTTATATAACGAGTTTGAAAATAAAGAACCGTTGTTTGTGCAAACAGAGTTTTCGATACAATATATTTAGTTTTGTTAATTTTCTACAAAAACTAAAAATACATGCTGTGTTGCTATACTTGCAGATTAAAAAGTTTATTTTGAATTTTGGGATTAAATTAAAGTACGGATTATCTACTGTTTCACAGCCATGACGTTTCTTTATACGCATTATTCTTGAAAGCGAAAATTCATATTTAATTTCACTTTCCATACCGGTTGCTCTTGCTATAATTTTTGCATCTGCAAAAACACATTGAAATGCTTCATCTGTTATCATATTTCGCCAGTTTCTCAAATTTTAGATATTGCTGATTTGTTTGAATAGTATTTCATATTTATATTTTATTGAATTTTACTCACCATTTCATTCAGAATATTGTGCCAAGCTACAAGAGAGCATTTAAATTCAAAGCCCTCATATGTTATGTACTACAGAATATGCTGCAGGCTTAACAGCGTAATCTACTGATTCGTCATTCCACATATCTAACATAGTTTCTAAAAAAAAACATTTAAATAGTACCGCAATGGACGAATGGCTTCTCAGTGTGTTGTAATTAGAGCTGAAGCGACAGTACTGCGTTTTTTTATGATGTTCCAGCAATAGGAAGAAGTGGAGAAAAAGACGTGGAACTTTTAAACAATATAAAAAAAGAATTTTCATCACCCAATTACATAGCATCATGGTTGACAACTAAAATTATAGAATACACTGAACATGTGTTACGTATAATTTTGACCCCTGAAAATCTAGCTAGTAATCCACGGCGAAACTAGGTATAGTACGCCTTACATTTGATTTTCCTATGCTCCACCCAAAGGTACTACATTAGCTAGGAAGCAAGTTTCTTTTACTGGAAAATTTTGAATTTTGCCGAACCCTTGCTACTCAAGCAAGGTAGTGTTCTTTAATATGCGTGACAACACTTACACAAGGGATCTGCATTTTACCTCTCATCTGAACAAGGGCGTATTTTTCTGAAAAATGTGTGCCACCATTTTTTAAGCGGTCCGTGTCGGAATTCGAACCCGAGACCTTGAGCTTAGTAGTCACACGAGAACCAACTAAGCCACGTAGTCGCCGGTGAAGTATTGTCCTACATGTGATTTTCCAATGCTCCACCCGAAGGTACTACATTGGCCAGGAAGCGAGTTTTTTTACCTGTAAAGTTTTGAATTTTGTCGAACTCTTGCTGTTCCAAGCAAGGTAGGGATCTTTGACGCGCGTGACAACACACACACGGGACCTCCATTTTATCTCTCATCCGAACGAGGGCGTATTTTTGTTAAAAATGCTGGCCTAACATTTTTCAAGCGGACCATGTCGGGATTCGAACCCAGGACCTTGGGCGTAGTAGTCACCCGCATACCAACTACCCACGGAGACGCCGGTGAAGTATTAATTTATTACAGATATTATTCAAACAATCCACCGTTTTGTTGAACAGAAAACCTATATCTTCTAGCTATTCCACTTGTGACGTTTAATATAAAGGTTGGTAGTATTTCGAGACAAGCGTTGATTATTTTCTACCACAAAACTTCCTAGTTTTCGGAACGTGGCGGTGAATAAACAAATTC